>OX155692.1:6627604-7836480 GCA_944547425.1 Eupithecia centaureata
AAGTTAAACAACATCATGCATGATTGACGCTATGCGAGTTGAAATTAGCTACCTATAGGAAAGGAACTAGTTGATTCTAGAATCTACATGTTTAATAATTTTCTTGCTAGAGTCCTGAGAGACCTACCTGACGATCATGTTTATTCTACAGACCGTGGTCATCATAGGAATTTTGTGGTTATTTTAGTTAGGTCCATAAAGGTTTTGCTTTTCACTCACTTTTCAATGGTGACTTGCTTGACGATTCCTCGTAGCGAGTGGCACGAAATTTAAACATTTTTTCGGGGTTTGGATTTTTCAATAGGTGACACTTAAACAAGGAACATAATACCCTAGGCGGGAAGAATAACGACTACGTACAAGTTTTATGAGGAAATTTTTCCTTACCGACCAGCGCCATCTATATTCCGCCCACGAAAACTAGAGTAGAAAGAAGCTAGGGCGGGAATTTCAAACAGTGCATTTTATACTCTGTATCCTATCCTACAAGATGGTCAGTTTTTGCTTATAATTGACATCTAAACAGAATCACTATCAAGAAACTGTACTTGTGTTTAAAATGCTGAAATTAATCTATAAAGAGCAGTCTAATAAAACAAAGATTAGTACTTGACTATTTTATTTAGCATGACAATTTTTACAATTTATCAGATATTCATTTAGGCAACATATGATATTATGATTGATTTTACATGAATTACATTTTCATTTCCAGAAATATGATACAAAAGGTGTTCACCACCTTTTGTATCATATTGATTTGTGAACATTACTAATGCTGCATTACTAATGATAATGAACCAGAAATTTCGAAATTTATTTATGCATAATTATATTCATTTTTCTTTTCAGTGCAGATTTAGATGCCTCTTCAGAATATATTCTGTTTTTCAATATACAGTACCTCTTAATGCTAATATGGAAGACACTATTTACTATATAACTTAAATTTAATTCTTTGTGCTCCATGCAATTTTCGAGGAAGTCATAATTTATAGAGGCCTTTAATAATTGTGTTAGTTTCATTTTGATATTCACTTTATACGCCTCTTTTTCTAAAAATATATTCACTATGCTTGCACTTTTTTCTACACACTCTATTAAATCCTTTGAGGCGTATGTAAGAGATTTTTTTATAGTTTCATAATTTTTAAATTCTATAAAATTATGCACTTCCTCTGGCGTTTTGGAGATGAGAATGTTTTTACAATCATTACAATTAATTTTATTTTTTTTAATAATGAAGCCACAGACATATGCACATGCTTGTAGTTCACTATTTGCATCCTCCAAGTTTTGTTCAAGGGAGGAAGTAATATTTTCTTCAATTTCTTTTTCTATTTCATACAATATATGCTCCGATTGCTCCTTGTCAGTGCGCATTTCTATAGCTGGTGTCAGGAGCGTTTTAAAATTCGTTAATAAAGCATTGTTGCTATCCAGCTCACAATTACCTGAGCTAGTATGTGCCATATTGCTTATCACGGCAGTTTTTAATCCAGCAACAAATTGTCCAACAGTTGGGTTGCTATTAGACCCACAGTTGAAGCGTATACACCCAAATAAATTTTCAAGTGGGTCCTGCTGGAGTCTTCTTGTAGACAGACTTTTAATTGATTTATATTTCTCACTGAGGATTCTCCAAACCATTTCTATTCCATTAAGGGTCCAAATCCACCCATCTATTGAAGGGGGTTTACTCCGGCATTGCAAAAATTCAAGAGTTCTAAAAAAACATTTCATTTTACTGAACATTTGAAGATGTTCCGAAGAATTTTTTAAGTTTGTGGAATATTTTTTTCCTCTTCTTAGGTCTGGTGTCGACGCGTTTACACCATCAAACAGTTCATCCATATTTGAAATTAAATTAGCCGTTGCCAAGGCTTCAGTCGGCATGTCTCCTAAAAATTCACAAAAAACAAATTAATGAAGTCCACTTGTGGAAGACAAATACTAATAAAATAATAATATATAAATACTATATGAATACGAGTTTCTGCCCGTGGCTTCGCACGTGTAGGTTCTACGAAAACGTTTATAGGTTATTTGTAACCTAAAAGAACTGATTTATGGGATGAATAGTAGGATGATTGATTCCATGCCTGAAATTTCGCATGAGTAGTAAAGCTCTAAGCTTTACTCCCTCTCTCTCTACAGCCTATAATGGTCCAGTGCTGGACGCAGGCCTCCCTATAATAAGTTTCATCTTATGGGGGTAATGCCCGTAATCCCCACGCTGGGCATGCGGGTTGGGGATCGCATTTGAGTGGTAAAATTGTTCTGCAGGAGGCGCTACTGCCCGCCCCCCAGTGGGTATCCCTTAGTCGCCTCTTACGACACCCGCGGGAAGAGTTAGGGTGGTGCAAATTCTAAGCCGGCACCACACGGCTTTACTACTCATGCGAAATTTTAGCTCAATCTGTTCAGTAGTTTTGGCGTGAAGAAGTAACAAACATCCATCTAAACATTCGCATTTATAATAATAAGCGTCCCTGCCGATTTCGGCTACGGTGACTGCTTTACTAGACGAGCATTTTAACTCATTGTCACAGTACAGGGTGTTGATTGTCTACCCTTTGGTGCGCTCTTTGATGGCTTGAATACCCAAGTTTATGGGTGAATGTACAAACGCACTTTGGGCATGTCAGAATGTCACCGACGTAGTTGTAATGATAGGCCACTGATGGGCGGGCCTTAAGCGTGTGTGTGTGATATAGGATTAAGTAATAATTAAAAGTACAATATAAATCTTCGTTCTTACCTACAGCTATTTTGGTATACATTCCTGCTGCAACAGAGTGGCTTAAAACTTGTGCAGCAAGTTTTACCCTCATTTTTTGCTTTGAATTAGGCTCAAGGTGTTCTTTACTCAAGCATGGTGCATATACAAAATTAGGATTACTGTTGTCCAATTCATAAAATTGCTTGATGTGGCTCCATTTAGCGATTCCTGTTAAGTAATTATTATAAGTATTATAATTATTAAGTCGACCAACAACAAGTAAATCGTGGGTGTTACCAATGGGTGATTAAGGTTGAACTAAATAACAATTAAGTTACGTACCAATTCCTTGTTCGTTGTCTGAGGTTATATTGGTTCTAAACTTTACATCACACTTCATAAAGAGATTTCTGAAGCACTTCAGCAAGTGTGGTGTGTCAAATAGTGTGACAATTTTGTGATTGCTCACTTCTATGCAGGGATTGTCTACAGAAGCTCCTAATAGACAAAGAGCTCTCTTGTTAACTCCATCCAAGTCGCAAACTGAAGCGCACATATTGAGTCCAGCATTAAAGCAATAATTTAAAACCTGAAAGTATTTTAAGGGTGATTAGTGATAAATAAACTTTAGTGACAAATATGAAATGATCATTTTTATAGTTAATATAGTTCAGCAAAGAGTTAAATAAGCATGATCATCATTCAAAATAAAGAAGAAAGGCATACCTCCTTAATCAAAGCAGATAGTCTGTCAGCTGTGACAGAACCGCTCGATAAATAATAAGCCACTGGCTGCTTAACTTGCTTCCTAACTCCAACTACCATAAATACAAGGGCATAAGAAGCTGCCTGTGGAGATCTACCTTGTGTAGCATGGTCTTGAAAACCTTCAATAAAATCCACCTTGGGATTGTACCATAAATTTTTTCTTAGAGACATTTCATCCCACAACAATGTGCACTCTCGTTCAGATGGCCCAAAATATTTTGTTGTGTTTTTCAACACTGTGAGTACTGTTTTGTTTGTCCCCACATTCATCTTAAATTTACTTAAGAGGGATTTCAATGTGCTGGGTGCTGGTAAACAAATCATTCTCCTCAATAGTTTGTAGCTTGTTGGTGACTTTTTGTAGAGCCTCAATGCTATTATTTTTGCCTCCATGTTCCACCTGCGCCCAGCTTTCTTCCTCTTATAATTCTGCAGTTCTCCTTGCAGTAACAGTGAAAATGTTGAACTCATTTTTTTATTTAAGATTTCTTTGACAGGTTTACTGTTACAAATAACATTTAATAATGCATCATTTTTTAAATGTTTTACAGTTTTTTGTAATCTATATACCTTGTTCATGCTACGTTTCAGTTTCCTTATCAACATTTTGCTTTTCTGATCGGCTTGTTTTGATGTCTCACACATTAACATTCCTGAATTGGTCGGAGTGATAATGTTTGCATTATGTTCTCTTAAAGGATAAGTTCTGGATGGACCGGCAACAGGTTCAAATATGGCAGGTTGATCTGGCAGATTAGAAATTGTTGTATCCTGAAAATAAAAGGGGAACATAAACAGAAAAAGTAAAATTGCAGTACCTAATCATCTATGAGGTGCGGTAGCGACTCGCAGCCAGAGACTTAAAGAATAAAGAATATGTCAGCCACATTTGATTTTGAAAATGATCTCATATTAGTAATCTATGATAAACGAAAGCGATACCCATACAGTAAAAAAATGTAATAAAATTTATTTCGGCCACAGTAGTTTTGGTCCAGAGGCGGGAATCGAACCATGTCAATCAACGATAGATACCTATTTAAAATGACGACCGAGGGTGTGCAGTGGGCGAAGGTCCGTCTGCCTAGTAGGATAAAATGTCATGTTAACAACATCATCATTCTACTGCAATAGCTTCTGATGTATAGTACGTGTTACACAATGGTCACACATAACATAATGTCTGTATTTCTTAGCAATGTAAGGCAGGTGTTATATAGCTACACTTTTCATATGTTAAGGTTACTAACCTTATCGCACTGAACACTAGGTACAGCTGTTCTGAACAACTTCTTCTCAATAAAGCATGTGCTCATAAAATGTTTGCTGCAAAGCATCTTATGTTTCGAATGAAGTTCATCCTGGAATTTTGGTAAAGACCAGGCTTCGTTTGGGAAGCAATACTTTGCCCATAATTCACATCTGGAAATTAAATAGTATCAAAATGAAACAACATATAATTATTGAAGGAAGCATCTCAAATCAACATGTAAACTGCGTTCATGTAACGAAGACGCGGCGACAGAGTGACTTTTAGGTTAAGAATTGGCGGTTTGCTTAGGTACATTCTACATCGAGTTTGGCTAGTGTATAGGTATGTATACATGCTACGTTAGTGGTAATTCGTATGTAATATATATTCAAATAATAAATTTACTGTGGTGTTCTATGTCGCATAAAATGAATAGCATGGAAAGTACATAGGAAGAGGTAGGTACATACCGCAGAGCATTTTTCGATCCAGGCTTTGGAAACCGATGCAAAGTGATGCTGGGATCTTTAGAAGGTGAAGATCCACACATGCAACAGATCCTAGTGTTTTCTTTCTGCAAACTCATCGCGAAATCACAAAATCAAACTAAGAGTCACTGTCTCAACACCGAGTCTATATCTCACAATTCACACTTAATTTCACCAAAACACAGTCAATGAGGAGCAAGCTCGACTCAAAGTATGTATGTAGAATTAAATGGATCTTCTTTTTATTACAAATAAACAAGATAAAATCGTATGCTAGCAGCGAATGCAGCGAGCGGCAGACATTTTTCTTGTGATGTGATCTTGTGACCAAAGAGAATATGACGTCAAAACGTGTCAAAAATAATCATTCGTTCAATATCATCTTGTCTCTTTCTAATTCTCAAGCCCACGTACTTTACGTTCGTAGAACAAAGTAGACAGCCCCTGCACTTAAAGCTCTTTAACTTTAATTTTTTTTTTGAATCTACCTACCTACATACTTGTACTATCGACTAAAAGCAGTTTTTATAAAATTTAATAGGTATCATCACTACATGTATAAAACAAAGTGCTTTTTCTGTCCCTATCTTTAAAACTATGCAACGGATTTTGATGCGGTTTTTTTTAATACATAGACTGATTCAAGAGGAAGGTTTATACGTAGAATAAAACCGTGCGAAGCCGGGGCGGGTCGCTAGTTTATTGAAAAATGAAAATGAAAATGAAAAATGTATTTATTACAGCAAGACAAAGTAACTAATTACATAGGTTGCACATTCTTAGATAACTTAGTTTGGATATAAACAAAGTGTTCTTACCACTAAGGGCGCTTATACTAGGGAGAGTCATAATTAACCATAATTAACACTTAAGAACATTATAGTACCTACTTAATGAGAAGAGTAATCATTTTATGCCTTGCAGACGGCGTTATATACTTAATATTATGTTTGTCTGTTGATTTCTTCACTAGGCTAAGCCTGTATCGAAGAAATCTTGTGTGCGAAAATTTGGATTCCATTTAGAATTTACTGTGAAAAATACCTAACAAATATAAACAATGAGATAACTTCAGGTAAAAAGGAAATGAATTTTAAAGTAACGGTAGGTACATTCAGTTTAAAGTAAAATAATTTAACACGTTCGCGGGCGGTACCTCGAGAGATCTTGATGGCGCTCAGACACTAAACATTTTCATACATTGCCCACAGGCGTTCTGCCACCTAGCATCAGAGTTTTCATACGCTACGTGACACATCGCCTTTGGACGTATACGTCTGAAGACGTTCTGTCACCTGCCGTTTATTCTGCTACTTTGCTACGTGACACAACGCCTTTGGACGTATACGTCGAGAGACGATCTGTCACCTGGCGCTTATTCTACTACTGTGTTATGTGACACAATGGCGCCTGAAGGCGTATAATGTATTATGCCTATGGAAATAAAAATATGCATATTTGTTATTTATGAGATACATTTATTCAATAAAAAATCACAGTTCCGGTTATAACCTGTTCTTTTTAACCACTAAACAAAAGATTCAAATAAACATAAAATTCTTCTAAGTAATTATCAATAATCAGTACTATAATCAGTCTCACTTACGTATTTTGTATTAATTATTTATGAAATATAGGTACTAGTTATATGAAACGTTTCGGAACAAATCAACTTACAATAATAACAAAGCAATAATCAGTTTTATAAACTTACTTTCTAATCATCTTAGGAACTTTTTAGATCAACAATGTAACAGTTACAGTCTTATCAATTAGGTAAGTACACATTTTATTAGTAACATTACCATGAGTTACCTACCTACCTACTTCTTCAGATTTTCATGATATGCCTTGAAACAAGATGGACACAGAGGGGGTTTATCCGGGCAACCTTCACAGCGGTAGCTTGTTTCTTTGCGAATCTTGTTTTTAGTACACATTTTACACTTCAAAAATGCAAAATTTTTTGAAGTTCCTGGTCTTGCTTTTATTTGTTCTGGCCAATGATTACCAGTGATCTCTTGAGTGTTTACTTCTTGAACAACCGGTGGTAGGTGTCGTCTGCTATTATGGATGTTGCTTCCAGTAATCAAATCCTTTCCTTTCATGTTTGTGTCAAGTCCGGTCATCTTTTTAATAAGCTCATCTCGAAAGTTTATGAGAGCGTAAGATTTTGCGTTGTCTTTCTTGTATTTCTTGAATAAGAAAAAAGCATTCCAGACTGATATATCGAGGAGATGGAATAGTACCTTCTTATACCATCGTATTGTTTTACGTGGGCTGGAATAGTAAGCGCACATTTGATCTGAGCGGTCAATGCCGGACATGAATTCGTTGTATGTAGCAACTTCAATTGGTTTCAATTTTGGAATTCGAAATCGGTTTCGTACTTCAACTATCGATGGGTGTTGTTTGGTAGTGATCATTAGAACTGGGCGTTTATCTTTCCACTTTGACACATAATCCTTATTCTTCCGTACCCATACATGCTCGCCTTTTTTCAGTTTTTTCGCAACTAGATCTTTGGGGTTGTCTTTACGATTTGAGCGTAATGTTCCGGTGGAATGTGTTCTCAAATCCAGTAATTTCTGTGATAATGACACGGAATTGTAGTAATTATCCATGAAGATATGGTGACCACGTAGTAAGTACGGACGCATCAACCACAGTACCAATTGTTGTGTCTTGGATCCGGATTCTTCTTCGATTCTTTCTTTTCCCGAGTACATCTTTATGTTCAAGACATAGCCGTCATGGGTGGTAAGTTCATAAAACTTGATTCCATATCGAGCCTTCTTTGATTTGATATATTGCCTAAAGTGTAGGCGGCCGCGGAATAGAAGAAGTGATTCATCAAGAGATAACTGCTCTTCAGGGTAATAGACCTTTCTAAAATTTAGTGTCACAGCGTCAATAAATTTTATAATTTTATTTTCTCCTTTGGCATCTAAATCTGACGCACACACACATCGCAGAAGTTGTTCATACCTCCGGCCTGACATTGTATACACAAATATAGGATGGAAGTAAAGCGCATCTGTATATGTGAAGAGACTTCTTTGTTTTGGACATTTGATTTGACCTTTTAGGAGACATAGTCCCAAAAACTTCGTCATTTCATCGTAACTTGTGTCACGATAAAAAGCCTTTCTACTATGTCTGGTATGGGGTCTGTTGCTATGGCATAGTGCATTTCCATATGCGTTTGTGCAGGTTACCATATATTCAACGAACTGACGAGGAAACATTAGATGGAAAAACTCTAGGACACTCTCGGTGGCATCAATATCAACCGTAATCCCACTGGCTGTGCTGTTAAAATTGAAATCAGGTATTTCTGCTACTGTTTCAGACCACGATTCATCAATTACTGGTGTTTCTGGCCTAGGCTGACTAGCGACCTCTTGGGGTTGATTTGGCCTTGTAGCATGGTTTGAATTTGGCTGGCTAGAGATTTCCTGAGGATTACCTGGGTATTCATCTGTGTTCGACTCACGTGAAATGAATAATTGGGATGTCACCATCAAATCATCAAATCCAGACGCTCGCGCAACGGGGACATTAGAAATTCGGTTAGATGTTTCCCCTAGTTCATGTGCAGCGAGTGGTGGTGATATGTTCACAAGATCACTATAATCTGATTCTTGTAATAGAGGGACATCAGGAAGAATGTTTCTGATATTTTCGTGACCCTCCTCAAATTCTGAAGTTGTTGAATCACTATCATGAACTTCATCGTTCTCAGAAGATGGATAATCTGACTCACCGGAAGGTACCGTGTTGCTATGCTGTGTTCTTCTTGTTTGTGATGCTGTAATTGCATCCTCCTCTGAGCTTGAAGATTCGTTGCCGGAAGGTTCATAATTTTGGTCAGAACCAAAATCCCCTTCATCATCAGCATACGGATCCTGACTGGATTCAGGCGTAGACGCTTCGTTGAACAAATCTTGGATACGTTTTTCCCTTGCTTCGTATGAATCTTTCGACGCCATCTAAAAACATTGTATAAAAATCAATATCATGCATCGAACACTTACATTTGCACATTCCCGGTCACTAAAACATATTACCTACATCAAACACTTACATTTGCTCATTCCCAGTACACTATAACATATTATCTAAAGCAAGATAACTATTACAAGTATTATTTTAAAATTTCTTACCGTTGGTAAAAGTTTACGCGCGAAATCTGCTTGCGCACCACGCGTGTGCCCCCCGCGGGCGCAGTGGACGACTGAATGTACGAGAAATAGACGGCGACAGGCGTACTGTATATGTGTGAGTACATCAAAAAATGTCAAAGTGTGAGTGAAGGTCTTTATTTCATTTGCAAATTTGAAGCCTATAGCGTGACAGTACGCGGCTCAAAATTATTTCTGTGGTGACAGTAAAGTCCAATCTTCATAGTATAGTACAGTAATCAGACGCCGTCCAACGTTCTGTCCTTTAACAACCATCACATTTCGAACGGCCAGAGGCGTACTGTCGTATTGCTTTGTTTTCTTGAACGTCTGTCGCCGTTACTGTCCGCGGATGTGTTAATACAATCTAATGAACAGTATGTAGAATTTCTTCAGTTTGTTGGTAATTTAATTTGGTAAGCCAGTCTTTTATTATATGTTTAGCCTCAGTTACACTCTTATTTTTAATTTGTCATTTTTTAACTACATTATTATAAAGACGAATTTTTATAAAGTTTCCTGTTCGTTGTGCGAACTTAGAGGTTGTCGAGGGGGTGACCAATCTATATACTCTACGACGGGATATAACTTCAAAATCGGGAGAGGATAGGAATGATTTATGTACCGATAGAGCTGTTTTGTGTATGAAGAGTTGGCGGACGGTGAGTACACCGGTATCTTTATAGATCTCCGTGGTGGGATATCTAAAAGGCTTTCGAAGCATCACCTTTAATACTGAGCGCTGAGCTCTCTCAGCTCCTATAATGAAGGTCTTCGCAGCACTACCCCAGCACGATATGCAGTAGGTTATTATTGATTGACATAAAGCGTAATAGACTGTTTTAAGAGTGTCAAAGCTTGCTACATGCCGAAGGCTTTTCATGATGCCCGTAATCTTTCTTATACGTGCAGAGAGAAATCCAATGTGAGCTTTAAATGAAAGTTTTTCATCAATGAGAACTCCAAGATATTTAATAGTGTCTGAACGAATAAGAGGCTCACAATTGCAAGGCCCAGACAGACCTGTACAGGTATTAGAGTGAATTTGAATACATGCTCTGGCATTTGGGGCCGAAGCCGCTGTTTTGTGGAAGCTCAAATAAGTGGTTTTTTTGGTGTTAAGAGTGAGAAGGTTTTGCTGAAGCCATTCACTGATTAGCGCCATACCCTGTTCAGCACGTAGGTACGCCTCAGGCCATGAAGGACTGTGAAAAATTATTGCAGTATCGTCGGCGTAGCACAATATATCTGCATTTGCGATTGGAACTTCATGAATATTATTGATATAGAGGAGGAATAAGGTGGGTCCTAGAATGCTTCCCTGAGGGACCCCAAAGCAAACAGGTTGTGGATCACTGATGATTTCCCCGATCCTGACACACTGTCTTCGGTTAGTAAGGTAGCTAGTAAACCAATTAAGTGCCGTTCCCCGAATTCCAAGACCTTCAAGCTTACGGAGGAGTATGTGAACGGAGACAGTGTCGAAGGCTTTGGCCAGGTCCAGGAAGACACCTACGCAGCACCTATTTTTGTCCAAGTGCGTTGAGACTGTTGAGATCAGAGAGGAGACCGCGTCATCAGTGCTTTTGCCTTTTCGAAAACCGTATTGATTGTGGGAGATGAGATTTCTGGACTCCAAGAAATTTACAAGTCGCTTATTTACTAACTTTTCCAGTAGTTTTGAGAATGTTCCTAACAGTGAAATTGGTCTATAATTGTCAACAGAGCCTTTTGAGCCACCTTTATGGATTGGAGTGACAAGTGCAGTTTTCCAGTCATGTGGAAAAACACCACTAGATAGACTTAGGTTGAATATGTGCGTGAGCGGTATCAATATAACATCTTTTATGTGTTTAATCAGTGCATTGCCAAATCCGTCCATTCCTGGTGCTTTATCACTCTCTAGGCTAGTAATCATGTACTTAACTTCCTCAAAGTCTGTAGGTTCCATGAAAATTGAGTCAACTGGAGAGTTGTTTACCCTAACATTCTTAGCTAGCTCTTCCTCACTCATGTTAGCTTTAGTGAGTATGCGGTCAGCAAGCCTTTGGCCAACTGTAGCGAAGTGATTATTAATTGAGTCTATTGGGTTGTGTGGATCCCTACAGTCTGGCAAAGACAGTAGTTCAATTGGGTCTTTTTTATGACTAGTTAGGTTGCAGATACTTTTTATAGAGCGCCAGAGCTTCTTTGGGTTGTTTTTATTGGCAATCAACTCTTTGTTTTCGTAATCATGCTTAAGTTTACGTAAAAGGTTAACAAAAAAATTCTGATAGCGTGTATACGTGACTTTAAGAATCAGATTATCTGGGTCTTTTTTGGCGCTCTGATGTAAACGGTCCCGATTTCTCATGCATTTCATTAATCCCGGAGTAATCCAGGGTTTCAAATGGTAACGTGATCTACTTATCTTAATCATCGATGAGTTAGAGTTTACAATATCAGTAAGAATACCCTTAAATACCTCATTCGCCTTATTGACGTCGATAAGGTTAGTCACAACAGACCAGTTCACGGCTTCGAGAGCATTATAAATACCATCAAAGTCTCTTTTAGTGATATAGCGATTAGGACGGTTTATTGATTTTTTTGACAGATTGATGCCAAGCAATATAGGGTAGTGATCGGTAATTGCGAGTTGACAAACAATACCAACAGCTGCGGTGTTATTTTTAACATTTTTAACGTAGATATGGTCAAGGCAAGCTAACTCTCTGGTAGGTTCTGAAATAGCCGGGAGCAACCCATGTTCTACCATAAGACATTGATATTCGAGGCTCTGTGAGTTACACAACGTATCCATTATATTGATGTTCATATCGCCAGCAATAAAGAAAGGCAGGTTGTTTAGCCCCTCAAAGTACCTATCCAGCGAAGCAAGGAACCCTTCGATATTCCTAACGGATGGCGAGCGGTATATGCCAAGAACATTTAACACTTTAGGAATATGTATACTAAGACTATCTGCATCAGTTATAGGGGCTTCCGATACAATAGCATTCCATTTGTCTTTTACATAAGTGACTACGCCGCTATTTTGATTGGTGTTTTTAGTGGTTTTATGAGAAGTATAACCATCAATTTGTGGGATAGCTATTGAGTCGGACAGCCAGCACTCCGTCAGAATCAATATGTCAATGGGCACATCCAGGCATTTAAGGGCAACCTGTAGTGAGTCTATATTTTTATATACAGGGTGTAAATAGACTACTATCGAAAAATGAAAGGTGGCAATCAGACCATGATTCTGAACATATTTATCGAAAAAAAAACGCGAATAAAATTTCACCTCTCTAATTTTTTTTTTTTTTTTATCTAGTTACACACCCATAGTACAACACTAAGAAAACATATCAACACGAATAAACAATTTTTAAAAGCAAAAATAAACAAATTAAAAAAAAGATGTAATGTATTGCACGCAAGTGAATGACCTCAACTCAGCTGTTTATGGACGCCCGCCCCACCGCTCGACTGCGCGAGCGAAATGGGTATCTATCTATCTACGCAAGATACATACATACGCTAGGTACGCAACGCACGTAGGTTACCGCGCTGCTCGCTGGTGGCTATCTGTATTTCGCCCTCTTGGCATAGAAAGAATACACTCGATTTTCAATCTGAAGATTGTAGGATCGAACCCTTCCTAACACTTCTACTTCTATTAACAAATTGAAGATATCATTTACATTTTACCTACCTGTTCCTACTAGAATAGAATAGAAAACTCTTTTTTATTATACTTAAACCTAGGTACCACACAAAGAAAGAAAACAAAACAAAAATACTGCATACATGGTATAAAGGGCGGTCTTATCGCTAAAAGTTCTCTCATTTCTTCCATCCAGGCAACCTTGGGATGTAATGTATGACCATGTATACTACTATTATGTATTCTGTGCTTTTTTGGTTCAGGGTAAAAAGTTAATTCTAGCTGGAAACGTTCATAACTAAGTAATCCTTTTACTAGTCGTAGTATTCAAATATTCCCGCGAAAAAAATAAAATTATCTCATAATTCTGTGATAAAGATTTTAAAATGAGTATGCCCCATTTTGAACCTTATTGGATACTGAATAATCTGCTTTGGTATAGGAAAACCTTATTCCACTCTGCATAAGGTTTATAACGTCAGCAGCGGTGTTTTTCTTTGTCGGGCGCGGAGCGCCGCGCCGTGGGTCGGCACGCGGCTAGTCGGCTATAGTCAAAGGAAATGTATGGAAAGGAATCTAAACTTTATTTAATTAGGCATAAGGTTTATAACACTTTGGCTGTCGGCATTTAAAAACGGATTTTGAATGCATAACTTCTCTATGTAGGTACATAGTGCTTGTATTATTTTTATTCGTCTTTTAGTCGGTGTTTGTATTCGAACTTGCGCGGTCGTTGCGGAAATTTGCGAATACTGTTTTGTTTTGTGAAACAGATTTTTAGTGTGGTATGCGTGTTTTTAAAGTTTTTCTTAAGTACATGGTCTTAGTGTAGGAAAGTAAATAGTGGAAGTTACTTTCTGTGTTTTTCGGTGTGTTTTATAAACATGTTTAGTGCGAGGGAGTATGGACAAATGCTCATGATGTGCTATGGAGAATGTGATGTGTATCGGTTGTGTTTAGTAAGTGTGTTTTATTTGCCAACATAATGTTCAGTGCGATGGAGTATGGGCAAATGTTTGTGTTTCTTATGGTGAAGCTCTAGGAAATGCGTCAGAAGTGTTGCGCATTTACTTACTGCGAAAGATAGCCGAACCAGCAATATCGTGTCTTTAGGTAAGTCGTGAAATATCTACCGAGTACCGACAGCCTAGGTACTTGCTATAAAGACCTTACCTTAAACTTTGACGACTTATAACTTTACTAGCTACCCGCCCCGGTTTCGCACGAGTGTATCACTACATAGTATAAAACAAAGTCGCTTTTTCTGTCCCTATGTCCCTATATCCCTTCGACTGCTTAAATCTTTGAAACTACGCAACGGATTTTGATGCGGTTTTTTTAATAGATAGAGTGATTCAAGAGGAAGGTTTATACGTATAATAAAACCGTGCGAAGCCGAGGCGGGTCGCTAGTAAGCCGCATCAAAATCCGTTCCGTAGTTTTAAAGATTTAAGCAGTCAAAACGATTACGACCATATCTCGCGAAGAACCGACAACTGTTGGGGTAAACGTGTTCTTGAGTGGAGACCGCGACTCGGTAAACGTAGCGTAGGACGCCCTCCGGCCAGGTGGGATGACGATCTGCGAAAGACTGCTGGCAGATGCTGGATGCGTCAAGCTGAAGACAGGGCGCTATGGCGCTCATTGGGGGAGGCCTATGTCCAGCCGTGGACTAATATAGGTTGATGATGATGATGATGATGAAGCAGTCAAAGGGATATAATGATATAGGGACATAGGGACAGAAAAAGCGACTTTGTTTTATACTATGTAGTGATGTACTTATGTTATGTAGTGAGTGATGCGTCGCGCGCGACTCACGTCGGCGCGGCGGCGTAGGTATCGAAGTGGACGCGTACATTGCTTGCAAACAAAATAATTGAAAATCTTTAAACATGTTTATCTTCGGCTACAATTTTTTTTTCGGCCTGCGGATTTTTGTTTTGTTTAAGTTTAAAGGTGCTTCGCCATCCCCCTTCGTTTTCGATAGTTGTCTGTTTACACGCTGTATACTCCTTATGTTTATTGAAAGGAGCTTAAAGTTATGTTCTTTTGTGAAAATATGTTTACAGCCAGACAGGTCACTAACCACTTTACAGCTTATCTTTATCGAGTCTAAATCTGAGCATAACACATCAGTAAATAACATTAATAAAACATATTATTATCTATAAGCCCAGTTTTGCAGCAGAAAGTTACTCTACCTTGTGCTACAGTTCTATTGAGATATGATATTTTTATTCGAGTCGTGGACAACCAGTCCTTGTACGATATATAAATGTCCCAGATTAATGATGTGATTTGGCTATTAGTGTAGGTGTAATAAAGGGATTTCATTTTAATACACAAATATAAGTAAAAATTGAATTTGAAAAATGTCAGATTAAGTTTGTGCTTGATGTATGCATTGTAATATATGCACCTACATGCATATATTATTCTCTTGTGACTTCGGAAGGCAGTGAACATCGCATTTTGTAAGAGTGATACTGACAGCTTGTAGCTTAATAATAACAATGGCAACGATTCTAATCTAACACGGCTGTGAGCCATGATCCAACGTTTTGAAAAAGAAATTCTATAACCGTTTACACAATTTAAAAATATATAAAAGAAGTTAAAATAAATATTATGAAAAAAACTTAAAAAGTTTAGAAAGAGATGCTTACTATCTAACTTATGCTTACTATCTAACTTATGAGTTGGCTGTAGATGTAGGGGGCAGCAGAAGATCCAGGTCTTTGTGGGACGGTATGGGAACAGCTGCTTTCCCATCCCGCTGGCGGACGTAGATTGCTCCTTGGGTGCACCAGCAGAACGCGTATCCGTGTTCCTTCGCTCTAAGGCGGACATCCCGAAATAAGACCCTATTCTCTTTGGTGAGTCTTTCGTTAAAGAAAATCTTTCTGGGTACTCCTGCTACATCCAGGTCAGCGCTGCTTATGTTTCTCCTAGTCTTAGCCGCTTTGAGGAGTTGATTACGTTTGGTTCGTCGCAGAAGACGTACAACAATCGGACGTGGCATACGGGCTCCATCTTCCGGTAGAGTTGTGGTCACCGGTGGTCTACGGGGACCAACACGGGTGACCCAGTCCAGGTCCCCATCCTCCAGCTCCACTCCCAGTTTCTTGGCTGCCAAGAGTATGGTGTGATGAAGATTTTCCGAGTTATACTCTGGCACTCCAACAATTTCAATTTCATTTTGTAGTTGCTTGGTGGCTTGGACCTTAAGTTCGTTTTTCAGCTGCAGCACAGTGACCTGCAAAGATTCCACGTCAGAGTCTCGTTTTTCAAGTTTTTTCAACCTCTCATCTGCGGCGGTAATCTTTTGCATCACTACATTCATCTGGTCGTTGGCAAAAGAAAGCGATGAAGTAAGTTCCTCTAGCCTTGACTTTACAGATGAGAACTCAGAGGTTAGCTGACGTAATTGTTCAGTGAGCTGACTTACCTCTGAGCCATTTCCAGTGGAGTCGGATTTCTTACGCATTGTTACATTGTCAGAGTCAGGGCTTCATATACCGGTAAAAAGGTGGTAACGTTACATCGGCCCAACACTAGGTAACGTTACTAAAATAGGTACCGGTATATGATATACCGGTAATTTTGTGACGAGATACCGGTAAATCAATGTAACGATACTTTTGCTTTTATCGGGAAACTTACCGTTACATAACGTTATAAAGTAAATGTTACAAAAACAGTTTTCTATCTCTTTCTTTTTTTTTGTGGTTTCGTTCGAGCAGTTGGCGGTGGCCGGTTGGTGCCAGTTTAAAAAGTTGACCTGTTTATTAGATTGTAATTGGGTCAGTGGGATATTAAATTTGGAAATAACGGTAAGTTATCTCGTGTCCTACTCTTATGTCAGTAATAAGTCAGTCAAAGTTCAACTTTATATAGTGTTTGCAGCATATTGCAAGTTAGGCATTTATTTTTGCGATAGAAGTACCTACCTACCTACATATTTGAGCTAGGAATCATTCCAAGCTACAAGCTATCATATAAGTAAAAAGGCTTGGAAATGACAATCTGTTAATGTCCCTTACCTACCACTGTTTAGTTGGTACTGCAGGACATTTCTTGCTAAAATGCCTACTACTTTTAAAGTAGGTAGGTAGTACCTACCTTTTTTTTACTTTACAAAGATGAAACTATAATAACTAGGTACCTAGTTATTATAGTTTCATCTTTGATGTTATTATTATGATAGTTATTATGGTTTCATTTAATGTTATACATACTTACAGGAGATGTTAAATTCGAATCGGATTCGGACGAATCTGAATCACAATCAATTTTGGCGCCGCCTTTAAAGCGTAAAAGAGCAAGGACTTGTGAAGAAAGCACTGGTAAAAGTTGGTACCCTACCTATTAGCTATAAAATAGTAGGTGATGATGATTTACCATATTCCAACTACATACCTAGATAGGTATGTGGTTGGAATATGTACCTATGACCGTCCCTTCTTCCTATTTTATTGATTTTTTTTTAATTTATTTATTTCACACCTTGGATTCATTAGTGAACACTTAGTCAAGAATTATCTATCATTATGAAATTATTGACTTGGTATTGACATGGATCAGTTGAACTATCTCTAGACTGTTTGCAACCGCCTGCAGTTATCTCAAACTGGTTTTAATTTATTTCTATTACTTGATTGAAATTTTCGTTACTAACCGATTCAACTTCAACTTCTTGATTATGGCTCTGCGTCTGGTTTGACGCAATTTTGCAGATGACCGTCTTTGAAAACATCACAAGCTTTTATTTAATAAATAATGAGATACATTACACGACAGGCGTGTCATCAATGAATTACTTTACTGTAATATTTATAATGAAGGGTTTCTCCAAATTACTTTTTACTATGTAGGGTACCTAACATAATAATAATGTAAGTAATTCTAATAACTTTTTTATTATTTCAAATATTGCCCCGAAATTTTTCATCGGCGTCATCGGCGTCAAAACTCAAATAATATTCTAGATTAAATAAACCACTTTATTTAACAAATTTACTATATTTTTTTATTTCAAAAAGTAGTATTTTATTTCGCAATCTGGGCACACCGGTTGACTATTTACATCGGTGCCTATCGCATCGCCTATGCATTGCCGCGCTACATACGTAGCGCGGCGCGCGATCACCGCATGCGCGTTGCCGCTCTTCTTTAGCTAGCCCTAGTGCTTAGAGCAGAGCGGCAACGTGCATTTTTAACGAAATTATGTACCGGTAAATAATGGGAATTACCTCTTTAGATATAACGTTATAAAGTTTTTCGTTACCTGGGTAACGATACCACCTTTTGGTATCGTTAAATAGGTATCTATATAATTGTAACGTTACTTACCGGTATTTTTAGTGGGAAGTGGTAACGTTATAAAGCCCTGGTCAGAGTGATGGCCGCCCTGAACCGGAGTAAGTGAATTATCCCCGCCTCTCCTCTGAGCCGCTGTGCACTCGGGGCATTTCCAAACAAGTTTTCGTTCCGCAGTTAGGGAGGAAATGTCAATGCATATTTTACAAAAGGACTTACTGCAGCCCTTAGTTGTACACTTTACAGTATTTGCCTCTTTCGTGGTGCTCGTGCAACCCGCGCATTTCATGGTGATAGCAGGCTATTTTCCCTTCTTCCAAGCAAAATTAAAAAATTTAGGCGTATAGGCTACAACGGGCACAGCCGGCGACTTGACTTGACTTTGAGTATATATATACTATTATAAACCAGCAGTGCCTCTCGGTTTCATCCGCGGTAGTTCCCGTTCCCGTGAGAATTCCAGGATAAAATGAGGATAAAATATACTTAGCACATGTGTTATTCCAGGCTTTAATCTATCTCTGTGCCAAATTGTATCCTTATCCGTTCACTAGTTTTTGCTTGAAAGAGTAATAAACATACATCCATCCATCCATACTTACAAACTTTCGCGTTTATAATATTAGCGAGGAGATTTACGGTAAAATCTCCCATCCAATATTTGACATTTGAAAGCCCTTTCGATGGCCTCCATGATTCCCATCCATCCAATTGCAAATAAATTATCCATCGAAGAACAATTGCTAGTCCCAGCCGAAATTGAAGCCCATGAATGAACGAAATTAATGTTTTTGACACTAAATAGAACGATGGGCCAGCTTATAATACTCATTTTTAAGTGTAAATTTGAAAGGGAAGGATACAAACAATACTACAAGTTGATGAAGGAGTTTTGAGGACAAGATTTAGGCAAAAACGATAACGAAACGTAGGCATCCGCTTTGTTCACTTCATGTTTATTCACATTAACCATAGGTAGCCATAAAAATTGTGTATGTAATTCAATTTGTACCATCCATGGAATCAGAATGTTTATTACCCAGTCTCCCGTCCATGGATCCATGAGAATAGCGTAATCACTCTGCAGGCTCAGACTATAGAGGTAGTCTGAGTCTGCAGGCTGTGTGCGATCGAATCAGCCAGCACCGGGATGAAACTTTCCTCCCACCCACCGCTCATTTTGAAAATGGGATGATATAATAACTAATATTATGGCCAGACGACCCGTTGGATGTAAGTAACTCTGAAATGCCACAGTGCATTCAGAAAAACAAGATTAGTTTTACCTTGAAAGCTATTGCAGATTCCAAATAGCCAGGTCACTAAAATTGAAATGGGTTCCAGCGGCGTAATCCGGTTTTGTATGCGCGATATACTTACACGGTACATTGTACTGCGGTGTCACAGTACGAACGATCACGCACGTCGCGCCGTAAGTTCCACGTATCGGTCTTCCTGAGCGGTGAAATTCTTCCAGAGCCACGTCCCCTGTAGGTAGTTATATTATATATAATACTCCCACCCAGTGTCCTGAAACAGGTTTCAAAGGTTTTTTTTACGTTACAGATTTTTAACGTTAGGTACGTTGCGACACTTGCTATGGGACTGCTGACTGACTCTATCATCGTTATCTACCTACCTACGGCATAAGAATAAGAACAGACTAGAAGGGAAACTTCACTCCGAACGCGCTCAAGGTCACGATATTAGCCTACGCGATTCTGAACGTTAAACGTGCAGTAGGGCTGTCACAGCCGGCGACGCCGCACGCCGATTTTAATATTTGTGTAGGTTAGGTACCTACCTCTATAATATGACGTCATGGTCAAGTTATTGTGGTGTGATCGGTTATAACAATAAAAGATAATGCTATTATATGATAATACATACCCTATGTAAGTAATATTTTCTAAATATTATTGTGTTTTAGTAGGTTCCTATCTAACTAATTAGGTAGGTACCTAATCAAAGGAACGTGAACATCGTTCGTTGACCTTTTCTCACTCGCCTCGCCTCGCGACGACGGCGCGGCGGCGGCGGGGCGCGGCGGTACAATGCAGTAGCAACCCTGGCAAAACGCCTGGACGACAGAGGGGCGTAACGAGGTGAAGGGGGAAGTAGGTATATAAATGGCGGCGTTTGGGACTAGATCAAAGAAGAGTCCTTTCTACGTAGTTATTATTTATTCTTATGCCTACGGCTCTATTATTAGAACCAACCACAGAAAAGGAGAAACTTGAAACGAACGGTAATATCAAATGACTCGTAGGTATAACTTCCGAAAACAATCGGTTTTGTAATTAAACCTAGGAAAATGAATCTGAAATAAAATTACAAAATAAACAAAACTCCATCTAGATAAGTACCTACCTATTTCACCTACATAGTAGGTACATGACAATAAAATAATTTACCCTAAATAACCTACAGTCAACACTAATATTCCTTGATCTTCATCACATCACTACCTTACCTACCTATCTACCGCGAAATTTGAGAATATTATGAATGTTATTCAAAAAAATAAATAAGTTAGAATTTTTAAAAATGGACAGCAAAATATTTTCTCGGAACAAAAATAATATCCGTGGTTTATTGATTTAGCGTAGCAGGACGGCTTCCCCAGATTAATAATATAGGTGGCTCAGGCAGAAGTACCTAAGGGTATAAAGTAAAAAGGGTAGGGTACCTATCACCCTTCTTTAAAAAAAGAAACCCACTCTAAACTCCCGCTCTTAGCCTTTGGAGTTGAGAGCCGAATACCTCTCGCTCACACCATTCTGTGCTTACACGCTTTGTTGGTCTTTTGGGTACTAGTTACATAATGAAAAAATTCTGTCCTATGGTAGGTAGGTACCTACCTAATGAATACCATACTAGTACCACCCAAAAATAAAACAGATATCGAATCCTACGTTCCGTCATCTTGACTTTTGTGTCTTGATCAAACAAACATCTTTATGTAATGCAATGACGGGTCAAGTTACCTACTAAGTAGGTACTCAGTCAGTACAGTACCCACGTGCGTGCCTATCTATCGACAAGCAACAACCAAGCCATTTTGAGCAGGGCTTTATAACGTTACCACTTCCCACTAAAAATACCGGTAAGTAACGTTACAATTATATAGATACCTATTTAACGATACCAAAAGGTGGTATCGTTACCCAGGTAACGAAAAACTTTATAACGTTATATCTAAAGAGGTAATTCCCATTATTTACCGGTACATAATTTCGTTAAAAATGCACGTTGCCGCTCTGCTCTAAGCACTAGGGCTAGCTAAAGAAGAGCGGCAACGCGCATGCGGTGATCGCGCGCCGCGCTACGTATGTAGCGCGGCAATGCATAGGCGATGCGATAGGCACCGATGTAAATAGTCAACCGGTGTGCCCAGATTGCGAAATAAAATACTACTTTTTGAAATAAAAAAATATAGTAAATTTGTTAAATAAAGTGGTTTATTTAATCTAGAATATTATTTGAGTTTTGACGCCGATGACGCCGATGAAAAATTTCGGGGCAATATTTGAAATAATAAAAAAGTTATTAGAATTACTTACATTATTATTATGTTAGGTACCCTACATAGTAAAAAGTAATTTGGAGAAACCCTTCATTATAAATATTACAGTAAAGTAATTCATTGATGACACGCCTGTCGTGTAATGTATCTCATTATTTATTAAATAAAAGCTTGTGATGTTTTCAAAGACGGTCATCTGCAAAATTGCGTCAAACCAGACGCAGAGCCATAATCAAGAAGTTGAAGTTGAATCGGTTAGTAACGAAAATTTCAATCAAGTAATAGAAATAAATTAAAACCAGTTTGAGATAACTGCAGGCGGTTGCAAACAGTCTAGAGATAGTTCAACTGATCCATGTCAATACCAAGTCAATAATTTCATAATGATAGATAATTCTTGACTAAGTGTTCACTAATGAATCCAAGGTGTGAAATAAATAAATTAAAAAAAAATCAATAAAATAGGAAGAAGGGACGGTCATAGGTACATATTCCAACCACATACCTATCTAGGTATGTAGTTGGAATATGGTAAATCATCATCACCTACTATTTTATAGCTAATAGGTAGGGTACCAACTTTTACCAGTGCTTTCTTCACAAGTCCTTGCTCTTTTACGCTTTAAAGGCGGCGCCAAAATTGATTGTGATTCAGATTCGTCCGAATCCGATTCGAATTTAACATCTCCTGTAAGTATGTATAACATTAAATGAAACCATAATAACTATCATAATAATAACATCAAAGATGAAACTATAATAACTAGGTACCTAGTTATTATAGTTTCATCTTTGTAAAGTAAAAAAAAGGTAGGTACTACCTACCTACTTTAAAAGTAGTAGGCATTTTAGCAAGAAATGTCCTGCAGTACCAACTAAACAGTGGTAGGTAAGGGACATTAACAGATTGTCATTTCCAAGCCTTTTTACTTATATGATAGCTTGTAGCTTGGAATGATTCCTAGCTCAAATATGTAGGTAGGTAGGTACTTCTATCGCAAAAATAAATGCCTAACTTGCAATATGCTGCAAACACTATATAAAGTTGAACTTTGACTGACTTATTACTGACATAAGAGTAGGACACGAGATAACTTACCGTTATTTCCAAATTTAATATCCCACTGACCCAATTACAATCTAATAAACAGGTCAACTTTTTAAACTGGCACCAACCGGCCACCGCCAACTGCTCGAACGAAACCACAAAAAAAAAGAAAGAGATAGAAAACTGTTTTTGTAACATTTACTTTATAACGTTATGTAACGGTAAGTTTCCCGATAAAAGCAAAAGTATCGTTACATTGATTTACCGGTATCTCGTCACAAAATTACCGGTATATCATATACCGGTACCTATTTTAGTAACGTTACCTAGTGTTGGGCCGATGTAACGTTACCACCTTTTTACCGGTATATGAAGCCCTGATTTTGAGTCGAATCGAAACAGCGAAATCTAGGTTGATAGGTACCTAAGTACTTACCTATTTTTGAGTATGGTTTGCGTCTTGTTTGAGGAGCGCCCTTTCGAATCCATCATCGTAGTCACTAACCTTATAGCGGCCGACCGATTTATTTTTGTTTTCTGGCTATAATAATATGTTATATTACAATAAGTACATATGTATTATTATTATTAAAAATAAAAAGAACTCGTTAAAACGATATCTACTTTGCTGTTTTTTTTGCAATTTCAAAAGTCACTGCAACACTGATGTCAATAACCACGAGTTAGAGCGAAATAAACATATCGCTGTGAGATAGAGACAAAGCATCTCTGGGGTAAGCTGGCCACCGCACCTTTAAATTATGAGTACACACTACAGTGAGGCGATTACAATACAATTCACCGTTGTTGTTATCAGAGAGAACTTACTGTAAACATTGCCTAAGATCATAAAATTAATTTTTTGCCTAAAATATTGTTTCTGTTTCATGTTAGTAGGTATAGGCAAAAAGTAAATATTTCTAGTCAATTTAGCAAATTACTTACATATTTCACGATGAGCATATTTAAACTGGTAGGTAGGTACCGGGCTTACCTACCTGCTTAGCAATTATTCTCTCTCTCTTCTTTCTCAATTATTATTCTCTATTTGTGGAAACTGCTTAGCTTATTTTTCTAATGTTCAGTATTTTTATCTTGTAGTTCTAATGCGTTTCCCTAAGATAAATAAATAAATAAATTATTGAAAATAACAAAATATAATTAGAGCAGTAAAGTTTACTCAAAGCAACATACCTTTGAAAGTAATTTTCTTTGTAACTTAGTTTGCACTTAATACTTACTACAACTGTTTCTTTTATTTAGGTACCTAGCTCTAATTTTCTTTGCTCGTAAAGTTACTTGGTTATGATAAAATTTGATCGTAATCAAGAAACTTTGCTCGCTTAATTTTCAAGCATTATGTTATGATTAAGTAAGTAACTTAGTACCTACTTAGTGCATGCATACTAAAAAAATTGCTACATTTTAATGTAAGTATTTTCATAAATATATTCATATATATTTTCATATGGAGTGAGTGGGGGCAAGATCGAACGGTTTTTTTATGAGATGGTCAGTGTTGTTTTTGAATCCTTGTAGAAGAATAGATATTAACTTTATTTAAAAGTAAATTAGAAATAATGAAAGGGCATAGACTAGGTTTTTATAATATGTTCATAACAGCCTGATAAAGCTTTCCAAAAAGTAGAAAACTGTAAATAAAAATATGATTTTCACTAAACTGAAACAGGGGGAAGATGGAAAGGAGACGGGGTAAGATCGAAAAAAAATCTAAAATCGTTAAAACGTGTCTGAGGCAACGTTTATGGTCTTTAGTCTATAGTGTTAAGTAATCAAAAAAGTTTTAACTGACTGCAGTGCCAAAATACCTGTTTTTAACAGAGATATAACAGATTTTTAGAAACTTGTATTCCGAACTTACCCCACTGGGGGAATATTAAAGTAGAGGTTCTCAAACTTTTCCGCCAATTTGCTTAAGTTTTGACTGAAAAAAATCATTATCTATCAATCAAAAACTGTTTTTATTTCACATGATATCTATATGAATATTCTTTTTCATCACCATAAAATAATTGTTTTTTTTCTTTTGTAGTAATTTTTAACGTGTTTTCTTTTATGTTGGCCTTCTTTTTTATTTCACATTTCTTAGTATGCCTAGTTCTTGTTTCTTTATTACTTTCAACAATTTTTTATTAATTTTCTTTTTTTTCTTGCTGAAATTTTATCGTAGCGCTGGCAGTGGTATGGGGTATATGGGTAATGGTATATGAGTAATGTTTTTAATAACTGGAACAAAACAATAAAATTTTGTTTTTATTAATTATTTCACAGACATTTTCTACCCATGTATTAACTACTTATTAACAACAGTTAATTTATTCATTTAAAATGCCAAATTGACAGAATTAAATATCAAAATTGAACTTCGTTAATACTTACTTAATTCCTTAAATGAAAAAATAAAAAGGGAACTTCGATAATCAGTCACGGGGTAAATTTTCAAAAATGTGACTTGCCTTCCACAAACTGAGAGATACAGTTTGAGAACATCTGGCTTTTAGTTAAACACTCGTAACTACCTTGTAATTGAATTTACAAGACACGGGGCAAGATGAAATCACTTTTGTGAATCCTGAAAAATACACTATCTAAGAAAATTGCACTTTACACACAACCAGGTGTTCTCAGCCGCAAACGCTAACTGAGGTGTGATCAGTGTTGCCAACCCGGTGTCAGGTTTGGGGGCTAAATGGAGTTCTAAAAAGGGTTAGATGGGGGCTAGATTTGGCCAAATAAATGAAAATAGGAAAAATTGTTTATTTTTATTGGCTTTTGGAAGATAAAATGAGTAATTTTTTGACAATCGTTTACTTAATATTAACCAAAAAAACTTTAAAAAACGACTTTTTTAATTAAAAATACACCTTAAAACTCAATCTCCCCATCGAAGGAGGATTCTTCGCCGTACAAATCACTTGTACTTTGCGAAGTTGATGGTTGAAGAGATTGATTATCATAAACTTATATTTTTCTTTGGATCCAATCTTTTTTATGACATCTATTGGGATATCATATGTGTAGCAAGTTTGACCAAATTATATCAGACCAAATCGTATTTGTAATATTGAATTTTTAAATATTTGTACTGTGTGCCAGATAGTTTTCTTACACTGTTTCGGGGCTAGATATAGGGCTAGGGATAATCATCATTTTAAGGGCTGAATAAGGCAAAAAAGGGCTAGATCTAGCCCCGAAAGGGCTAAATTGGCATCACTGGGTGTGATAAGTAACAAATTGGTGGCCCCGATGATGTTGCCAGCACTGCAATAAGTACTATAAATCTGGTGTTATTGAAGACTTTTTATCTTACCTCTTTTTTCATCTTCCCCCACTCACTCTATAACTTAATTTTCATATATTTTGTATTTTTGTATTTGTATCATAAGGACATGAAGTTTAGGTACATTGTACACTTCAACCATTTTAAACTTCCTATTCAGGCTATTATATACAGCTTCATAAGGATAAATCTCATTTTTGTAAATGCAGATTTATAACAATAAAAAACCAAATAAATACTGTGGATAGGATAATAAATTACATAGTACAGATCGTAGTGTTATTTATCTAAAACGAAAAGAGCGCGAGAAAGACGTCAAGGGCTAAAATGTCATACATCATCCATCACTGCGGGTTAGTGAAGTTGTAGTAAAGGACTTGTAGATACCAAAAATGTTAGTTCGTTGTTTGTATTACATACATTAATACGATCGGTACCTTGAAGCGTTAGTTCAATTGCAATTGAATAATTTGTGCTTTTTTCGAAAATGAAGACCCTATCCTTTCTGATCTTTTGCGTCGTCGTCGAGCTATAGTCAATATAACTTGGAGAGAACCAATGATTGTTCCTGTACTTCCTACTGGAAGTACAGGAACAATCCAGCTTTCAAAATATCTACTCATGTTTAAAACAAGCCTGCAAAGCCACTGAAATTATATAAGCATTTTTATATTAAGTTAACATTATTTTTGCCACTTGAGTCCTATTTAAATTGTAAAAAAAGTAAAAAAGTTTAAATTTTTTCATCAAACCTAAGATTTTTATTTTTAATTAGCGTCCCGACATATTTTTTCATCGTAATTTTCGTTTTTAATTAAAACTGAAATGTTCATTTCAAATAATTCAAAACATATTAACATGCATTTAAACAGTTTGATCACCAAATGATTTATTCAGATAAGGATTAATAAAAAGGTATGGATATCATAGTTTCCGCGGTGCATGTGATGAAATAGTTGTAGGTACCTAGTGACAAAAAAATAACAACTTTCCTTGGGTAACATAATACTTTTATATAGTAATTAAAATAACCTATGTTTATCAGGGATGATGTAGCATTCTAATGGTGTAATAATTTTGAAAATGATTAAGCCGTTTTTGAATTTATTCGTTTCACACATGCAAAAATTTTAATCTTTCTAATTAAAACGTCTATTTGCACGCACATAAGTTATTAATTTGGACACATTATTTAAAGATTATTTTTCATAAATATAGTAACTACAGTCAGTCCCAAAAAAAATTTTTGACGGGAACGTAAATTATTATGATTATTTATTCTGTAATTTACATAACCACAATCCTAGTTATGTACCAATCAATATATTTTCGTAGTTTCGTAATACGTAATAACCTAAAATACAAATTTTTTACTCTGTGTATGAAATAAATAAGGCATTAGTAAAATATCTAATTATAATAAAAAATTTGTTTCAAATCTAGGGTAGAAAGGGATATAAGCTGGAAACTCTACTCCACTTTGCGCGGCAGCGGTCAGAAGGCGGAGCTTATCGGCAAACTCGCGTCGAAGCTGAATTTGCTGTCAATTCGAGAGCTGCGAAGAGTACGCTCGCGTCTATTACGTGGTTTGTGTATAGTGAATTTTGTGTTTGAGATTACACTCGTAGGATGTCGTGAAGTGAAAGATACCAAGTGTGTTGTTTTCATTGATAAAAATGCAACTTATGTGATTGAGACAATGTTTGTGTTACTGATTGAGTGAAATAACAAAATGTTTTACACACATTTGTGTGCAAAATTGAATTTTGCCACGTAGTGACGCGAACGGGTAATGATTCCTAATGTGGAGTTTGAAACAAGATGGTTAGAGAGACTCGGCATTTGTGGGTTGGAAACTTACCCGATAACATTCGTGAAGATCGAATAAGGGAGCACTTCAAACGGTAAATAATTTGTTTGTTTATTTATGTTAGCCAGCCCCTTCTAGGATCTTGCTATTACCAAGCATGTGTGGTATGCCTGCCTACCTATCTGCGTACCACGTATCTACCTAGGGATGTAGGTACCTACATTCCTAACAAGTAATACAAACATTATTTACGTAGGTAATTTGGTTGGGGTATCGATGCATACCTACAAACAAAGCTATTATAGACGTGTAGGAAAGTCCAATGTACCTATCAGTACGAATGGTATTACCTACCTACCTATATTAGCTTCGATTCGACCTCTAGGATATATGCATCGTCATAAATAACGTAGTACGTAAAAGATAAAGAGACCCTACCATGTCTGAGCCTACCATACAACTTTTGTTATGTTGGTGAATGTATATCAATTGTCGAAAACTCCTGTGTACAAAAGAAGAATATTATCCCTTATTGTATTATTGTCCCTCTATATAAACCTGAACCAAGTTCATTATTAGGTAAATACTCGGGTAACTTATTTATTATGTAACCAGTACGTTTAGGTGTAGTGTAAGTACACAATACAATACTTGTATGTCCATGTCTAATAAAATAATTTGTTTATGTTAGGTACCTACCTACTACCTAGGTCGATCCTACTAAAGCAGTCGCGTAGATTGTGGATAACTGACAAAAACCGCCTAAAGTCGTGTAGATTGTGTGTAACTGACAAATCAGGCTATCGAAGGGTCCTATATCACTTATTTTTTATAACAAATAGGTAGAAGGTACCTAATATGACGATGAGTAAGACGATGCATGTAGTTTTCAGGGTGTGTTACCATCATTGCGCCACCGAATTTTGCGTTCCTTCCTATTGAATTTGCATTTTTAATCCTATCTAAAGCGAAGAATCTCACAACCTCTAACTATACACTAGCCAAACTCGATGTAGAATGTTTGTAAACAAACCACGACACAAAAAACTAAAATTCACTTGCTTGGCGTCGAATTTTAGATATGAGTAGACGAAATATTTAGTGAAGGAAGGATCATAAATCGACAAGTAATGTAAATTGCATATAAAAAAGCGCGGCAACAGAGTGTATTTTAGGTTAAGTATGAGCGGTTTGTTTACTAACATTCTACATCGAGTTTGGCTAGTGTATAGGTACCTAAATTCGAAACTCAAAAGTCGTCATAACAAATAAAAAGTCTACTATACCTATAAGTATCTATAACTAGGAAGGTACCTCTGGTGTTTCACCCTGGATATCACGTCTTCTGTATAACCTACAAAGCAACTGGCTGTCATGCCAAACCTAAATCAGGTAGCTACTGACCAAAAATCGTAAAGGCAGACTTTATGACTCTTGGTGAGAAACGTTGAAATCCCAAGTTTTTCAAGCGTGTAAACAAGTTATAGAGTTAAGCTAGGTTCATATTGCTGTGTTGGGGTGTGTTGTGGCGCGACAGAACGCTATCGGTCTCATAGATTTGTATGACTAGATTCACATTAGCGACAGATCGCGCCACACCCCAACACAAGCTACTAATGTGAATCTAGTCATACGAAATGTATGAGACCGATAGCGTTCTGTCGCGCCACAACACACCCCGACACAGCAATATGAACCTAGCTTTAAGAAGAGGCTACCTTTCTTATGTAGCTACTACTAACACTGTTGAGTTAAGACTTGAGCAGAACAAACTGCATAAAGTCTGATTCTGATAGTTAACCTTGGCACTCTTTATTACAAGGGAACCGAGCCCCAACCAGATAAGTCGCCTTAACTAGGTACCCGCAACCATAATTTTCAGACTGAAGCTAAACAAAGGTGTGATGATTAATTCTACAATACTTATTCTGAAAGGTAATACCTACTTTGGCGTTCTTTTCTACGAACGTACACTCGTTCGTTATCAGCCAAGACGAAAGAATGTAAACCGATTTTCACATAATAAGAGATTAATCTATGCACCACATAATATTCGACGTAAGTACCTAATGCGTTTTCTTATAATTTATGATGTTATGCCTTAGTAAATACCTATGATTAAATAAGTACCGTGTAATAGTAAGTCGTAAAACGACATTTGCATGACACAACTTAGTTTAGAGTACCTACTTAATCTCGAGTCGCGAATTTGTTGACGGTTTTCAATGAAAAACGTGAAACGTTGGTCACTTGAGACGTGATCAAAACCGAGTTGAGTATTCGCTCAGCTAAGTAGGTAGTCAGATAAGGTACACTATCTAGGTACCTACCTGTCTAATTTTTGAGTTGAATTGTCGTCGATTCAAGTATTCACGTAGGAGTTAGTCGACGCGAAGACTGTTCAATTCGTAGTAATCTACACAATTCTGAGCATACAATGGAATTAAATAAAAAACAGACTATTTAAAATTTTCGTGTTCCGTACTATGAGTCATGCTCAAAGAGATGAATGTTATGTATGTACAAGATGATTCATGTTTACAGGATGAAATAAAGCAGTTTGTGTTTTCGATATTTCCTTTCTATTCATCGTCATCGCCTTAAGTTGAGGTTTTAAGCCCTGTTTGATTTGAGCTGGACATAGGCCTCACTTCTAATTAATGTACGTACCTACATCGAATTATTTCTCCTTTATTAAAATTAGCTTGTCGATTCATACGAAATATTGTACAAAAAATAGTAATAATACCACTAAATTACTAAAACGAGAGCAGATGAATGAGAGAGTCCTGCCTGATAACGAACGACTGCATGTTTTTGGAAGTGAAGTATTTTAAATATACATTTTGTTCATCCGTTTGGGAGCTACGATGAGACAAACAGAAAGGAGAAAGGTTTTGGTTTGACCGACATGTCATCGATTTTCGTTCACGTGATCAATAAAATCGGTTACAAATTGAATTCCCTCAAATTACGAAAGCTTTCACTCACAGTGCGTTTGGTCCTAAACGGTCTTGTCGATTTTATTTCCCAGACAGCGAACGTTTTTAGGGTCGCGTACCCAAAGGGTAAAACGGGACCCTTTAAAGGTCTTCGCACATTATAACAACTCCACGCCAACGCGGCAGCAACTCTACTCACTCACACTCTCGATGAGTAGTCAACTAGTTGATCCACCCCATGGTCACTAGTGGGCAATGCGTTGTCAACGAGTGGGTAATGCGTATTCAACAGACAACTCGTCTAACCTCAGTTTTCGGTTGAATTTTGTCCAAAGAAATGACTGTCAAATGGTTGCCCGTCACGCGTCAGTCGCAATCGCATAGTCGTTGCGTGGACAACGTGTGGTCGTTGCGTGGACAACGTGTGGTCATTGCGTGTCACGCAATGACCACACGTTTGTCCGCCCCAACACGTTTGTCACGCAATGCGTGACAAACGTGTTGGGGTTGACCTTTAAGCTAGGTTCATATTGCTGTGTTGGGGTCTGTCGGGGCGCCGTCTGTCGTTTCGCTGAGCGTTCATACTGATGTGTTGTGTTGGGGCGCAATATAGCGCATTTTTAGATCATTCATCGTTTGAGAGTTGCGGCGTCAAAACGTGTTGGTTTTAAAATGGAATCATCTGATACTGACAGTCATTTTGATGAAAATATTCAATTTCTATCATTGATCTCTCTTCTTAAAAAAAAGAATAAATATTTAATGTTTTTGCTATTTCTTCCCCAACACCATTCATGATACCTTGATCCTTATTTTCTTTATATTTAGTGTCATAGAGTACACTATAATATTGCCGTACTAACTCTATAAGTTAATCAGACAATTTTAAAGTAAGTAGGTATAACTGCGTAGAACGAAAAAAGAATTATTTACGGAATGAACTGCATCCCACGCGGTTACGCGCCAGAATGGCAGATACACATTGATGTGGCGTGTTGTGTCGCGACAGATCCCCCACCACCTCTCTGGCACGACCGGGCGCCGAGTGGCTGCCGCCACGACAGATCGCGCCACACCCCAACACAAGCTACTAATGTGAATATAGTCATACTAAATGTATGAGACCGATAGCGTTTTGTCGCGCCACAACACACCCCAACCCCAACACAGCAATATGAACCTAGCTTTAGTGTACGATGCGTAGGCCACTCGTCGTACACTACTTTAATATCATTTTTTGAAATTAAACCTTGAACATATGACACAGGGCTTAAATTTCAATATTTGGCATAGAGTCGAGTCGTCGTTGAGTTGTTTTAATGTGCGAAGACCTTTACTAAGACTCCGCGCTGTCCGTCTGTCACTACTTCACCATATTATTCATGGTATTTCATAAACCATTATAGAATTTTACAGATGATGTATAAGATACTTCTGTTGCAGCTATAACAACAAATAATAAAAGAAACAGAATAAAATAAATATTTATGGGGGCTCCCGTACAATACAGCAGCCCGTTTTAGATGGTACGGAACACTTCGTGCGCGAGCTCAAGTCGCACTTGGCTGGTTTTTATTTTTCACGTTACGACACCTCACACCACCAGCACCACTATTTAGCAATGTGGCGAAGCCGATGCAGCCCAAGTACGTACAGAACAGAGAGCGCCAGCAGTGCGGGTCGAGTTCGCCAGGTTATCGAACTCGTCACACGACCTAAAATAACCAACATAGACGGTTGTCTAAACGTTGATACATTTTACTCTAGCTAGAGATAAGATAACTTTTTAATACGCCCTCTTTTCCGGTCACCTGCGAATATATAATAAGTACTTTATTAGGTATTTTAACCTAAAATTATAAAAAATAAAATCAGGCGCGGTACTCCTTTTTATCAGAGTTCCGTACCCTAAGGGTGAAAACGTGTCCCTATTATTAAATATATATTAAACCTTCGCTGTCAATCTGTCCGTCAGTCCGTAGGGTATTTTATAAAACGTACCCACAACTCAGGTAGGCAGTTGAAATTTTGAGAATGGAACAAACCATTACCATGGCAATAGCACCATGCTAATGGTATGGTATGGTACCATATACCATTGTAAGAAGCTAATTAATTAGTGAGAAATAAGGGTGGTCACTAGTCAGGCGACAATGTCGTCTACCATTTGGACTGTAGCGGCAGATGACGCGATGAGTCGTTTGCTAGGGCTAGGCCACTTAGGGTATTTCGTAAAAATAGGTACCTACATATAAATTATTAATTATCGTTATTTGTTCCGGGGTTCTGAGTGTTTTCTATGTCTAATAAAAATATCTATCAATGTTATTTTATTCTATTACTAGCGACCCGCCCGGCTTCGCACGGTTGTATTATACGTATAAACCATCATCTTGAATCACTCTATCTAAAAAAAAAAACCGCATCAAAATCCGTTGCGTAGTTTTAAAAATTTAAGCATTCAAAGGGACATACGGATATAGGGACATAGGGACAGAAAAGCGACTTTGTTTTATACTATGTAGTGATTACTAGTGATGTAGTAAAGTATATCAGTCATCTAGTACCCATAACTAAAGCTCTGCTGTGCGATTACGTAAAAACCACCCATCCAAAATTGACATGAGGAAAGCCATTCGTAATTGCAATTGTATGGTTAGGTTAGGACGTGCGCGAAGGCCATTGAAATGGCTTTCGAATGTCAATTAGGGATGGGTGTTGGTTGCTGCTAAGCATGGGGCTAGATGATGCTGTGTGGATTGTGCACGTACATGTGTTTTTAAACGATGAATGTTTGAAAATTTTGTCAAAAACGCTTAATAAAATAACCGAATGGTTGCACCATTCGGTTATTTTACAGAAGAGCACATGCCACAAAATGTTATCAATAATAATCGATACTTAAAATCGTAAAATAGCTGGCCTTCACTGCATAAAAACAAAGTAGCTTCCCGCTGTCTGTCTGCTCCTATGTATGCTATGATCTTTAAAACTACAAAACGGATTCGATAGATTGAATAGAATGATTCAAGAGGAAGGTTTATATATTAAAACACCCCTGCGAAGCCGGGTTGGGTTGCAAGTAGCATATACAATTGTGAAGATAGCGTCTTTGTCTGCTTGACAAAACTTTTGTTTGAGTCGCGCGCGTTTCCAATAGTGACAGCAATTATCTCATCTCAAAATGTTTAAAGCCTTAGTTGTAGATAATGTAGGTACGTATATAGTATAAAAGAGGCTTTCACATCAAGTTATTTTATTAGGTAGTAGTCTTCTCTCGTATTTTATTTCGATCTACAAATTCATATCACATTATTTTGATCTGGTTTCTCGGAAAAAAACCCATGAGTAATAATGATTTATACCTACGATAAAGGTAGGCACTTTGCGTACCAGTGGAAAACATAATTTTAGAGGACTTGTCAGTGCGGAAGAGGTTTTGGCCACCTTTTCAAACAGGTATTCGTTGAAATTTTTCTGTCTATTTTATCTGGTTTTAGCTGTTGGTATTGCAGTAAGTCAGAGGGACACCCTGTGTTGATTGATACTTGTTCCTTAACATTTAACCATTCACTTTAGAAATCTAGAAAATACAATACTAGTCCATACTAATATTATAAATTCTAAAGTAATTCAGTTTGTCATTGCCTAAACAGCTAAACAGATCCTAATGAAATTTAGCAGCGAGATATAGATGGTGTCGACGACACTGTTTATTTATATCAATAGATTGATGATGTTGAAAGTTTAAAGAAAAGAAGTTTTACCTTCCTAAAAACGAATTGTCCCCTTTTTGAGACAACCTTTAGTACCAGTCGTTGTGAAGTGGCAGGCAGTGAGCGTGCGATCGACAACATGGCGCGTTGCGGAGCGCGCGGGTGAGGCGGTGCGGGGCGGGGCGGGCGTGCGACCGGTCGGGAAATCTGGCAACGCCGCATTCATGCTGCCTGTACATGTGGCTCGCTCGGCTGCCGAACAACGCAACGGCAAACGGAGAATGCTTCATTATGTTGCTCGTATTACTTTGGTTCGTGGCAAGTTATTTTGTGGACGTTTAAAGTTTTTATAACGCTTCTTGAGCGTGCAAATGGCAAACCACCTTTGCACATGACAGACACAAACTTGTTATTGGGATCTTTAGGGGAGGCTATATCAGCCAAACGAGTCAGAGTCTAGCTGTGGACGTTGTTCGACTGATATGTAGGTACCTATTATTATTGCGCGAGCCATTTCATACGACTGGATATAAATAATTATGGTTTACCTTCCCCTATTTACAACTATAGTCAAAAAGTTCTATACAATTATAAATCTCTTTATTTGGTTCAGTTGATTGAAGTGATTTTGATATTGAAAATAAGGTTTCATAGTAGCAAAAGTTATCTACGGATCACCAAGATCGAGCAAAAACAAGTTTATTTTTTTTAGGGTTGATCGTTTCGTGTTGGCGTGAGATTCGATATTTTTGTCCTTACTTTCTATTCTACAATTAAAACTGGCTGAAAGTAATTTGCCCTAAATCGTAAGTCATTTTCTATTTATTTTATGGTGTTGCCCAAATGTTAATCTATTTATTAAATTATCATTTGCGCAACGCGAAACGATCAAAGTTAAAGCGAAATGTTTTGCAAACAAACCAAAAATTATATTCCTACACCATTGTTCTTATAAAGAACTAGCCAACCGTACCCACCTCCCATCCATAGGCAGACGAAAAAAATATATTCATCCACATATTCATGTGAATAATTTTTTCGTTAAACGTTTAATATTTATGTCTAACCGATGTAAAAAAAGTACAAGTGCTTTCTAGTACGAAGATTCTCGAGCTCAGCTTCGAACGAAACGGAATAATAAAACTAATGGGCGATTGTGCACTACAAGGAATTTTACTGTCCGGCAGTCCGATTTTTTACGGTCCGATATGGCACGCCATATAATCTATATACTAGTTTGTGCACTATACGTAATTTTTTCCTTTTCCTCATTCCGGAACGGTTTTTTCCGGTCCGAAATGACAGCTAAACTGAGCTAAACTGAGGCGTATCATCCGAGTAAAGACGGACAAGTGCACAAGCCAATCATCCGTTTTTTTCATGGCACTTCGGACCGTAAAAAATCGGACTCCCGGACAGTAAAATTTCTTGTAGTGCACAATCGCCCAATGGGTTGCTTTGCTTTGCTTGTTTATGAACCCTACAAATTTGCTGGCAGGAAGAATGAGTGCCAGCTGCCAATCTACCTAGCTTTATACCTACACCACATCTACAAGTACCTAACACAGCCAGACAGCGAGATCATGAAATTTTGTTTTGTAGGTAGGTACTTACGTAAAGCCATACGTACAGTACAGATAGGTAATACTGTTGGGTAGGTAGATATAGTAATGTATAGTCGGTGGGAGGAACGCAGTCCACTCTGTGGATCGATGACAGCCCACAGCGCCAGCGGGTGTGAAGGATGAACAGGGGGGGTTGCGCACAACTCCATTGCGCCGACATACCGGGGAGAGCTCACGTTTATGTTTATTCATTTTGTAAGTTAACGACTGCAGTCGCAGGAGGGATAACGTTCTAAGTTTGAAAAAACGTATACAGTTAATATTAGGCGATGGAAATAATGCATTGTCAAAGCCCAAAACATTTTCATTTAGCGGAACAAAGGTATTTTTTGTACCCCATTGTGTTGTAAACCCTGCATGTTTATTCTGTTGAAATGTAATACAATATTAACGTCCATATTTTCCTATCCTTATAATGTAGATTAGCATTTTAGCATATGAATGAGAACATAAATTAACATTTACTCGTTATTATTGCATAACATTACTAGCTATTACGCGTGCGCCCATCCTTAAATCTAGCTTATGCGGAGTTAGATATATCTTTATACATAATTCTTATGTCTGGACCGGTGTAGGTACTCGTAAAAAACTCTGCAAATGTTGTCTTATGATATCAAGAGTTGACTTTTGCACGAAAACGAATCAGAAACTACGATTTTAGATTTTCCGAGTAGACCTGTCCTGGTTTGATTTGATCGTAAGCTGGTTTATAAAATAAATTCTACTTTCCTGACATGATGATTGCGCCATTGGTTCTGGTTGGGCCGATAAAACACTGGCTCGTAAATAAGATAACAGAATAGTTGAATAAGATATGAGCTATGTGGCGGACGAGATATTACGAAGTTTCAGTATGTAAGTAGTTAGTAGACTACCAAGCTGCTTTACAAATCAGTCGACGGGTTGCGTTGCGTCACGGTTTGTAATTTCGTTTTCGAGGGGCCCATGGTAGCACTAAAAAGCAAAATTTACGGCGCATTTTAGTGAGCTACGGAATGAATTTTGAAAGCCATGAATGTGTAGTTTTATTTAATTGATCAAGTATGTACTTAACATAACATAATGCTCTCGAAATAATGATTAAGTACTTATGTGATGTATAAATACAGAGGAGTCTTCAATATCATACGATAAGAATTTTTTAAATAGAACAGAATATTGTTTATTTTTTTCAATATTTACACAGGATACAGTGAGATGATTAATTATTAGTAAGATACACTCTTATGCTGATGCGTGTATATCCGAGTCTTTGTGAATGCACTTTCAATATTTAATTTTGTCCAGTCTATTTTTGAAAGAGTTCACTGAGGGGGCACTGTTCACTGATTCCAAGTTTAACTATGCGATTGGGTAGTTAGTATGTGTTCTCTGGGTTTGCTGGTAATAACATCACAATTTTAATTTAGATCAAGGAGGATTCGTATCGGAGCTGCCTTGGCCAACCAATACACAAGAAGTTCAACGGATCGATCGTACCATTCGTACCGTACCTAATACTATCCTACTAATATTATAAACGCGAAAGTTTGTAAGTATGGATGGATGTTTGTTACTCTCACGCAAAAACTACTGAACGATTACGGATGAAATTTGGCACAGAGATGGCTATATTTTATCCCGGAATTCCCACGGGAACGGGAATTACGAGGGTGAAACCGCGAGGCGCTGCTAGTATAAATATAGTTTGTTACAATACAAAATGACTAAGATGAGGAATAAAAGCCCCTGCATAATAGTGTATAGCCGGATTGCCCCACCCACGCTTCTCGCTCTATCGACCCGCGCGCTCCCGCGAGCTGGATGACCGACCCGTTTGTAGAATGTTTCATGTAGAATGCAACCCAATTTTTTTTATTAAAACTTAATTTAGAGCACCTTTACCCTTTACTTGCTTATATGAGTTAAAGTTTATATGTACGGTTGTTTGTTCCTCTTTCACGCAAAAACTATTGAACTTATCGTTCTGAAATTTTGAATAAACATAGTTCTTACCTTAGAATAACACACAGGCTACTTTTCATTCCATAAATCAGTTCCTATGATAGGAAGAGCTTTGAGACGTTTCTATAGAAACAGCGCGTGCGAAGCCGCGGGCAGATGCTAGTTTATTTAATAAGGGCAACCAAAAAGAGGTACCTATCACAAGAGATAGATGATAACAGGGTAAAACAACCCAGTTGTTGCCCAGCCAATTTTTGGCATTCGATTTTTTATGGCTAGACTGTCTTGATTGGTAAATGGACTAAAACCTTAGATCCCTAACTCTTAGTGTGTTAATTTTTTCACAAAAAAAATACCCATTTTTTTTGTGAAAAAATTAATTATTGGGTCTGATATTTAGTAGGTATTTGACGAAGTCACAAAAACCAAACCAGAGATTTAGCCAAGTAGAATCTCCAAATGAAATCAATTATTGTTCATTTCGACATCCAATAAATCTTGCTCGAAATAGTACCTATTACGTATGTCTGGCTTATCATGAAACAGCTAGGTAAAGTATGCTATACATTTTGTTGGGTAATGTAGACAAGGCATACCATACACCAGTAGATAAGTCAGGGCAAGCGAATGTCGGCCTGGATAATTCTCACTTGATTTCATAATATAAAACATGTAAAAGTAACTCTTGTCTGTCTGTAACCTTTTAACTATTTATCGGCAGAACAGATTTATGTGAAATTAGAGTGGGTCATTGATTGTATCCTGGGAAAAGAAACAGGCTACCTTTTACCACAAAAATAGGAACTAGTAATGTGTGTGTTATGTAGGTTATCTATAAATTAAAGTTTTGTTCACTTCTCTTGCTCAAAAATTGCCATTATTGCGTAGCGTAGTGGGACTGAAATTTTATTTTCTAGGGTTAATAAAAATTATTAATAGGTAATACTGTTTAGCTATTGCTGATAAAGATCCTATGACTCTTATTGTAGGGTAAATGTTGTATTCTATTTTTATTTTCAACTAGCTGCGCCCCGCAGCGTCGCCCGCGGGGAAATTGTGAGTGCTTGTAATTTAATATGAACTTTATACCATAGCAATAAAGCTCAAATTGACTACGTTTTAGTTACAAATCATTTGTATGGGAAAAAGAAAAGGGCTATTTTTAGGGTTTTTCCAGCAATAATTCTAATTTTTCTCGCCGTAAAAACCATCCTTGAACTTCAACGAACATTTTAAAAAAAGATTTGGCCAAATTGGTCCAGGCGTTGTTGAGTTATGCGCTTACCAACACATTTTGCGATTCATTTTTATATTATAGATTATGTCTGTTTTTACCAGACCGTACCAAACATACTTGAATATCGTGCATAATACGATTATTATCCGAATGCTCGATAGCATTCATGAAGAACGTTCCATTAACAAAGACCATACATTTCATTTGAATTTATTTATTTTATGACTTCGGAAAATTAAAAAAAAAACCAAGATAAATGAAATAATTCTTTTTTCCACGGTTGCGTACTTTGAGTAGCGCGTTACAGATATAAAAAGTTCGTGTCGCGCAATGACAAATATTTTTAGTTATCTTTAAATGGAATTTGAGCTGAACGTGACTTATTTAAATTAATGAAGAACGTCATCAAACGAAATTGATAGGTACTTCTTACAGTATGCGAATGAAACAAAAATAATTAATTTGAATAGCAATAATTCATATGAATCTGTTGCTGTTTATATTACGTCGAATAGAGTTGACAAATTCATGAAATGGAGAAGTGAAATATGTGTATTTTACTGAAGGTAAGTTTTGAATACTTGAAGGTGTGTGTGTTATGCTTTTCTTGCCAAAATCACCCATAATAACTCGTTTCTTGTCATCTTTTACGCTCGGGAGTATATACCCTCCGTATATACACGGTATGGTATGTACCTACATGGTTAGGTTTAGATCTACCGTTATACAATCTACCATTGTGCATAGCGTGTGCGAAGTCGCAGGCAAAGCTAGTGATTAATTAATATAATAATAGCACATGAAGAACGTCACTGACAATGTGAAACACGTATGCTTGTTTTGAAAATATCTTCAAGGAAGGGAAACGGATCGATCAACAATGCTTGTTTCACAATACAGAGAACAAGTTGAGAAATATGCGATGAGTTGGTCACTCACTACACTACACTACACTAGGCTTAGATCACGTTAACTTTTTCATTTCATAAAGGTGTCTGTTGTGTCGAGTTTTTAAATAAAGAATCTTTAAATCTTATTACTGTGTTTTATTTATAAGTACCTACCTACCTATCATATTTTATCAAGTCTTATCTTCATAATACCTACCTACATAGTACATGAATGTTCAATTTCGAATAAATTTTACTTGAAAAGATCCAAACAGTACCTACATGCCTTATTATACGACTTAATAACTCGGTAGTAGGTACCTATTTTAGTTTTCTCAAACTCAATATTATAATTTTGTATTGTGTTAGTGCTTAGAATTTAGTTAAACCAAAGAAAAAATATCTGAATATAGTTGTTATTCCATCTCAACATAGACCAACCGACAGGCACATTCACATGATACATAAAATAAACTACATCACGAGAAAACAGCGCTGGCATACACTAAAACGAGCAGCGGCGATTAAATCGGTCGATGTCTGGTGCGACGTTGCCAGCTCTACAGTCTTACAACATGGCTGCGCTCTCCGCACCCGGTTTCCGTGTGAAACTCGCTCGACTGAGCAAACTGTGCGAGTGCGCGTGTGTTTGAGGTGGTCTAACTGGCTGCTCGGTATCGGGGTGAGGCGAGGGGGGAAGGGGGGTGGTGGCTTGGGCGCCACGGCCGCGGCCTAGCCGCGCCACTGCTGACTGTTCGACGGAATATAATAGACAACATTATGTTGCGAAGGGAGAGGGGGGCGAGGTAACCCGCGTTGACGTCATTTTAGCATAGCAGCTTAGATAAAGAAGTTATATGTTTTCTTTAACTATAGATTATAAGTAGCTTCAAGTATTATCTAAAGTCAATATGACTAGACTAAGAACTAAAACTGAGTAATAATGAAATGTTAACACCTCAGGCTAGTAACATTTCTAAGTAAAACGCATAAGAATCGTCTGAAAATCAGCAAATAAAATATGAGAATAATATTGAAGAAACATGCGTTTATCTAAACTAAGTAACTAAAAAAAGATAACGTGTGGTGTGACTCAAAGGTGTCATTTATTATCATCAGTCATCCATCGTGGCCTCCAATAACATTTATTATCTTTTACAGCTATGGCCGAGTCCAGAATGTCAAACTATTGGGGCGACCAGAGAGTGCCAGTGCAGGCGTTGGCGCAAACGGTGCTAGCGGAATCTGTGCAGCTGTCGCATTCATGGATATCAAATCAGCATCCAAGGCTCACAACACCGAGCACGTGCTGGACGAACGCACGCTCACTACGGAGTATTACGAGCCAGCCGCGATACCACCGGCGGCGGGCGCACCTTCAGCCGGCTCCTCACCTGCGGGCTCGGGCTACTCGGGCTCTTCGTCCTCCCTGAACTCCGCGCCCGCTCCCTCCTCTGCTCCTCGGTACCATCTTTCGTAAGTACACCATGCATTCAGCTTCAACTCCTCGAATAGATGAAGAACAGTTGCCATTTCACGTTTCTATATGACCTTTATCAAGAAGATATTTGTAGAGCATAATTTTCATGTAAAACAAGTTGTGTTATTCATCTACTCTTATTATTGTCCAATGGTTGAAACATCTTATTGTAATAATTTACGATTGTTTTTAGCCACTTTATTTTTTATATTAAACAGCAACTACTGACTTGCAACTAAAAGGTTATTAATTGATTCGTAAATGCTATGATACGATGTTTTCTTTGATCCGCTTTTTGGTGTTGTATATAATACTGTGATACAGCATGTAACATACACCAATAGTCGGTGCCGCCGCCGCCATTGCAGTGGCTCGTAAATCGCAACAAGAATGGATTGCAGTGATTTCTCTGGATTGCAGTGTTGGATCCCATCCGATCAGTGAATGTGCTATTGTGAAAAATGGTGTAACAAGTGTCTCAAGTGCAAAGAGTGCAGTGAAATTATAGAAACCGATTCCCAATTTAATTTCCACTGTGGCTGGCGGCGGCTAATGATTATTTTTAATAATGCACCTTGTTAATAACTCTGTGTGTTGTACTTCTAATCTGGATTTCGGGAAACTGTGAATCTAGAATTTATCTGATTGATTGTATGTGGTATTGGGGATGAAGGCGCTAGAACTTTGCTTAAATTTACAATGTCCAGTATGATTGTATGAACTTTTGGATGTATATGTGGATCGCGTTATGAAAACGTTCGATTTCAAAATTTCGATACGGTAATCCATCTTATAATAACGAGCGTTGCCCTACGCTGAAGATAAATGCTTGAGAGACCATTATTTCTGCATGTCGTGCTTAGTCTGTGGGGGTTCTGTGCATAGAGAGGAAAAGGAAATGTTCCGTTAGTAAGTTTTATAAAACGGGCAAAATCAAGAACGACAAAATTTGTATCTATGTATATAGATTTTGGAAAGACTTCTCATAACAGAAACGATTTTTTTTTTGATAAAGTGTAACTATTGTTTTTGTTATGGAAATCTTTATGGGTAGTACCTAATAAAATTATTATTAATTTATCGCTAAAGATGAGCCACGTAGATTGTACGAAATCGTTGACGACCCCACGACAATCGCAGGGAGAACGCGTTGCAGATTTCTGCGAATAAGACAGGAATAGGATTTCACGTTCTGAAACCTCACCAAATGATGTGCGCAGTGCGCACTAGTGCAATTTCATGATATATTTATTGTATTTTTTTCTCCATCGCGTATGAAGAACGAAACAAAGTTTTTTACCGTAGTATAATTTTTACTTTTATAAGAAGTACGCCTTTCTATAATATTTTTTATAAAAGGATTACTTTTATTAAAGGTACGCATTTTTAATTTTTTATCCAGCTTCTGTAAAGTACGATCAGTTTTCCTGATCTATGGTTTAAGCTTGTGTATGCTTTAAGAGGGCGTTCTACCCGATATGTCAATCAAATAGACCTGGATCTCAGTAGGTACCCATGGGATATGATATATTATAAGTAGTCCTTTTTATTTATACTTTCTTCGTAACCAAACCCAATTCTGATTTGGTTTTAACACAGAATGAGGCCAGACAATGTTTGAACCTCCTTGGGTTCAAACATTGTCTGGCCTCATTTTGTTTCGACCTTCAATAAAACTATAATTACGTGAGTCTATCTTTCGAATGATATTCAATGGAGCTTTCTTGGTTAAGCTAAGCCTGGTTAAGTTTTATTTTCCAGCTATTTAAATCCGCATTAGTCAAATTTAGAGCCACGCTGTTACTCGAGCGAATGTTTCGCTAGTTCGACGTTAAAATGGCACGTTAAAAACAGTGCTCTTTAGTTGAAAACAGTATCTAAAAATAACAATTATTTCTTGATGTTGGGTTATTGTTTTGTTTTCTTAAGACTTTGAATGGCTTCAGCATTCATAATTATTTCAAAGTTAAGAAGAAGGAAAGGGTGCCTTGGAAGCAGGGGCTTCCTTGTGCTAATCTCCTATTAAGCAAGCTTTTAATTTTGTTTTTAAAATTAACCATTATTTGAACATAATTATGCGAGTCCACCGACTTGGACTTAAATATCTTCTACTAATGGTATAATTGCTTTATTATGGAATATAATACTAGTGAGTGAACATAGCCAGTATTAATTCATATTAACGTAATTAAAATTACTTATTAGTATGGTAGGAACTCACCCTTTTGCACTGTACAAATAAGCAATTTGTCTGTGTGCACGAATTAGATTTTATCGGTGGTAAGCTTGGTCGTTATAATTTGAGTCGGCCGTAACTATAACTAAATTGATAATTTACATCTATTTAAAAAAAAAAACAACGACAATTTCAAATATAAATGTAATTCATCGACACAAAAATAATTATATTGTCTTTGTGGCCTCGTCCAGCGTCCTCAGATTCTCAAACACACGTTGATGACAAGTTTATTGCATGTTGATTTCCTGTTGCAATGTTTTGTTTTAATTGACTGTTGTCGGATTATGTTTATTAATACTTGATTTCAATTATCTCTATGGAAAATAATACAATATGAGATTTTTGAAATGGGCATTATTTATTTTGCGTTGCCTTAATCATAGGATTTTTGATAATGTACCGATCATAAACGAGCGTAGAGAGTTAGATAAAGTTGACTGCTAAGATAGGATTTAAAAGGCACAAACAAAATTATTTATATATAAATTATTTTAATTGTCGCTCTAGTTAATTTATATTACTTTATCTACATGTTCTTGTAAGAAAATTTAGATAACGTCATATAAATATAATGTGTAAAAAGTAGAAACTTATTCGTTACTAAGTTTCTACTTTTTACATATTTCTAATATATAAACTACAAATATAAATAATTTGGTTCTCATTTTATGAGTAATTAACTTATTGATATGATCTTATATATAAAACCACCTAAGACATTAACCAAGTCTGATATAATTAAACGAATTGAGGTTAATTTTATGGATCATACATTATTTATTTTGTTTTTTAGAAGGTAAATAAAATTGTTGTACTCAATGATCTTGACTTTGTTTGATATTCACATGCGAGGTATAGAGATTTTATCTCGTTACATTACTGACACGTGAATATTAAAGGAACTACAAAATTCTCACATATCGTTTAACAACAGTTCAGTGTTAATATATGGACTTGCCATCCTGATTCGTTATTTCCTTGTGCGATATTATTTATGATTACTCGATATTCAATTATTTGGTTTTGTCCATTCGCTAATTTGGACTGCTCTCATTTTTGTTGTTCACATAGCTCAAATTACATATATAGGTGACCGAATCGTCAGAGGTATGCCATTAATACTTTGTAGAAATGCTGCCATACAACTTCTTAGCAACTCTTGAAATGGAAGGTTCTCTTGTATTAATGTTTCATAAAGTGATTTGTTAGCATGTTCAAGTACGGGCGCATTTTATCTCTTCGATCAAGGAGAAAATATTCCCAAAATAGCCATTTAGAATATCCCAAATTATGAACAGTAGTTTCAAATAGGTAGTTTTGTGATTTAATTTTGGCTTATCATCAGTGTTCGCAAAACTATCTTCATCATCATAATTTGGTCAATTTACGAAAGATGATTAAGGTGGCATCAGTCTGGCTAGGCGACAGTCAAGCACTTTCGTGCACCTATCTTATATTTTGATTCGGAAAAATCTATCGTTATACTTCCATAATTGTTTGTAGAAAATAACAGGCGTGTGGGTGGTATGAACAAGCTAATTTTAAAAAAATAGAAAATACGACTTTAATCAATGAGTCAATGTGTGTGAGCATAGTAGTTTTTAAAGTAAACAACTTATTATGTTGTTTGCTTTAAAAACTACCAGACAACGAAAGCAAACTACGAGTATGTACATTTTCATTTAAGTGTGCGTGCACCAAACATGGCCTGCACTCATCGTGGTGAGAAAACCAGCGCTGGGTGAACTCCACGAACAAAGTCGAGGGTGGTGTGTTAAAAACAAAAGACATGTTACTTCTGAATACGCGGAAACCTTTACTCAGGTCAGGTATCATTTCCGTGTTCAAAACCCACGTTTTAGTTGAGGTTAACTTCCTCGTTCTCAATCCAACTCGTCTTGTATTTTGCATCAGGTCTTGATCAAAATTGTGGATTTTTCCTCAACAAGGTAGACTAATCTAGGCCTCGGATTGTTAGTTTTGGTTGCATTTTTTATTATCTTTGAATGTGCATTCAACAGTAGTGCAGTAAACTTGCAGTTTTATACCTCAAACCTGATTTAATTGGGTAACCATTTATTAGCACTATTTATGACGAGATCTGTTTACAACTTGTTCTTATTATTTTAGTAATCATTTAGTCATTGTCTTATTTGAGTTTACTGCTTGACATAAGCCTCCTTTAGTTTGTTGTCGTTCAACTTGCGGCATCCAGCATTTGCCTGAAGTCTTTCGCGGATCGTCATTAATTCAAGGACAATTATGTTGTATTTTAGAAATGCAATATATTTTTCCTTAATTTAGGCATAATTAATTAAATTATTGTCAACGTGTATTCGATTGTCACTCGGCTGACTTTAATAAAATTATCACAAACTTCCGTGGTTTTCTAAGTGTAATTTGTTTATCTCAAGAGGCGAAAATATGCAGGTCTCGACAGAACCTACGCATTTGCTCCCCTTGGAGTCTAAACCCTAGGGTGTTGTGCCTCTGTTGGCTTTCGACGCTCTGCTGGTTTAAAAAAAATATTTGAACGTATGTAGATGCGACGCGTGAACCGAAAGCTAGTGAGTATCTGGCCCAGCGCATTAGCATTGCCATATTGCAGCCAGTGTCTTGGGGACGTTTCCGACTGGTATTGACATGGATCAGTTGAGCTACCTCTAGAATGTTTGCAACCGTCTGTAGTTAGCTCAATTGTTTCAATTGTATATTATACTAGTTTTAATTTGTTTCTATTCCTTGTTTGTAATTATTTTGGTTGTTAAAATATGATCCATAAAAAAAATCAGGGATTATTGGTTCGGCGTGTATAACTGTCGTTTTTTATTTTTCTTTTAATCCTAATAGGTTTAAAAGAAATATAAATTAAATTAATCAATCATTAAATTTTCCACTTACAATCTCTCGTATGAGCACGTCAAGGTTAATGTTGCGTCTCGCTCGTTCTCTTTCTACTTAGTTCAGAGTGAAGGTTGGCCTGTTGCAAATTAAAAGCCTGTTTTAGAATCTTTGTTTTTCAGCAGCAGTAGGCATACTACAATAGGGTTTTGGGCATTATTTGTCTCGTAACAATCACAATGAGATTCTATGAAATGCTTCAAAAAAAAATCATACGTCCAGGAGTTGGAGGTTGATTTGGAGTCCAGTTACAATAGTGTTAATAAAATAAAAATTAGACTCATGTGAAGTATTAAGAATTTTATAAAAGTTGGAATTCTGAGAAAGTTGGCCACATGCAAAAAGTGGCACACAGGCTTCCACAGAACAGTGTTTTACTAATTTTAACAGTTGGGGTCCGACCGAATGCACCGCACTGAAGTTTATTCGTTTTGATTACGATTTATTACGTGATTTATATTTTTTTTTCACTCTTCTTGTTGTTTTTATATCGTACACGCGTTACTATGGTAATTTTCATAAACCCCGTTAGTGAGATAAAGTGAAATTTAGAAATACATTGTACCTAGGAAGATTTATTTAATTACAAATTATATGGGGTAATATTCATTACAAGATTAAAAAGTGGTACTTTTACGTAAATCTAGGTCGAAAAACTAGGTATTAAAATTTGGTGCCACCTCCATTTACAATACATACAATACAAGAGAAGTCATGAAATCGTAAAATAAAATCGTATAATCGGAAAAGAGTTTAGCTTACTCATAAAAATAGCTTTCGTAGCTAAGTATTACATTATCTTCGTTGGATTAATCTTCATTATTATCCAATGATTGATCTTCATCCTCTACCTCTGTTAATGGCAAGCTTTCTTCGTGAATTGGTTTTTAAAAATTCACGTCTGGCATACAGAGCCTCTTGGATTTTCGAAGTTGATTGTGGTATGCCATAGAAATTAATGGATTCGATGATTCAAGTGCACGGTGAAAGATATTGATCATAATATGTTTCCTGTTATAGTGAGGAAATTAAAGAAAGCCCTCATTGGAAAAAGGCAAACCATCCAAAGATGGCATTTTAAAATGCTTATTGCGCAAATGGCTCCTTAAGCATGGAGTGCTGCTGCCTCGTGCCTTAATGCGTAAACAGGGGGTACACTAGCGCCACTACTTATTTATCATATTATTAAGTTAAACAAAGGAATTAAAAAAAAAACACATTTTTTTATACGTAACATAAGCCTTAATGTATCTGTAGTAGTTTTATTTTATTTTGTCTTCTTTAGGAAGAGATACTAAGTTGCGCTCTTGGTGGCAACCGAACTCTGATTTTGTATCTCTTCCTAAATTGGGATAGGGCGTATAATAAACTGAACGTGTGAATTTTGGAAATTCCTTTGTTTATCGTAATTATATGATAAAACTAGTATTTTTGGGTGCGGGCTCGCTTCGCGAGCCCCCCTTCTACCTCCCCCCGCAAAAATTTTCATTCCAACTATCACCGTCTCTGAGAAAAATCGACCTTTGCGTTTGCCCCCTTTTGAGGGGGAAGGAGGGGGAAATCTCGAAAAGTAGGATTTTTCCCCAGGTTCGATTGAACACCTCCAACGTTTTGTGCAAAAAAAAATATACCTTCCCATCCACCATCAAGGAGAACAACCATGTCAATCAGTCAGTCAGTCAATGGTAATCGGGCTTTATATAATATAAATAAATAAGAAATGGCCTCTAGTGTACCTACCTCCTGTTTGCGCCTTAAGTATTTTGTTCTATTTCACAATATCACAATATAGCGCTGCGTCCGTCTGAAGTCTTAAATAGTGAACCAAATTGTAAACAGACTTTGACAGGTACTATTGAAGGTAGTAAGATAATGTTTTGAATATTAGATAACTAGCGACCCGCCCCGGCTTCGCACGGTTTTATTATAAGTACCGAACGGGATAAAAAGTATCCTATGTCCTTCTCCTGGCTCTAAACTACCTCCCTGCCAATTTTCAGCTAAATCGGTTCAGCCGTCCTTTAGTTATAAGTGAAGTAACTAACACGACTTTCTTTTATAAGTAACATATTTAATTTATCAATAAACTAGCGACCCGCCCCGGCTTCGCACGGTTTTATTATAAGTACCGAACGGGATAAAAAGTATCCTATGTCCTTCTCCTGGCTCTAAACTACCTCCCTGCCAATTTTCAGCTAAATCGGTTCAGCCGTCCTTTAGTTATAAGTGAAGTAACTAACACGACTTTCTTTTATATATATAGATGCTACATTGTGTTACTCGTTCACATTTATTTGCCGTAGGAGCTCAAGATTGAATCTTGAAGATTCACTTAGTTACGTCACCAAATGCATTTTGAGCTATCTCATAGTCTTTGCTTCACCACGCTGCCCGGTGCATCAATGCTTATGCTTCCGTCTGACGTCTCGTTTTTCTTAATTAATGGTTTTAATAGTTGTGTCCAGTCAAATAAAATAGTACGTCGAATTTAATTTATCGAGATGTTTATGTTGTGAATGAGATAACATTTATAACATTACATTTCAATCAGTAATTCTTGTCCTTATCGCCATTTTTTTAAAATAAATCTTATCACGAGCTTCCTGATTTGCTTTACGGACAACTTTTAAAGGCATGCTCGCCGGGCAATTCATCAAAATTTTTGCCTATCTTCGTCTTTTTATTTGTCTGACAACTATTTGCCGATTCTCAATCGTCTTTCTCCACTTACTTGCTAGTAATACTTATATTTACCTGCTATACTCTGTTTAGTTATATCCCTCCACATTTAAATCATTCATTCTTTTTGGCAATATTTTTTTTTACGAAAACGATCAACCTAGTCCAGGTCACCTCAACCACCTTGCGAGACATTCTCTATTCAAAAATATGCATTATAGTTATTGAGGAAAATTCAGCGACGCCGCGGTCGCTGACATAGGAATGCTGGTGCTAATCCCGCTAGGAACGGAAGGCTACCTTACAAAAAGGTTCTACGAACTTAACTCATTGTATTAAAACAAACATGCAATTAACTGATCATTTTGTTGAGTACACAAGACTTCTTCCTAGTTTTGGGATGATCAGAAACCAGTTCCTCTAAATGCTTTTTATTTTGTCTAACGATCCTACCTATCCAGAAAAGTGACATTTCTGGATAGGTAGGATCGTTAGCGTATTTGTCGGTGGCCTTGGATTGAAATGACTCAATGTAATTTTTGTATAATTTAAATTTATCTGTTGTTACGTCCAAAGCCTTACTCGCCACGTCCAAAACGATATCACTTTGTTGCAAAATTTAGGAAACCGCTTTTTTCCAAAAAGTAAAAGATATCGCTGGTTGCTACTTTCTTTTAAAGCTTTGCCGCCCATCTCAGCTTCGGGGCCCTGGTGTACTGCACCGCCTAGCCCTGCGATAGCTACGCCACTACGAGGAAGTGAATGGAAAACCATCAACACGATTAAAATTCGGTTGTTTCGTGATCTCAATCAACTAATTTCGTAATAGTGGTGTCCTTTTAATCATGTAGCTCAATTCTTTGGTTGTTTCCTGAGTGTAGCAGGTGTAAAAACACCACACTTGAAATGACGACAATACCAGAGTATCGCCGACTTGTTCGTTGGCCTATATTTGACCGCTATGTGGTCATTCACTCGTTCGGCAATCGTTCTTTTAGTCCCATGTCCCACCCAATGTATGAGCGGCCACAGTTGTATGTAGTACATCTTGTAGACGGCTGGTATTTGTAGAGGTGTGGCATCTTTTGGTGTTTGTAGGGGAAATAAAAACACAAAGTACGCGATTAAATCATACCCGATAAATAATGGTTATTATTGATTATTTTAAGAATCGTGCAATTAAAAAAACATATAAAGTAAATGGGGGAGTAGTTGACACAAAGGTCGTAATGGGCAACTTTAGAACTGTGTAATGGGACCAAAATTGTTTATTGTAAGAAATCAATGTACGTTCCTAATGAATTAGTGCTCTGTAGATTGTTGCATTGTAATTAATTATTTCGTAAGTGGAAGTTACAAAAAAATATGCAACAAACAAATCAATGTATCAAATACACCAAAAGTTGACATACCGTACTAATAAAATTTGGTTGTGTGTTGTGTAGCAAGCAAGTTGACACTTTTTGTCGCCGTGTTCGTCATACTAAGAATGCAACCTCATATCCGAGGCCTTCGTTTCCAATTTTTCAATGATTTGTACGAAATGTTTAGTTTTTTTTTGCTCAAAATCTGAGGTCAAAAGAATCAGTTATCAAATCTATAGTAAAGTTTGTATAGAAAATTATTATTCCTTGGTTCGATTCACTCAAAACTCAGTGTAAATAAAATATTACGTGAATAATTAAACACGTATTTTTTATCTTTACTAAATATAAATTTGGGGTTGCGCAATAAATTTCTAAAATATTTAGGAAAAGAAAATATTCGCTGGTGCGCACACTCACTCAAATAAAAAACCTTCATATAAATAATTTGGAAGCTATCAAGAAGCTGATTTTTAATACTTAACTAGGAAATTCGATCTGATGACAATAATATCCACGTATCTACATTTTTTCCACCATCCGCTGTGAGTACGGTACTAGGACCCATTCTTCTCTCCAGTGGAGTTTTTCCTGACCATTTTTACATTAGTGTAAGGGTGACAAATCTAAATCGAGCTGTGCTGTGCTGTACTGCGCTGTGCTATGTTTGGTCAACTCGCTCGTCTAATATTTTAACGAGGATACAAACTAACCATGCTGTGCTGCGCTGTGTGATGCTACGCTGTTTCTATTGAGCAAACATAGCACAGTGCAGTACAGCGCACGCAGCACAGCTCGATTTAGATTTGTCACCCTAAACCTTGGTAATTTTTTTTGGCGCTGTTGCAACTGGCATACCTTTTTTACATCTTCAACAGCATTTAGCATATCCTTTTCAGGATACATCAGCATCGTACCCTTTCATCAGATGTTGACACCCCTGTCAAGTATTGGTTCTAGTGATAGCACCTAGACTTATTATTAAGAAATGATTGTTACCGTACACCCATTACTGTCGTCATGCTTATTGGATTTATAATGTATATCAATTATCTAGTACCCATAACACAGCTTTGAGTAGCTTACTTTGGAGCTAGATGGTGCTGTGTGGATTGTCTGACATGTTCATTTATTTATATAAGTAAAAAAGAAGCAGTTGACATACATATATTGAAATTACACGAAGATGAAGACCACTGTTTGATTAAAAATAATAATAATATATCTACTTTTATTTCAGACACATGTTCCATATTAAATATAATTTAAAAGTAAATAAACTTTTAAACAGTCAGGTACATATCTTAACGTTTAAAAATAATAAAAATATACATTAATTATAGCTAAATTTAAGATGCTATTTGCATCCAGTATGTTTTCAACTTTTTTTTATTGTACTAGAGAAAATTCTATTTTCATTTTTAAGAGTTAAGCTAGGTTCATATTGCTGTGTCGGGGTGTGTTGTGGCGCGACAGAACGCTATCGGTCTCATAGATTTAGTATGACTAGATTCACATTAGCGACAGATCGCGCCACACCCCAACACAAGCTACTAATGTGAATCTAGTCATACTAAATCTATGAGACCGATAGCGTTCTGTCGCGCCACAACACACCCCGACACAGCAAAATGAACCTAGCTTTAGGCGGCCAACTCTGAAAACAGAAATTAAATTCATCTTGCTCTTTAGAATATCCCTTGTTTACCATGGTATGGGTCGCAGTATCGTAGAAGATAGTAATATTTTGAGTGTTTTGTAGTATAATTTTAAAACCATCAACGTTTTTTGCTATACGCACCACTGCCAGCCTTTTGGCAGGTGTTTGAAACAAAAAATAATAAATCGTGGTAAACTCAGAAAATCTTGTCAAATTTATGGATACACATTGTTATTTTATATATATGTCGCAGATCGCTGCATTTCTAGACCATGCATTTCATAGTCAAGAGTAATGATAACTTCTTGGTTACCTATGTATTCGGTCTCTTTGCTCTATGCGCGGCCTGTCCATAGAATCTGTGATTCACCGACAAGTAACTGTTGATGGAAAATGTCATAAAAAAAGAAAGGAATTACTTTGGCTGCAATATGACAGTGAAGATTTTCCAAATTATTATTCTGAGGAATCCGGTTTTATGGAGTTGATTATGAAGATGATCCTCTTTTCCCTCTAATTACGATATATATATTTTTTTAATTATACGATTAATAAATCACGTTTTTTTTATGGTTGGCTTTGCGGCCCTTTGATTATACAGCCGCTTTATGCATTTGGCCCACCAATGACTTAAAGTTTAACATGCATGTTTTAACAGAAATGTGTCTTAAATCTTCTCAATTAACGGACGGTGAATCGGGACTAGCACAAAGGTTCTTCGTATTCTACAGAAAAATGTCTTTTCAACGATTCCATTATCAAATATTTCAATTACTTAGTGCATCACCTCACCTTTATTTCTTTGTATAGCTGCTCGTATCCTATGACCTCAATTGTGGTATCAGGACCACTGACTCGCAACGTCAATGTGTGTATGTTTCCATTTTTTTTTGCATTGACGAATAAATCATAACGAAAACTGGAACAGCAAACAGCCCAAACAAATCAGCCATAAACGATATTATTTCCGATTCTTGATCATAAAAAATTGATTTGCGTGAATAATTAGTTTATTACTACAGGGTATATATAGTTGTAACGTCGCGTCGTTGTTGTAATCCGGAAAACGGAAAACGAACCTCAAATACCTTGTTTAAAAGTTACAGATCATAAATAAAATAAAAATGTTTTTTTTGTAAAATAACTAAAAGACATATTTTTACATATTTCTACTACCGAAATAAATTATATATTTTTTATTTTCTAGGCAGACTATCCAGCTTTCCAATGATACGATTTTTAATAAAATACACCGTTTATTAAAAGTAATAAACAATGTATTTTAAACTTAAACGAAGAAAATACCAGATGACGTAGTTATAATTAAAAAAAATATTAAGTCGGCTTTGTTTTACAGATAGATAATCTTTTTTTCAAATTACTATCGATAAAGTTTATGCTTATTAACACGAAATGTGCGGATACACTTAATATCACTACATAGTATAAAATAAAGTCGCTTTTTCTGTCCCTATGTCATCGTGTCCCTTTGACTGCTTAAATCTTTAAAACAACGCAACGGATTTTGATGCGGTTTTTTTAATAGATAAAGTGATTCAAGAGGAAGGTTTATATGTATAATAATATCCAAAAAATACTGGAGAAATACACAGTATTTCTCCAGTATTTTTTGGATATTATTAACCTTCCTCTTGAATCACTTTATCTATTAAAAAAAACCGCATCAAAATCCGTTGCGTTGTTTTAAAGATTTTTTTGAGGTTTCTAATGTGATGTCGTAAATAGTTAGATTTTTCCCGCTTACATTGCAAACGCAGGCTGAACCCTACGAGATTTATCAAAATAATGTACTAAGTATTGTACACATTAAAAAGTTCTACAGAAAACTCCGCGATGGTATATGTCTATCTCTTATGCATATGCATATCCCACAATATTTTTTTTTTTGTCATTTTCTTTTTACGACAAATAAAGGCTAATTTTCGAAGCGATTTTAAGCAATACATCATTAATCCTTATCCAATCAAATACATTAAATAAATTGTTGATTTAATATAGATCTATATGGCCTTCTACAGCATATGATTTAAATGAATATTTTCGAAGATATTACAGATTTAAATTTGCGCGGCGGCGTAGTGTTTGCGGCGGTACCGGCCGGCCGGGGCGGCGCGCACTATGGAACATCGTAGAACAAGTGGATACCTAGTCAAATTATGTTATTCAATACTTAGGATTTTGTTACTTAATATCTAAAATTCTATTATTTTTCATAGTCAGAAGTATGTTGAAGATGGTGGTCCCAAACTCATGCCTTTGCCTACATTTTTCAATGCAATATCGTAAAATAAATATTCAGCAGAGATAATTATGTAGTTTATTACATTTTTGGAAAGGTTGTTTCATGTTTTTTACCGCTATTAAAATTTTATATTATTTTAATATTTTTGAGTAATTTCTAAGAACGTCACATACCTTTTTTTTCACAATTTTCTTTTTTTTAGATGCTTTTAACTGTTACCCACGTCTGCCCACGCGCTACTTTTTGTGCAGAGGCACATTTTTACTACGTTTAACAAGCGCTAGGCTATGGATTTTCCTAAAAAAAGTAGATTTTATAAAGAAGAATAGCACTTGGTTGGACTCAGAGTTTTCGGTGAATTTGCACGTGTACGATATGTGGGGCCACTCCGCGACTTATGAACGATTTGTCGAAAGTTACTGCCAGACGCTGTGCGATTACGCTAAAACCACCCATCTAAAATTTACCTATTATGAAAGCCATTTTAATGGTATTTGTAATTTGAAATTCTATGGAAGGGACGCGCGCGATGGCCATTGAAATGGCTTTCGAATGTCAATTTGGATGGTTGTATTTTGCGTAATCGCACAGCTGAAAATAAAAGGGCCCACCAGTACGGACTATTCACCTTACATGCCTGGATTCGCTGTGTGGGAATGATACCATAACATAGTGTAAAACAAAGTCGCTTTCTCTGTCCTTATGGCCCTATGTCCCTTTGTATGCTTCAATATTTAAAACTACGTGACGAATTTTGATGCGATTTTTCAATAGATAGAGTGATTCAAGAGGAAGGTTAATACGTATAATAAAGCCGTGCGAAGCCGGGGAGGGTCGCTAGTATTAAATATAGCGCAGCGCATCAGCATTGCCATAGAGCGTGGCAACGCAGCCAACGTCTTGATGACGCTTCCGACTGGTATTGATATGTATCAGTTGGGGTCACCTCTAGCTAGACTCTCTGCAAACGTCTGCAGTTAGCTCAATAATTAAATAAAAATTAATAAAAGAATACATTGACATGGGAATGTTAATAGGTTTATTTCCTTGAATTTATCATCCTTTATATTATTATTTCAGATTCATGTTTATCTTGCATATTTGTCTCTGCTTCTCATTTTGTTACAAATGCCGCGCGACACCTCAAATTTCGCACAGTTAACCTTGATTTCCTTGCCTTGCTACTTTTATTGCCTTACTAATAGAGTTTTATTTACAGTCGATGTTATTAATTTATTTGGCCCCTTCGTCTTCATAATATTAACGTTACTGTGAGGAAAACATAAAACGTCTATTACAAATTTCGCTAGAGTTTTGCAGTCGCGGTAACATTTTGGATGTTATACCAAAATTCGGGAGCTTTCCAGGTGCCGATTTCTAAGGTCGAAAAATGTCTATTCTGCTTCGAAAAAGAGGTTATACTTTACTACACTACGGAAAATGAGTGAGATTTTGGACCCAGTTAGTGAACTAACGAGGTAAAATTAAAAACAGGTTATAAGTACGAGAAAAACCAAAGACTAATTTCCTAGCTCTATGGTGGTTCGTTTCACATAAATCAATTGCCGTATTTTGTGATACGGCCTGCCGTATGCAGTATATTCTTTATAAAAACGTGAACTGCCGTATATCCGCCAGTTTTTTTTATACTACCAAGGTCGCACACAAGCATGCAATTGCAAATTGCCGTACACAAATCAATAATGTATCAATGGGATTAATAGCCTGATTCGTAAGAATTCTTAGTAGGTTACTTAACTGATTGATGAAGTTCGAGCGGCGTCACTTGACTAAGACCGTTGTTTGTCATGAAATTGCTCGCAAAAAATGCAAAATAATATTAATTTTGACTCATACTCAAAAGATTCCCGACAGTAAAGTTGCAGTTCAGATGAAGTTTGAAGGCAATAAGTCCAATTGCATTCAAATGGATATGAAGTGCAAGATTGTAAATGAGATACAGCAATATTTTTTGTAGCAAGTTTTTAGTTGTTGCTCTTTTAGTTTCATATTTTAAGAGGCGATTCACATTTCTGCGTTCTGCTGATTTAGGTACATTCGGCACCGAGTGGGCGTGCCTGAGGGCAGATTGCCGGCACAATGAAATATATACTTTTTTAAATAAATTCATTAAAAAAATTCGTTGGAATTTAAAACGTAAAATTAATATTGTAAAACGAAGAAGATTATTTTGGTATAAATTTTCATCTTATCATTGGCTTCATGCTCTTTTATTTTTTTCAATAAATCACTATCTTTTCGTTTAATGGTTATTTTCGTTAAATGTATCTTTCCGTTTGTAATAATTGTTTGTGCATTGATAAAAATATCCATCAAATGAGAATCCACAACTACGAATAAATCTATTGTGCATTAAAACTAATTGCATAACATTTTAGAGGCATACTTGGAATACCATATTTAGTAGTATGGTATTCCATGAAGGTTATTTATTTAAATGATTCCTTCAATAATGTGTTTGAGTTTCAAAAGCATCATGGTGACAGCACTTGAATTAGGGTTGCCAGACGGTCGGGAATTGGCGGGATTCTCCCGATTTTTTGTATGTCCTCCCGACTCCCGACAAAGCAAATAATCTCCCGAAAAACAAGTTCGATAATTTTAAGTTCACATTTTCGTCAAATGAAACTTGCAAACCACTTGGGCGCTTGGCGCAGAGCGAAAAAACATTGCAATGCACTCCGTCTGAGTCGAGTCGGCATATTTTATAAGAAACTGCGTTGAAGTTAAAAATTTAACCAAAATTGTATGTTTTATATTTTCAATTTCAGTAAGTAACGCTTACTGCGAACGCGTTTTTAGTAGATATCACTACATAGTATAAAACAAAGTCGCTTATTCTGTCCCTATGTCCCTATATCCCTTTGACTGCTTAGATCTTTAAAACTACGAAACGGATTTGGATGCGGTTTTTTTAATAAAGCCGGGGCGGGTCGCTAGTACTTAATAATTTATACTCAAACTAGCGACCCGCCCCCCCTTCGCACGGTTTTATTATACGTATAAACCTTCCTCTTGAATCACTCTATCTATTAAAAAAACTGCATCAAAATCCGTAGCGTAGTTTTAAAGATTTATGCAGTCAAAGGGAAATAGGGACAGAAAAAGCGACTTTATTTTATACTATGTAGTGAAGCATTCAAAGGGACATAGGGACAGAAAAAGCGACTTTGTTTTATTTATACTCAAACTAGCGACCCGCCCCCCCGCCCCTTCGCACGGTTTTATTATACGTATAAACCTTCCTCTTGAATCACTCTATCTATGTATTAAAAAAACTGCATCAAAATCCGTAGCGTAGTTTTAAAGATTTAAGCAGTCAAAGGGAAATAGGGACAGAAAAAGCGACTTTATTTTATACTATGTAGTGAAGCATTCAAAGGGACATAGGGACAGAAAAAGCGACTTTGTTTTATTTATACTCAAACTAGCGACCCGCCCCCCCCCCCTTCGCACGGTTTTATTATACGTATAAATACTCAAACTAGCGACCCGCCCCCCCTTCGCACGGTTTTATTATACGTATAAAACTTCCTCTTGAATCACTCTATCTATTAAAAAAAACCGCATCCAAATCCGTTGCGTAGTTTTAAAGATTTAAGTATTCAAAGGGACATAATATAGGGACAGAAAAAGCGACTTTGTTTTATACTATGTAGTGAAGCATTCAAAGGGACATAGGGACAGAAAAAGCGACTTTGTTTTATTTATACTCAAACTAGCGACCCGCCCCCCCCCTTCGCACGGTTTTATTATACGTATAAAACTTCCTCTTGAATCACTCTATCTATTAAAAAAAAACCGCATCCAAATCCGTTGCGTAGTTTTATAGATTTACTAGCGACCCGCCCCGGCTTCGCACGGTTTTATTATACGTATAAACCTTCCTCGTAGTGAAAGGAACCGAATGAGCATGGATTTAGATAGATAGATAGATAGATAACTTCTTTATTGCACCATCAAAATTTGTAGTAACATATAAGCTTAAACACTAATAACTACATCTAAAGTGGCACAATCGGCGGCCTTATCGCTAAAAGCGATCTCTTCCAGGCAACCTTTGGATGGACAGGATCGGTTAATTTACTAAATTGACGGTGGCATAACTGATATGACAAAAATTTAAAAAGACTATTATATTTAAGCTAACTTAACATAAACTATACAAACAGAGACTAACTTAAGCAAAAAGAGCGTTTACATATACCTAATACTAACAGGGTAACAAAAATAAAAATAAAACATTAAATTAGGAGGATATATTAAGAGCGGACAGATAATGGTGATGAACCATACCTTTGAAAATAGGAAGGGATTTGGCATGTCGGACGGAAACAGGAAGAGCGTTCCAGAGCCTGGTGGCTTGTAACGTGAAGGAATCACCATAGAATTGGGTCGTGTGCGATGGAATTTTTAAGAGAAGAGTATCAGAGGAGCGGAGGGATCTTGAGTGGGAAAGGTGAAGAAATTCAAAGCGATCCTTTAGATAAGAAGGTGTTGAAGGAAGGAAGAGTATAGAGTAGAGAAGGCTTAAGATATGAGCATTCCGGCGAAGACGAATCGATAGGTCTTGTTAATTCCTTTTAGCTGTTAAAAGGTTAAAAACGTTTCGAAGAACCCGTGAATTGTCAACAAACTGTAAACCACTAGTGAGTGACTAGTTATTTACAAACATACGATGTGACAAAGCTTTGAAAAACCGTCTGTTATCAAACAACAAGAGTAAAACGCGAGCTATACTTAATTATATGTATATTAAACTTTAAGTATAAAACAGAAACAGGGACTATACGAGTAATACAAAAGCCGTCCTACAGGTACTACTAATTTGCAAAAGTGAATTTTTTTACGATTCGACAAAGTGTTGATTTATGTATCTATGTTGATTATGTCACCTAGCACTTGGTGGAAAGATCCTGTAGCAAAGAACCTCAAACAAATCAAAACCTGCGTCTTTATTTCTTTGGGTCACTGGTTCTAAATTTAAAAGATTAGTATTTTGAAGAACTGCATTCTTAGAAATTCTATAATTTACACGAAATTCCTCTCCATCATCCAAACCGTGTCAATTTATTTTCAAAACAGAAAATAAATTGACACGCCCTGGAATATGACGACGAGAAACAGCTGGTTCAGACAATGATGACAGACTTGATTAAGACAGACTTGATCACAGAAATGCACTCTAAAACTAACGAAAATAATTAAGAAATGCTCTAATGGAAAACTAATGGAGGATTTTCGTCCAATTAAAATTTAAACAATAACTGTCAAAACTTATGGTACATTGGGCGTTAATGCACACTAATGTCGTACGTGCAACGCAAAATCTGTGTAAATGGCCGCTTTGACGTTTCGTATCAGGGTTTGAAATTGTGAAGATAATTATCAGATAATAATTCAGCTCTGCTTAGCTTGGGGCTAGATGATGCTGTGTGGTCTGTCCGGAATTATTTATTATTATTATTATTTATTAATTCGTTAAATTAATAATTAATTATTAATTAATTAAACGGTTCACCCTATAAAAAAATATTCTAAACAAAATTTGTAGAGAATTTTGTATTCTACAATATTGATATTAAGTACAAATAGCAAAAAACCCATAGGAAATGAAATATTTACAAAAAATCGATTTTTGTGACACTTGACCTTGAAATTTAATAGTTGCGCACACCCTACCTATATATATGTAGGTTTTGAGACAACTTTTAGGGTGCCAATATACAAGTATTTACAGACTTACAGCTGGGTATCTCGAATTCCGAGGTGAAAGTACTAAAATGACTGGACTAAGAGTCGATGGTTCATGTTTGTTGCAAAAATATTTGATAACTTTGTTAATTTGTGCTGATATTGCAGGCACTTCCAAATCTTGCGCTAGTAAATTGAGCATATGAGCAGAACATCCATAGTGTATTATATTTATGCCATCTTCTTTTGACAGTTCTTCTCTCGTTTTTTGTACATTCGCAGCATTGTCGGTCACAAAACTTTTAACTTTTACTCCAAAAGTTTCTTCAGTTCGTTTGCAACATTTTTCAAGTTTTTGGACGTGTGACGATCGACTCCGGTATCTTGTGTGTCAACTAAAATAGACATACCTTCGGGAGTTGTTATACTACAGCAAATCAGAGGTTCATTGTGAACATTGCTCCAGCCATCAAGTGACATACAAACAGTTATAGTTTTACTTTTTCTTTGCACTCGTTTAAGGTTTCTCTATAAATCTTGTCTGAAATTGGATTACCTATTTCATATGCAGAGGGTGGAATAAATCCCGGGCGTAAATAAGCCATCATGTTTTTAAATTCTTTGTGATCAGCATGCTTGAATGGCGTATTTGTTGCATAAAAATATTTGCCGATTTGCATCTTAATATTTTCAGAATATTCCTTTGTTGTTAATGTAACCTCCAAAGGTTTAAACTTTGAAATTGTTGTCTGAGTTAGTCGAGCTGCAGCGGGAGTATCTTGAGATCCAATTCCTAAAATAAAATAAACTACGTTTGCATCACGGGTTACAGAGTACACGGGTGCAAACGGGTTAAAAGAATTTATGAAAACAAAAGTTCATATAGGCGCTCCACATTCACACAAGAACTTCGCGAGAACGCGTGAAACAGGCGAGAAGCGTGAATGTGGAAGCGATTCGCGTATTCGTCTCACGTTCTCGCCTTGTTCTCGCGCTGTTCTCCACTTTTTGTCGGTTTTTTGGCGCGAGACAAAGGAGCGCGAGAACGTGAGAACAGGCGAGAACGTGTATTGACTCCACACTCGCATGTTTCTTATGGGCGCTCCACATTCACACGAGACGTTCACACAAGAATCTCAGGAGAATCTCAGCGAGAACTGTAGCGCGAACTTCTTTGGGTACACACTCTCACAAACTTCTCAAATAGTTCTCGCCACAGTTCTCGCGCTCAATGACGATGACCCGCGCTACTAAGAAACATGCGAGTGTGGAGTCAATACACGTTCTCGCCTGTTCTCACGTTCTCGCGCTCCTTTGTCTCGCGCCAAAAAACCGACAAAAAGTGGAGAACAGCCCGAGAACAAGGCGAGAACGTGAGACGAATACGCGAATCGCTTCCACATTCACGCTTCTCGCCTGTTTCACGCGTTCTCGCGAAGTTCTTGTGTGAATGTGGAGCGCCTATTAGTAGCGCGGGTCATCGTCATTGAGCGCGAGAACTGTAGCGAGAACTATTTGAGAAGTTTGTGAGAGTGTGTACCCAAAGAAGTTCGCGCTACAGTTCTCGCTGAGATTCTCCGAAGATTCTTGTGTGAACGTCTCGTGTGAATGTGGAGCGCCTAATACTCAATACTGAACTAACCTGAAGATGTTGATGGCTGCGGTTCAGTAATTGCAGTATTCGGTGGAGACAAGACGATATTTTGAGTGCCCGTGCCCCAGGCTGACAAATTGTGCTATGCTTTTTCAAGCTATCTAAGATCCCTTGCATTTCTTTTTGACATTTTTTGCATCGAGCTCAAAATCCAGTGTTTTTTTTAATGCAGTCAAAGTAAGACCATATATTTATTATTCCGTGGCATTATGCAATAAATTATTCTTCTCTTTACTTTGTTGTAACTCAAATCACACGACGAAACACGACGCGGGGAAACCCCGGCTAATAGACGGCTAATACGAAAAGTTTAAGAGGCAAAGGAGATCACCCAGGTTGGGCTAATATTTATTTTGCCGGCCAACAAAAAAAAAAGGTTGATTTGAATAGAACTCAGCATCACAAACATTTTTTATTATTACACCAAAGTTCTAAGTCCATTCCCTGATATTGTCCTCCGAGTTCAATGATGAACCTACCAGTTGCCTGTAAATGTTCTGCATAATAACTACGTGCCTGTTTGAGTTGGTATATACCAAGGGCAAATAAAATAAGTTCTTCTTCCGTTAACATCATCATCATCATCAATGGTTCAATGGTTCAATGGTTCATTTATTGGTAAACAATTATGATTACACGTCCAATTAATTACATTTAACTATAAAATTAAAATATACCTAGGTATATGTTACGCATCATCATCATCATCAGCCTATATTAGTCCACTGCTGGACATAGGCCTCCCCTAATGAGCGCCATAGCGCCCTGTCTTCAGCTTGACGCATCCAGCATCTGCCAGCAGTCTTTGCGGTAAAACATTGCGGTATGGATAACGATAAGACTCGACGTAGTTTTCCAAACGGATCCTCCTCTTGGCCTCCTTCTCGAAATTGTTTTTACCCAACTGCATAATCTACCTAAAGTAAGTACTCGGAAACGATTTCGAGAAGGTGGCCTTCTACGACTACCGGTCCCGGATCAATTTGGCAATTGGTCATGACTTTGATTTTTTCCAAATTCATGCCAAGACCGATGCGTCGCGAGGTTGATGCTAGGCTGTCCAGCATGTGGGTCAGCTTTTCTAGCGACTCCGCCATTAAGACTATGTCATCAGCGAATCGTAGGTGTGAGATGTAATTGCCGTTTATGTTTATGCCCTTACCTTTCCAGTCCAGAGTCTTAAGCATATCTTCCAATGCGCTCGTGAACAGTTTCGGGGATATGACATCCCCCTACCTCACTCCTTTGCGCAATTGGATGGGTTTAGACTGCTGGCCCTGTACTTGGACACTCATAGTGGCGGCTTTGTAGAGACACCTCATCACCTCTATATAACGATAGTCTACTTGGCATCGCTGGCTGTAAGGATTCTAGAACAGCCCAGGTTTCGACGGAGTCAAAGGCCTTTTCATAGTCCACAAAAGCGAGACACAGGGGCTGATTATACTCTTCGGACTTCTGTATAATCTGCCGCACTGTGTGAATGTGGTCTATGGTGTCATATCCTCCGCGGAACCCGGCCTGTTCCGGTGGCTGAAACTCGTCGAGTCTCCTGGCGAGACGATTCGTGATCGCTCGCGAGAATAGCTTATAGACGTGGCTCAGGAGTGTGATGGGTCTATAGTTTTTAAGGAGGGTTTTATCGCCCTTCTTAAAAAATAGCACCACCAAACTCCCGCTCCACGCCTTAGGAGTTCTCCCACTGTGAAGGACGGTATTAAAGAGGTTCTGTAGCTTCTGTATAATGGGGGCTCCTCCTGCCTTCAGAAGCTCTGAAGTAATACCGTCTTAAAAAAAACAAAACTAAAACTTCTCGGTGCCCGCCATGATTTGGATTGGATTAGGTCGGAGCGTGGACTTCATCAGACGGTTTCTTTCAAGCTTTAAGTTGATATTCAGAGTGCCTCGGAGCATTCAGTGATCAGATCCGGTATTGATCACTGAGACATCTCTGAATATGTGCTTGCTATCTGTCATGATAAAGTCGATCTAATTTTTTGTCAAGGTGTCGGGGCTTTACCATGGCTGTTTCTTAAATAAGGAGTTCATTAAGAACAGCCCCTCTTTCTCAAGGAAGTTGACAAGCATTTGCCCCCTGTGATTCCTAACTCCATAACCATGCGGGCCTATTCGGGATACGTTGCCAGTCTGGATTCTCACCTTGCCGTTAAAGTCCCCCATAACAACGTTGAAGTGAGGCTTAGTGGTGTTGTGTAAGGCTTTGGATATGTCTTCGTACATATCCTCCACTTCATCATCCGGGTGTGCCGAGGTCGGTGCGTAGACCTGAATTACCTTCATGCTATACCGCTTAGATAGCCAAAGGATCAGGTACGCTACCCTGGTCGACACACTGGAGATTTCTTGAACGTTGCTAGAGAGGGCCTTATTGAAGAGGAAACCTACGCCACCCTGGGATGTTTTGTCACCCTCGCGAAAGTAGAGAAGATGGCCCGAGTCTAGGGTTACGGTGTCCTCCCCTTCTCTACGGACTTCACACAACCCTAGAACATGCCATTTAATGTTCTCTAACTCCACTTCCAACTGCGCTAGATGATTGTCAAGCCTCAGAGTGCGTCCGTTGTACGTTACCAGGGTCAGTTTAGGAATTGTGTGGTAGCCTGCAGGCCGGTGATTCTTAGCACCCCCTGCCTGGCCGTAACCATGGCCACTACCATAGCCAGGAATAGCGAGGCGGCCGGGTCGGGCCTTTTTTATATCTAACTTGCACATTATTACAAGAAATATAATAAAATTAGGTTTTACTTCACAAATATAATGGATGTTTTGAGTTAGAATATTATCTCACTGACTTGACTTACAGCTTTAGTCTAGTAATAAAAAGTGTTCATTTTGTTACACTCTATTATAATATTAAGTTTAATTCAGGTGGCCGGCACTTTCAAAATTAGCCCAAAAATGTATGGGAGCTGGGTGATCTCCTTTAATATTTCCGATAAATATATTATCAACGTACTATATTTATCGCTTTGAACCCTGTTTCATATTCATCGATAAAATTTTCTCTTGTACAACCGTTTAAGGAAATATTAGCATTTAAAGACGTCATTAAAAATTAAAGTTCGTTTTTGCAACTTGGTGTGAGTTTCATAAATAATTGCCAGTTACTACGTTTAATACATTGTAGGAAAGAGCTCGAAATGACAAAATGTGAAAGTGATTTTGAGGTTTAGCATGGGGACAATGTTTATGAACATTGACCCCATAAACATTGTCCCCATGCTAAACCTAAACCTAGTAGATATCTACATATCGTCGGCTAAATTCGTTAACCCCGTATCTCCATCAACGTAAATTTTACAGTAGGTGAAAAAAACTGAATTACTTGAAATAATTATATGAAAACCCCACTATGATAGTTTTTATATATAGGTAAAAGGGGCTTAGAAATAATATTATAAACTCTAATTGCCTGATATTTCACTTTAAGAGTAAAAAAAAGGAGTTACGAGTATTACTTGATCCGTCGACCGGAGCTATACGTGTTTTTCTTAGTCGTTTTGGATTTACAAGTTAAATAAAACATGTTAAATATATGAATTAAGAAAGACTTTTATTAACCTAATTAGATTAATAATCATGACGACACTTAGAGCATCTCATAATTAAACAAAGTATTAAAAAAAATCTTAAATCTCTTACAGAAAACAACAGTGAGGCTTAAATTTTATCAGACTATCTGCGATAATCTAAACTATCTTCAGCAGAAGGCTTTGAGACTAGCGTCTAAGCAGTTTTTGACATCAGCAGAAGCGATTTCTTGATGAGCAGCATCCAGGCAGTCATCACGATCAGCAAAAGCGGTTGGTGAATTAGTAGCATCCCGGTTAATTTCGCGTGTTATAAATTCTGGTATGCAGGCGGTTTTTAAGCAACTTTCTGAAATGGTTAAATTTTTGTCTTTATTTATTATAATCTTTAGGTTTGAGGAATGATACCGACCGAATCTTATTTTCCGTTTTAGATTAGATTTAATGATCCACCATAGTTTACTTCACAATTACTCAATTCGTAAATGGTTAACGTTGAACTAGGATCCAAATTTGTGAACATTCTCTGTACCTATTCTTTTTTTTCTTCTAGGATACATTGTTCCTGCAACAAAAACGTGTTTTTTAGTAGTTTATTATTAGGTTAACAAAATAAAAATGATATTGTCAATATTAATTGTCTTAAAAATTAAAAATACCCCTACTTACTATCTTACTACCTATCTATAGTATCACATCTATGTGATGTACACGAGTGAGCAGTAATTCCAGGTGATAATGCAGCATATTCAGACCCTGAAGTCTATCTTTCTATAACCTACTCATTGAGACTATTCCAATGAGCTCAAAAACGATACATCTAGTGTAAATTGACAAGAATTTAGGTATTCTGAGGATTCCAGGTCAATGGAGTCACATAATACCGAATTTAGAGCCAATCAGACCTGAAAAAGTTGCATATTTTCCCTTCAACAACTAGAAACGAAATCATGCTTCTCAAACGGCTGAACTGTTATTCTTGAAACATAGCTGCGAATGATCTACAGTCAGCTTGGGACGAGGCCACAGATATACACACACAACAAACTTATAAGTTATAATAACAAAGCCCTTTGTTTTTGCGATCAAATAAAAAAGATTAAATCGCACTTTTTGAATAAGCCCAACAAAATCTAAATAAAACAAACAATACCAGTAACTCACGTTTTCCTCTAATTATCGTATGGAAGTCCTCTTAACTACCAAATTAATATAAGAAGAAAACCTTGTATATCTATAAAATTTCATAATGGGTTATTAACCAAAATTATGGATAAAAAATATGTCAAGTTTAAAAAAGAAAATATTAATATAGGTATACTGAACGTAATAAGTACTTACATTTTAGTCGAAACCTGGAGCAACACAGAAATTTTGGTGCAAAACACCCGTGCAAGCACTTCGACGACGTCTCGCGCAGTACTGAGGGGCTGTTACGAGGTTTACCGTTAGCAAAATGGCGGGAAAAACTTACGAGGTTTTCGTTTTTGCGATTTTAAATTAAACGGTTTTTCACATGGAGATACGCGTTTTGCGAAACGATTCGTTTAAAAATTTCCTACCATACTACATCAAAAAGTATATTTCGTCCAAAAATGGAGTTACGTGGTTTACGAATTTAGCCGACGATATTCTCCTTCTTACAAATAAACATAAAGTTTGGTTTTAAGAAAAAAAACGATGAGCGGGCTAATCTTGCAGTCGGGTCTTATCTTAGACCATTAATGAAAACTCAGTGTTCTGTTTCAGGTCTTCCAATACGTCTGTCTTCAATTTGCTTTCCCATTTTGTATATATTTTATTTGGATTCTGTGAGTTATATGTATTATATTATGATCCACAACCTTATGTCGTTCAGTTAGTCAATTCTTGTGTCCTAAAACATAGTTAATATGTGTAAATAAAAGTATAAAACAATAAAAACTCTTCTTTAGCCTACCTTTTAAAAGCACTTTTTTGAGTACCTACCTAATCCATGTAGATTGGGTAACCAAAAAATGTAATGACATAGGAAGTAATATCGAATATAAATTAATCATGATCAGTAGAAGGATAATTTCCTTAATAAAGCACAAGCACCCATGTGCTTCTAGTTTTTTTTCTGTCTGTCTACCGGCCTTCTGAACGTAAACATATAAGAATAATCAGGCAATGTTTAACGTTTCTAAAAACAACCAAAGTACTTTTCAGTAGCTACCTAGTTACTTACCAAAAGTTGCAAATAAATGTAACCAAACCTGTCTGCTGAAGAAACAATAAGTTATTGCACTTGGCACAGGCACTAATTTACAACATTCATTACTTTGTGTGTGAAAAGGTGTACCCAAAGCGAATAAAACCAGTCCGGTTGTATCCATATTTTTTTAAAAGAAAAACTACCTATCCAAGTAGGCACGAATTATTATTTTACTCGACACGATATCGGCGTTTTAATGTATGCCTTCCCTTAGCGACCGCGACCGGTCGATTACGCGACCATGGTCGCTTGTCGCGGTGCGACCACTAGCCGCGACGTCGTCGCCCGTCAGTCCCGTCTCTCTTCCCGCAATTTTTAAAGGTGACGGTTGTGTTCTATTGCAGTACGTTAAGTCGGCCAATATATCTGCAGCTAGAAAGAGAGTTATTCAGCAGCTATTATACGACTTTAAAGCTGAATAACTTATTTGCTAGCAGGGTTGATAAAGATCATGATTAATTTGATTTTAATCAGATTTCTTTGATTTTTTTAATGTGATCGTTTTAATTATGAAAGTCAGGCATTTATTGAATTTAACAACATATGTTTTGTTTATATCAACATAATGAAGTCATTCTTTTATTGAAAAAAATGGAGTAGCTTATTTATTTGCCTATAATAAAAAATATTTAATTAAATTTATAAAAATTACATTAACGAAAATCAACCAACATTATATTCTTCTAAAGGTACTTATAAAACACTTCCATTTCGTAATATCTAACAAAAAATAATGATTAAAATAAAAAAGACAACAGGGTCATTCCATTGTGATGGGTGGGACATTCTAACTCCTTTTTGCTCAAACTTCATGTAATTTCTCAGAAAAGGCCTTTGCAACCGGCTTAAAAATAACAAGAAATTGAAGCTAGATATTTGTTTCAAATGATAATATCAAGGGACAGACTCTAATATCTCATTTAGCGTAGAAAATTTACTTCTTGTAAGCGTGACGGGTGGGACACTCATGACACCCGCCTGTCTGAGTAGGTGGCTTCACATCCCAAAACAAGACAAACCATTAATATTTTGTACAGCAGTTTTCTCATATGTTGTTTCTTAAAGAATAAGGTACTATTTATTGATAAAATTAAATTCATTAAACTAATAATTTTCGAAATAGTGTGTGACGGGTGGGACATCAATTCGTGACGGGTGGGACGAGTAACATTGAACAACATAAAAGTTCGTGAATTAAACATAAGAAACTGTTCGAAATGCAATTTATTTAGGGGACATGTATAAATCTAATTGGGGATGGTATAAATTTATTGCTAACACTGTTTTAGAGCAGAGAAAAGCTAAAAATGTCACCAGGTTTGTATCTCATGAACCATGATAGTAAGAAAGTTGAATTTTCACAGATTATGTATTTCTGTTGCCGCTATAACAACAAATACTAAAATAACAGAATAAAATTAATATTTTAATACTTAATTATTAATTTAATTCTGTTTTTCTCCCATGAGAAAGACTTGATTTTTGTAGGAAACCCTTCGCGCGCGAGCCCGACTCACATTTGACCGGGTTTTTTCTATAATTATTAGCTTTTAACTTCTCCTATACTTTCTCTGCCTTTTCGCGGGATTCATGGTCTGAAAAACAATTAATACCAGTCCAAAATGAGCTTCAAAATCCTAATCATTATGGCAATCTACATACTACAGGTACATACGTACATTCAATAAATAACGAACAAAAAGTAAGATTTTTGTCACCAAAGCCCATCATAAACGAAATGAATAAATAAATAAACAAAAATAACACAGATGATACACAAATTCATCCAATTTTTATAAGGTCCCTCATCTCCGTGACGGGTGGGACATCATTTCCATACTTAATATTTCCATGCGTAATTACATGTTCTTTTAAGCTAAAACTATAGCCCATCGCATAATTGTTACTTTTGCAAAGCTGGAAAACAATAGGTTTGATATTCCCAAGTCAGACTAAAAAAATGTTTTGCCGTGACGGGTGGGACAGGAGGCAAGCATTTAGTTGAACCCCCACAACTTTTTACCAAAAATAATCTCTTGTGATATCTTAACGATGTTTAAAACTCCACAAATTGCATTTTCTTTCTGGATAAACACTTTTTACAATGGCTAAATAAATGGCGTAAAAAAGTACTGCTAACTTAAGATAAAACTACAGTACAATAGTCAACTGCACTACGATTGACTTCATGAACAATAAAAACTACGATTTTCGTAAAAAAAAAAAAAATGGCCAGTTACTGTTGAATAAGTTCAATGGCTTTACTATAGTCATATATTCAAGTCTCAACTATGCAATTTATTTTTTTGATCTGGGGTGTCGTCTTCGCTGGAATGACCCAACATTAACAAATGAACAAAAAAACCATTTGGGTTTCATTCAAAGCAGTCGCAGATACTTATTTGTTTTAATTTAGTTCTTTATATACCTATTTCCCCCTTCACCTCGTTACGCCCCTCTGTCGTCCAAGCGTGTTGCCAGGGTTGCTACTGTACTGTACCGCCGCGCCCCGCCGCCGTCGCGAGGCGAGGCGAGTGAGAAAAGGTCAACGACCGATGTTCACGTTCCTTTGATTAGGTACCTTACCTACCTAATTAGTAAGATAGGAACCAAACAAAAACACAATAATATTTGGAAAATATTACTTACTTATGGTATGTATAATCATTATCTTTTATCAATCTAAACAAACTTAAATTTGTCTTCGTTTTGAGTTATTGTTACAACCGATCACACCACAATAACTTGACCGTGACGTTATATTACCTACGTACCTAACTTACACAAGTATTAAAATCCGCGTGCGGCGTTGCCGGCTGTGACAGCCCTACTGAATGGACCCGCCCACTGCACGTTTAACGTGCAGAATCGCGTAGGCTAATATCGTGACCTTGAGCGCGTTCGGAGCGAAGTTTCCCTTCTACTCTTGTCTATTCTTATGCTTATGTGTGCCCGTAGTTTATGTCGCGGGAAGGCCCTGGACACTTTTTGGCTATTTTGATTGAAGTAAAAAAAGGAGTGATATAAATCATCGTTTTAAAAAAAGAACACTTGTTTTTAATCGCGGCTTAAATCAAATGATTTAAATCATATCATCCCTGTTTGCTAGAGCCATAACGAAATCTTTACTTTCCTAGTTATGGTATAGAATAAATAAATATGCGACAATTTATAATAAGTCTTAACCTTCATTAAAAAAGTAGAAATAAACACCAGTATTTACTTGTTTTATTCAATGACTTGGCAATTCCTTCCCAAATATTGTCCCTCACAATGTTGTCTTTATATGATTGAAGCCTCACATCATATAACGGAGGGTTTTTATTAACTAGTTCTATTAATATCTCGTCCTCCTGGTATAGAAACGACGCCATTTTGAAGTGCTTCTCGTCTGCGTCGCGCGACGGCACTGCCTCGGACGCGACCGCGACGCGGTCGTGGCATGCGTTTAGTACTCCATACAAATTCATACCTACTCAGCAGTACCTAGGTCGCGCGACGCGGTCGCTAAGAACCGAATGCTACCTTTACAACGGAAGGCTACCTTGAAAATTATTGTAGAACACACGATTTTCTAGATTCATTTTCGGGTGCGAATACATCAAAATTTGTGCACGAGAAACTCGTAAACATGAGACATACAGTTAGTTGACCTTGAGAAAAATACGGAGTCGTCAGATTCAAGCATGCCACTTTAAGATTTGTTTATAGTCAATTGCAAGCTTTTAATTTAATTAATCTTTTAAATTATTTTTTTTGTGATCATTGTAGACGTAAGCAGGTACCATTAAACAGGAGCATCAATGTTGCGCATTAAGAGCACAGGCTGTTTACTTTTATTGAGCCTATGTGATGACACCCCTGGTATTTCTAATGGGTTCAGAAACTACTGGAAAGGTGCCATGGCGGCGTGGTTACAATGACAGTAATCTGCTCTATATTTTTTTTGTTGTTGAAATTTTTAACTGATTCGTTCCTCGTAGAGTTGTAAATTTGCAAAGTCATAATTCATAATCATTTATTTGCAGGAATGTCGGTACAATAGATCTTCTTAATTAGTAAAGCTCCAATACTTTCTGCCTCGTCAAGGCGTGCAAATTATTAATATCTCTTAAGTACATGCAGGGTAATGGAAGTATAATTATATTTCTTAAAGAGGCTTGAAACTATTCGTACTCCAAGCGCCACATATGGCACGCACGCGCTTTTTCTGAAAAAGAAAGGCCCTTTCTATATCGTTTGAATTTCTCCATAATATTAGTCCGTATGCAAGGGTGGAAGAAACATAACCATGACACGCTTTGAGCGCGGCCTTTAGCAATTTCGTTATAATTATAGTTGATAGCAATATTTGTCTTTTTTTCTTATGTTCCAAATTGTTAATATAGTCTGGGTCTAATTGATTTTTTAAATTACTTTTATTCAGCCATTAAATGTATTAGGTAATTTCATATTAATTTCACTTTTAAATGTTATGTTATCTTCTCCCCTTATAATAATTATGGTATCGTCAGCAAATAAAATAGTATTATGTCTAGTTATATTCGGAATGTCATAAATGTAAATTAGAATTAGGAACGGTCCTAATATACTACCTTGCGGTACTCCAAATCTATTGTGTTTGAAAGTAGACTAGACCTCACAGTATCTTTGTTTCCTTTGTAAAATTTCGCTACTTCAACACATTGCTGACGATCGTTCAGGTAGATTTGAAGCCATTCGTTAGCTCTACCCAGTGTCTCCAGATTGGAAAAGTGAATTTACAGTGAAGGCTATTTGAAATTACAGTAGATTTATTAAAATTACAGTGTTTTCCAATCCTAAAATACAGTATGTTTTACAGTAAATAGTAATAAATTTTTTATTTTTTTTAAACATTTTTTAACTAATAAATCGAAGGGGCATGCAGGCTGCCAAGATAAAACGAGATTGGGCGCATCGGATCGGGATCGGGGTCATGTCGTGTCACAAGAGTAAAAAAAATTTAATCACTATCACTTTGGTTTAGTCCAGGAGCTGGCTCAGTTTTATAAATAGTTGAGTTAAAGGCCTTATTATTGTCATTAGGCTTGAAATTGACACAACTCGTTGCATGACGTTTTATAGCCTGCTGTGCTAGAATATTCCCTTTTATGGTATTTGTGATAAGGCGGTTTCTTTTCTTGGTTTTAATGTCGTTGATCTCACTAAATTTCCTTTCACATTCGGCATTTGAATTGGGTAGTGCCAAAATATCTAACATAAACTTGGCAACTAGTGAAAATTCGTTCATACGGCTCACCTGAAATAAAAAAAAACTATAGGATTCATAGTTCCATCGTATTTTGTCAAAATAAAGAAAAATAACTCACTTCGTGCCAAAAGGTGTCTGGTGCTTGATTAATATTTATTGTGTTTCTAATGCAGGGTAGCTTTCTCCATTGGTCATCTAGCTTTTGTTGCTCTGTTAGTGATTGTGGAAGTAATAGACACAATGTAGGTTCCTTTGCTAAATGTAAACGCCTGTTATTTAAACCCATAACGATAGTAAAACCTGTCTACGTAACTTGTCTGCATAATAACTCGATAGTTCGTCAGGGAATTCCCCTTCCCGCGTAGGTATCAAATCAACCCGCCACCGCCCGCACCACCGCCGCCCGCCTCTGAATCATAGACTAGCACTAAACTATAACGTTTCGTTTCATCCATTTAGATAGTTTTTTTATTTTTACTAAGAACTTCTTAGAAACTTGAAATTACAGTGTCTTTCATACACTGTATTCACATAATACAGTGTACAGTGAAAATAGTAGAATTACAGTAAATCTACTGTAATTACAGTGCATCTGGAGACACTGGCTCTACCTCTAATAACATACTTATTTAGTTTATAGCGCAACAATTAATGATCAAGAAAATCAAAGGCTTTAGACATGTCTAGTAGAAGAGCAATCACAGGGACATTGTCATTTATGGCTTCCATTATCAATTTAATAACATTAAAACAAGCCAGCGAAGTAGAGCTATTTTTCCGAAATCCAAATTGTTTGGGTTTAAGAATATTTTGTTTTTTTACAAAATTCTTGAACCTGATTAACATTATTTTTTCAGAAAAAATTGATAAGACAGGTATAAGAGTAAATGGACGGTAATTATCCATGTTAAGTTTGTCGCCTTTCTTGAAAAGTGGCTTAACATGACAGCTTTAGACACGGTCAATAAAACGTTTTCAGAGCTAACGACATCACAGAATTCATCGTTTCCTTCTGGATCTATAGGCAATCGACCTTAACCTATTTATAGGAGTTTTTCGGCGTGTGGTTTTAACTCTAGGTCGTTAAAAATTTAACTCTATGTGGGGTAAGATATAACTTTTGAACGTTGGTTGATATGGTGATTTTTAAAACATGCGTTCATTTCATGTGTGTTCATGGGTGTGTCCCCTCAATGACTGACAGAGTCTGAAGGATATCGCCTGCGAGTAGAACCACTGTGCCACCACCACTGCCACACTGCCACTATGAATTAGGAACCAACCAACCAACCAGCTGGTTGCTGCAGAGGTCTTTCAAACTCCACATACGTAGATTTCAATGATTATGCGGCCTAACACATTTTTCGCTTGAAATTTGTTTTTCATATAAAATTCAAGTAAAATACAGTCTTCTTGATCAAAAATAAATATTTTATTTATGATTTAACTCTGACTTTCCGCTGCGCTTCCAGTGCCTTTTCTTCTGTAGTTTTCTTGTCTCTGTATTTCTTCACAGGTACCTAATTTATACACTTGAAAAAGTTTATGAATATTTTTTTTTTGTATAAAAAATATACTTAAGGCCGTTTTCTGACTTGTCGGTGCGGTATCGGCGCGGCATCGGTATGCTTTGTATACGTGGTACAGAAAACTTACCGAGCGTATATATTTCAATGAGTGTTTCTTGATTGGCGCGGTACGTGCGCGGCAGCGGGGAGCAGGGCTTGATACCGGTACCAATAGTACCGGTACTTTTACGGTAGTAACGGTACTTTCATTTCGTTAAATTTGAGTATCGATACTTTTGAAGTACCGGTACTTTGCCTAAAAGTACCGGTATTCTAAGCGGTTCTCGCGACGTTGCCAGCTCTCCGGTCATAGCGTAGGTACCGACCGGGGGGCGGGTGCGCGTGCTTGCCAACTTGTGCATATTTCGCGCTCGGACGGAACATTTACGGAGCACAGTGTTATTATTTCGGGCGGTGGGGTGAAGAGTAACGAATCGCTCAACGTCATTCGTTCAGACAAGCGCCATATAGAGAATTTCGACAGTGACCAACCACAACCAATGTGTATGCAACGCAGCACGCACGGCGCACGTAAAGATGGGGCGACCTAAAACTTATTGTATTTATGATTATTTAGATCTTGTCGAATCTACATCTAAGTATAAGAATAAATAATAACTACGTAGAAAGGACTCTTCTTTGATCTAGTCCCAAACGCCGCCATTTATATACCTACTTCCCTCTTCACCTCATTACGCCCCTCTTTCGTCCAGGCGTTTTGCCAGGGTTGCTACTGCATTTTACCGCCGCGCCCCGCCGCCGTCGCGCCGTCGTCGCGAGGCGAGGCGAGTGAGAAAATGTCAACAAACGATGTTCACGTTCCTTTGATTAGGTACCTACTTAATTAGTTAGATAGGAACCTACCTACTAAAACACAATAATATTTATAAAATATTAGATACTTACATATAGGTATGTATTATCATATAATATGTATTATCTTTTATTGTTACAACCGATCACACCACAATAACTTGACCATGACGTCATATTATAGAGGTAGGTACCTAACCTTCACAAATATTAACCTACTGCACGTTTAACGTGCAGAATCGCGTAGGCTAATATCGTGACCTTGAGCGCGTTTGGAGCGAAGTTTCCCTTCTACTCTGTTCTTATTCTTATGATCTAAGTGCATTTTGTGTGGCAAAGTTCTAAAGGTAAGAAATCTTTTATTTTAAGATAGAAAACTTAAATGATATTTTTTTTTGTTAAAGCATTCATGCTTTCATTCTAATTTGCACGATAAGTACCTATGTAGGTTGGTACCTACCTAACTACCTACTCGTTTACTGTTTCACATTACATTTTGTTTAATCTATTTCATGAATTTATTGTTCTCAGTCACACTTTGGTCTTAGGTACATAGGTACCTACGTCTCTCTTTGTTGTTCATTATACAATGTGATTTGTCGAACCTTGATCAAACGAAATGTGCGGATACACGACACATATTTATCGATAAAATCGGGATAAAAAAAATTATATGTTATTTATCTCAAAAACAAAGCAGTTTTAATATTTTTTTAATTGAAGACTACTTAATCTGGTTTTTACTTCGTTTCTTTTTGAGTTAATGGTGTATTTTATTCAAAGTAGTCTCATTTGAAAGCTAGATAGTTTACCTAGCTAATAAAATAAATAAAAAATACAAATTCGGTACATAATTGTAGAAAAATAATATTTTTTTAGAATTTAGTCAAAAAAAAACGATTTTTATTTTATTTTTCCTCTGTAACTTTAAAACTGGGTTATAGTAGATAAACTAGTCATATTATAAATAACATATATTTATGTGAAACGGTAAGTGATTAAATATCTCCTTTTTTATGCTAGACAATTCACACAGCATGTAGCCCCAAGCTAAGCAGAGCTTGTGTTATGGGTGCTAGATGACTGATAAACTTCATACAATAGACTACTTAGATATTTTTTATTATACATAGAAAACAACCAGAACACTGAACAAATATTTGGCTGTAGGTATTATTTACTATAGGTATTTCGACTCATCCGTAGAACAAAGTCCTATCTGCAGTGTTGATGGTTTTCAGTAGACGTTAGAGAAGTTGTTGACTTGTGTAACTCTTAAGCGGTGAGACTTGTCATTGAGACTTTTTGGTATGTTGTTACAATGCCCTAGCCTAGTTCAACGCTTTTTAGTGTATATTTATTTTCCTTTTATTTCCGGAGATAGGGAGTTCTATATTAACATAGGACGTTTTTTGTTCTTCTTCGTTTATGCTCTATATTAACATAGGACGTTTTAGGTCTTAGCAAAATGACGTTTTATATTAACATGGGTCGTTTTTTGTTGGAGTTATCTATTCCGTAAGAGTCATACGTGGATCCTACCTTAAAATATTGTAATAAAATTATAACTTCTACTTAGTGCTAAAATCGTTAACTTAGTTAAAAAATCATCAACATAAGTAATTAAAGCCATTATATGGCATGATTTGTTACAACAAACACTTCATTTAAAAATCACCTCTTAGAAAACTTGCAGGGCTATTATCATCTCCCTATTATAAAAATGCTGAAGATGAGCATGAATAAATTTTAGACTTAAGTGCGAAATGTATATATATGTTGATATCTTTATGTGGTGATCTCAATATTTAATGTTGTTTTTTGATGAACAACGTCCTAAATGATTTCATTATCCCCGAAACAACGTTCTATCTTAACAACGAACCGACAAATCGTCTAACAGATTCCGTAGTAAAACGTCCTATAGTCATATGAAATCCTATGAAGCTCAATAGTGTTCTCATAAAATGGTCCTAACGTATCATGACTGAATTTTTTTACTGTAAATTATTAAAGAAAAAATTATTATTCCTTTGAATATGCACTACGTCAAAGAATTTCTGTACAACAAATGCGTTGCACGAGCTCTCCATCAAAAAACTTCTTATCTAAACATTGAACGCCTGCTAACTGAAACTGAGATAAAAAAGCAATATTTAAATTTAAATTTGTGTATTAATTTATTAACTAAATAGTGTGTATTATGAAATAAAACAACTAAAAAATTTACAACTTACCAGAATTTGTACTTTTCTTCATATAAACAGCTGGAACATTGGAAAATAATGAACTGAGCTCAGGCCTTTTTGCCTCTTTTTAAAGTATTTACAACATTTTCCGTGATCGTGAAATCTCTAAAATATATGTTTTATTCATGCAAAACACTTGAAACATTATTTTTCATCAAACCTAAAAAAACTCATCGCAAGACTTTCTCTCCTCCTATCTCCAACGAACAACAAAACTCATCGCAAGACTTTCTCTCCTCCTATCTCCAACGAACAACGTCCGGACTGACGAAAGGACCGCGCACTCGTGCCGCGCTCTGCACCCGCGCGCCGTTGGATGATCACTTAGAACGTTGTTGTGCAGAGTTGATGTCAATTAGGACGTTGTTCAATTTTATATCTCCAAAACTAATTAAGATACAAAAAAAATTAAAACGTACTTCTGTAGAGCTCGTTCTTCTTAACTCGTTTCACTATTAAACTCATTTTTGATCTATTTTCACATAGAACTTTGTTCTACGGATAAGTCGATTTATCCTACATGGATGATAAAAATATGATTATAAATAATATGCAGTAAAAACTTGTCAACATAATACAACTATATATAAAGGCACTTACTTTCCATTTTCACTTAATTTTGAACAATTCGGTGGATATGAAACTCGCGTGCATGCGGAAGCTATTACATTACCAAACTACAACAAAAAACAAACACATAAACCACTGCGCAGACAGCCGCCGGCTCGGCTGTGTGTGTCTTTTCTAATCAGGTTTCTCTCTCGCTTGCACAAAATAAATTGTTGAAAAGTACCGGTACTTTTCGAGCATAATTTCGGTAATTTTACCCATACTTATAGAAAATAACGATACTTTAGTACCGGTACCAATGAAAGTACCGGTACCACACGAAGTACAATTATACCGGTTCTCAAAAAGTACCGGTATAATTTGTATCGATACCAAAAAAGTACCGGTACCATGTCAAGGTCAGTGGAACCGGTATTTATAAATACCGGTATCCCAAGCCCTGGCGGGGAGGCATCGGTTCGGTTTACCGCGTCTCGGCACGCTCGTCCAGTAGCCGCTCCACATTTACAACAGCGCTTTGTTATTGCAGGAGCAATTTGATTGAAAAGCTGCTGATATGTTGCTTTTGACATTCTATACATAGATAAAAATGTTGTATCATCATGGGAAAGTTCTTTAGCCGCAACAAATAGTCGACAGTTAATATTATTTTCAATAAATTATGGATGACGCGAGTAGCGCTTTCTTTTTTACGTAAACGATGATAAACAAAACATGCTAATATATCATCATCACTTGAAGACGACATTATCACGCGACGATACAAGCGGTACTGCAGTATTTTATGCCGAGAACATACCGAATAGGTTAGTAGATGAAAGCGATGCAGCATCGTTTCGGTGCAGAGCATACTAATGTCGCGCCGCTACCGCGCCGACAAATCAGAAAACGGCCTAAATATGGTACAATTTGGTAACCTAACATTATAACACAAATAAAAAGTAGCACTAAAATATAATTTAATCATTGAGAGCATTCTTCAGTTCGTATAGGCGCATTTGGTTTGGCAGACATCAACAATTGTATTATACAACTATTGTTTCCGGAAGGAGAATGCTTTGTGAGACGGTTTCTTTAACGGTTGTCCTTGAGCTGATCAAGGGGTCTGATGGATGTCAATAGAAGCCTATTAAAATACATCTTGATTGCATTCTTTTATAGAAAATTTTCTTGCAATGTTAAGCATGTATGTATGTATGTATATATGACCGGAAATGCTTGTTCCGGGCTTCAGCTGCCTCCTCAGATGACTGGCAAATAGGAAATAACGATTTTTTTTATAATTTGCCCACCATGTATCAATATTTTATGCATTGTAGAAGTCATTGGATGCCATCCTTACAGATCCACGTACAATTTCGCAGTATCATAAGCATACTGTACGTACATATTTTATGGTATCAAATTCGTGACTATATGATATTGTTTTTTTTATTCAATATAACTTTGATCCTAAAGATGAGTTCGAAGTTAATTCATGTACCTAATCTCAGAAGCCTGTTCAGGATCAAGGATTTCAAAGAATCTTCTGCTTGTGTTGCCGTCATTGGTATTGCTAAAGTTGGTCTTCGGTATATCTATGAGTAGTCCAGTTTTATTACGAAACCTAACTTGAATTTCTGATTTTCGCTACGCTTTCAGTGCCTTTTCTTCTGTAGTTTTCCTCTCTGTATTTCTTCACAGGTAATCCGAATTCTAGCATGCAATACTGACAAGCCGAATTCTTGAGCTTTTGGGCGCTCACTTCATTCTTCTGGTTCAAATCGTTGAAACTTTTTGAAGTAGTTCTACAGATATAGCACCCCAAAGTTGATTTCGTGTCTGTGGCAGCTTTACATTCCTTCCCATCTACCATTGTCATTTAAAGTATGTGCCCAAAATTATATTCCTTATCTTGTAAAATAACTGGTATTATTTAGCAACCTCACTGATGCACACAACTTACACACAACAGCTTATCTCATCTTTTGTTATATCTGTTGACTCTTTCAAATACTGAAATCGGATAGAACGGCGGAGGAAATCAGGACGATGGTTTTTGATTTTGCCATTATATAATTGTCTTTTCCACAAACAACGCGTAATGTTACAAAAGAACTCAAGAAAATGTTTGGTTATGAGTTACTATCATTTTCAAACGGTTTTTAAAATTTTGATTTCTGAGAGCCATCACAACCCCGTTTACAGATAATCATTAGCGATTTCCATTCTTCTTCATTAAGCGTAAGTAGAACCTATTCCTATCCCCATAGGTGAATTGATAAGCGTGTCACAGTAAGGTCCATTAGGCATTATAAGTTGCTCTCTGCAGAAGTAGCCGTAACACTAATGGATTGTTCTGGTGGATAACATTCATGTTTCACCTTGAGCAAAAGGTCGTAGCAAGGGAAATGTTTTGGGTTGGTTTCCCTTATTATTTCGTATTGCCGTCTATGAAGATTAGCTTCCACGAACATCTGGAGTTCTTGCAGAGGCGTCAGTGGAGGAGAGAATAAGTCATCTTTGTTGACTTTCGAATAGGCAGTTATATATTTGCTGGCTCATTCACGCGAAGTAGTCATTTATTTGAGAACTTTTGAAGCATCCCTGTGCCCAGTATTTTGTAAAACTGATGGAGCAGCGTGTATTATGACGTCCTGATTCAAAGTAGAGCGGACTTATTCCTTTTTTCTTCTTTTGCTGAGCTCACATAAATCTTTAAAAGGCTTAGTTTTTAAAAGTGACGGTTGTGTTCTTGAGACACTATAAGTTAAGTTTGAAGTCTATTAATAACTTATTCATACATTGTTTCATTCCTTTTTGACAAATTCATGTTGATTAGTAGATATGTTCATAGCGTTAAAAAATTGTTGTTATTAAGTTTAGCCGTGAAAACCTTAATTTAAGCTTTCTAGGATATATTTCACTGTTATTCTGTATAAATAAGCTTCTGGTTTTCCAATAAATAAATATATCTGTAGCTAGAAAGAGAGTTATTAAGCAGCTATTGGAGAATGGAGAAGATGATATGCTTATTTTGTTATTATCTATGCTTCCGGAAAAAAGGATGAAGATCCACTCAATTTTCACATCGCGAAAAGAAGAGGGTTGCTATCGTATACTCATAAAACGACATTTAAATTATAAAGATGAAAAGTTCAGAAAATATTGTAGGTTAAATCATAAACAGTTTGATTATGTATGAACTCAGTTTAATAAATCAAGGCATCAAACAGTTTGATTATGTATGAACTCAGTTTAATAAATCAACGCATCAAACCAAGAAGAAATGGCATATCAATAATCAAAAGCGCGGAAAAACGTTTTCTTACGTTAAGGTAAAAATAATTGTCGTCCTACCCTTCATATACAGCCTGGGTACTTAAGTCAGTTGGTTCGGGTGGTGTGGAGGCAACACTGTTAGGAGAATATGAGGTCAGATTTGAAGCTGAAGTATTTGAAATTGGATAGCTTTGATTGGTATGTGGACTAAAGGAAATGTTGCTTTTATCTGAACTTTCAAGACTTTTCAATTCAAACTCTGACAGTATATTAAAAAGTTTAGTTTTAGCCTTCACTCTTAAGCCTGGTGGTAATTGTTTCAAAACTGATCCCATATGTGAGCAAAATGAATCTATTCCTCTATATCAGCTGACTTCGGTTCTCAATTCTGCTTGTCTTTGTTTGTCTCACTGTTTCCAATATTCTAGTAATGATTTATGAATATTATTCTCCGGATTACGTTTTCAAATTTTTTTTCCTACTTTTGTATAACTGTGTCTATTTCTGCTACACTTGTCCCTTCATTGCTCATTTCTACTTCACGTCCTTCTTCAGCACTCCTTAGCTCACTTGTTTCTTCGTTACTCGTTCCTCCTCCACTTATCTCTTCACTACTCCTTCTCAATCCACTTGTACCTGCTGGAATGTGCTGTCTTCATTGGTCTCTTCTTCATCTTCAATATTCTCATCTTGAACAGTAGAAATACTTGGCATTTCTGTCGGAATCTTATCAAGATAATGAATTCTCTCAAACAGCATCCATTTGTTGTTTTAGAAGATGCTGATGACCCTGTGAGCAATTTATTCTTACGTTTGCATCTATTATAGGAGTCTCTTATGTATTTCCATCTTTTTTTGCATTACCTGTAATAAACATATGTTGACGCGCGACCGCGACCAGGTCGCGCGACCCACTGCTTTGTTTGTATGAACTTATATGGAGCACTAAACACATCGCGCGACCGGTGGGCGTGGCTTCATATAAATTCGGTCGCGGTCGCACGTCGCGGTCGCTAGGAACGGAAGGCTACCTTAAAGAGCACCCCTGTTGCTGTTTTTGCTGATATTACCAGTGCATGCCTCTTCCTTCACTTGCAAAATTGAAAGGCAGTTAGTTGACTGAGTGAGCCGTGTGACCACCGTAAACTAAAGTTGCGGCAATTACTAAGGAGGCTATGGCCACGGCTTTGTCTCCGTCTTTTCGGACCTTCGCCAGTATTAAATTGATAAGGAAGTTTATCCCGTGCCCCTGGTGTATCAAGGAAAAACCTTCTTTCATGTAGGATTTTTTTTTAAACATCTTTGATCGAAAGCAAACGCGGAACACGTTTGCTGTTTCACTGGACAATCCTCCACTTAGATGTACTGATGGTAAACCGAAGCCGCTCAGAGATTTGCCAATAATTAACATCACATTGTCTCCAATAGACCTCAGGGATTCGATGTAAATAACGTTGTCATCGACACTAAGTCAATGTTTGAAGTCTTCTGATTTAGCTGGCGAGCGAAAGCTCCCTCCATGGCGGCGTTCCAGTGATTGTCGTTTTCGAAAAGATCCAACATCTTACACGCTTCCCTGAATATGTACGGCATTTTCCTGCCCGTTTACAATGTTTAGCACTGAAAAGTTCGTTGGTATCGGAACGTGGTTAAGTAACATCCGTAAACAGAAGCACTCAAAGTTAGTCACGTGGACAGGGTAAATTCGACCCAGTGCGTCACCTTCCTAATGCTTCGCCAGTTTGAAACAGGCTTTCCTCGACGCTTCCACATCAAACGTCACAGCATAGCTTACTGCATAGGTTTTTGGAACTGCGAAAACGAAAAAAAAAATTGTTTTTGCTTATAAAAAACAAACTAAACAACTGAAGAAATAGGGTTATGGAATCTAATAATTACAACCAGAAAATTAGACATTTGAAAGACCGCTCGGGGTTTCTGAGATTTCTTTCAAAATGTATGTCTGTCCGAAGCATGTTACATGAGTTTTTATTCGATAAAAAACCTAATATTTATTTGGTATATTTTGATGTTTTTTAACAGTAACGTAAATGGGGGAGTAGTTTACACATAGGTCGGGACGGGCTACTCTAGAACTGTGTAAAGTGACCGAAATTGCTTATTGTAAGAAATCATAATACGTTCCTAAAGGACTAGTGCTTTGTAGATTATTGCATTGTAATCAATTATATCGTAAGTGGAAGTTACAAAAAAAAATGCAACCAACAAATCAATATATCAAAAACACCAATAGTTGACACACTAAATTTTTTTTTGTTCCAATAGTTGACATGTTATAAAAAAAATATTACAAGAAGTAATTGCTTTATTTATTATCTTATAAACAATGGAATAAAACACAGACAAATCTTATTTGTCATAATTATATGAGGTACTATTAAAAATAGCAGTCAAGAGGTAACTAAGACCAAAAACAGTCTTTTGTTCAGAAAACATTTTATAAAAACTTTATTTCTGAAACATAATAAGATCACATAGCTCACTAGTATATACAATTATAACAAACTCTTAAAAATCTAAGCCGTCGCCAGAAGGCAAAGTACCCAGAATGCTGGCAGCATTGCCACGTTGAATGGCAATGCTAATTCGTTGACCAAAATAGAAGCCAGCATTCTTATCTCCTGTGGACTCTATGAGAAGTTTCGTCAGATCTTTAAAAATTGTGTGTGCCCCAGGACCCCAAGGACCAAGGGTTTCCACCCCAAATGGCTCAAATAGGTAACCTCGGTCAAGATTAGCATATTTTCGCCGTTTGAGGGACTCCGCTGATGAAGCTGCGGAGCCAGCCCTTGCTGATGTCCCTGCCAGATGTGAAGGCGCTAGAGTATCTACACACGTGGCATCCCAAACTAAAGGCCGACCCATCTTCCAGGGAATCAGAGTCATACCGTCAGGTCTTTTACCATCATCTCGCATAAGGCCACGTGGTTCAAGTGTAGCTGCTACACTGACGCTGGTAAAGGCCCGACGGATGATATCGTTAATTGAATTATGGCGGGACACACGTCCTGCACTAGATACACATGCCAATGCATGGTGACCAAGCTTGTCCACGGTTTCACCACACTGGCAACGGTGTGCAACTAGGCAAGGGGAACCTAAACGCAAGGAGGTGGCCACCCGAAATGAGTTGTTGTCTAAAAGGGTACCTAGATTTTTAGAAGGCAGAACATGTAACCAAAGTCCTGATTCCCACTCAGAAACGGCGAGTAGACGGGCACGTTCTATTGAGCTGGTAGACGTATTTATAAGATTTTTCCGTACCAGCTCACAAAGTGGCTCATCCCATAGCCTCTGAGAAGACAGGACTTTTGGAAGATTGGTGTCAGGACAGGCTATTTTCCATAAGCCTAGTGCTTCGTTGTAACCTGTAATTTCAAAATTTTGAGAACATTTTGCCAAAATTTTATGAATAAGATCTTTAGTACCATGAACTGATGATAAAAAACCTGGCAGTGAAACACTAGAAATTTCTCGAACACCTAAACCACCCAATCTAATAGGAAGAGTGGCCTGGTGCCATGCTCGGTCATCCAAAGGAATATTGAAAATTTTGATTAAAGTGTCGCGCATGATGCTGTCCAACTGCTGTGTAAGATTGGGAAATTTCCAGAGTTGGGAGCATCGTAGATAATAGGTAAATTTAGGAACAAAAAGGCAGAAACGTAAAATAACAAAAGCTACGTGAACATTAACATTTTGCAATTTATCGGAAAATGAAACGAAATTTAGAATTTTTTCATTAATAAAATTAGGCAAAGACTCATCCATAATTGGAGATCCTAGGAGGCAAAGTGAAGACTTATCTATCAACCTAACGTTTGGGGCTAAACTTTCAAACTGACTCTTTATACTTAACACGTTAGAAGCTGTTTCGGTTTCGGGAATATATAACTCACATTTCGAAAAGTTTAGCTCCAAACCTATTTGTTTGAATTCGTCTATCAAAACACTTAGATCTTTTAATATCGTGTCGACTTCGCCTCCTAAAGTGCCATCATCTAAGTACCAAACATTAAATTTTGACTCCAAACGTTTTATAATTGGATGTATTGCGAGACTGAAAATAGCCGGTCCTAACGGATCACCCTGCTGACAACCGACCTCAGAGGACAATAACTTGTCTTTATATACTAATTTAGAAGGTGTGCCATAACATTGCCAAAGAAAGGGGTAAATATCAGGTAGCTTATCTTTTATTTGTGTCAGGAGGGCGCCCCTGTCTACCGAATTGAATGCATTTTTAACATCCACTTTCAATAACAGATCGTTTTTGTGGTACGACATAAACGATCGAAGCGAGTGTACCGCCGCCTCACAACCACCGCGTGATCCAAAGCCCAGCTGGGTGGGTTGAAATTCCGATCTCAGATCTGAGCTTTTTATTCTGCAGCAAATTTTAGCTGTAAGCCGGCGGTAAGTCGTACCAACTGCGATTGGTCTGATGCCTCCATCTTTTTTTTTAAGCGCACATAGGTTTGCACCATACAAAATATCGATGATTTCTGCACTGACTTGTCCAGATAACATTTTGTTCACCAACGACGTAATAGCTACGATGAGGCCTTCGCCCGTTTCACCACAACCAGCACATGTTAAATCTTTGAGGTGTTGTGGTGAAAGGCCGTCTAGGCCACCAGCGGAGCCACTCTGAAAAGAGTTTATACTAGAGATTACGTCGTCGGGAAGCACTGACAGGAAAGTGCAGGAACTATCTGGTGGTGCTGGAAGGCATAGATCAGGCGCAGCAGGTGGATGTTTTGAAGCGAGCGCCGAAAGGGTTTCACTAGAATTTGAAGCTAGTGTGTCGTTAGAGAACAATAGTCTTGCTGCACCTCTGATATCACCATCACTGACACGATTTTCAACCAATCGATAGGCAACATCAGAGTTTGATCTTTGTCCAAATATTTTTGTAAGGGTGTTGGAATCAAAATTTGTTGGTGGTGAATTAGAATTTTTAGTACAATTTTGCTTTATTTTGGCTGTGAGAGATGTATTTTTATTGTCTCTTTCAGCATGCAGTATCCTGTAAGGGAAAGTTAACAAATGTTCCCAAGCAGTCCTTGAATTTTCCGAAACTGCATTTTTTATATCTTTAGCCAAGGACTGCGCAACAGACAATCTGGCACCTCGGGGGATGCGTTTGACTATTTGAAAATTTTGTTTACATTTTGATAAAGTTTGCCAAAACGATGTAGAGTCCGGGATTGAAATTGAATTTTGATTATTGACCGAATTGGATGCAGTGAGGACATCTTTATGAATTCTACTTTCATGAATTTTAAGTCCCCGAAGCCCCTTGAAATATCTTTTTTGGGAACATTGGTTACATGGGACCAAGTTTTCACACGACATCACACTATTGTTAGTACTAACATTTTGGGAGGCCAGATCCATAGAAAGGTTCACTAAAGCCATGGACTGGTGGCGGCTAGTCGATACATTGAACTTATAAATAAGAAAAATCAGAACACAGCACACAAAAATATAAATAAACATAAAATGTCACTTGTCAAAAAAATTTCTTTCCAAGCGCCTAGGGCTCCAAAAAGTTGTCTCCAATTACAGTGTTTTGGCCATAGAGCAAGCGATCAAGGTCGCTGAGTTGGCTCGCCTTTTTCTTTCTTCTTTCTTGTGTAGAAGATGGGGTTGGTAGCAGAATTGGGTTCAACGAAGTGATTTCTTGATTTATTCTCTTTGGAATTGGGTTCTAAATTGTCGAATATGCCAGGCAAAGGAAATAAAATCGGGTTTTTGTGTGGCCAAATGTGTCTGGATTTTTAAAACATTTTTATAAATAATAGAAATCAAATTCTTGGTAACCTACAACAATTAAAAATATCAATAAGTCCTAAAAGTAGTCTAATGCAAAAATACTACGACATAAACAAAACAACAACATGGTAAAAAAAACCTTTATGCCAATAATCTGATCAAGAAGCTAATTTGTATTAACATTCGATCTCGCTGGCGATAATATCCACGTATATAGATGTGATGATATGATAGATAGAGTGATCGATCAGAGTAAGGTACTACGACTTTTTCTTCTCTCCAGTGAAGTTTTGAACATTCGTACATTAAAGTAACCCTTGGTACATTACTTTTTTGCAGCTGTTGCTGATACAACTGTGTTCCCTTCTTTTACATATTTTAGCATTTAGCCATATCCTTTTCAGGATGTATCAGCATCTTACCCTTTATGGACGGCATCGTTTTCCTAAAGAATAGGGATTAAGTTTCTAGTTAGTACTTGACACCATATGCACGCATAGTTGACACCTCTGTCAAGTATTGGTTCTAGTGACAGCAGCTAGACTTACTATCTACAGAAATGATTGTCACCGTACACCAAATGTCTTCAACCCGCAGCCCGCGGGCCGCATGCGGCCTGCCGGGTCTTTTCTTGCGGCCCTCGGAGAACATTAAACTTGTGTTAGAAGTGGAAAAATATCCTTGCTTGTATAATATCACTCTATCAAGCTACTCTATACCACAAACATACGACAGTTGATATTTTTCTAAATTTAGGGATGTATCCACATAGTTCTCCTTTTGCGCGTTCTTCTTTCTCGAAGATACACTAAGAGACTAAGATAGCTCTCGGTTACAGACTGTAAAATTGATAAAAAGTGATGGAACGACCTTATTATCACAACCAATGCCGATTGTTCGAGGTGTCCCGCAAGGTTCTATACTCGGACCTCTTCTTTTTATCATTTATTGTGCAGATTTGTCAAAGGTTATCTCTTATTCCAACTACCACTGCTATGCAGATGACGTACAGATTTATGTATCAGAGAAACCCGACACATTAGCACAAGCTGTTCAAAAATTGAACAAAGATCTGAATGCCATTGCAGACTGGTCCACGCGCAATGCACTTGCATTAAACCCAACAAAGTCACAATATATGGTTTTGGGTACCAAAAACCAAATGGCAAAGCTAAATGGCTAAACTATGGAAAAGGTATCAAAAATGCAAATAATATCTGCATTATAAGTAGCCAAAAAAGACATATAATATCACATGAAAAATTAACTCAAACTAGCTACTTAAGCAACCATAACATTTGCCACTATCGTAAATCGGCGTGCGGAATAAAAAACCTCTTGGAAGGAATCGATGGAAAACTAAAGAAATTCTCAAAGGATGACTACTGCATAATTTTTATCGGAGAGGAGGATTTTGAGACGACAAATAACTATTTAGAACTAGTAGTCTGTCTGCGAGAAAACCTGCAACCGCTACATCACACAAATATCATACTGTGCCTACCTACTTTTAAGTGCCACGAATATGCTGCGATGTTTAACTGGCGGGTTGAGAGCTTCAACAACCTGCTCTACCTAGACAACGAATCAAAGCTATACGCTACCTTGCTAGATTCAAACTTAAACCTCACATACGATTACCGAATGTTCTCTAGGTCACATGGAAATGTTAACAAGAACGGCTTCCAAGTCATACTTCGCGATTTACAAGCCTTGATAAAATATCTGGCCGAGGAATGTATCGAACCGTCATCAAACCTAGAAGAACAAGCAAACGATGACATGCAGCTTTTTCTCGGATAACTATATCCACCTACTTCATCAAAATATCGCAGGACTTATAAATAAATCTGACTTGCTGACTCTACATCTAGACGAAATTAGAGAAAACCACAGAATTGACATAGATGTTCTATGCATCACGGAGCATTTCATGACAAAAGGACATGAAGAACTGCTCTATATACATAATTTTGTATTAGCGGCATGTTACTCAAGAAAGAAAAATCGCGGAGGAGCATGCATATTACTACGTAATGGATTATCCTTTAATGAATTAAATGAAATAGCTACAATGAGCATAGAGGGTGTTATTGAATGCTGTGCCGTTGAGCTGAAACTGTTTCATATCATAATTGTATGTATCTATAGAGTACCTAATACTAAGCTTCACGCATTCTATTTTACCTTAGAAAAACTCTTGTCCAAGTTATGTAAAACAAGTAATAATGTGATCCTATGTGGAGATTTCAATATCGATATAATGAAAAAAAGTAATATTTCTTTAGAGTTCGAAAACTTTCTTCTCAGTTACAATCTTAAATTAGAAATAAAAGTACCTACCCGACTAGTAAGTAGTAGCTGTATTGATAATTTTGCCCATAATTCAAAACGGAATTGTAAGAGTCTCGTTTTAGATCTAGATCTTTCAGATCACACCGCCCAATTGTTAAAATTTCCCATTCAAAAAGTATGTAAGATCCGTAATTGGACTATACTAAGAAGAGATTTCTGTACTGAAAACCTCCTTAAGTTTAAAACTCACATAGAAAGTCTCTCTTTCTCGGAGATTTATGAGACTGAAAACCCTAACGAATCATACGATCGATTTATTAGCACTTTTAAGCTATTCTATAATCTTTGCTTTCCGCTCAGAAAAAGAAACGTGACTCTGAATAAAAAATCAGCGTGGATATCTAGAGGCATAAAACTCTGTACCCGAAGAAAAAGAGAGCTTCTTTGGAGGTTCAGGCGACACTCAACTCTACATAATAAAATGCGTTTAAAAAAATACGCAACACGTTTAAAGAAAATTGTAAAGCTCACACAATACTCACAAAATAACTACCAAATTAAAAACTCATCTAATAAATCTAAAACTATCTGGAACATCATAAACAAAACCAAACGAAACTACCCTCGGGAAAATATCTCTACTATCACAATTAACGACAAACCTTTAAGCAAACCATCGGAAATAACTACAGCTTTTAATAATTTTTTTATTGACAATATTATACCGACCAACGCGAACTCATCTCTTGACAGTAATCTTATCAACCCAATTATGAATTCTATTTATATGCCCCCGATCGTTCCCCCAGAGGTGGAAAAAATTATCAAAACACTAAAGAATAAAAAGAGCACTGGATACGATGAAATATCGACCCAAGTTATAAAGCTGGTCCAGAAGGCAATCTCAAATCATATTAGTCATATTATAAATCTCAGCATATTTCATGGTGTTTACCCAGACAACCTTAAACCTGTAGTAGTTAAGCCCGTTTTCAAGAACAAAGGGAAAAAAGATGACATAAAAAATTACCGCCCCATTGCTCTAGTGTCAATCTTTTCAAAGATATTTGAAAAACACATATACAATAATCTTTATTCTTTCATGGAAAAGCATAACATTCTTGCGAAAGAACAAAACGGTTTCAGGAAAAATAAATCCATAAATTTAGCTATTTTTGATCTACTCAAAAAAGTTATCGAAACTATGGACGAGAGAAAGCCTATTTGCGCTATTTACATGGACATGACAAAAGCGTTTGACTATGTGGACCACCAAATCCTGCTTAAAAAACTTTTCTATTACGGTGTAAGAGGAAACACGCTTAATCTTTTAAAATCATACCTTAGTAACCGACAACAATTCACAGAGATTAACTCGATATGCCCTATCTTAAAAAGAGAATTGAAGTACCTGTCTGGGCCCAGAATTGTGAAATATGGCGTCCCACAGGGGAGTATCCTAGGCCCGCTACTTTTTCTCACATATATTAACGATCTCCCATTAAATATTAAATACCCAATGACTCTATTCGCCGATGATAGTACTCTTCTAGTTGACTGTAAAAACATACTGACTTACGAAAGTGAAATTAACGACGCTCTTAGTCAAGTGATTACTTGGCTAGATAGAAATAATTTAATAGTAAACTTAAATAAAACTAAAATAATGCATTTCTCGCAACGTCTCCCAGAACCTTGTTTACAAATAACGTACAAAGACCAGGTTGTAGAGAGCACTATACATACGAAATTTCTAGGACTCGAGATAGACAGAAATATAAACTGGAGCTTTCAAGCTGACGAAATTTGTAAGGCTCTCAGCAAGTATGCATACATGCTTTTTAAACTACGTAAAGTCGTTGGTTTAGATGCTCTTAAAACGGTCTATCATAGCTATGTATCATCGAAATTACGCTACGGTATTATATTTTGGGGCAACTGCAAAGATAGGGAAATAATATTTAGGGCACAAAAAAGGTGCATCAGAGCAATACAGGGAATTACAAGTACGGACAGCTGCAGACCCCACTTTATAACTTTAAAAATATTAACCGTACCATCGCTTTTTATTTTTGAAATGGCTCTATTTGTAAAGTCTAATCAAGAACTCTACCAAAAACCTGCTCATTCGCGGAGCAGGCGTGACGTCAGCCGCCTTTGCTCAAATGGAGGACATACAGCTCTCTATCAGAAAAACTTTTGTGGAATAGCTCCAAAAATATTTAACAAATTACCAGCTGCTCTACGGGAGTTAAACCTAGTCATTTTTAAACAAAAATTATTTAAGATACTGACGGTAAAATGCTACTATCATATAAATGAATTTTTCACGGACTCTAACATTAAAATATTGTAGGTTAACATTTTATTTGACATTTGTATACATAACTTTATTTTAATTATTTCTATGGACCAATGTTTATTATTTTACTCATAATTTCACTTATAATCAGTTTTGTTATTATTATGCATGTCTCTTAATTATTACGCATGTCTCCTAATTAATATTGTATAATTTTGCACACCAGAGCTGATTAGCTGGTAAGTCATCGCATGGGACAAATGTAAAATAAGCAAACCAACCTGTAACCCGTTGTCTGCAAATAAATGATTTTGATTTGATTTGATTTGATTTGATGGCGACCCTGGCGTAACGAACGATCTGCGACTCTAAAGTAGGCCTCTGCCTACTCTTAGAAGAAGCTAGGAATCTCGGGAATTACTATCGATAGTGGCCTTAGATTTGAGACACATGTTCTTAATTTGGTAAAAACGTGTTTTTACCTCCTAAAGATACTTTATAAAATAAGGAATCAATTGTCTGAAGCATCCCGTATCGTCCTTTGTGAATCTTTAATTATTTTTAAGCTAAATTATGAGGATATTGTTTTTGGTCCTCGTTTACTTGCAAAAACCCAGCGCTCCATACAAAGAGTGCAGAATGCTTATTGGCGCTTCTGTTTCAATATTCCGCCTCGCAGTCACGTAACACCGTACCTGAATAAAATGTCCTTATTGAATATGGAATCACGAAGATTACTGCACCTGGGCGGACTGATCTTTGACCTTATTAAGTTTTAAAAGCCTGAGTATCTGCACTCAAAACTTAATTTCGTTTCTGGTGAAAAGCTACGGTCAGTAAGATCTGCACTTTCGTATCACAATCATAAGACCGCAGCTCTTAGGGGAAGCTTCAGGTATTCGGCAACGAAGTGCTGGAACAATATTCCACCCCCTATTCGCAATGCTAACACTAAGTACACATTAAAATTAAATTTCAAAAAGTATTTATTGCAAAAACAAATAGAGGGTATAACCAAGCACTTCGTTTGCGAAAAATAAAAATGTAGTCAGTTTTTTTAATTTAATTTGTTCTTGTACTATTGTATTTATTTATTATATTATAACTAGCGACCCGCCCCGGCTTCGCACGGTTTTATTATATGTATAAACATTCCTCTTGAATCAGTCTATCTATTAAAAAAAACCGCATCAAAATCCGTTATTTGGTTTTAAAGATTTAAGCAGTCAAAGGGAAATAGGGACAGGAAAAGCGACTTTGTTTTATACTATTTAGTGATTTAGTGATAAGAGGTAGGGTTTTTCATAATCTCATAAAATTTATGAATAGGTATTTATTTCATGCACAACATGTATTTTTATTTATTTACTGTTGCTACACAACCACTATAATACACACACATTGCCTGTTTTCTTTGAAACGAAGTTTCGCAACCGAACCAATTTTAAACGAAGTTTCGGTGATGAACCCACTCTCTATCATCTTCGGATTAACACACAAAGTTCGGATTCATAGACAATTTTCGTGAATGAAGTTGAACGAATGATATGTGTAGGTTTTTTATCATGTCAACTAGGGATTATTCTTAAATGCAAAATTAACAAAATATTTCGCTTTGTTTATTATAAGTTTTACATCTACTCTGTAGTTTAATAACTATTTTCTGTTGTATCTAAGCAAAACATGTAATTAAACAACTACAATTTGACCAATTTATACTTTTGACGTAATTTACCCAAGGCACTATAAAGAACTCGTTATAAAGCGACTTATTTTAAGAGTACAATTCATACACAATTGGGTAGTAAAATAAGGCAACCAAACATATCCGTATAATTAATTTAGGTACTTATTTGTTATGGTCCATTGCAACATGTTATGTTTACATTATTTGTTTCGATAAAAACAAAGTTTGTTAGTATAAATTATGTTTCTCAAGTGTTGTGATATCAAAAGTGCTTTTTTTATCGAAAATGTGGAACACATTCCATAGGAATGTTTCAAGTTGCAGTGTTTTTGCTTCTCGACAAGTTGTTTGTGTTGGATTATAAAACTTTGTAAGTCTTATTATATAGTATTATTAAATAGGTCTCTCCTTTGGAGGAAGTAGAGGTACCATCTCCTGCCACAACTCTTGAAATAATTTCTTACTCAGTCTGTAATTCCCTAAATCAGACTTCCCTACAAACTCTAAGTCTGTAATAGGATTGATATTGAATTGATAGCGCAGGCTGCGACGGTTTCATTTACGCCCCAAACGTTCATCAGCAGGCACAATTAAAAGTAATCTTCCATTCATTTCAGTATTTTTTTTTTATAAAATCAGAAAAACGAAAATCAAAAGGTAACACTTTTGGTTTCGTCGATTTGAGGTTAAAACTCCGAACAAAGATCCGTCAAAATCAAATGTTCGTTTCGAAATTTCGTGAAAGAGAGTAGGTTTAGAAAATTTAAATTTCAAACAATTTTTGTTCGAACGAAGTTTCGTAAAGAAATGAAATCGGAGTAGGAATTACGCGAACTTTCGATCGAATATATTTTTTCTTTAACATAGACAACAACCTGACAGATTACTGTGACTGTAGTAATCATAATAACTGTCTTAAATTTAACTTTCTAGTTAACCTTCACATTATTTACATTAACAAAAGAATCATTGGAATTCTCCAATCTTATGCATAATATATTTGGTTTGGGCCAGGAAAGTAAAGTACCTACGTATGATTTTTTTTTTACCAAGATGACGGAAGTCGAATCGCACGAAACGACGGACGACGCGACGATCCGTTGTTTCGTGAAAGTTTTTAAACGTTTTTAAGGTCTGCTCACATTAAAACAACTCCACGCCAACGCGGCAGCAACTCTACTCACACTCTCGATGAGTAGTCAACTAGTTGATCCACCCCATGGTCACTAGTGTGCAATGCGTTGTCAACGAGTGGGTAATGCGAATTCAACAGACAACTCGTCTAACCTCAGTTTTCGGTTGAATTTTGTCCGTCACGCGTCAGTCGCAAACGCATAGTCGTTGCGTGGACAACGTTTGGTCGTTGCGTGGACAACGTGTGGTCATTGCGTGACAAACGTGTCGGGGTTGATGATGCGTAGGCCATTCGTCGTACACTACTTTAATATAATATTTTGAAATTAAACCGTGAACATATGACACAGGGCTTAAATTTCAATATTTGGCATAGAGTCGAGTCGCCGTTGAGTTGTCATAATGTGCGCAGACCTTTAAAAACCCTCTTCTTTAAGCCCCGGAAGAATTCGCTTTCGCGATAAGGCTGCCTATTCAATTGACTTTTTATAGGATACGGTTAATTGAGTACTGATTGTTTTATTAGGCTATGTTAGTATTACCTAGAACTTAAAAACATATTTGTATATCGTTAAATTTAAATCTAGGTAGTTAATTTGTTTTGTGGAGTTAGGTTCTTCTGCAAGGGGCTTTGGGCCAGGACACACCAAAATGTCTAAGCAACACTAGTCTTTTATGAAATTCAAATTAAACGCAGGTGAAACCGTGGAAAACAGCTAGTTTTAAATAAACCTATAAAATTAGAAATATTCGAAACTAGTAGGTGTTGCTAGACTTTTTTGATATGTACTTTTCCTTATAATGATATTATGCACCTTAGCGAATTTTCCCTCCCAGACGAGCCAAGCGAAGCACAAGGGCATAAGGCATAACCTGCTGCTTTTCTCGAAGCGCTTCGACTTTTTTTTGAATCTTCATTACTTTGGTTTGGATTATACCATATAAAAAATTCTCAAATTCTCAGGATATGATGTCAATAGAACTTATATATGTATGTATAAAGAGTCAATTGCTCTTATAATATTAGATGAGATAGATTTTATTAATATCTAAAAAAAATCCCGATTTATTAATTCGCTGATAAAAAAATCTCCATGCGGGCGAAGACGCAGGGCGCAACTATATTTATCTAGATCGATGATATTGAAGGTAAATTACTTAAAGGAATATGAATGTAGCTATGCATTTTTATTGGGTGATTTTCTTGACACATTTTTTATCTTATCATATATTTATCGTCTAAACTAAACTGCACTGTCGAAAAATGCAGCTGGTTGTTAAAGGTTTGGTTGATGTCTTGGATAACCCAGATAGGTACCTGATTATGCTCATGTGATGAACGAACATAGACGAGACAAAAGTAATGTCGAACATATCTTAGGCCCCGATTCCGAATTTTTAGGTATTATATTTTCTTTAGTTATCAAATCATTCTTTTGTTGAAATAAATAAAAAAAGAGAAACGCTGAAATCGTCAAAAGGATAAGTTCAAGATGTCAGTAAGCTTATATTGGGGTTCAAGACCACTTTTCCACACGGAGTGACGACAGGTGGACCGAAGCACTTACTGAGTGGTGGCCGAAAGATGGTTGTAGAAATAGTGAACGAAGGCTATACCTGGCCCAGATTAACAGACGAGATAGGGAGACTTCTGCACAGCTATGGTCGACCTGATGATAAAGACGAGCCGCAGTCCGTAGGCCCACATGGGCGACCACGTTACTTCTCGCATTTCTATTAGGTACCTGCTTCCAGGTTTTAGAATGTAGTGCTGGTTTGTCGCGGCTCGTGCTTGGGTTTGAGACCTATGAACAGCTATGTTCAACCTGATGATGAAGACTTACCTTTTTAAAAGTAGTTGGTAAAGGGCCTTCGGCCAAAGTAAATAAACTATGACACAGTTTGCACACCTGTATGTATGTTTGAATATTCCTTATCTCTATGGGAGTTTTTTTCATCTTTCCAGTGGTGGTGAAGACAGCTCCGGTGCAGCGACGTGTCCTTTAGCAGCGTCAGCCGCTGCCCCGGCGAATTGGCGGGGTACCAATGACAGCGCAACAGAATACTGCCGACGTGGTAACACTCCCGCTACGTACGGCAGGTATCAGCGAAATAACTCTACTGCACCTTTTTCTACGCCACCTTCTAATGTTGAAAGGTAAACCTACACTCGTATAAGGGTAGAATACCGGAACTAACGTCAACTTATCCATTGCATACCATTACCTACTAACTATAAAGGACTTATTCGTCATCTCGCGGACATGAAACCCGAAAATGTCCGCGAGTTGGCACCTTCCAATTTTACCTACTTTTTCTGTCGTCAACTCGCGTGCACGTGATAAACGGGGCTTTGTACAGTCAGATAAATAAACGAAAACTGCCAAGATCACTATATTATTTTAGCAGAGTTCCTCATCCAAAGTACCAGGTTAGCAGAAACATGACGGAGGTTTCGCAAGTGAACAAAATTTTACGCAAAAATGACAATTTATCTAAGATTAATTTACAATAGCTATTATGTCTCGATGTCCAAATGATGAAAATATTGTCACATTTAAAGATTAGTAAAAAGTAAAAAAAAAGTTTTATTTCAGAAAAGGTTACAAAATAGGTACATATTTAGTGAAATTTCCTTAATTATTTCGTAAAGAGCTGGTTAAATGAGACTTCGTTTTTTGTCGACAAATGGTGTTGTATCATACATGCATCACTGCACTACTAACATGGTCGAGAGCTGGCATTCTACTATAAAAAAAAATTAACAGTAAACCATAAGCATTGCACATTTTTGACCGTCTTACAAGATATAAGATACAAGATAGAATAATACAATTATTATCAAACTTTATATATTAAAGGTAAAGGTTTATATAAAACGGTAAAATTAATAGAAGCCTGTGACATTTACCATTAACGAGTTTATTAGCATCAAGTTCATACAAAAACATTAAAATAATGAAAGTTACAATCAAGGATTAGAAAAAAATTAAACTAGTATATACGTTTTCAAACAGTGTAAAGGTAGCTCCACGGAGTCATAAGTATTGATTTATGTATCGAACTTCTAATCCAGTGTTTTTTTATCATTTACACCAAACCATCTGTGATCTTTATGTTTTCTAAGAATGATTGATTTTAATAGTAGATAATAATTAGCTATAACTATTGATTTGTGTTTTGAACTTAGTCTTGTAATTTTATATTTTCAACAAAGTTTTTTATAGTGAGTAACGTTTGTTAAAAAATCATTTAAACAAAACTCTGTGATTTCATAGTTCCTCAGACTGATTGATTTTATTAGTAAGTCATTATTAGCCAAATGCTATACTCTTGTTGAGTTGTTTTAGTTATTAGTAAAATAAACAAGTTTTGTTGTTTTATATTATACTGGCTGGTGCCCGCGACTTCGTCTGCGCAGGATTAGTATTTCGAGTATGCTCACTTTTTCACCTGCGTCATTCCCGTTCCCGTGTGAATACCGGGATAAAATATAGCCTATCTGTTATTTCAGACTATAATCTATCTCTGTGCCAAATTTAATCCAGATCCGTTAAGTAGTTTTTGCGTGAAAGAGTAACAAATATCTATCCATCCATACTTACAAACTTTCGCGTTTATAATATAGTAGGATGTATATCTACATCAAAAAACATAATGTCGTTTATTTCAAATTATAATAGTATCACATTCATCCTTCATTCATCCTGCACATTAAAAGTAAGCACCTAAATAAATTTTCTTAAATTGTTTTTGTAGTTGACTGTACGTAAATACGTCAGATTTCACAAACCAGCGAGTTGACGACAGAAAAAGTAGGTAAAATCGAAATGTGCCATCTCGCGGACTCCCGCGAGTTTCTCGCCCGCGAGATGACGAATAAGCCCTATAAAGGCTGGCTTTTTGGCTAGGGCGTGTGTGGTCAATCCGAAACTATGTGAAATAGTGGAAAGCCGGAGTCAAGTGTCCGATTTATGAGAAAGAGTCAACTGCATGGGTTTATTAAAACGCTTATTATGGCAAAAAATAGAAACGATTGATTTTTTCCAAAATATGACTGACGGCCTGTATTTTTGCACACGCGAATTCAGTGGGTCACAAGGATTAATAGTTGCAGAAGAATGTATTATTGTTTATGGAAGAAATAGGCAATTTTTTAAACTTATTCAATATTACTTTAAATATGGGTTGAGGTACAAATCATCTAAACCTACTCGGTTCTAGTATCTTATTATTTGTAAATAAATATTTGGTTTCTGAAGCTTTCATTCAGCAATCCATATTTATAGCTCTATGAATATGGATGGATGCTTAGCTTGAGGCTACGTATTATTATTATTCTCTAGACTCGGCATAGGAATTTCAATTCAACAAGTTGTTTTTGTTTTTAGTGAATACCTGGCTTGTTGTTCTGTCATTTTTATCAATTTATGAATGATAATTATTTAACAAAAACGGCTAAGAATCTTTACAACACTTGTCATAATAAAGCCAGTGAATTCTAGAATCAAGTAAATTTGTGGAAATTTGAAAAATAATATTTTCGAACAACTTATTTACGCGCCACTGCAGCACTGGCCGGTAACGTACGCCTGCATTTTTAAGTGTTTTTCCCAAACAGAACATGTTTAATTCGGTATTAAATTTTTTTAGCAGTTTTTGTTTTCTCATAAATTCATCCTAGACTCCTTTCACGACTTTCTCTCTTATGGTTTCTGATTTGGCCATACTTGTTTCTAAAAACCCGTAAATAAATACAGAGTGTGGACAAATGTCTAACCTTATTACGGTAGTTTGTATTCTGTAGAAACATCTGAAGCGATTTTAGGCGAGAGATGAAGATGCAGTTGAACCTAGCACCTACCTATAACGGGATATTTACCTTCATTTGTGGTGTTTTTAATCCATCATTCGTTGCATCTATTTTGAAATTACAAAAAACATTGGAAAATATCTCGTTATAAGCGTTATGTGAGTGTAGATAAAAACATCTGCCTGGACTACGCAAAACAAAACGAACAACTTAACGTTTTCGGATTCGGTCCTCATCTGTATTCCTCTTTTAGCCGGTGACTGCACAATCGTGCTCGGCCAGTCTTGGGAGAATCTCAACGACCGTGTTCTAAAGTTTTATGCCACTATATTTGATTGTAACATTTTAGAACAACTCCTCACAATCGCTGGTATGCCAGCAGTGAAAGAGCGGGCGCCACGGGCGGGGAGAGCACGCCCAGTACGCCCGGCGGCGGCACCGAGAGCGGCCGGCGGCGGCGCCTCTCGGGCTCCGCGTCCTCGCGCTCCGACTCCAGCTCGCCCGAGCCCAGTGACACCTCGCGGGCCTCCACGCCGCCCACGCAAACAACTTCACATAACAATCACAGAACACCGACATCACTCCCTCACCAGGTAAGTCCTACTAATAGTCTTATAAGAGCTAGCGCGCACTGGTGACTTTTGTCAGCGTGACTGTTTTGTCACTCTTATCAAGTCCGTGGATATGTATGGAGATGCGCGCATGTTACGACGTGACAACTGGGTGATATTTCACACATCTCCATACATATCCACGGAGTGACAAAATAGTCACGCTGACAAAAGTCACCAGTGCGCGCTAGCTCTAAACGCGAAAGTTCGTAAGTATGGATGGATAGATGGATAATGTTTGTTACTCTTTCACGCAAAAACTTCTGAACGGATATGGATGAAATTGGACACAGATAAATTATATGTTTGGAATATATATTATTCTTGAATTCCAACGGGAACGGGAATTACCGCGGGTGAAACCGCGAGGCTAGTACATCCTTATTTTTATCAGCTGCGGCTAGCGGTTTTGCTCGCTCTATTACGAGATAAAAATAAAGCCCCCACAGATAACTTTTTGCTGCTAAGTTTTATTTAGTTTTTTTTGTTCAGCCGTTTAGGCGCAAAAAAATAGATTCCCTTTCTGAATTTTCGCCATTTAACGCTGTAATCGTTCACGTGCGACCTGAGCATGACATTCTATAAGTGGGTTGAAGCAGCTGAAAACCAAAACTTGAGTTAAATTAATTTTGCTTTGATCCGGTTTCTGGAGATCAGTAAGCCTGTGGATCTATTTAAAAGTACACTTTCTGGGAGTTTTTGTACATTACATTGCAGACACAAATAGTTTTTGAATCTCGATTCGATCTTTCAATTCGGTTAGCGATCATTTAAGGCCAATTATTCCGCCATGGGCTGTCAGCTAATCTGGTTGATAATGACGTTACGTTTCGGTGAGCAAAATCGACTCGCACTTGACTGGTTTTATGACACAAAATCTCTTTTACAGTGGGCATCGACAGCAAGTGGAAGACCTTTAGCAATATGTGTGAGAAATCTGCCGACGAGGTCTACCGATAGCTCTCTCAAGGATGGCCTATACCACGAATACAAAAAGCACGGAAAAGTAGTATGGGTAAAAGTGGTGGGTCAGAATGCCGATCGATACGCCGTAGTTCGCTTCAAAAAACCGTCCGACGTGGAAAAAGCTTTAGAAGTATCTCAAGATAAGCTTTTCTTTGGGTGCAAGATCTCAGTAGCCCCACACCAAAGTGGAGATGACGATGCAGAGTCAGCAAAACCGTACGAAACTGACATCGACGAATACCATCCAAAGGTATTGGGGAAATCAAGGATACACCTTACATTCGTAATTTTTTTTTTTACACCTTTTTGTTTTAATTAGTTATAATGGGTACCTATTTATTTAGTTTCCGTTTACTCAATTTATAAGTTTGATTCAGTTTATAATAAAACTTTTTTAATTCTTGTCATCTTTACGATAGCTTTTTAAGAAAATATTTTGATGTTGCAGGCTACAAGAACACTTTTCATCGGTAACTTAGAAAAAGATGTGACTCAGCAACAGCTACGTGATAAATTCAAGCACTTCGGGCGGATTATTGAAATCGATATCAAGAAAGGCAGTGGAGGCGGTGCCGGTTATGCTTTCTGTCAGTACGCATCCATCTCGAGCGTCGTGGAGGCGATCCGAGCCATGGATGGAGAATACGTCGGGGGATCCCGAGTCAAGCTGGGCTTCGGCAAGCCGGTCGCCACGGCCTGCGTCTGGGTAGACGGCCTCACAGAGCACACGGAAAGCCAGGTATACTTTGAACAATTTAAACGGGACCGATGTGAACTTATCCAAAAACGTCTTCTGTCTTGTGTCTATATTTTAGATGAATGACAATAGAAGGTATGCATTTGCGGCTAATCTCACATCGACTGTCGTTCGCCGCTCGAGCTAAGCCCACCTTTAAGAATGTTAACAGGTAGCGCGTTATCGAGCTCTGCTCATTTGGGGGCTAGTGGTGGTGGTGATGTGAAATGTCCAGCTTTATCGATGGATGTTACAAGTGTGTGTGTGTTACGGCGGGTACGCAGGTGCTCAAGGCGGTGTCGCGGATCGGGTGCGCGACGTCGGTGTGCGTGGACCGCGCGGCGGGCGCGGCGCTCGTGCACTTCGAGCAGGCGGCCTCGGCCAGCGCCGCCGTGCGCGAGCTGCGCCGCGTGGCCGCCGCCGCCACCGCCGCCGAGCCCGACGTGCCGCGCCTCTGCGTCGACTACGCCTCGCGGGAGTGCCAGGTACCGTACCGCACATCATCAACATTACCTTCTTTAGGTAGTCTTTCGTTCCTAGCGACCGAGACGCGCGACCGCGACTGCTTTGTATGAATTTATATGGAGCACTAAACACATGGCGCTACCGCGGTCGCGCGACCGGTGGGCGTGGCTCCATATAAATTCGGTCGCGGTCGCTAGGAACGCAAGGCTACCTTTATAAAGATTTCCCTTTCCCCTTTCTCACTGACCCGGACCGGAATTACACGACGACCTATTGCATGCTTACAAACACGCTCACCTCCCGTTGATAGGTCGATTCCGCTCCACTACGCGTCAGTGAGAACGAATCCTAATGCTGGACATTTCACGTAGCACCATCTAACTCCAAAGTAAGCAAACCTAATATCTCTCAATATTGTCTGTATGTAATTAGAATTGAAATAAAACGTTTATTCGTAAACCAGTAACAAATATTGCGACCATGCAAACATTTGTCCCTCAGCAGGAATACAAACCGCGCCTTAGGCTGACCTACTGCGCCATAGACGCCAATTTAACAAATTTTTTGTTTTGCCAGGATGCATTCTACGAACAACTGGAAAAGCATGGTGGCACGGCCGCTTTAGCGGGATCGGAAAGGCTGGGCAGTGAACTTACCGGGCGATATGCGCCGACTACCCGACACGATTCTTTGAGGTTTGTAATTTATTTTGTGTTGTGAATATAATGTGGCCCGTTTGGAGTATCATTATTATAATGCAGCATGCATTAGTAAACTCCCGATAAGTTGAGGTAAGGTTGGGTAGTCTCAATTCAGAAATATCGTAATAGTTCAATAAATAATCTTTATTACAGGTTCGAGGGCTCTCGATCGCGCGCTTCAAGTTTCGGCCGGTCGAGTTCACGCACGCCGCGATATTCTGGAGTCGAGCCCTATGATCCCGTAGACTACGCCGCTGATCGTCGCTACAGGTACCATTCTTGTAATCTCAAACAACTCTACAAAACACAATCAATTAGAATTAATATGATACAAGCAGAAATTCAATTAAACAATGACAACAACAACAACAACCGTTCAATTGTCCAGCAGTGGACTAATATAGGCTGATGATGATGATGAAGCAGAAATTAACGCAATTTATATTTTCAGGGTATATGATGAACCAGGGACCAGTCCACCGCCAGACGACGCGGTTCCCTTCGACGATAGACTCCAATCGGTAGTAGTTTCTCCACATCGTGGAAGGCGGCATCGGCGAGACTCTAGCCCCGAAGATCGCCGACACTCAAAGGTAAACTTCGCAATAGAAATCTGAAATTAGAAGAGTTATATTGATACGCTAAAGAGCAAAATTGCAAGGTTTGCCTTTGGTATTTTAAAACGTAAAACTGATCATAAAACCCCTTTTAGCAAAATACGCAAACGCTTATTCGGTATTCCTGGTTTTATTTATTAAATTTTACTATGGGAAATAGTGACTTCAACTATCTCTTTATTCAGACATCTATCATTACATCATTACAGGAGAGGCTTCAGAGCGTCCCGCGCTCCACGGGTCGAGGAAACCGGAAACGACAGCAGGTGCGTCGAAGGCTTCGGCGCAAACACCGACGCGAAGACGGGTCCGGCTCCCGCGCGGGCACCCCGCTGCGTGACGAGCCGGACGCGCCGCCGGCCGAGCCCCGCCGCCCCCCTCGCGACCGCCCCGCGCTGCCCATGTGCCTGCCGCTGCCCAAGTTTGCGGCACAAATACCGCGCGCCGCCCCGCCCGCGCCGCGCCCCGCGCCTCCGCCCCCCGCACCGGATTCCCCGCCGCGCCCGCCCTCCGTCTCTTCCTCCAGCGCTGGCTCCGCGCCGCACTCGCCCAGCTTGGAGGAGCGCATCCGCAGCCTCGACGAGAAGTACGAGAAGTGGAGCGGCACGCGCGTCAAGGCCGAGGCGCCGGACCGCGCTCGCTTACGCCACCGCCTGCTCGAGGTGGACATCAACGAGGTGAAACCCTCCGAGGTAGTGCGCTCGCTGCTCGCCAAGCGCTCCGTTTTCGACGAAGACTCGGAGCGACTCGAGGTGTCAGCACGCGCGCCCAGCCCGCCCGGCACGCCGCGCTCGCGCTCCGAGGGCGGCAGCACACCGCGTGCGCTCCGCTACCCGCCCGCGCCCTCATCGCATCACCTGCCTGACTACGACCGCGATCTCGACCCGAGACTCCGCCGACTCGACAGATCGAGGCAACCCGAATTGTCGAGGAGTATCACGGATAATGATTATACGGAATTCAGAGGGCGCCCGAGAACGCCATCGCTAGACCGCTCGGAGCAGTTATCGATCGACCGCAGATCGCCCTCGACGCTGGACGGCGAGCTCGAGTCTAGGAGCCGCGATTCCGCTTCCGGAACGTGTGATGCCGAAAGCAAGTCATCCTTAGAAAATGATGATAAGGATGCGAGACTGGAAAAACAACGAGAGAGAAGTAATTCAACAGCCTCCGATAGCTTTATGTCGATTAGAAACGATGGGCTAGAAAACATACCCATGCCGTTATCTAAAAATGCCAGTGGTGAAAGAACTGTAGAAAGAGTGCAATCACCTGTTCAGAATCATTATTCTGATGAAAACTGTGCTCACGAAGTTATGGAAATGATTTTAAAGAAAGTTGAAAATAACCAAAAATTCCATGCGGCACTTGAAACCACCAGAAAATTAAGTAAATATGAATTTCGAAACGACGATGGCCACAAAAAGCAAGTGTTTGAAGGAAATAAGTTTTGCGTAGATAAAAATAAAAAGATAGAGACGACAAGCGAAATTTTTGATATAAACCTTGGAATCCAAGAACAAATTGAACATGAGCTTCAGAATCATATTAACGAAGATATTGCTGTAAAATCAAAGGAGCATGAGCTACAAAATCACACCAATGAATCTACGGCAGTTAATTGCAGAAAAGAAAATCAAGATTGCATTTCCAACTTGCATTCAGAGGTCAATAAACACTCTGAAAAAATTCGAAGTAATCATGGTTCTCAAATTTATCGCAACTCTCATCTTGTAAAAGAAAATATCCATAATGATAAAAATGTCGACAAAGTTTCTGGTAGTATTTTATCAACGGTAGATAATTTGCCAACGTCTAATAAATCTCATCAGGATAATGAAAAACATATTGAAGATCGAAGTAAAAATGACAAGGACAACAAACTAAGGCACAATAGAAATAAAGATAAACATGAAAATGATAAAGATAAAACAAAACACATTCGACAAGAAAAAAGTTTTGAAAAAGATAAAAAAATTAAAGAAGAAAATCACCAGAATGATAAGCATGTTATTGATAAAAATGACGGCACAAAAAGTATAGAAAAGAAAGATAAAAGTGAACGGGAAAGCGAAAAATCGCGTCATAGCGACGACAAAGCACGTCACATGCATCACAGAAGAGATAGTAAATCCGAAAAAGATAAAAGAAAAGACAGTGAAGATGTTCCTTACTCAAAAGCTAAAAAGGAAGACAAACATAAGCTGGAGAAAGTTAAAAAAGAAAATGACTCTAAGCGAGATCTTAAAAAAGACTCTGAAACTGTAAAAAGCCGAAAGTCATCACGAGACGAGTCTTCCAAAGAAATAAGTCAAAAGGATTCTATAGATTCTTCAACATCAAAATTTTCTTTTGATACTATAATAACAGAAATTGATGGGCAAGACTTGAAAGAAGATATAAAACCTAAAATAAAACTTACGGATCTTTTTGTGAAGCTTGAGAAAAACAAAGACTTTATCGTGACAAAAGATAGTTTTTCCACAAAAATAAAACATGAACATGATAAAGTAGATGCTCAAAGTGCACAAACTGATCATGTTACTAGACCAAAAGCTGATATAGTTGACAAACAAAGACATCATTCTGTTGATTCTCCAAGTGTTGATTCTAAAAGAAAAGAACGACTGAATTCATGTTCAAGTCTTCCATCCAATATAGGTCATAAAAGGAGGGTATCTTCCCAGGATAATTTTGATTTGTTGAGTGACGAGACAAAGAAAATCAAAAGCGAACCTAAAGTCCCGGAACGTCGAGAATCTAAAGATGGGCGCCTTGGAGAAAGAAATAAAACAGCAAAATTCAGTAAAGGGCACTTTGCAAAAATAATAGAAAGCAAAACCAAGGACGATAAGAAAAATCAAGTAAAGCCTCCTGATGATACCTTTGTCGTAGTAAAAGAAGAAATTAAGGATGATGTACCTTCTATAAGCAGGTCTATTAAGAAGAGCCCTAAAGAAGATAGCTATGATAGTGCTACCAATGAACATACTGATGACATACATAACAATTTAGACTTTCTTGCTCTTTTGGAACTTCGATCAAGTGAAGAAGACGAAAAACAGAAGGCTCTTCGTAAGGAAATGAAAGAGAAAAAACGTATTCAACAGTTGCAACAAATTCAAGAACTACAATTGCAACAAGAAGTGGAACTAGGTAAATTGAAAGAAGACAAGAAGCAAAAGTCTGAAGATAAAAAAAGAGAAAGTGTCCGAGATAAACGTATGTCAACCGAACGCAAAAGTAGAGAAGACAAGGGTGATAATGGCAAACGCAAAATTCGTAAAAACCTACAGAGCAGCGATTCCTCTGATTCTGATGAGCCCATTAAACATTCTATATTTGACATCATTGATGATGGCCCTACTTATATTTCTATGTATGATAAAGTTAAAGCAAGATCTTGTAAAAATATGCAGAAACAAGAAGAAGAAAAACGACAAGAGAAAATTAAAGCTAAATTCAGTCAGCTGAAACAAAGCAGGGCAAAACGGGAGGAAAAGAAACGTTCAAGCTGGGATGAAGATAGTGATTCGGACCAAGACATGCACAGAAAGAAGTCATCTTTTGACTCTTCTGATGACGACGGTAGCATCTCTAATCAAAACACAAAACAAGACAAATTGCATTGTCCTAATTTAGAATTCAATGACAACAAGTCTGAGGATTATTACAACATGCCTCTTGATGACGAAAATCGTAATAAATTATCACGTAAAAATTCAAGATCTCGCATTATATCTGATACATCAGATGATGAATCTTCTAAGAATAAATCTTTCTACATAAGAGAAAAAAAAGGTAATGTTTCCGATTCTGGATCGCCTCGGGCAAAAACTACCATCTCAAATATGTTTTGTGATGATAAAACAACTAAGAATTCATTGTTCAATTTATTTGGGAAAAGTGACAGTGATGATAGTAAATTGAAATCTAGCCTAGAAAACGATAACCGATATAAACCTTTGAGTACAAAGTCATATTGTAATGATCTATCTTCAGAATGCGAGTCCGTATCATCAAGTAGAAATGCTGATGTGCGTCGTAAACATAAAAAGAAACAGAAAAAACACAAACCATCTATCTCTGACGAGGAAAATAAAATTGAAACAAGTGATACCGGGACATTGGATCCTGAAGTAAAACATAAAAAATCTATTAAACAACGTCGTCATAGTAGCAAGAAAGACAAAAGAAAAGATAAAATCCGCGAAAGTAATGATACCGATGAAGGTCGTGATGATAAACCAAAAACAAAAAGAGATAATAAGTCACCAGACACTTTGAAAGTTGAGTACGGAAATGACATTTTCTCTAATAGTACGAAAAGGGACGATAAAATGGAAGATATATTTGGACCTTTATCCGATGAGTCTGAAAATGGCAATATACGCCATAACAATAAATCTGATTTTTCTTCTCATGATTACGATTCGAATTTTGGAAACGAAACATTAAATTCGATGGAAAAAGACCAAAAACGTAAAAAAGAAAAGAGAAGAAAGGAAAAACGATGGTTTCGAGACGATGAAAATAGTTTGGATGTTGACGCTGTAGGAAAAGCTATAGAAGCTAATCTGTTGACCATAACCGATGATAGCGAAAATATTAAAAGTGGCGGTGAATTGAAGTGTATTGGCGGTAGTTTAATCAAAGATGTAAAGTCTAACAGTAAATATGAGAAACTAAAAAGAGACAGCAAGGAAAAAAGAAAGAAAAAGAAACGAAGTAGAGAAGAACGATTAGGTCGTAAAGATCACCATTATCTGTACAATCCGGATTCATTTCATAAACCAGATCGTGAAATTATAGATTCAGTTAATGTTGATGCAGTGTCTAATGTTATGTTGTTGGATATACCGCTACCGAATGATACTATTTCTGCAGAAGATAAATTAGATGACTGTAAATCCCTTTCACAGTCTCCAAGTCTGCCAAGATTAACCGAAAGTCCTCCAATTTTAATTGAATCCAGTCAAGATGCGGACATAAAAAGTCCCGTTTCAAGCATATCCAACATTGTCTTGAGTGGCGATGATAACAGTGAATTTCTTGTTGATGGCAAAGACATAGAGATTGAGCAAATACCAATGCCCCCTCCATTCGAAAACATTGTTCAGGATATCAGCGAAGTTCCTTTACCAGCCGACCCTGCCCCAACTATAAGCAATGATGAAAAGCTTGATGAGTTAAAAAATACCTTGAATAGCAATTCTGATTCTAGCGAAGACGGTGTTGGTAGTTGCTTTAATTGCCCTATCGAAGAAATTGAAACAGAAGATTTTGCGGAGGAACATCCTGAAAAACTTGACAGTCTTTCCTCTAAAGAAGATGAAGTTGACAATCTTTCCCCTAAACCAGATAAAATTGACATTCTTTCCCCTAAAGCAGATAAAATTGACATCCCTTCTCCTAAAGCTGATAAACTTGACATTCTTTCCCCTAAAGCTGATAAAAAACCAGAGGAAAAACCGAGAGCAATCATATCCCAAGAAGAAACTGAAGATGCTGTTGCTGCACTTTTAGGCGAAAGTTTTGGGGGCAAAGTTACATTTTCAAGTTATGAAGAGACAGAAAGTAGCTCGGTTCATCAGACTGACATCGAAAATACGACACTAAGCACTGAAAATATACCTGAAGAAGATGCCGAGGAAATGAGACAGGCTGTACAAAATTTGAATGCTTGTGAAATGGAAATAAAACCAGATACCCCTGTCTCTGACAGTGATCTTTTCATTGATACCGATACGGAAGAGGCTGATGAAACACCTCAAGATGCAACTGAAAAGATTCCTACAAATATTATTGCGACTAACCCGGCTTTAAATACTAACAGTGAGCAAGTAAAAAGCACAAGTGAGGCTAATACTGAAACCGTTAATCAACTATCTAAAACTGATAAACAACCAGTTTCTTTAGAACCAATTAAAACAATGCAACAACCAATTGAAACAACTAAAAACCTTGAAGTAGACGTGAAAATAAAACTAGCAAGACGAGAAAATGTTCAAGTTATAACATCTACAGCAACACCTGTTATAACATCGTGGACGTTGACAAATAATAAGTTGCGAGAACCACAGCATGTTATAAATGTACAACCTAATAAGACGCCGAATAGCATGTTAAACGATATCAAACCACATCATTTGTCTTCAAATATTGTTCAAATAAAGACACCGCTGCCTCAGAACATGCAAGCCAATACGTTAGTCAAACCAGTTTTGGCATCTGTAAGACCTTCATATCAGGTCTTAAGCCAGATGGTTCGACCACAGTCGTCTAATGTGCAAGCTAGACCTCAATCTCCAATGCAGCAACATCCACAGTCATCTAACATGCAGCCAAGGCTCCATTCACCGTTGCAACCACGGCCACAAACGTCCATAATGCAGCCACCGACAATAAAAATACCAGAACAACATATTATTTACCAAAAACCTCAAGGCATAGTGATATCACCGAGAATATCTAATGATCCTCGAATGCTAAGTCCTAAACCTAGTCCACAAGCTGAAGTTACATCGCCTAGAATTACAAATATGACAATTATAACTTCTACTCCTCAAAACTCTACAGCAATGATGTCGCCGACTTCGAAACTTCAGAGATCTCCTGGTCAAATGACTGTTGTCAGAATGCAGCAACCACCGCTCAGCCCTATTCAAACTCTTCATGGCGTTCATGGTTCAAGAGCTATTATGTCACCTAACAGACCTAACTCCGTTCTAATACAAGGAGGTCCATTGCATTATAATAGGCTACCGGTAACGCCAGTTCTAACGCCGATTTCAAAGCAAATAAACGTTAATAATGCTTTACTACAAAATAAAAACACAGTGGTCACATCAACTCATCAACTGGTCCCACTGCACAAAAACATTAGTGCTGAAAATAGAAAAGTTGACACTGGAAACACATATGGAAATAAGAATGAAAATGCAAAAATAATTTTATCACCTACAAGCTTACATCATAGTAATAACCCTACGGTGATGGCCCAAAACCGTTTGATAACCATGCAAAATGCTGTTCACCTGAGCAATATAAATCCTTCTATACATTTAGGCAACAAAGTTGTTATAAATAAACTGAATGCGGTTCCTGAGAATCATGTACCAAAATCAGAACAAGTAAACCATTCACCTTTTGGATCTTCTCCAGTAATACATGTTGCAACAAGCTATGCCTCATCTCCATCGATTATCCAAAGTGGTGCGAAATCTATACTGTCTAATATTCAAGAACCTAATGTCAGTAGAGGTCCGCATTCTGCTAGTATTATACATACAATAAATTCCCAAAGGCTAATGACGCCTTTGTCTACAAATAATGTGATACAATTAGACAAAAGCAAAATTACTCCATCAGTTTTATCAATGGCTACATTGAGACCTACAACAGTACTAGCCAAATTAGAGACATCTGGTATCACAGCCGTCAGTACGTCGTCAACACATCCAATATTATTGAAACCACTCAACAATATAAGAATAAATACAAAACCATCCTTGATTAACACTGAACCCAACAACTCGGAATCAAAATCTTTGGAAAGGAATGACAACATTCCAATGAAAAAAAATGAAAGCGAACAGAATGTTTTTCTGCTAAAATTGCCAAAATTTAATGAAAATATAACTAAGTGTGAGACAGATTTTGAAGAACTATTAAAAGAAAATGAAATAAAAGTAACAAACAACCATGAAAAGAAACTTGAGGTTAATGTGGGAAAAAATACAACACTAATAACAGCTAACAAATTACCAGAAAAGCAAAATTTAAAAGTTTCTGAAATTAGTGACATTGAAAAAGGTCAGAAGGACCCTTCCACCCCAGAGCGAGTCGCTTCAGATCTAGCTACTCTACCGAATAAAAAAGATGACAATTCGACAAACACCCAAAATATACATCAGAATAATGTCATTTCCTGCAAAGCAAGTACTTCAGACAGCGTTGGTGTTTCTTTAGCCAGTTCCAATAAAAGTGATATCAAGTCATCAGAAGTCAAACAAGAAGATGAAAATCTCAACACTACAGGTATCGCTAAAATAGTGAACGCAATTGGCGAAAAAGTGCCTAGCCAAAACGACGACACTAAGACTTTTGATTTCTTGAAGGTCGAAAATCCATCTAAGGAAATCGTTAGCCTATCAGATGAGGTCGATAATCAATTAAGAAACATAGATGATGATGCATGGAGTGTCAAAGATTTAAATATTGAATCAGTTATAAAGAAAGTCGACTCGCTTTGTAATGATCCTATACAGACTCACGAAGATTACAAGAAAAATGAAATTGTACAAGATGAACCACTTGGAAAAGTCAGCGACACATCGTCAAATGAACCAACATCGACTCCGGAAACCACTGTCAACTCAGAATTTAATGTACAAAAGTTTGATGACGTAAATGGAGATCAATTTAATGTCTCGGCTAAAAGGGGCGGCCGTAAAGTAAGAGGCAAAAAAGGACAAAAGGGCCAAGATCGGGTTCAGACTCGTCAAATTTCCAAACCAACAAGAGGAACCACTGCAAAGCGAGGTAGGGGTAGAGCGAAATTAGATAAGAAAGTAAAAGACATGGTCAGCAGCAGCGCAAGCTCTATACCCGGAGACATTTATGACTTCCATGAAGATTCTGGTGATGAAACCTCCAAAGCAGAGGCAAGACCTCGATTGATTCTGACGATAAAGAGCCCTCTATCTGGTCAAGCGGGAGTAACAGCTACATCTACTCTGAGCATTTCTCAAAAAGATCAAAACAAAATCACTGAAAAATTAAACAAAGATGAGAAAATTGAAGATTTCTTATCCCCTTCAATGAACACACGAAAATCAAGGCGGCTCCAGGAAAAAGACGGGCATCGGAACAACATCGATGAAACTGGAGACGATGGTGGCTCTGCCCAGAGTCGTCTAGCCAAACGAAGACCGCCCAGGCAGGGAATCGGCAAGGTGTCGAATACCAACGAGCAAAAGCTGAACGTGAACGACACGAGAAAATCTCCCCGTGGCAACAAAAGAACAAGAGACAGGAGTCTGTCGGACGCTTCCGTGGACAGCGGCGATGGGGAGACCAAAAGAGAAGAGACTGCTCGCGACCCCAAGGTCCCTCGACTCGACGATCAGTTTACGCAATCCGCTGAAACAATCGTTGGTCCGACGCCGCAGCTGGGCCAGTCCGGCCAGCCTGCACAGTCCGCCGCGCCATCCTATCCGGCGCAGACGGTGCCCTCGCCCACTCCCGCTGCGGCCCCGCAGGCTTCGGTCGCGCCCGCGTCTTTGGCGCCTGCCGTGGCGCCACCTGCCGCGCCGCCGTTGCTGCCGGCGATCCCCACACCGATCACGAAGCCACCCAAGAAGATGATATCCGAAATCAGCGCCAAACTCGCGAGTGCTTTCGAGGCCGCAGCTGCGCAGCATCTGGCGTCGCCGGAGCCCGCGCGCGACGGATCACCGGCTGCGCCCGCCACCGGCGACGCGCACGCCGGCGACGCGCGCCGCCCATGCGACAGTCTGCCGGGAGCCTGCATGCCAGTGGGCGCCACCGAGGCTTCGGACGCGCGCGTCACGTCGCCGGCGCTACCGCATCGCGCACCCGACCCCGCTCGCCTGCGCCAGCCCGGCCGCGCCACACCTATTCTCGTCAGGTAGGTACACGATCGTCGTGCAGCCGACATGCACGATGCGATACCCTTAAATATGTTCGGGTCATGAAATGTGTTTGTGGATGTTTGCAGAGTTGGCGAAGGCGAGGCGTGCGGTAACGCTGGTATCGGCGCGGCGGCGGCGGCGGGCGCAGCGCGGTACCGCGGGTGCGGTGCCGCCAGCCTACCGCGCGGTGCGCACCTGCCACCGCCTGAGCCCGCGCCGCCCCCGCTGCCCTACCACCATCCGCACTCAGGTATGTACTTAATTACATCCTTCATCAGCCTTTATTGGCATATCTACTACCTTTTTGACAACAAAGCTTACACGAATACAAAGTGTAGCTTTTTAGCTTAAAGATTATATTATTTATTACTTTCTGCCCGCAGCTTCGCACTAGTTGTTTGTATGGGAATACTCCCCTCATAAATTTAGTGCCTCATAAATGTGTTTGATATATTCCAGGAGCTGCTTCAAGAATAACAAGTATACCGGCGATCAGTCCTCAGGGTCAGATGCCACTGGTGAGTAACTCGCCTATACTAAGGCGTTGCCCCGAGGCACACTAACGCATTTTACTATATCTTATTACGTTAAATAAAGGAATACCTAAAATATCGTTCGTGCAGTTTGTGTAGCCTGTAAAAATTCCTATGTTTAACGTAATACGGTAAAATAGGTAACTGCGTTATTGTGTAATTTTCGTCGTTCGGGGTAACGCCATAAATGAGTTTGATAATTCCGATAATGTAAAGAGTATGTATATATATTTTGTTGTACAATCCACACAGAGTCCCAAAGTAAGCTACTGTTATGCTTCAAGCTTGTGTTATGGGTACTAGGTAACTGATATATTTAATACATATACTTTAATAGATATTTTTATAATACATAGAAAACGCCCAGACCAACGGAACAAATTTCAGCAGATCGTACACAAATTTGTTCCGAGGCGGGAATCGAACCCGTAACCTCCTGCATCGCAGGCGGACCTTCGCCCACCGCGCCACATCGGTCGTCAGAAAATCATATTAAAATGGCTGTAAATCATTTTATTTTATTCACGCCACTCGGACAGTCAGCGGAGCTGGTCAGGAGTCCGCCTCCCGCTCACCAGCAGACGTCTCCCGTCACACCGGTACAAACCAAAAGATCTATATTACGTATATAGATATACTATCTGTAGTCATCTGTTTTATTAATACTATCTGTAGTCACCATTCCAACGTAGTATCCTCACTATTCCATTCCTTTTTGCAATGCAAAACTTTTTAGTAACACTTTACTAAAACGTTTTACGTTAGTAATGTGTTGGACCTATTTTATTAGACTTTTCCTAACCTAAATAAGTTACCACACCAACATAGTATCCTCACTATTTCATTCCTTTTATCTGTAATGCAAAACGTTTTAGTTACACATGATTTTATTATTATTATTATTTTATTAGTTTTTTCCTAATAACCTAAATAAAAATGCAGTGAAGGAATGGTGTGTTAGCACAAATCCTAAAACTCAAAACGGTATAAACCAAAAGGTCTATATTATGTATTAGATGTACACCTGTAGTCACCACACCAACATAGTATCCCTATAGTATCCTCACTATTTTATTCCTTGTATCTGCAATGCAAAACGTTTTAGATACACATGAGGACATATTTTATTAGAATTTCCTAACCTAAATAAAAAATGCAGTTATGGAATGGTGTGTTAGAATAAATCCTAAAAGTATCACTCTTTGTTATCTCTATCTAGTATATTGGCATGATTGGTAAAAAGAAGACTACTTCTAGTTACAAAATTTCTCAAAACGTTAGACTTTCCTGTTCTTACTTTAGATTGTGGCTACTGTAGACCTAAACTTAAAATTTTCAAGTAGAATAGAAATCTTTGTTTTTGTTTCTTGTTCAAAGATAGATACAACAATCAGTCAGTACTATATAAGTTTGTAATTGTTTTAGAGCGATGGAATGTACCCCCACTTCTCGCATCAACACTACCAGATGTACCAGCACCACTTCCGCGCTACACAGCATGAACCCAGGACAACGCAATCGCCATTTACTAGGTAAGTCATTTGAGACTCATACTCTAACCAAAAATTTATCATCCTGGGTAACTTATGAAGAGTGACAAGGGCGATTTCGTTGGTATAACTAATTTAATAGCACTAAAAATGACAGCGCCTTTTTTATTTCGATCTTAAATAAAGGCACGACAACTTTCTGTTTTTCAAATAATTTAAATTTATATATTAGCCCAATTTTGTTTCCACTAACAAAATTAATTCTAGCCTAAATACTCAAACGCAAATCAGAATTGAAAACGACCCGGATCCTCATTTAACTACAGTTTTTTATAAAAAATATCAAAAATCGGAACTTTATACGTTCACACGTCTGATATTAGTTTGAGTATTCGGTAGTTATGTAAAGATAGGAATACGAGTAGACAATAAATACACTTCTCTTTCAACGATGTTTTGTAGCAATAAAGTGGCAACTCAACTGGAGAGCGTTGTAAGCAAGTGTCACTCCTGAAAGAACAGACGCATGTTTTTGGATCGTGCTAATGTCAGCCATAGTGCGAACTATATCTAACTACGCTCGACCATGTGAAATAGGCTAGGTGCCTAAACAGTCGAATTAGTCCCTCAGTTAGATTTTCGAATTCAAAAAGTAAATGACCAAGATAAAGCGCATAACAGTTGGGTAGAGCTTGTGACGTCACGCCCTGTAACATTTTATAGAAAGACGACGAATACTTGAATGAATTGAACATCCTGTCTGTGAGGAGGGCGATGGTGTCTGCGAAACAGTTTTACTAAAAACTACTGCGGGCATCATCAAATTCCAATAGTTATTATAACCTGTGTACTTGTTCCTAAAAAAATTACAATGTAATGTTTAATGTACTTTGAATAAGTTTGAGTTGAAAGTTGTGTGACATGTGGTTTATGTCCAGGACCCTGGAGGCTGAGGGCTCGGAGGCGCCGCAGCCGCCGCTCGTGCACCGGCCGCCCACGGCGCGCGTGCCGCGCCCGGCGCATTCACCTTCTACTGCTGATCGACATAACATCAGTAAGTACAGTCTAAGAACGTCACTAACCACGGGTGAAGCCCTAAATTCGATGACTCGATTGTTTCGCCTCTTAACTAACGAAGGCGCAACCTTCCATTTTTGCAACCGACTTAGAAAAGGATTCGAATGTATATTTTGTGTGTTATGCGATAACTTTTTCTAGGCGGCCCGATTAATGATTTTTTTTATTGAAAACCGGGTGCTTGTGCGCATTTAATTTTCATCAAGAATTGATCCGTAATTTTTGAGTTATCATCCTAGTGTGTGAAATTTGAACTTGATCGATTGTTATTTAAAAAAAAAATTAAAAAAACATTGTATGGATAAAAATAAAGCATTCGTTTGCAGTTCGTGATTTACTTTACATAAGAGTGACTGTTATGATATTAAGTTGTGTATTGTTTCTGTGTATGGTCACCCTAGTGTGTGCAATTTGAAGTTGATCGGTTATTTCTTATAAAAAACATAAAATAAACGTTGTATTGATAAAAATAAAGCATTAGTTTGTAATAGTTCGTGATTGAGTTTACTTGGAGTGAGTGTTATGTTGTGTATTGTTTCAGTGTACGGTCGCGAGAGCGGGCGGTCGCCGCCGCCGGCGCACACGTCGGGCGTGCCGCGCGTGACGGGCGCGCTGCCGCCGTCCGCCGCGCCCGGCCCGCCGCACGCCTCGCAGGTGCCGCGCGAGGCCGACTCGCTGCAGATGCTGCTCAGGGTATGTACTCTTATAGCCCTTTCACACGGCAGTCCCGTTTTTAACAGGATCCCGTTTTCTGCAGGATCCCGTTTGATGGCGAATGTGTTTATATGCTAGCGTTCACACGAGCATCCCGCATGCGACCGATCCGGTCGAATTGTGCCATTCGGTTCTGTCACTAGAAACTGGATCCGAAGTCCAGTAAAAAGCGGGATCCCGTTTAGTCACACATATATTTCAATAGCAGTATTCACACGGCTTCCTGCGTGCTTTTTACTGAATCCTGCAAAACTGAACTGCGATGTGAACACAGCGTCCAGTTTAGCAGGATACCGTAAAAAGCCGATCCTGCAAAACTGGACTGCCGTGTGAAAGGGCTGTTACAGTACGGACGATTGTGCGTGCTACACCCACCTGCGAAAACTCACGTTGCTTCTGCGCCTGACATACTATTCGTGTCAGTATGCAGATCATAATATAACACAAGAGGACATTCTGATATGAAAAATATCATAAATAGTGTTTGGCGTTGCAAGCTGTATTGAATGGATCTGAAGCAAAAAAATTTTAGGAAGTTTGGTGTTTGAGGTCAGAAGTGAATCAGAATCAGAAGTTGTTGTCAAAGATTTTTAATGATTCTTGTTTCAATTCTTGGTTTTGTTTAGTATTTAATGATTCTAGGTTTGTTTAAACAAAACACGGAAACTAATCCTTTGTGCTTTCTTTGTACAATTGCCTTGCTATCGGTACCAATGAGCTGTATACAACTACCCGAGTTCTAAATAATTTTTTCGACAGTTTTCGCTATGTTGTTGTTAATTAACTTTATAATTAACTATTATTTTATTTTTTTATAGGATATTTTATATTGACTGACTTTGAATTTAATTATTTTTTATTGTGTATTTTTTTAATTTTAATAAATAGGTTTTTTTTTTATTGGACATTGTATATTAATTGACTTTGAATTATTATTATTTTTTATGGTGTAATTTTTAATTATGTTCAGGTTAAGATGTGACAAATTTTTAGGCTGTGATTGTATTTTACTGTTTTCTTTTTACACTATTGATTTAGGAGCCCCTGTTATAATAGTGTAAGTACTTATAAATAAATAAATAAAAAAAAATCTTGAGAGGTGTCAAGGGACACCCGGATGGAACGAAGTTTAAAAGTTTAAAAATAGAATATAGCAAAAAGTGTCGTGACAATTTATCGTAAGAATTTTTTCCGTCTAGCCCCCTTCCACAACGCGCGTTATGGAACTTCGTTCCAATAAATTATTTATTGATGTTGTTTTCCAGCGGTACCCTGTAATGTGGCAAGGCCTGCTAGCCCTGAAGAACGACTCTGCGGCCGTGCAGATGCACTTCGTGGGCGGCAACCCCGGCGTCGCGGGAGACACGCTCGCGCGCGCTCCGCACGGCACGCCCATGCTGCGCATCGCTCAGCGCATGCGGCTCGAACCCGCGCAGCTCGACACAGTGCATCGCAAGATGATGGTACTATACTTACTTATTACCACACTAGCGACCCGCCCCTGCTTTGCACGGCTTTATTAAAAGCATATAAACCTACCTCTTGAATCACTCTATCTATTAAAAAAAACCGCATCAAAATCCGTTGTGTAGTTTTAAAGATATATTAACGACATAGGGATATAGGGACAGAAAAAGCGACTTTGTTTTATACTATGTAGTGATAGTATAAAACAAAGTCACTTTCTCTGTCTCTATGTCCCTATATCTCTATGTCCCTTTGAATGCTTAAATCCTTAAAACTACGCAACGGATTTTGAAGCGTTTTTTTTATAGATAGATTGATTCAAGAGGTAGGTTTATACTATAATAAAACCGTGCGAAGCCGGGACGGGTCGCTAGTCTTATATTAAATCCAATTAAAAAGAAATACAAAATCCTTATTTTTTAGATTCTCCCTAGGGCGGAAAAGTATCACTTTCAACCCGCTCTTCAGGCATGTTCAGACCTACTTTGCGAGTATGAGTAATGAAAAATAAAATACTTAATATTAGAAAAATCAGCTAAGCAGTTTCCACAATTTTTTTTAATTGTATTTACGTTTGTTTGTGTAGTTGGAGAATGAGCACTGCATACTCCTGGCGCTGCCGTGCGGCCGCGACCACATGGACGTGCTGCTTCAGTCCACCAACCTGAGCGCCGGCTTCATCACCTACCTGCAGCACAAGCAGGCCGCCGGCATCGTCAACATCGCGCCTCCGGGACACCAACAGGTAACCACTCCCACAAACATGCTGTGCCGGATTTATATTTTTTATGAGTGTAGGCCACTTTTTTCCGCTGCCAAATGTACAGAGCCTTTCATTATTAGCTTGAACCCATAACAGCAATAAAAATTTGCAAAATCACTTCAATTCAAACCAGTGAACGTGTTTGACTTTTATCGTCTGCAATCGAGTGACCGTCCTCTGAAATCTTCCGCCCCTAGGACGCGGCCGCCCCTAGGCCGCGGCCTATACGGCCTATTTATAAATCCAGGACTGCAAACATGCAGTGACTATATCACTACATAGTTTAAAACAAAGTCGCTTTCTCTGTCCCTATGTCCCGATGTATGCTTAATCTTTAAAACTACGCAACGGATTTTGAGGCGGTTTTTTTTATAGAAAGAGTGATTCAAGTGGAAGGTTTATACGGATAATAAAACCGTGCGAAGCCGGGGCGGGTCACTAGTGTTGTCTAAATGGTATGTACGTTTCTCCAGGCAATGTTCACGGTGCACGTGTTTCCGTCGTGCGACTTCGCCAACGAGAACCTGACGCGCATCGCGCCCGACCTCATGCATCGCGTGGCCGACATCGCACATCTACTGATCGTCATCGCCACCGTCTGACCCCCACGCTCCCTCCCCCCTCCACACACACACACGCGGGAGGGGGACAGAGGGACACGACACGTCTCACTCTAATCTGACGTATCAACGCTCCACCGAATGTGACACTGCAATCGGCTAAAAGTTAAAACTTTGATGCCAAGTTCACCGGATCCGACTTTACCTAATAATTATAATAAGGCATTGTAAATAAGGCCAGGTTGTGAAACTTTTTTGAAATCTTTATTTTTATTAGTAGATCGATCGACCTGGTTAGGGTTCATCGACTGTCGGGAACTTTTAACGACGGTACTATTAAAATATTGTAGGAATTGAACTGTAATACCTCTGCGAAAGTAAACTATCGTGGTAATGATACGACACCAGAATGATTGATTGTTATCGATGAGGCGCCGTCGGCGGGGCGCCCTCTATAAACTCTCACCTAGCTTGTAAGCCTCCGTCTCGTATGTTAGCTCTAGTTGTAAGAATAAGCTTATTTGTACATTACTTTTGTTATGGTCGACTGGGTTCGACGATATTCGGAGTTTAAATTTATAAAAATATAAAAATAATGGCAAAGTCAGTTGATAAAAAAAATATATATAATTTTGGGTTTCGTTAAGATGAGCGACACTATCGAGCATTTTTATTGTTAGTGTAAATTGTTATTTTGTTTTAAGCGACTAGATATAGACTAATTTAAATTCTGTAAATACCGAATCTATTTGTACTAAAATTCGATTCGCTTAGGTCATTACGGTAGGTAATGGAAAACTCATGAATGCTGGGTCGAATGATTACTTATAGTTGTAAAGATTATCATAGTTATTTAAGATTTAAAGTTAAGGTACGTTAAAAATAAACTGTGATTCTGACTGTATAATAATAGGCTGGTAGATAGTCTTATGGAGCATCAAATCAGTGCATTCTAGACACTGACGGCGCGCACGGCCTCGCCTCTAGCGGATGTATTGTGTATGTACTTTAAAGCAATGTTTTAGCGGAGTAACGGTAGTCCTAACATAACAACAACAAAACAACTGCACAGGGTGAGTTACCTTAGAGTTATTGAATTTGCCTTACATTCCTATAAATAAATAATTAGTTGGAAGAAATTGATGTTACTTACAATTTTAGATCATTTTAGATTAGTTGACAGATTGTGAAAGTTCTCCTTTGGTTTGTGTAACTTCACTCTGTGTTGTATGTCGAAGTTATTCTTCTAAAACTAACTTACTAAAAGACTTAAATTTCCACTATGTTTTCTTTCGGATTTCAATTAAATGATATCAATTTTAGAGGCAAATACATATTACAGTAATTGCCTGTAAAATTACCTATCATTATTATGTTGCAATGAGTTTGCTTTGTACCTTGTAACGGTTTTTTAAGGAATCGATGATTAACTGTTAGAAGGTTCAAAGCCCGGCGGCGTGCTGCCAGTTTGCAGAGGAATGTGTATTAATGTTAACATATTATCACCTCGCCTTGATTGATTATTTTATGGCGTAGTCAAAATGGTCCAGTTTATCAGGAACCTAATGATTGATTATTATATCTTGTATTGTATTATTCAGGATATAATGATGTTGGTATTTTGAAGAGGGGTGTCCTTCAGAATACCAAAGCACCGCGACATTAGTTGGCCAGCGATGTTCCGCCCGCCTAGCGTCAACACATTCGGATCTCAATTGCTGCTTTAATTTGCGGGCCACCGCTCGAACTTATTTCTATTTGTTGTCCTCGTCATCCTCATTGCCCGCCGTATCTTCCGTTGCATCCACCGGATAACGCGAGCTCTGATCGTTTCTTTTTCTTCTGCAGCAACTGCGATACTGTGAACACTTTGACTCACCTATCTATCTCTAACGAATGTATCAACAGCAATAATGTCTACTTAAACTAACAATATTGTACTTCTCATAGGCTCTGTTATTTAACTTTATGCGATGTAGTGTACGCAGAGATTACCTCCGTCTATATTATCTGTGTAGACATCTCGTATCGTACAGCTAAGAATAGTTTGACTGTGCGTTAAACAAAGTACAAAATATATTATGTATTGTAATTTTATAATGTACTATATGAATTAAATAGCACAGGTAATATGTATATTCTTTTTAAGATTTTATGACTAGAACATATAAAATATTCTTATTCTAATTTGTCATGTTTCCGTCGCAAACAGTTCTCAACTTGGCTAGGAGGAACACTAACGAACTCGTCATTTCGTCCATTAATTTTAAAACATAATTTTATTAGCGGACAGATGCCCATTGTTCCCTCTATTTATTCGAATTTGGATTCCTTATGAAGGAACTCATTGTAAATATATCTTCAAAAATATAGTCCTCTGTATTGACGATAATGATAGTGTGAGATAAATGAGAATTATAGATGAGGTATTTAAAGTACTAAATGGTATTTACTTAACTTATTCTTATTTTTGTTATTCGGGTGTGGTTATTTTCTAGGCGATACGATAGCGATATCTTGAATATCTATTCCGTTTTATATCTTCCGCCTTCATTACAAAACAAAAGTAAATATTTTACCAAAAAAGTTCTTAACAAAAACATCGACTCTGTTCCGTTAGTCGTTAAGTGGTTATGTCATTTGTGTGGTACCTAACTATTGAACATCAATGGAGCTCTGCTTGGTTAATAATTGCATCCATGTGTTATGCTATAAAAATGTCAATTACTATAATATTCTATAAGTAACGTAATCATAAAAACTAGAAAATATTAAATTCCATAGTAATTACACAGTTTGGTTAACACTAACTATGAAATCTTACATTGTAACTTACGCTAATTACGCAAAAAAGGATTAATCACAATTAGGACTGTGTGTGAGAAGTATAATATAGTTTTGTTTATTGATAATTTAAGTTGGTTAGGTACGGCATGGCAGTGAAGACGTAGCGTGCACCGGAGCGGACGTCTCGCCGGCCGCGCGAGGTTACAATGTGGATGGAAGCCGGACGTTGGCCCCGCGCGCCGCGCCTCGTGCCGAGTGACAGATGATAGAGTAATATTTGTAAAATATAACATTTGATCTCAAGTGTGCAGCAAACAGAAGTGAGAGTAGATGAAACGCAAAAGACGCGGCCGCGCGCGACCTCCTGTCTCGGCACCGCTGCACTGGGCGTTCCTTTCCATTCTGACAGAACGTACCGATAGAAAAATATTGTGATCCTAATTAATAAATAGTTCTTTAATTGTAGGTTATCGAGATAATTGTATATTTTGTACATAGGAAAATAGTATTGTATCATTACTTCCCTTTATCCAACAACCCAGACTCCTGTGTGTTATTGTACCTCCTACCTACCAATACTATTAAAAAAATTACTTATTTATGGTGTTTTTATTTATAGTGTACGCTACCTCAAGTGTGTAGGTTAGGGTTTTCCTAATGGATAGGAATGGCCAGAAATTATAGCGCAATTAAAAGAGGCATTTAACACAGGAAGTAAATATATTTCAGATTTAAATGAGGTTCATATAAATTTCTTTAAATTACTACCAACGAGGTTTATTGCTATTTTACCTAATCTAGTTCAGACACAAACAAATTACTCATGCTATGCATATATGGTATCACGTAAAATTTTTATTAGTTTCCGTATTATTTTACTACCACGACAGCTTAGGGACTAAAGGGAAAGCACAGCAACGAAAGTAGGTATGTAGTTCCGCGAATTTATTCCAAAACCACTTGCAGCAATTTAAGGAAACTTATCCCAGTTATGTAATTCGGTTAGCGATGTTAAACTAAGAAAATATGCGGCGGAGATACCCTTAGGCAAATTTCTGGCACATCTTTCGTTGCTGACCTGTACATAATTTTTTCTATCAAAACGCTAAAGCTAGGTAACGAATTCTACCATCGATACACGATACATCGTTTTTTAATGGGCTTCCCATATACCTACTACTTTACCTACCTACGTACCCAAATTACAAAGAAGGAGGTCCGATAATAATTTGACCTAAAATAGGTAGTATCGACAAAAATCAGCTGCTAATCATTCATTGATTGAATTTAATGACTGAATTGTTAACATTTCACAATGCCTCGATATCTCTCATATTTTGACTTTGCTTGGCAATTTTTACAGGCTAGGTAATTTGTTTAGTCCATGTTGTAGATAAGTTGCCCTACATTCAACTACGTTCGCAAGCCGGATGGGATGGCGGCGGCCTGCGATTGAATGCAGGCCGATGCTACTAGATGCAGCAAGCTGAATATGCTTAGCGTTCATTTGAGGGACCGGTGTCCAGCTGACGACCAATAAAGGCGATGACTGACTACGGGTTGCCCAGGAAAATAACGTTGCTTGATACCTATTTACTGTAACAAATTATTCTAGATTGACCTACGCGCTCTAAAATAACATCTTTAAATTGCTAGGTATAAAGTAACAACTCCGGTCGTGGTGCCAAGTCAAGTGGTAAATGCAATCGGAATTGATTGGAGCAAATCAGCATCCTTGTTTCATCATGAGATCGGCTAGCTTGAAAACACGAAGGAAGCTGAATGCTTCAGGCTGAGCTGTACCATCGGTTTGAGAGCTTCCGTTGCCCACGGGTTTCTCAGAGTGCGCGGGAGATTTAGTTTCGTTCTTCTGCTCTTTAGGTTTGAGTATAGCTGGAGATGTCATTCTGTAAAAAAGGAGTTGGGATAGGTACCTTCAAAATCAAGAGAGTGGGAAGAAATGACGTGTGAAATGCATAATTGATGTTGTGTTAATAAGGGGAAGTTCTTTTATTATTTTGGAAGTTACAGTCATTGTCCCCAACTTCCCCTAAACAGCATTGCTGGACATTTTTACACAAACACTTTTATGTTAAATAATGTTCATACAGGTGATTTTTCAGATGGGAGAGATTGGCCGAATTCGAAACGATATAGGTAGGTAGAGTAAAGTCGCGAAAGGATTCATGGCCTCATTTTATCAGAAAACAAAAACTGCATTAGTAGGTAGGTACGTAGGTACCTACCTTCCTACTTATATTTGTAGATTATTTCATTGAGGTTTAGAAGTGGTTTCACTACGAGTCGATGCTGATTATCAAGGATAGACCAAATTAAAATACGGGCTAAGTATCATGTCCTGGACCTATGGATTTAAATGTTCGACCTCCTTAAAAAAATCTGTTTAATACACCCAGACCAAATCCGTAACAAAAAGTGCAGATAGTAGGTATAGCATTTATCTAGCTGCGGGACTCGAACCCGCCATCTGTGCCTCAGGCGGACCTTGCCGACTGCGCTAAAGAGGTCACATACCTTGTTGCGAGTTTTTCATGAATGTATCTACCAAAACACACCTTAGGTTTCTGTGGTAGGTACTGTCGTGGTACATATTATGTATATTCATTTAAAATGTATTTTATTGGTATACTTATGAATAAAATAAAAAAAAACAAACTATCTTACATAATAATTGTGAAATGAATAGGTAGTAGGTAATTTTATATTCTTTGTAGGTAAATCTATTTAGAACAGGCAAATCTATTTAGAACAATGTTAGGTACCTAGGGCCTAGGACTACCTATAACAAAGCAGGTCTAAGTATAATGTTACGATTGTGAGAAGGAAGGTGCAGGCATGACGGAAACAATGCGTTGCGTGTTGTTGCCCAGCCCACATCCAGAGGTTACTGCTCTTACAGTGAGCAAGCCAACTCTGAGGTCATTCTCAAAACAAACTAGCAGAAAAACTTTTAGCTACTCTCTGTCCATCTTAAGGTAGATAGATAATCCTTTATTACAAAGCCTTATTAAACATTAGTCCATAAGTAAACTAATACCTACTATAGAGAGGCAATGGAATTGGCGGCCTAAGGTGGCCTTGAAGAGACCACTAAACTTCTTAATAATTCTTAGCTCATGGTGTTAATTATAATTATGACCAGTATTTTCTGGGGGTATCTATTTAGTTTCCTTTGTACAGCGGCATTATTAACTCTTTTCTTGACACTTTTCATTTTGTTGACAAATTAACATTTTCTAATTAGATTTTTATTAATTAGGCCTTTTTACAGTCAACCCATTGTTATTTTTATGTTATTGAACTTATAGGAATCTGTCTGTTTTTTCCTTGTTCTGTTTAACTATACCTACAATCCCCGAAGGCGCTTCCACTTCCTTCTTTTTTGAAAAACTTGTTTGTTTATGTAAGTAACCCGTTAGCTAGCATAATATAAATAATTGAAAGAGTTTATAGGTTTTTTTAGATAATTCGTAACTACTAGATAGGTATAATGTAGGTAAGGGAGCACGTATAATTAAACACTCACAATAAGTGACACATTTTACCTATAAAGATTGGTAACTTACATAGCTAACATAGAGCGTCGAGAAATATAAACCCCGAATTTATAAAGTTTAGGGAGCGAAATTGTAAAGTCACATTCACGCGACTACCTACTTAATTTAATTACGTGCCCTACATTGCCCGCTAGAATCCAGGTCATGTGTTCTATACTGAGTAGTCTAATCTAAGAAAAAAACCAGCTGCAATATATCCAAGTCAGTGATAGTGCACAGACATGACCTAGAATGGAGAGCTAGATTGCTATAAAGTGCCTAGGTAGTTAATTTATTAGTCCATGTTCAATAGGTCTTGGACTCAGGAGTGTTTATATCAAGGTAGCAATAGGTAATTAAAGTACTGAACTGCGTTATAGTATTTATGATATTTATAAATAATATTTGTGTTATATACCTATGAAAGTACTCACCTGAAAAACATTTTCATCCTAATGTACTGAATAATTGTACAATAACAAAATCGTTCTACCACACCACGTTTAGATGAGATTACTGTTTATTATTTTAGCTAAACCAACGTGAAATTAAATAAGAATTTGTTTGGGTTCACGACACGACCGTTTGTGTTTGTAGCAATGGCTATTTTGATTTTAGGCCACGCGCGTAGCTAGCTTCGTTGTTGACATTACCATAACGTCACGTATGATCACCTACATGTCGCGCGCGTTGTTGTTCAAAATGTTGAAATGTCGTTTTTGGGTCACACATACATAACACTTTGTAGCTTTATGAGATTACGTCAGTGGTAGGCACAACTTTTAGACATCGCGTGATTTAATCTCAGTAGTAGTCAGTAGGTACCATCAGTGGTACCTACAAACAGTTACAGTTATGTAGTATTAAAAGTTTACGAATCAATACTCAATACCTATTGTAACTTATTATTACAAAATTACTTAGTGGTTTTGTTTGTTATGAAGCGATTAGGAGTTAGATAATCTATTTCTATTTTAAGTACCGGACCGACTTAAATTAGCATCAACCTAAGTACCTATGTCTAGGTACACCTATTGCATAGGTAGCACAAACAATTACATAATCACCGCTCATTTCAGTTTGTATGTCTACAAAGCATTAAACTCTACCATCTATGGTACTAATGAAGTGATTGCCTACTAAGTTTTTTATAAACTTACGTTGATTTCCTCAAATTCGTCGATAAAACACGAGACGCTTGTCTTATTTGGACACGGAAAGACACGAAAGGGCGGGCGGGTGCGATAGGCGGGTGGGAAAACGGCAGTGGCGCGCGTTCCAACCGCCCAGCCGCGCACTGCGCAACCGATTCATGGATTACAAATAATACTACTGATTTAATCTGTGGCTGAACGATCCACTTTATGTAACAACCCTTTGAATGTAGGTCAGCGTAAACTGCCTTTTCCTGGAAAAAGTTAAGGCCACGAAATCTATTGTTCTCTAGACGCATCAAAAAAAAATTTTCAATGAAAGTAACAAAGAGTTTACTGGTTTAAGTTAGGTATTTAACTACATCAACTAACACGAAATGGCATGTTTTAGTAAGACTGCATTAAGACTACTTGAGATATTGAAAACGGCCTATAGGTACCTACTCTACTTATGATCTTGGAATTGGTTCTGATATGATAGAGCTGGAAATAATCAAATAAACGAGGTTTCCATTAAATCAATTGATGCAGCTGTTCATGTGATTGAACTCAATAGCTATTTAACTTATGTTTACGCTTCATAAAATATCAAGTCATCACTACAACAACAATGTTAAATCATAATGTAATAGTGCCTTCCAATAAGTGTAGTAGCTTATTATATTATGATTTAACATTGTTCTCGTCTCATCGTCCTCTCTAAGTGTAGCAGCTATTTACAAATGAAGAAAAGGTACCTAATGCAAAAGCATAAATAAAAATACAGTAGAACGGAATCTTCAGACTGCAGACGGTCTCAAGATCACGATATTAGCCTACACGTTAACACTTTTACTGCCCAGCTTCTTTAGAGCGAGCTTTCCGAAGCTACGGCATCGCGGTAGCGCAGCGGGCAGACTTCCATGTACGTCAAGGGCATTGGATGTGTTAAACGGGATACTCAGTCGGGTAGTCACGGCTCTGCCGCGCATCGTCGCCGCACGCATGTTTGTCTGTTCATGAGTTCTGTACGATCTTGGTACAAAAATTACAATGGCGTCAAGTTACTGCAGTGTGTAAAAACAAAAACTGTTTTGCTGCAAATGCCGATATTTGTAAATTGTACCGTAGCGTTGATGGTCAGAGTAAATGCTAGTCCTAAGATCGTCCTCACGTTTGCTCCTTGTTCTACAGAAGAGAAAGTTACGAAGACGTCTTGGTTCAGAAGAAAGCACCTCTGTGGGAGTACCAACAGGCAGCAATAGCTGATAAGAATTCTATCTTTAGACGTAAGCAATACTGGCAATAACGCCTGGACGACAGAGGGGCGTAACGACGTGAAAGTGGAAGAAGCATATAAATGGCGGTGTTAGGGACTTGGTCATATAGGATTCCGTTCTAGTTATTCTTACGCCTAATGTTTCATCCGCCACAGCATCCGCTAATTACCTACTCCACTCAATTTCTTCTCTACTTGCGTTACAACGCCCTCTACTGGCGACTGTCAGAACCTCCATCAGCTGAGCTCTACTCTAGTGTAGAGTCGACGAGTCGTTTCGGTCGGGCACAGAAAGCACGGTCTCGCCTCAAGCTAGGTACGGATCAGAACAGTTTAGCCTTTATCTAACAGATGTCGTGCTCTACACATTTTCTGTATAGCTAGAAATTAACTACAACAGACTACAAAACTTCGATAATATTACTTTGAAGGAGAATCATCATAAAATAGAACCACGGATCAGATATAAGTTAGAACGGCAGCAAACGATTATCAGCTTTCTAAGCTGCCTAGAATAAGCAGTCCCCGTATTTGAAACAAAATTTCAAACAAAATAATAAACAACATTAAATCCCTTCAGAAGCTACGATACTCCACACACATTTATAGATTCCTACATTTCCCTCCCACGCCCTTCTTATTCTTATTAGTCGGGGCTATAAACAGCAGGTTAAGTAGGTTTACATTTGATTGCTAAATTGCACGACGAAGTGCGACACAAGAGTGCCTGAATAGTGTTTAAACTTGGAGGTAGGTACTCCTAGATAACAGAAGTCTCAAAACTAAAATATCGAAAAATACACGAAGCTCTTTGCGCTCGGTGTTTTAACTTCGCATTTAATTTTTAACCCAGCCAACATATTATACTTTGAGTTTTGTAAAACAAAATGGAACTAAAGCAACGCTTACCGATATTGGTTCAATTCACATCACAGTAATTTTCCGTGAAATTAAAATCTTTCATCAACTCTAAAAGTAAGCGCATGTATGTGTGGACAGTGGAGTCGTGCTCATTTACATTTTAAAATGTTCGAGGAAGCTGTCTAGAGAGCTTACAGCGACTTTTCGTTTGATTTATAGACGCAGGTAAGTGTGAAAAAATTCAAATTTGACGGCGCACCAGAGCTGTTTTCATTAATGCCGACAGAAGTTTGCACCAGACTGCAATAACTGCCTTTACATAACACCCGCTCCTGAAATTAAACCTTATAAGGAGGGCTCTATACGATGACTTAAAGTTTCGTTTGGTATTATCACGTAGCAAAGTTATACTTACGTAGGTACCTATTTTTTTGTAATTTTGTAAATTTAAGACAAAACTCCGTGCCTCTTGGAAAAATATTTTTATGACATAAAGAATATTATAATCATGTCATAAATAACCTTGCTAATAAGTAATATATAAGTTAAATATTGTACGTCCATAATTAATGGATAAAATATATAATGCTTTAAAGACCTTTTTGTACACAGTTTCAACAATATAATAAATTTCATTTCATATTATCACTGCTCAGATACATTAACCTAAAGAGATAACCTTCCTTCGATCGAAATAAAAAGAAACCAGGCGCCTGGCCCATTGATTGTATCGATACAAAACCTAGATCCTAAGGCAAATTGAAGGCGAGCGAGGCGATTACGCCCAAGGTTTTCTTCCCGCCCTACAGCTCTACGTGGTAATAAAATAAGCAGTTTTTCCGATTCAACGTTTTATCTTGTCGCTTCGTATTCTCATGGCAACGTTCGTTCGGAGAAAATCGAGTGCGGCGGCCCCTAGCGGATTCTACACAGGAATTAGCTTTGCTTACACAACGGGAAATAGTGAACAAACTGAATGGCATTATTTAACGTGAAGCCTGGGCCAATGTACACAAGGAGTTACTCTACAAATATGCTGTTGCATTCACCACCTGCTTGACTAGATAATAAGTCACAGTCACTGATTTTATTTTTCGATATTTTCCGAAGCTTTAGTAGGTATTTTTAGGTAGCGCAGCCGAGTACAGCACGTATGATTTGCATAGTATAAGGTGGAGTCGTTACATAAATCACCCGGAGCATTATTACGGGGCGGCGGCGAAGCCCTCAATCCCCGCAAACTGTAAAACACTAATAAATCTCAAACACTCATTTAGCCACGTGCCATCATTTTGGATAAAATATTTTTGAAAATAAATCTACATATTATTCAGCTTATAAAAAATATTCCTTGCTACATTTACAGTAACGAGTAAATGTTCAGTCTTAAACCACAGCAGATAGAAATTAAATTAATGTTAATTTTTAATTGTCCCGTTATTTAAAAGAAGAAAAAACCCAGTGAGATTTTTTGGTAGTAAACCCTAGGTTCCTTCACATGTGTACGTAGACCGGCAGGACCGTAAATTAATTGCCCTACCATTCACTCAAATTCGTCCCTGGATTCTGGACTACGGGGCATGTATTTTGGCAGTCGAAGGAGGCCTTCCCGGCGTTAAGCCCTAAATTCTCCCGAAAACTCCGACAAATCATAGGTATTGTTGGTTGGAATTGGACATTGAACGCTTACAAATATCTATAACAGCCCCCCTAGAAATGAATGCAGAAGAGACGGCTGCCCATGTTTTTGTAGAGTGCTTAGCATAGCGTATCAAAGACAACTCTACCTAGGGACACCGCAGACGCCTTGGAGCGTACCGACGTCAGCGAGCTGCTGGCTTTCCTGCAGACTATCGGATGGTTAGACTAACAACCCTTTACCCGACATGCTAAGAGGGCCAACCTGCGGCCTTGTTGCGCAAACCGGTTGAGGGTCCAGCTGTGCTATTACGCTAAAACCGCCCATCCAAATTGATATTCTTGCGCCATTTCAATGGCCATCGCGCGCGTCCTTTCCATACGATTTCAAATTACGAAGGCCATTTAAAGGGCTTTCTTTTGTCAGTTTTGTTTCATAAGTCATTTTTTTTTCAAAACTGACCTAAGAAAGCCCTTTTTATGTCTTTCGTAATTTGAAATTGTATGGAAAGGATGCGCGCGATGGCCATTGAAATGGCGCAAGAATATCAATTTGGATGGGCGGTTTTAGCGTAATAGCACAGCTGAAACAGGTTAGTATGAGAAATATCACATACATAGCGATAATAATAAACAGTCAGGGATGGTCAGTAGGTAGTCAAGTTCCTGCACTAAGATGATTGATAATTTCATCTAAAGAAATTAAGTCATGTTCAAAAATGTAGTTCGTGCTCGGAGTTCAGGTATAATAAATAGTATACCACGCGTATGACAGATAATTTCGTAGACGTAGAAAACGTTCAGGGATGCACGGGCCGGCAAATAGGACGTCGACTACAGACTTATAAGTTCCTACCTATGGTAGGTGCGCCTTGGTTTGATATGTGTGGAAATATTTTATATCCTTAAAAATAAGTCCTAAGATAAGTAATAAGTAAGGTGAAAAATGGAAATTCATTTTGGAGTTTTATCACTTTGTCCCCGAATTCCTACGATCTCAAAAAACCTGATATAAAATAAAATAAAAACTTGAAATGAAAGACGGATTTCAGAAAAATGTTTGAAAAAGTGGATCCTTTTTCTCAACAAATGGCAGCAATTTGAAATTTTGAATTTATGTTTTGTTACTTTTGTATACATAGGTACATTATGTATCTATAACTGATGTTCTTAATGATACACCTTATACCAATAACTAGCGACCCGCCCCGGCTTCGCACTGTTTTATTATACATATAAACCTTCTTCTTGAATCACTCTATCTATTAAAAAAAACTGCATCAAAATCCGTTGTGTAGTTTTAAAGATTTAAGCAGTCAAAGGGACATAATGATATAGGGACAGAAAAAGCGACTTTATTTTATACTATGTAGTGATGGTAAAATTAACTACCGATTGTATAAATGAACAACTGTGAAATTAATTTGTGTAACAATTAACTATATACACTGAAACTAGAAAAGTGAAGTTGCTTGAATTAATTAGCTAAATTTATTTTGTTACCTGAATGCATGAAAAGGGTTTCCGTTGGATGAAATTACATCTAACTGTTTTGCCTAAAAACAGAACCCTCCTAATCCTAATTTGTTGGAGGATTTGCGGCGGCGGGCGGAGTGGTTCCTCTCTTCAGAGTTGGCTGGCACAAAGATGCAAATTACGTTTATTAGTAAACAGAATTTAAAGTTTGCTTCTCAAATCATAAGCCAGTGTACATAAATCTAAAATTATTATTTTTAAAGATGAAGTTATTTATTACTTTTGTGTAGCATACATTCGAGGAGTTACACGATAGAAAATAAAACGTTTTAGATTTGCAGGAGTATACTTTACTTATTATTTTAATAAAGTAGAAGGTTAACTATGTACCCACAAGTTTATACCTACAGTGGAATGATGAAATTGAAGGATCTGAAATTAATTTTAAAACTGGTAAAAAAAATCCGTGTCCTGCATTCGTATAATTGTGAATAACTTTAGGAATTGAGAGGTGAAGATTGTGAGTTATGCCTGGTTTACATTTTGTTAAGTAGGTATCAACTACGAGTGACAAGTGAAAAAGGCATCTGCTTCTTGTAAGCGCGATTTCTAGACGCGGCGTCGTCGCCGCGCCGCTCGCGCTCGCTTTCAAATCGCAAAACTCAAGACGCAACTGTGTGAAAAATAGCATGCGTCGTAGATCAAAATATTCCGTGAACAATTATCGGAAATCATAATGTCACTTGTACTTGCCACTCGCAAGTGTATATATATAAATACAAGTGTAAACCAGGCATAACGCGGGTGAGTCGTAAGCGCGCCTCCGGGAAATGGCTCTGTTCCCGCCATTCCAGCGGTAGAAGAGCCCTTTACTGGGCTCGCGCTGAGTAAGCGCCTCTAGGAGGCACACTCGACTACTTTCGCTTAGTGAGTTAACTTTTTATGTCCTTTCTCAGGTAGAGGAACCGCACTTTTTAGTAATAGCTTGGGATTCATAATCATAATTGGACCGAAATTTTCGTTAAAACTTTTGGAACGCTGCAGGTATTTCCGCACGGGGTTTTTCTTTGCGGAAATAATTTTACAATTTTTTTGGAAATTGATACTTGAAATTTTTTTCAAGTCAGACAAGACTTGAAAAATAATTTCAAACGTAAAGTACATAGATCAGCCTAGATTCATAAAACTACTATCAGTATAACCCTGCCTCCCCTTTCTCACTAAACCTTGTACGATTTAGTAGAGAAAGGGGAGGCAGGGGCCGACCCATCATCGTCGGTCGTGAGAAATATGAAAATTGGAAATGCATGCGCGATACCATTCTCTACATAAACCGACCCTATTTGTGAGGCACATTGAAGGCAAATTGCCTTCAATAGGTGAAGTGAGAATAGCTTCATAAAGACGATGTATGATTGAAACAACAAAAGACCGGACACTCCTTACATTTGGATATTTTATTGCAAGGCCAAGATTTTATTTACATTTTGATTTGCTTGTGTAAAGGCTATTTTATAGGGTATTCCAATTTGTCGGTTTGAAGTTCTGAATCGAAATAAAAGGTTTGGAGACCTTCATTGTGACGAGTGACCCAGTTGTATAGAGTCCGTAGGGTCTTTGGTACCTACACGCTGCTCGCGGCTGACCCAACGCTTTGCTCATCAGAATTTAATGGCTTCCATTCGTCCCGAATTGGTCGCATCTAATTACGATCTATCCCTCGTTTGATCCCATTGCTTTTAGTTAATTACTTAAAGCTACTTAAACAAAGTGTTTTTGATATATTTACCAATAGCCATCCCAGCTCTACCGATTATTTATTTTAACTTAATTGTACCCAATCATGGGTTATTTAAATGGCAGATATTTATACGTGAGTTAACTGAACCTTCATTATCTAATCAACGATTTTATTTTATTACTTATAATCGCGCTACCAACTGCGCTACGAATTCATGTGACCTTGTCGAAAATCTTTGCGACCTTCTACGAACTCTAGTGCCGTTAGCTCCAGTGCGGGTTCGAGTCCAGTTATATCTAGTTTTTAAGCGTTATCGAATTATCAAACTTCATGGATATAACTACCTGCCAGTCTATTTAGTTAGAAGTTAGCCGGGAGTGCGCGGGGAGGGGTAAACCCCGCGCGGTTATCGCTTGTCAAATAACTGCGCAAACACGATTGTATTTCATCTTAAAAGTTATTTAGAAGCGCTGAGTTCTGTATCCAACCAAAACATAAGAGGTACCAGCAAATAAAAGAGGAAACTGTTGGAATGGTAATAGCTTGGCGTAGCGGTCGGCGACGACAAACCAGGTTCTTTTACAACATGCTACGGGCAGGAAGCACGCTACATCAAATACTAAGAGCTAACTAAGTTTACGCACATTTTCGAGTAACCCCGACTTAAGTTGAAGTACTCGTGCTGGCACGTTTCTTACAAATGCAGTCCTATTTTTATTAGATTGTTGAACTATGTATGTAAAAAAATCTCCTCTGTTAGCTATATTTTCTTGAATATTGAGTAAGATACTTCTATTGTTAGTAAGTTTGGATGTTTATTAGGTTAGGTAAATAAAATAGTAGGCAGTTAAGTAAAATTATGTTTAAATAATTACTAAAATTTCCACAGATGTCTGAAGAGTTTTATTAGTGAGTTTGCCGACTTAGATAAGGTAGGTGAGATAGTAAATAAATAATGCTGGGCAATCCACAGAGCATCATCTAACCCCAAGCAAAGCAGAGCTTATTTTATGGGTACTAGATAATTAATATACTTAATACATATTTTTTAATTTATTATTATTCACTAGCGAACCCCCCCGGCTTCGCACGGTTTTTATTATACCTATAAACCTGCCTCTTGAATCACTCTATCTATTAAAAAAAACGTATCAAAATCTGTTACGTAGATTTAAAGATTTAAGCATACAACGGGGACATAATAGGGATATAGGGACATAGTGACAGAGAAAGCCACTTTGTTTTATACTATGTAGTGATTATACGTAGTTAGGTATATTTTTATCGAACCCGCAAACCTCCTGCGTCGCAGGCGGACCTTCGCTTGTACCGAAATAGGTACCTGTTTGGTGTAAATAATTACAGATAATCAGATTGTATGTTTTGTTTCACCTATAAGCCTTGTGTCGTACATTCGTACATTCTAAAGAAGCTTTCCAAATACTCGCCGCTGTTTGGGTTGAGGGAATCAAATAAAAGACGGGAATTGTCAGCCAGTTTACTGCTCAAATAAGAAACACTGTTTTTTCGATTGGCGAAAGACGATCAAATATTTATGTTTTGAACGATTTGAACACTCCTGTGAAAGATTATTGGCTAAAGGCCAATTTACTCTAAGGTAATCTACATAAGGCTCTAATTTATATCTCCATCTAAGTAGTATGGTCCGAGGAGAACCACTCCAGCATTGTACGCACAGGTCTCCCACGGGAAAAGAACCCCTTGGGACTTGCTTCATCCCTTCATGGGACAACAAAATCATCCGTCAAAGATGTATGATCGCCGACCATTAGCAACTATACAACGACTATAGCAACCTTATCAAATTAGAGCTAGTGCGCCGTCAAACGAATCATCAGTTGACAAGTTGCTTGACGACGCAGTTTTGCTAAGATAAGAGATCAAGTATTGATTGGATCTCAGTTTCCAGCGAAAAAGGCTCTAATTATTATCTACTTAATATAAAAAGTACGTAAATTAAAAAATCCCAATTTATGTGAAAAGTGCAATTAAGAAGTTTGCAAATTTGATCGTAGCAACAAATATATCTACCATTACCGCAGAACGGTTTATTGGAACACTATATTCAGCTTATTGGACGTGTTATTGGGAACGTTTCCTGAATATTTACGACAAGTGCTGACTACAATATATTAGTGAAAAAATACGTAAGATTTTTTATTGGGACTAGTTCAGTTCGGGTTACCTAAGACTGCGTTGTTTGTTTGTGAGGCCTCGTCGTTTGAGCATCAATGCACATGCTGATGGAAATACATGAACAGCTGCAAGCTGCAACTCCGCTCTACCGGAGCACACGTTATGAAAATGAGAATTTAATTGTCTGTGAAGAATACTATGGGATTACCATTTATTCCGAGAGAAGCGAAATTTGGGCACATATTCCTGATTGCTCTACATTTCTGTTCTTGACGGCCGCACTGGCATGGTGCTTGCATTCAACCGGCGATGGATGGCTTTATTGAGAGAATTGCGATCGCATGGTCACAGGCAAAAGATAATCTTGTATATGCTGCACTTTAGCCAGTCTGGGATTGGTCGGGACTTGGCATCGCCGTCTGTGTGCTAGTAGGTACTTTCATAACTCTAAAAGGAGGATTATATTTTTAAAAAAAATATTGATTCTGTTTTTGAATAGTATAATTACTTTGTATAATACAACATAAATAAATTAATCACTTATCAATATAATCAAAGTGATGAAATTCATGATGAAAATAAGATGGACTTTCTATTCTTCCGTTTGGCAATATATTTTTGGTTAGTCCCGCTGCAGTGTACTGCATGATAGGCATTGGATCGCCCAAGAGATATGGATTTTTTTGGTATGAATAGAAATTATTGTTATAGCTTCTGCGGTTTAGTTGAATTCCTTTGACTGAAGGCATAATGTACGTGATTATGGGCTTCGCTGGGCTGTTTGCGACATCGGCTGGCTTTCTGATTGGTCTAACGTCTTGCGTTTTTATATTGGACTTAAAATTAGGCATAATGTTAAAATTATTCTTAATTTTTAAAACAGGTTCATAAAAATAAGGAGATACTTGTTGCTGCCAAGTTCTCGGTAAGTCGTCAGGGTTTTTTATTTTTCTTACGGGAACAATACCAGTGTGTTTAAAGTCTTTGTTCATCTTTCTGCTTACAACAATTTTTGATATTGGTTTCTTAACCCAAGTTCCTTTATTTTGATTTTGTGTATTTGGTGGTATTGTTGCCTGAACTTTATTAGTTTTCTGAACTCTAGTAGTCTGAATTTTATTAGGTGTCATCATGTTATAATTAGTCTTGATATTATTCGGTAATAAGTCAAATTTGAAACTGGTGTTAGAATTGTCAGTTTTCTGAGAATTCCGCTTTGTTGGTGTTCGTTTTTTCTGAACGATACTTATGATGTTTTCTAAATCATGTAAACTAAGTGTCCTAATTGTAGAAGCAGCTACTTCTACTTTTCTTTCAAGACTAAATAGATCTTCATTGCTTCTCTTAATATTTTCCATTTCATTTCTAAAAGAAGCAAAGCTTGATATAGGTGATCTAACTGATCTTTCCCAAAACGATCTTGAAGCAAAGTTGTTTTCGTTAAAAACTGGGCTTTGAGGTTGCGGACGATTTGGTCCTTCTATTTCAATATTTACTTCCCGGTCACCCCACGTTTCTATTTTTCTTATCATTGAAGCTATTTGTTTACCCAGATCTGTGTAAAATGTGTCATTGAGTTGGGTCCTTGGTTGAAATCTACGAAAATTATTCGCCGGCTGGTGTGGTATTTGTGTTTGATAATTATTTCTGCGATTAGGCATCGGTTCTACTGGTATCAGACTTTTAGGGATTTGATTGGCAGGATTTGGAGGTGTTAGATGGTGCTGTGGGAATTGGCTTAGGGATTTATTTAGGTCACTTTTATGGATAAGATCAGCTAAATATTTGAAGTCTACGTCGTGTTGTTCTGGAAGCATTTCACGCATGTAAGGAGGCATGAAGTTATTTTTAGATTGAAACTCTTCCTCAGGCACGTCCAGTGGGAGGTTTGGATCTTGATATTGTTCAGCCATATAGTAATTTTCCAGTTTATTTTTTCTATTCATTTTTTCACGTAGCCTTTTCAACTAAAATAGAAGATAAAACTTACAATAATGAAAAATATACCTTATAAAGTAATTTGTGTGTAATTTATATATTGTATCTGTACTTACAAGTTTGTTTCGGCGATCTCGGGGTGATGTAGGTCGCGGGATTTTTTTCCTGAAACACAAAGTAATCATTTTAAAACAAGAATCTATGCATAAAGAAAAAATAAATTTTACACACAGTGAAGAGAGTTAGTTATGTGTTAACACATTATGTTATATATTAATAAAGTAACATTCTGTGTCGGTTACAAAATCGGGGACTTTGGAACTTACCTAACGCCGGCTATTTTATTATTCTTATTTCTTAGTCTTGACCTCAGTGCTGGAGGTTCGTCCGCGGGTGGTTCTGAGTCCTCTACGGGTGGCACATCGTCATTTGGTGAAGGCGGAAGCTCATCTTCAGGCGCCGGCACATCAGCAGTCGTGGGGACATCGGATATAGTGGTAGTGATAGTCGTTGGGTGTTCTATGGTCGTGGTCGGGACTGTAGTGCTTGAGTCTGATCCACTAGTGACACTTGTTTCATCACACGGAGGTGGTGGACCTGGATTTAAAATGAATTATTCTTAAAATTTAGTTTTTCTTTTTAGTTCTTCAAATCATGAGTTACAAAAATCATATTAAAGTGGGAAGAATTTGACTAAATTATCAAATGAACACTAAGCTAACAATCGCTGTTTCCTAAAACATGACAGAATTTCAAGCTATACTTTTAATTCTAAATTACGCCACACAAAGATGGTCTCTCTCGATAATAAATAAATAAAGGAAAGAAAGGCTATAAGGTTTAAGGTTCTTGGAAAAATTAGTGACCTGGGTAAGGGAACATAGGTGGACCCATTTGGGGCCCTTGGATCATGGGCGGAACGGGGACCATCGGGTACATCGGCATGGGCGGCGCAGGCATCCCGATCGGAGGGTAGAACGCACTATCCATATTTGGTAAAAATATGAATGACGGCAGCGGAGGTTGAGGCTTTTTGTTAAATATAATTATTTTCTTATGACCATGTCCATCATCTTTCTTTTCACTTGACTTAGAACTGGCGCCGCTGGTGCCGCTGTCGCCTGCGCTTTCTGAGCTATCTTCTTTTGAATTCGATGAAGATCCCGAAGAAGAGTCGAATAAACTATCATCCTCCGTAATTCTAAGTAGTTTACTCTTCAAACTCTTTGATTTACTCTTTTTTTTCTTTTGTTTATGTCTCCGAGATCTATGTGATCTTCTTAATGGTTTAGTCTGTTTGTCGCCGCTTCTTCTCGAGGGAGATGATTCCTCATCTTGAGTTTTGTTGATGACTTGATTTTCAATAGTCTTGAAGAATTGATTATAAAGCCAATCACCTAAGTCATCAGCATCTTTGGTTATCTCATCAATTTTATCTTCGACGGGATTGGAAGTGGTACTCGAGGTACTAATAAGTTTGTTTGGTGGTGTCATAATTTCTACGTCTGTAATCCTGGTAGGCTCTGGATTATAATAGCGTCTGAATGTGCCTTTTGTAAGTTTGGAGCTGGAAAAGTTAAAAATATTTAAAATATCGAATATCGTAGTGTGCATCATTCAGAGTTTCAGAGGAAACAACAATGGGATTTTAAATAAGAGCGTACTCACTTGTGTTCGCATATTTTACTATCTGTGTCGAAGTAATATCCGGGATGGCAATGGCACCCGACCACACAACCGGGGATGCCATCGACACAGTATTCAAATCTCCCATGTGCTCCACATTCTAAACCAAAAAAAAAGGTGGCCATTCACTCCATTCATTGAGATACTAAATATTTGAAAACACATCTTCATGAATAAAAAAACTTTCATACCATATTCGGATTCTGCATGCAATAATGGAAAAAAGAAAATTGCGGACAAAAACCAGATGCGAGTTTCACCTCTCATAATTGTTTATTTTTGATATAGACCATGTTTATGCGATTAAGTTAGATTCCAGCCACGTAGTTATTTCTTTCCAGTCCGTATTCGTGTGCTATGAAACTGAAGGTTGTTGAGTGCATATTATATTGAACAATGGGTAAGTTTGATGACGTTTTTTGTAAGACCTAAACAATGGTAGTATTGAAATGATAAAATACTCTTATGGACTAAGAAAACGAGTGGGCTTTTTGTTAAATCGAAAAATGAATATCTTAGCATTCTTCATTCCTATCGTAGAAAAGAAGTCGCTCGCGGCTTGACTTTTTGGACGTTATCTTCATAGATCAACTCCGAGGTCTGGGATGCCTTTCAGTCCCCTGAAATTTAACATATCAGTAAAGTATGCCGTAGGTTTAACATATCTGTAAGAAATTTAACATATCTGTAAAGTATGCCACAGGACATTTTTAAAGGGATAGTTTCGGGCTTACTTGGTGCAATCCTCCGGCATGACACACTTGTGCGTTCTATCATCCCTCACGTAGGGGTGCACACACACACAACCTGCTTCGCAAAAGGGGTAGCAGGGCTGCATCCTGTCTCGAGGGTTGTCGCAAGTCACCGAAGCACACCCCGCAAAGCATGCCTCGTATCTAAAAATAACCCAATTGACAATAAGATATTTCGAAAGGCTTATCATAGCCATACATAACTCACCTGATAACGATTAAATTTACCTTTCATGTGGTCGTTCACAATTAGTGGCCAAAACTTTTTTGTCTTCTTTATCCCTAAAATTACAATAAGTTTTAAATAATCTAAGCAGTGTAGCAGTGCGTGTGTTCGTTAAAACTTGATCTTAACTCACGCAAACGCCAAATGCTCCGAACTTTTTCCTCCTAGGCCAGTCATCTTGTCTCCGTCATCGTACTTGCGTGGTTGTCTAAAGTTCGACGAGAGATCCATATCATGCTGTCTGTCTGGCATTCCGCTATACGAGTTCTTTACATCAATGTCATCTGGGTATCTATTGTCATAATCGTATCTCTTCCTGTCCCAATCTCTGTGATCTTCGCCTGGCTTCTGTAAGGCTTTTTTTCTCCAATTTCTTCGGTCATCTATCATAGAATGTCTTTTCATTCCGTCGGGATCGTCGTAGTCATAGTTGTTGGCTTTTGTTGTTATTGCTATGAAATCGTCTGCAATTTTATGAAATCATTTATTTATGGTCCTAAAACTGAATATTCCAACAGAAGCGAACACTCACAGAGCAGAAATGCTAGTATTAACAGTTTCCTCATTTTCCTTGTTTCGCGAGGCACATTGTTCTCGGCCGAGTTCGACGTTCCGTTTCGAGTTTAGCTAATCAGTGAAATTCTACTTTGTTTCACAAAAACGGCGACGCCACCGGATGTATGTTGTGGTTTTATCGATCTACAAAAAGATTGATGACTTTTGTAGCAACTTATTTTTGTTTTTCTTTGGCGTTAACGAAGGTAAACAAATGTTAACTGAAACGCTTAGGATAGAACATTTCTTTGCCATTTTCGTAATTTTGTATATCGACCTACATAAACCTATCTAAAGAACTTGGTATAAATAATTTATAGGTTGTATAAAGAAAAGATTTCCTTGAGTTCATTTTATTTTAATGTAAGTCATAAATCATAACCTTTTCAGCGTAGTTATGAAACCGTTGTTATTATTAATATTATTGTTATTGAGCATCTTCCTTGGCTGTAGAGCTTTGATGGGTGGTGGGGCAATGACGATGTTGAAGTAGTTTCCCATGCGGGACACGTCGGAAGGCCGCCGCGGATCCTCGGGCTTGTTGACGGGCCCAGCGGTATCAGAGTCCGTCTCCAGGTACTCTGGTGGCATATCTTCCCGGTAAGGACGAGGCGTTCGGCCAGGGTTGTACTTTTGGAACGATCCATTAGGAATTATTTTCTCTTCTTGGGGTCTAACCCTTTTGGTTGCTACTGGTATGCCCATTTGAGTTCTGGAACAATGTTTATCAGTATGTAAGTTAAATGTCCTTTTCTAGGGGTTGATGATGGACAAAGAAGAAAATGATGCTAAATCGATTGAGTTGATATGCGTGGCATAATATTAAGTATTCGAACAAGTAAATGATTTCAAATACGGACTGTCACTGTGTTTTATTTGTTGAGAACCTCTGTGGCACAGCGGGCAACAGTACAACGGTCTGTTTTTCGGGTGGGCAGGGTGTTTTCTATGTACAATAAAAATATCTATGTACCAATTAAGTTTATCAGTTATACCCATACCCAACCCAAGCTCTGCTTAGCTTCGGGTTGGATGATGTTGTGTGAATTGTCCAGCATTACCTATTTATTTTTATGTTTCATAGACTTGTTTTCAACAGATGAAAACAAGTGTCATAGGAACTGGGTTGTCTGAAAAAGACGATAAATGGTAGTAGCAACTGGGTTGTCAGAAAAAGACGGTAGATGGTAGGTGCTTACGGAGAGCAGTCTTGAGGCAGCACACACTGGTGCGTGCGGTCGTCCCTGACGTAGGGCTCCTCGCAGACGCAGCCGGGCTCGCAGTACGGGTAGCAGGGCCGCAGGTGATTGCGAGGGTTGTCACACGACACCTCCGCGCAGCCGCCGAAGCATGGCTCGTACACTTCGTTGGGCCAGTAGCAAGCTGGAACAAACATTTATTTGAATAAATGTAAACAAACACTTATTTGTACCGGAGAGATTTTCTAGGAAAGTCATGATTCCTTCATGAGATGAATGTCAACAAAAGAATGCCTTTTTGTTATTGTTGTTTATTGTAATGCGAAGAACAGTTAGTTTTATTCATCAACAAGGTATACCGATTACAGTCATTAAACGCCTTATTGATAAATAAAGATGAATAAAAGTCTTAACTTTGCAGACTACCTCTAGCCCAAAAGACCATATTTTACACATCCAGTCCTAATAAAGCACCTCTGGCTAAATCCCCTACGAGCATTATTGGGTAAGTATCTAAGGACTGTAAATCTAGTGGTCGTACTAGACTCTCATTCGTTTTGAAGTCGTTTCCACAGGGCCATTACAGGTCCCCCTGGGAGCCGCTGGATGGCCACCACTTAGGCACTACGTAAGAACTTTTGCTACGAGGCATGTTCTTCTATTTTGTCTCCATCGACCGGTGCCAAATACCTAAGGCATTGAACATTTTTCAAAGTATAGATATTTCTTTTTTAAACTTGATGTCAGTAATTTAAGAGAAAGTTTTACATTTTTTAAGTTTGCTGTAAAATACGATGAGCGATACCTAATATTCGCCCATCCCTCAAGTTAGCAGGTTTGTACCTCTTGTTTTGTGCAAAGATAAATAAATACATTATTTATTTTCCTTGAGTCTTTTGAACTGACATAATACTTCAAAAAAAAAAGCTTGTGCAAACTTTACGAATTAAACAATACCTTTTATAATCTTTGCTTCATCTCTGCAGTTTGCTCGCTGAACCCAAATAATTATAAAAGCGAAGGCAAATTTAGGAACCATTTTAGCAGATTAATAGGCTGCACGATCAAACAACACTTTACTACTGGTTTCCTTGTGAACTAATCACACAATGTTATCAGTCTCTAGCTATTAATTTGCTTTTATTTTTCATCCATCTAGTTTTTACTCATTGTTTCTATCATCTGCGACTAAAATTTGAGAGGTCTTTGTCTTTTACTTCAGTTAACGACTTAGTGAAATTGATAAGTTGTGCCTGAAACATTGCTATAAATTAGACCAACAATTGAGGGGTGGTTAGGGTGTATTTCGGTTTAATTGTGGATTTAAAACATCCCAATTTTCATAAAAACACACGTTATATATTAATTTTTAATAAAAAGGTATTATAATATGAATCGACGGGTGTGTTAATTCCCAGTTCCCCGTGTTGTCAAACAAACAGCTCGGCTAAGCCTTGTCTGATTGAATTATTGCTTGTTCAGTAATGTTGAGGCGACACAGCCGCTTCGGGTCACGTCCCTTGATATTGTGAGCATGTTACCTGCGCTGAACGCTTTCAGAAGATTTTCTACAATACCTGTTTGAAATACGAGCTATTTTCCGCAGCATCGCCCGTGTCGAAACGAGATAGGGGCTTGGGGGTAACTTTCACATGAATTATGTCATATTTTATATTCAAATGTTTTATAGAGTTCAAGACTGAAAGCTTGGCAATAGTTGCAATCATAAGGGAACTTGATAAAAATAGACTGCATAAACAAAATACGAATTGATCCTCGTAGTAATGAACTACCTCTATATGACGAGTGAGTGACGTAACTTCATCGCAAATGTTTGAATACCTGCCAGAAACTATTTGATCAGGCACCAGCGTGAATCCAAACATAGAATTTCGCCACACCAGCCAATCCACGTTTATACCTACTTTGAAAACAATTACTGAACAAACCTATTTGTTTTATATTTAGCGGGAGAATTGATAAAGGATGACCAGCATAACGATGAGTTGATGAGGTAAACAGTACCAAAACGAATATGATAGCCAATAGTTATGTGCTTTCCACATCTTCACTCCTATTTATCCAGGGTTGTTTTCTTCCTTCGCATGAGGATACAAAACACGCTATAATACTTACAGTGTAACAAGTGTAGCCTACAGGCAATATATTGCTGCCTGCTACAGAGGTGGAAGGGAATAAAACCCTATATTTATGTACTTTAATGACTAGGCGAGTTGTATTTAGGAAGGTAATGTTAGGGTTTTTCAACTTTTTTTATGGTGTTGTTGGCCGTAGCTAATAGTCGTAAGTAATATTTTTTCTCATTTAACTGAACTGTTTTGTTCTTTGAGAAAATAAAGAATCTTTAAACGGATGTTTACAACTTTCTGTTTAGAATTAGGTAGCATCCATCGTGAATGTCTCTTTCTTTCTCTACTATGCGGATTGTCCATCATTATTTTTTTCTTTATCTTGTTCAGAAGTCTACGAAGGTGTTTTCCTTGTGCTATACTACAAAATTGTTTGGACACTATATCACTACACTATTATCGCACTATTATCGTTAACAAGTTGTTTTACAGCCTGAGGAAATTGAGGTGTTTCTTACAAACGTAGGCAAGGGGCGGCCCAGAAATAAAACCTCCCGATAAAATATGATTGCTCCGATCTTTTTTACAACTTATGTAAGTGCTCCGATTTGCAGGGCACCTCTGTTTGCGGGTCTTGGCTTCCGGTCAGAAACGTTTTCCTTGTAAATGATGGAAACGTAGATATTTTATGGGTTGGGTGTGATAAGAATGATTCGGTAGCAAGTGTAAGGACCGATGATTTGTTGGAATGACGGAGGTTCGAAATGAATGAATGGACACTTTTTTGTATTAGAAAGTATCACACAGTTAGTATCATACAGTTGTTACAAAACGTACATCAAATTAACATACTATAAAACAAAATACAAAAGGTGACCTTATCGCTGAAAGCGATTTCTCCCTGGCAACCTTGTAATACTACCACGAATTTAACAGCGCGAACAAAGAGTATCTCCGTGAGAATAAATTCTTTGAGATTTTTAATCCCATGCGTTTTTTTTAAAGAAGTACCTATTTAGCACCAATTTTCAAATTAAAGATAAAGCCACGTCCAACATGGTTAGGTAGCTAATTATCCAATAAAGACGTGTTGATTTTCCCCGGATGCCAAGCACGCATGATACAAATTACAGGCAAAGTGATCTGCCGTTACATATACGGCTTTCGATTGCCTAGCCCTTTCTTATCAAAACAACTATCACACCTCAGCCATCTAACTTCTATTCGGTTGTAGTAAGGTTGGTATTTGTTCGGATTGTCTGGCGAGTAAGAAATGATCACCGGTCCGGTTGGTCTCAAGGGTCTGAGGTCCAATATATTTGGGGAGCGCTGGCGAGTCTTCAAGATTACTGTCAGCAAATAGGACGGCGACGTGCTTGGAAGGAAGATGTCCAATAATGTGACCTATTGCAGCGCCTCTCTGCTCGTCCAATGAAGGCCTTTCTCTGGCTATTTTCTGAACGTAACCCGTTTTGATACAAACAAATACAAATCAATATCTTTATTTGCAGACGTGGGTTAAAAATAGTAGGTAACAATTTAGAGAGTTATGATATATATTTTACCTAGAGCTAAGGCATAATCACTATTATTAGATATTTTACTCTTGGAGTTTTTGTAGCTTCTTTAGGTTCCGAGTTACCTATTAAATTATTTATTTCAATGAAATGTTTAGTTAGCCTAAATTCTGAAGCTTTCTTTTCACACTACATACCTACTCGAAAATGTTACTTTGTATGCCTCGACTAATGTCACCATAATCGAAGGAAAGTGATTACAAATTGGCTAAAAAATGTGAATGTGGGTAACATTTCCTTCGTCATACTCTTTACGATGATGATCTGCGAAAGAAGATGCTGAATGCACCAAGTTGAAGACAGGGCACTATGGCTCTCATTAGAAGAGGCCTATGTCCAGCAGTGGACTATTTATAATTATTATCACTACATAGTATAAAATAAAGTCGCTTTCTCTGTACCTATGTCCCTATATCCCTAAGTCCCTTTGAATGCTTAAATCTTTAAACCTACGCAACGGATTTTGATGCGGTTTTTTTAATAGATAGAGTGATTCAAGTGGTAGGTTTATACGTATAATAAAACCGTGCGAAGCCGGGGCGGTCGCTAGTAGTTTATATAGTACAGAATTATAGATTAATGATGATGATGACATAATCTAATAACACAGTGGATACACAAGTCTATAATTTCCCAAGCAAGCAATACCGGTGCTGCATAAATTGAAGTAGATACCTAGTTGGAGTTAGCGAACACGATCGACGGTATATTATTACTGCTATAAACACAAATAAACCCCGAACACGTACTGCTAACGACATTTTCGATGCAGTTTCATATTCTACTTAGCTGAACAAACTAGACGTTATAATAGTCTTATTGCTATTAATGTCTTAGACTTCCTAGATAGTAGATCAATGAATTATGTTTCGAAGCCAATTTAGTAAACCGACTGAAACGCCAGAGACACTTTTCTGGGTTCGATTCCCCGCAAGATCAGTTCAGGCGTGCGTGAATAGGTAACACACAGAGAATTACTTTTGATAAGATTCGTTTGAAAGTAACACTTATTATATATACATTTACTTCCATTTTATCATTAATGCGGATTCATTTAAGCTTCCTTAAATAATAAATTTCAGAGAACCGCATTCAAGTAAAAGAAAACTTAAGTCGGTTTTTCATTTCCTTCTTGAATCCCTCTTAATTGCGAAAGCCCCACCTTACCTGGCGAAGCACCTATTAATGATATCCTAGCAAAGCACGTCGCTACAAGACGTCTTAACTTACGCTCAGGTGCTAATGTTCTTTAACTATATTTATACGGGCTACGTGCTGTAGTTCGCACTAATGCTCGAATAAAATATTGTTTTCTGTTTGCGCGCTGTATTTTATTTTTGTTTATGTTTGAACAATATGAATTTAAGAGAGACAGACGGCGTGCCCTGTTGGAAGAGAGAGATTACTTGTTCATTCTTTATATAGTTTCTAATCACTACATAGTATAAAACTAAGTCGCTTTCTCTGTCCCTATGTCCCTTTGTATGCTTCAAAACTTTATTTTAAACCTTTAAAACTACGCAACGGATTTTGATGCAGTTCACAATGCTTTTTAGTGAATGGCAGGACTTTCTTTTTTTGGCGTTGAGCATCGCAACGGTTTCATTCATTTTCAAATTATAGAATTTAATGCTTGCATTGCTTTCGTTTGTCTAAAGTAGACAAATCTTGGTTTGACCAGTCTTACAATTAGGTCATTGTAAAAAAAATGAAATAAAATAATCGGTAAGTGTTTATAATTTCTTGGAATCCAATTTTTTCACACCACAACAACAGGCACACGTCGTAATTAACGTAGAGCAGGGATAATTAGTAGTCGTTGACAAAGTTACGAGCGGTGAGAGTAGAAGCAATATCTGTTTGAGCGGCGCTGCGTAATTGAAATCGCGGTTTGGCCCAATAACGGGGCCATAGTGAAGGAGTCACATAGCCTAATCAACATTATCTATGAAAAAGCTCAGTCTTTATTCGATCAGTTAAAAATTAAATTTCAATCTAAATATGTATATAATAATATCGTTATTGTGTAACTTGATTTTTTCAGTGGGAAAAGAGAACATGTTAATCTTGTTCCGACGACGTTACGTTCGTAAGTACGGCAAATAGTAGTGATGCGAAGGTAAAAAAACAAGTTTCTACCCAGAAAGACATAATCACTAAAAAAAATTATATTACTGCCAAAACAGATTTTTTCAAAAAAATCACAAACAAGCATGCCCGCCTGATGGAAAGTTCTAATTTGTATAGAGTGACCCAGCTGCTTCTAAGCTATGTCGATGGATCCGGGAAACGCTCACCGCGTATAAATTAGGGAATTATATTAATCGCGGATAACGCCTCGACTAACGAGTTGCTCCACCGCCTTCTACTTACTATACACGCTTATTCGTTTACTATATCTATACTATATAATATGTATTGTATGTTACTCCCCGAGAATCCTTAACAATACAAATTATTAACATGGTTGTAACATGTACGTCATTTATTTGCTGAATTGTATTTGATTACCTACTGAATCTTCTATCTAAACTGGCTCGAGATTTCGAGTTCGGAATATGAATAATTTCAAAGTTATAGCATCCAATTTACTATACAAACATCTAACGGTCTATTTAGAATTGGGTTGTCAAAAGCTCCATGAAATGTTTATTTATTTCGCTACCGTCCCGAACCAATGTTTATATTATTAGCATCCAAACTTACCTTTCTGCATCTTAAGTTGCTATAAAATATATTTTTTAAAAGGAAAAACCATTTACCAGAACAAAATCCAATTTTAAATTTAATTTCAGTGTCGCTTTGGTGAGAACAATCAATTTGCCGGGCGATTATGCGCGGGAAATTAACGCTATTACAGATAACAGACCATCAGCCCACCTGGGAAGGATTAGGAACCAGATAAGCGAATGTATTGCCGCCATTACAGGAAAGAACGTCTTACAAAAACAAAGGAACGTAATTGCCGGGCTGTTTATGTTACGAAGGGACGGGTTAGGAACAGACCCAATGGAGGACTGGGTAACAAGGTTCGTAGTTCGTAAGTATTATGTCCAATTACGTGGGGTTACGTATGTAGCTGTTACCTACGGACAGTCACTTGAGGTTTGTGGTGCGCCGCTGACATCTAACACGCGTAGCGGTGTGCTACGGAGGGCTACGAGCGTAGCGATTTGCTACATAACACTTGTATATTTCACTATAGTTATACACTTTCCAGAAAAGTGTCTTAGCTTTATTAAAAATTAATATAAATTGAATAGAAATCACCTCACATTTTTTGTAACAAAATTATTTCAGTACTAAGAAAATTAATTACCTACGTGTAAAAAAATAAAAAGTTATCCTTCAAGGGAACGGTTCTTTTATAAGATGGACTAAACGAGTGTAACAGTTTGCTATGAAAGGCTACGAGCGTTGGTGTTTTGATACAAAGAAATTCGAATGTAAGTTAGCTAGAAAGGTCTACAAAAGTTGTGGTTGGCTACAAATTACTACGAGCGCAGCGGTTTGCTACGAAAGGCTACGAGCGTTGTCTTTTGCTACAAAGGACTTCGAATGTAGCTAGAAAGGTCTAAGAAACTAGTGGTTGGCTACAAGTGACAACAAGCGTACGGAACGCAACAATCATAGCGGTTTCTTACAAAAGACTATAACTGGTAACGGTGTAAGGCGCAAAAGGCGTTTGCGATGGTTTGCTATGTACGTAACACCGAGTTATATGGGAATACCTTTGGTGCTCAATGCATAGGTGCCCAAAAAATAGGTGCTGAAACGGGAAACTTCATATTTCGGATTTTTAAAATATTTTCCCCGTAAAAAAATGTTTTTGATCCCGTGTCGATTCCGTCCCTTACACAAAAGCAAGACACTTTATTCACGATATCTAAACGACCAGTCGAAGCTCGGGGGAGAGAGCATCAAGCCTTTATCGGCGCTAAGTTGTAGAGGCCTTTGTTTGCAGCCTGGTTTGTCACCGCGATACACCCTTGACATATTTTAATCTTTTCGTCTTTGTTCGAGCGTCACGGAGAAATTAGCAGCCCTCAACAAAGTTATCTGACTCGCAAACGTTATATTCGCCGAAAACAAAACAAGATGCGGGATGACGCTAACGTCGACTTTAATTAAATAAGTTTTCCTTTATTTCAGCTTTTCATTGTAAAATAATTGCTCCAGAGAGTAAATTATTTTGATATAACTTTACTAAGTACTTGCGTCCCCTAAATTTACTCCGCAGTCGATAACGTAGCAACTTCCAGTGATGGAACTCGCTTTGTCACTTGCGAGGAAAGTCACGAGCTCGGCGATATCTTCCGTTTTGGTCACTTTCTTCAGCGGTGAGTTTAATTCGATGCTCGCGAACATTCTATCTGTATCCGTCTCGCTCATGCCGCTCCTTTTGAAGAACTCCGTCCTGACAGGTCCGGGGTTCACCGCGTTCACCCTCACGCCGTGACCTCCGCACTCTAAAGCGACACATTTCGTGAACATATCTATAGCCGCTTTTGACATACAATAAGGAGCTAAGACAGGCAGTGGTTTGGTAGACAGTATACTCGATATATTCACTATATTTCCTTTAGTTTTTGAAAGATGTGGCACAACTTTATTGGTGAGCATGTACGTGCCGCGGACATTTGTGTTCATGACATAATCGTACGCTTCTGTTTTAGCATGTCCCACTACTGAAGACACACCGGCGTTGTTGATAAGGACGTCGATTCTCCCGTAGTGGCTTACTGTGTGCGCGGCGATTCTTTCAATATCCTCGTCAATGGAGATGTCAGCGGTGATGACTAGCGGAGTGAGTCCGCTGGCTTCTTCGCATTGTCGGGCTGTTTCTGCTAGTTTATCTATGTTGCGGGCGACTAGAGCTAGTTGTGCTGATGATTGTGCGAACTTGAGGGCGCAGGCGGCACCTATGCCAGAGCTGGCTCCCGTGAGGAGTACCACCTTGTCTGCGAAGTGCATGGTGCCGTGGCCGGCTTGTGACTGAGCCACAATGGCTAGGGACCTCATTATACGGCGGTCGGTGCTCGCTTCCGCGTGAAACCGCATTTCTACCCGTAGGTGTCATGTGTCACGCTTCCTAGATATTTAATTTCACTAGGCTAAGTACACACTCTTTGTGAGGCTTTTCAGAAACTAAATAGTAGAAGAATATCTACGTAATCATAAAGTAGGTAAATGCGAAAAATTGGATCGATGGATGTTTGTTATCTCTCACGGCAAAACTACAAAATGGGTCGATCTTAAATGTTCAAGGCCTGAAATAAAACAGGCTACTTTTCATCCCGTAAATCAGTTCCCATGGGATACAAATTACTTTATAAATGCAAAAGTTTGAATGGACGGATGGATGATAAACTCTTCACGCCAAAACTATAGAACGGAACGGGATGAAATTTAATAGACGTAGTTCTAGGCCTGGAATAAAACTTTTGTTTTATTACTATTTTTTATTAATTTTCACGCAAGTTTAGATGCGGGGCACCGCTATTCCATAATATACGTGTCTGTTTCTCGTCTAAAAGAGCTTATAAGGCTAGTTCCCGAGTGGACAGGTTGTTATGCAAAGATGTCGCAAGTCTAATTCATTGAGTGCGCTCAGCGGACTGCAGCGGAGCGCTGAAGTGCAACTTCGAATTCCATTAATAATTAAGTCAGTTATATGGCTGAGTGGTTGCCAGCTTTGCAACTACGTATGAGCTTATGCTCCTAACTAATCTTATCGGTTACGTGGTTCTGTAGTATGAGAATGGAACTGGCTTATTTAATATGGATTTGAGATTATTATGAACTTACGAGACGAGACTTTAAGGATCTTTTAAAAGCAAACTTTCTTATAAAACTCATTTGTTTTTACGATCAAAGATTTCATTTGTTTTGATTACTCGAAGAATTAGAGTATTTACGAGTACTTTATAAGTAAGAATTTATCTCTAATATATATTTAAGAGGAGAAACTTACATAGAACTCATCATTATCGAATCGTATTAGTTCTCACGTAAACATAGGTGAAATTTTATACATTATTGTGGGGTGGGTAAAAGAAAAGTCATATTACAGTATTCATTCCATTTAATTGAGTCTTCTCGCTCGATATTCGAAAGACAACATGTAGAGTTTGAAGCTATATACATAATTAATTATTAATTCGATCTTACATAAAATACACTTACAATAAAAGCTCCCTAAAATTGTCTTTGGCACTTGCATTACGTTAGTTGAGATACATGTAGAAAGACACTTATGAAAATAAATATTATCTTTACGAAAATAGCAATAAGGTTTATTATGGAGCAGAATACGTATATGACTGCAGTGGATTAGAGTCTTGTCTTACAGTAGCTATAAAGAAAAAAAACACCCCTTAAGCTATCTATAAACAAAGCACACAAAATGTTTATGATTGAGATTCTTGTAAAAAAATAACAACCCTAGAGATCATAAGAAATAAAGGCTATATTACCATAAACCGGGGTTTATTTGCATATCATTACGAAGAGGAGTTTGAAATTGTCAAACCAATCAACAACTCAACAACGTCTTTGTGATCTTTAAAGGTGGACACTCAGCCTTAAGCGAAAAGGGTCGTGATACCAATACTTGAAGAGGGAAACGGCTTCCCTTAGGGATTTGTTGTGGCCATGATTTGCATGTTTATGTAAGTACAGTTGACGGCATTAGTATGTATGCGGCGGAACAGCGACCGGACTCGAGGGCTAATCGAATGACTGGCTTTGATTGGCTTTCCCCATGATATTTGGTGGCAGTGAAGTCATTTACATCTTCGTTCGGTCCTCATTTCTTAAATTACATGCCTCGAGAGATATGAACCGTGAGATAATTAACTGAGGTTTAGTATAACTATCATTACAGGACAGTATTTTAGACACTATAATTTATTATTCCATTTGATATATAGTTAGAAGCAAAATGTCTTTTGAATACCATTTTTGGTGTCGGAAAACTAATTTACGAGATAGAGATAGCGACATGCAGTACTAATTGTATATTTAGCGTATATTCTAGTAAATACAGCCAAATAGGAGCCATAAAATACACACAATACTCTGTACAAAAATGATGTGTATAACGACTGGAGGGAGTGCGATACTGGACGTTTACTTTCCACCATTTTTACATTTACTCCTTAGTATCATAACTCTAAGGAGGCCATAACCTACCTATAGCTTCTACCATTTATTACTAACACGTTTGAGAAAATACACATTATAATAAGACGAAGTATACCTAGATATAATGACACGGTACAATACATACTTTTGTAGGTGATATTGCGTTTAAAAAACCGTGACTTAGATGAAAAGATTTCAACAAAAAAATTAAAATAATTTAAAACGTAGGTGATATACCTATTGCGTTTAAAAAACCGTGACTTAGATGAAATGATTTCAACAATTTTTTTTTAAAATAATTTAAAAGGTTCACGTTCAAACCTTTTCGTTTGTAGAAAAGTGCGATCATATCAATTTCTTTCCAGTAAATTAATAGAAAATCACTTTATTCTAAACAGGATCATGGTTTTCGGCCAAAATATTTTCTAAGTTCTTATATTTTCTTATAAAATAGAATCGACTCCATAGGAAATAAATAATATACCTTATTTAGTTCTTCATAGAATGACTCTTAAACATTTAAACCTATGTATTATTTACACTGATAAAAGTCGATTATCTAGTGGGTGGACAAATTAATAACACAGCTGAAAGCTGGCTGGCTTATAGATTTTTTTCCAACCTTTTAGGGCAATCGGGGTCACTGAATTTATAGCCATAACAAGCATAACGTACGATGCGGTCCAATACATTATTATTTTGTGCATTCGACTGTGAAGGAGCTTCGACGGAATATCGCTCACAACCATTTTAAAATGAATTTCGGTCCGACTTTTTCATAATCCTTTTCCAAATATTACGGAAACACACTGAAACCACAGCTGAGTCTACATGTAGGTATAACAGGTACTTTCGACTCCGTTTTATAAATGGCACCTTATAGAAAGTTTTTTTTATACTTAAAAGGAATATCTACTGAAGCACTAAGGATCTACTTCCTAAAGACAAGAAAAATCTTAAACTACGTTTAAAAGTTTACTTATAAATAGAATTTCGACACGACTACTAGAATTATAAAAATAATGTTCTACCCTTATTGCTAATCACGTCTGTACAAATAAATATTAAAAACGACTGCCAAAATATGAACACAACAAAAATACAAACTTGGAGATCACAATAAATATCGCTTTGCAATATTGTTTATACAACCTTAAAATAATTTCTAAGCAACCTTTCGAGATCAATCGTAAGAAATTTCAATAACTATAAGAGAATTATAATAGCTGACCAAGATAAATTTTAAGTTTTTTGCTCTAAAAATGTAATAAACAACATACTTTTTTTGTAACAACATGATAAAAGTAAAAATTTCAGCACAATTCTGATTCCCTTTTTAAATCTGGTGCAAATTTATGTTCGATAAAAATTCAAATCAAAATGTTTACGATAATTCTGATCAAACGTTTTACAATTGAGACTTCAGACATAATATCAAACTCGATCCGATTACAACAAAATAATCATTTTGATTCCGGCACGATTATGGCAATAAAACGTATATACCATTCGCATGTCCGTTTAGATAGATTTAAACCACACAAAGACTGGAAACAATTCACAGAAATGCTAAGAATAGAGAAAGTATCACTACATAGTATAAACCAAAATCGCTTTCCGCTGTCTGTCTGTATGCTTAATCTTTAAAACTACGCAACGGATTTTGATGTGTTTTTTTAATAGGTTAATTATTTTAACTAAAGAGGAATGTTTATATGAGTAAAAAAACCGCTGGGTCGCTAGTAATGCTTGGTAGGATATAGTTTAGTTCGTCATTTGTTTAGGAGTTCTTGAGATGATGTGCGTCGTGATCGCAGCGACGCAGCACGGCGAAGTGCGTCATTTGGAAGGTGTTGGTGGACCGGGCGCCGCGCTCGAGGGTGCCCGTCATCGTGTAGCCCATGTTGAAGTCTGCTTGGGTCACGTTCGACGTCAGGTACAGCTGCCAAACGAACAACTTACTCGTACACTATGGTACACTTACTTTTTTTGGATTGTTCAGCAGAAAAGATATTATTTAATCATTGATTAGTAAATAAGCGTATTAACACCCGGCTGTAATACCTGATTTACACTTTGTTATATGCGAGTGACAAGTGCAAGTGACTTTATGATTTCCGATAATTTTTCATTGAACATTTTGAAACAAGACGCATTGACATCTTTCACACAGCTGCGTCTTGACTTTTGCGATTTGGAGGCGCTCGTCTATTAATCGCCCCTACAGACGCAGGTGTCACTTACACTTGTCACTCGCACTTGATACTTAATAAAGTGTAAACCAGGCATTACAGCCAGGTGTTACTGCGCTTACTTAATAATCAATGGTTAATATATTTTCTTGCTGGACAATCCACACATCATCATGTCATGCATCTTCTAGTCCCAAGATAAGCAGAATGTATGTTATGGGTATACGATGACTGATATACATAATACAAAACTAGACATAGTTTTTTTTAATATTTTTCTATACTTAGATAAGACAAAGAAACCACCCACAACCCCGGAACAATTATTTGCAAATCGTACAAACATTTGTCCTAAGGCGGGAATCGAACCCGAAACCTCAGCCCGAAACCTCCTGCGTCACAGGCAGACCTTCGCCTACCATCGTCGCCGGTCGTCAACTTTATTATTTAGGAGTTTTTTCCATGCCTCAAATAACATAATTTTTATCTGTATTTAACCTTATTTGTACTAAAGCTAAAGCTCCAGTTTGAAAGGCATAAAGAAGGCATGTGGCCTAGTTCCTCACTTTGAAATCCGCGTCCGAGCCGAGATGTTTGAACGTGCCCACGATGTAGACGGCATTGGCGCCGCTTATCACCATCCGAGCCTGCGTGCTGTGCCTGAAACAACAATCACTTTACTATTTTGAAGAAAAAAACAGCAAATGCAATAGTAAATATACATATATAATAAATTCGCTACAGGGATGGAATAAATAATTATATTTTTACTCAAGAACATAACATTAAAGATGATTCCATATCGTAATACCGAGGTAGTTAGTACATTGAATTTTTTAATTGTTTAGGCCCTGTATGTCGTTTAATTTATTGAAAAAAATATAATTATTTTAAGAAAAAGTAAATTATTATGTAGGTATATATATAAGGTAATAAGGTATAAAATTTAAGTACCTAGGTAATTTTATATAAAAACAAAAGATTTACAAAGGGCGTTGTAATGTGAAGTGAAACTTTACAACACCAAATAAGAATAAGTTGAAATGAAGGATGTAGGCCGGGTAGGTGCAGATTAGTCTTTTAACAAGTACCTGAAGGTTAATTTCATTGTTACGTTTAATTCATAACCATAAGTTACATGTAAACTTCTTTGATTGATAATAATTAGTACATGGTGTCAGAGTCATGGATATACTCATCATTGATATAATATAATCTTATGCAGCCTGTATATTGTCTGACGAAGGTAGATAATCACCCTTCAGCCACTTTGGTAACGTAACCAGTTACGTAAAAACAATTTCACACATACGACATAAGTCATGCTCAAATTACAAGCATCATAAATGACATAAACCTTCGTAACTTCCTACAACAATAAAAACTGAAAGCAAAAACCAAACCGCAGAAATACAATACGCCAAGAATAATAAGTCCTCGGATGTAAACCGGTGTCACTCGACAGATAATGGTCACATAGTGTTTGTTACGAGGCGGACCTTGTGCCCAGCGTGTAGCTAATACCCTAGCGACATCTGTGATTTATCTCCGACTGGGCGTAGCTACCTGCCTTTCCTCGGGGATAGGAGAAAAATCTCACGAACTCCCACTTTATTTAATCTTGCAAGGTGCTTTACGTTCAAAATTTCAAAAATGGCGGATTTTTACTGCAGTGTTCAAATAACAGAGGTTAAGGTAAGGTTGAGGTTAAGGTAAAAGGTATTTAGTTCTGAAAGTATCGAGTTTCGGAATGTTATTCAAAACTACTGATTAAATTACATTGGAACGAAATTTGATGTTTTTTTACGAAATCTAACGACCAACTTCAAATTTCAAGCATAATTAAAGATTACTCAAAAACTACTAGTCTGATCTTGATCAAATTAATAAAGAAAGCACTAGCGTTTACATAAGAAGAATCAAAGAATCACAAGTTATGGCACAACGACACAAAAAAGCAGTTGAATTGAGAACTTCCTCCTTTTTACATGACTATTGAAAAGTAGACATCAGTGAATAAGATTAAGAACCTATTAAAAGCCATTCGTAAAGGCGTAAAAACATGAGAACGTCTCGGTTGAAGTTGTGTCTGTGAGTCGTCGGGGCAGACCGTTAGTAGCCCGGTCACGTAAAGCAGTTAGTAGGGCGCCAATCCGACACGTGCCACCGGAGCCCTAACGGTGTAATGGCGCTCTGTAATGGCCCTGAACATCTCCGCACCCCATGACGGCTCCAAAAACAAATTAAAAAGCCTCCACACGCAGGCCCAACGATTTCTTTAACCTAGTAATCACCGACTCTCCGCAAAAGTTCCCAAAAAGCTGGTGAAATTAAATAGAATTTCTGAAAGGACGCGGTAACGGATACCTTCCGAAACTTTTAAGTGAGCGTTCTGGCGGCCGTTCAAAACAAAATTATGTCTTTTGGTTCTGTGATTTAGACCGCTTTTGGTTTACCTCTAAAAAGAGCTTTTAAAATTATTCAAAAACGTTGTGGTTTTAATGTTTAAGTGATAGAATAATGGAACCAAATGTCATTGGTACCTACCTAGTTCCTTTGCATAGAAATTTAATTTATTTGGCTCCACACTAACATCTCTCCATCACACTAACATTTCATGAATAAAATCATAATGTTCGATTAACTTCATAGTTAACTCTCTGTCACGTAACATTTTAACATACTCTCATAGCCCTGCTTTGTTGCATCTTGTTATAAGAATGAAACATTAAATTAATTTGTTTTGAGCAATTTCCGGTCTGTCTGTAGAGTTCCTACATAAGGGTTTCGATCAAGTTCGATCAAGTCTTGCTCTGTCTGTCCTTTTCTCATTCCTGAATATCTCAGAAACTATCGAAGCTATTTTAAGAATAACAACATAATATCGTCCGAATGTATAAATAAAATATATTAAACAAAAGTCATCTACGGTGCAAATTGCGATATCTAATAATAACCAAAACTTCAGAACCATCCTTCGCAGACATAAAGGGCATCGTTGCGATGATGATGAATTACCCAACTTGTCAATAATGGGTTTTGATGGATGTGTAAGCTGCTATCGCTGTTTGAATTACAGCATCGCTTAAGCAGCACCTGAATTCATTCAGGTGTTAAACGTGACATGGGAAACCACTTAACGTCATTCAAATCAACCGGAAACACCCCCTCATCTCACATCTAAGTTATCGCTCATCAGATCAGTTTACTTAACTGAACTTCGAATACATACCTAACTAACATCCGAATCCTCAAACGCAACATAAATGTCATCACGTCTCAGTCGCAAGTTTTGGACACCTCAAAACCGCGACTCGTGTAGCGACTTTTTGTCTCTTTTCCATGATTATCCGTCAGAAAACCGCGACTTGAGACGTGCTTTTGTCTGAGTTTATTTGAGTATCCGAGGGTTCATGTCATCGACCCTTATTACACATATGTATATCCCAAAAGTTGGAGATATCAGGCAGGTGAGCTATCCTTATAATGTTATAGAGGATTACGAGGTATAAGAGTGATTATGAGGTTGACCTCTGTGACGCGTAGGCGAAAGCCCGCCTAGAACTCAGGTTCGATTCCCGCCTCGAGACAAATAAAATAAATTGTGCTAGTTTTCGCTCTTTTTAGCTTGGTCCTAGATTTCTAATCCTGTGGGAATTGTCAAGCACAATTACGGAAGATAGCGCGCCATACGCTATAACTACTAATTGAATCAGCCTTATATGCCGTAGCAGAGGCACCCATTAGTATCTAGAATAAGATCTAGAAGAAGACTACTTCTTATCCCGAAAAAAGAACACGCGAATTCATGGGTGGAAGCTAGTAAACTAATGATTACTTGCTCATCTCTTTTGATACATAGAAGATAAAGTTTGATTGGAAGAAGTTTTCAGATGGCGTGGAAACTCCATCCGCAATCACATCTTGGTATAATGATATAGACCGCATTTAAGAAGAGTGGCTTGACGGCAATAATCGTTAACGGGACTCGTTAGCTATACGTTTTTCGAGGAAATTAGTTTTGGAACAGTTTTCTCCGATTAAACTTAGATAAGCTCGTCGCGATCTAGGAGCTGCCAAGTTTTGTAATGAACTAAACTTATTACTAAGCTGCAAACACCTACGAGCACGTGTTACTTCTTAGGAATATGTATCGACTAAATGAACCTGACTTGAGGAAGCTCGTTTTAGTCGTCTAAGCCAGGCAGAAAACACTTAATTACTAGGAACACATATTTTGACAACATACCTATATTTTTTAGGACTGATTGCGGAGGTTGCGTGTCCGTTGGGACAAATGTTAAACGGTCTGCAAATATTTGTTCCGGGATTCTTATAAGTGTTTAACGATGTATTAAGTATATCAGTCATCTAGTACTCATAACACAAGTTCTGCTTAGGTTAGGGCTAGATAATACCTACTGTGTATTCCACACAGAATCATCTAGCAGTCTAGTCCAGAATTATTACGGAAGACATTTGTTTTATAAGCTTGTCGAGAAATCGCTGTAAGCCATTATTTTTCATCTAAAGTGATTGCTCAAGTTTATCGCATCCTCATTAAAACAAACTGCAAATTGGGTCATTAAGGCAATCCGGCTGAGATTTAATAAAACAAACGCGGCACGGAAGCAGTAACTCATGTTTGTTGCACATTAGCGATGTTGGTAATTAACCGCCGGCGCTCAGGTGAGAGGTGTAAGCCGGCGCTGACAAACGGGCGCTAGGGCCGGACTAAGGACATGCGAGGGGCTGAAGATTGCTTGCTTGTTTATACATAAATAAATAAAATAAAAAGTTTCTTTATTCGGACATATTTTTTGACCACATACAGAAAATGTAATATAAATTTATAAAGTTATCAACATCTTTTAGCCCATTGATTTCCACTTTCGGTTGGTCGATGTACTCGAGACAAAACATACACACAAACATACTTATAAGAAACACATTTATATTTATGAAAACTTACAAAATGATAACAGTTAACAAGCAGCGATATAAGTGGAATTTTAAGTTCAATCACGGCCTAATGAAAATATATTAGAACGCTGTCAAAATCTATATATTTTCTATATTTAGCATTTTGCTCGGTTAATACCTACCAATGTGGAATATTTTAAATTTACGTTTCGTAGGTTTTATTTTTATTATCTTCTATAAATAAGGATTAAGGATTAGGGCGATGTGGTCGCTGAGCGGCCAAGTCCAAAGTCCCTTTATAAATAATAAATAAAATTACTACTATAAAAGGATTTTCTCTTTAAGATTAAGGCTTATAGACCAGTATTTAGGCAGGCATAACAGCAGGCAGGCAACGCTGTTGCCCTAGACCTCCCTCCGTCCCTGTAGCCGAGGGCGCCACTATCGCGATGGAACCTCTGAGAAGTGGCGCGGACGTGCCGTAAATAAATACGGCAGCGCCACGCTGCGGATAGTTATCGCACTTTATCTCGCTCATTTACGGCTCGCTAATCATTTCAGATTTATCCTGAAACTAATTACACGAGTACGAAAAGCTCATCAGAGCCGAAAGCGCCAAGGGAGCTGGAGGTATCGAAGAAACAAATTACCTAATTGTGAGAATTCTTTTTAAGCTCATTTTGTCTAGAAATCTACAGGGCGTCATTTGAGATGGGGCATTATGTCTAAATCGGAATCTATGATAAATAGCTGTCTATTAATCGTATTTTTGGATTTGGATTCGTCTACGAGCTCGATTTACGGGAAAATAATAACTATTTTAGTTACTTACTAATCTTTAACTTCTCCTAGAAGTATAGAGAATGATGGATAGGAGAAGTAATTAATTTAAGGCTTTTTATATTTCATTTCATCCCGCCGGCTCCAAATTCGTTGATTCTCCGATCCTCGTCAGTGAGAAGAGAACCTGGGAACTCACGCGACGGGTCTCAGTCGCAAGACTAAGGCGTCTGGTGAGCAAGGAGAAGCCTATTCATAGTAATTGGCTGGATACTAACCGGCTAATGATGGTGATAAAGGCTCTCACTGCTTTTATCCAAGCTATTTTGTTAGTAAAAGTACTTCTTGTAAGACCTAAAGAGTAGAGGTAATGTTTGTTTGGCTCGGCTCCATATGTCGTAGACAAGCTTTTGTTACCGGAACTGATTTTGCATCGATAAATGTAGTATAAGTACATTCTTTACTGTGTGTATAGTCCTAAATCTTAGTGAAATGAATTAAAATCATTGGGAATAGAAACCCCGAATACAGGCTGATACATCTGATAATCTTCCGTAGAATTCTTGGCACATTTCACAAAAATGGCCCGTATTCGGCTCTTATTCAGAGTGAGTTTTAGAGACAGAAGATTATGGCCAAATCATAAACCATGGGAGTTTAGAATACTTTTGGAATATGACATTTTATGTGCTCAATCTTGAGAAAAATACTAAACAGTAATTTATTTTAATTTAACGTAGGTAGTTTTTAAATAAAATTCATAAAACATTAAAATACCAGACTTTGTAGCCTTGGTAGAGTAGTGTCACCTAGTGTAATTGCTAAGCTTACTTAGGTTACTAGCTAGCAAGCTTAATAGCCACTACATCAATCTTTCGAATTATATTTCGAATTTATCAAAGAGAAGCTTGGTAGCAGTAGCAATAATAACAAATAACAATGGACACTCCGCACAGCATCATCTAGCCCCAAGCTAAGCAGAGCTTAGTAATAATTTTCCATGCTTATCATAGTACCGTCTAGTTCCGGCGACCTCCACCACCTTGCAGCGCGAGCGGCGCCACCAGCACGGCTGCAGCGTCCAGTACGACGAGGAGGCGCTGCGGGCCCAGCCTTCCTCAGGGAACATCAGCACCTGAACACAACAACATTCATTGGTTACTAAAGCAATCATCATCAGCCTATATAATAAATAATAGGTAGTGTCGGCGACGTGTGACACGCATATGTGCTGCGGCCGGTCCGCGAAAACGCCGGAAAAGCACATTCTTCGGCCAGAATTATATTATAACTAGCGACCCGCCCCGACTTCGCACGGTTTTATTATACGTATAAACCTTACTCTTGAATCACTCTATCTATTTAAAAAAACCGCATCAAAATCCGTTGCGTAGTTTTAAAGATTTAAGCGTTCAAAGGGACATAATGACATAGGGACATAGGGGCAGAGAAAGCGACTTTATTTTATACTATGTAGTAATAATATAGTCCACTGTTTGACATAGGCCTGCCCTAATAGCGCCCTGTCTGTCTTTTTCGAATCCAGCATCTGGCAGCAGTCTTTCGCAGATCGTCATCCCAACTGGCCGGATGGCGTCCTAAACTACGATTGCCAAATCGCGATCTCCTCTCAAGAACGTTTACAACGGTTGTTGGTTCTTCGCGAGATATGCAAAGTACTACACACTAAAAGTAGTTCTTGATAATAAAATTGCTGAATAACTTTTGCTACCTAAATTAGTCCGGACATCTGTTTTATGCAGCTAGTAAATCGCTAAAATCTAGTGTTTCCTAAACTAATGTTAGGCATTACCGAGAGCAGGGTAGGACACGAATCTACAGCGTTACATTGTTGCTACAGAAACGCTACCGGCATTCTCACAATTTTAGCCAGAACGATTAATTTTCCTTCCCTAGGCATTTATGTCCCGAAATTCGAGAATACATATACCTTGGGCTCTTTGTAAAATACACATTTCGAGTTTAATAATTAATTATACAACCACAGACCCAGTTTACAAGCGCCCAGAGTGCATTGATGTTATCTTTGCACTCCAGCGGAATTTCACAGAATTTCCTTAACGAAAACAGTTATCTTCGATCTTACAAGGGCCAGGCATGAAGCGGAGTGCTTATTAACTAAATTAGAAAACTTTACAAGCCTTCAGCTCCACAGCGGCGGTTGAAAAATAGCTTTTTGACTAAAACTAATATTGCGAGGCTGAAACAAAACAGCGAAGTTGGAGTTGTAACGAAGTTGTTTCGTCAGCGAGTGGAGCGCCGCGGGCGACGGTTCCGCTGGAAGCTGCGAGCCGCTCTCGATCGCTAACGTGGAACCATATTGCTTCGAGACTCATCCGCTCGATTGCCTCCTGGCATTGTCTCCTCATTTCTCCGAAGCTGTATTTTTTTAGAGCAAAGTGTTTTCCTGCTTTCGACAATATTGCGCCAGCGAGGGGAAGAGTAGTCGAGACTGAAATCACTTTCACATTGAGTGAGCACACTAATGATTGAGTTCCGCAGGACGCTTCGGAGGACGGGGCGGACGGGACGTGTCCGTTGCAGCGCCGCCGCCGACCCTTTGATAAATGTCACCCGTTTAATGGGTTGAAAGCATTTCATTGTAAAAATGCAAATTTATAACGGATGAGTACTTTTTACCTTAGTGAATGTCCTTGTTAGTTGATTGAATAATCCATTGTATTTTGTATGTATAATTAAAATTTAAATATAAATAAACATAAAATAAAAACGGCAAAAACAACAAAAATAATTGGTTTTGATTGTGACAAATTTTCGAGCGTATGTAATTAAAATCTACTCTAATTAATGCTAGAGCACCCTGCATTAACACCGTAAATTAAAATTACCCAAGATTCATTTCGCGCAAAGGATTATTTGGCTTAAATAATGTTTCAACGGAACTTTAGCTTATTTCGAAACACAAACTTAACTGTTCTGGTTTGAAATCGAATCATACGTGTTTATTAAAAATGCTGACAAAGACGTATTTTGACTGCTGTTTCTAATTGCTAAATGGTTTCTGTGAGCCATTAGATAACCTACTTTACCGTCAGTAATTAATATTCAAAGGTTTTGGTGGTCCCATCATTGACACCTCTGTGGATATAAAACGATGAACTTTATACCGCTGTAATAAAGCTGAATAGACGCAATGTTGTAGGTACTATGCTGTGGCTGTCCGTGACGCGATCTATCCTCGTGACGACACTTGAGAACCGACCAATTACGAGACAATCTTTAAACGGTTTCTTAACTGGCTTCTGCCCTCAATTTCACATGCTTTTTTTCCTAGCTTCGAATACCATAGTAATGTATATATCCAAAATTTCAGACAAGATCAAGCACATAAGTAAAGAAACGACTAAAATGCTGCCATCGCATCACATATCATGATTTTATTCTAAGATCCTATGACTACGTTCCAAATATGTACCTATTTGATTTTATTCTTCACACTTTTGATAAACTGACATCCTTCTGAACAAACCCGTATTTCAGCTTTTGTAAATTTCAAGTATTTTTAAATAAATAAATGAGAAGTACATATTCGTTAAACAATTTATTTGAATATTTCTGTTGTCAGAAGTGGGATTGCAGTGAGTCGGTAAGCACGTCCCGCCACTCAACGAGTCGCCTCTTGACAGTTCGCGCCCGCGCGCCTCTCTGACTGCATTTAACGTCAAGCCTACGTAAGTAGAGCCTACTGGAAGAGGCGGGATTAAATGATTGCAGAAATGCAGACCTATGGAATTCAAGCCATAAAAGATGAAGATATTATATGAGTTTAGAATTTTTTCATACGCCACACCTTATTGCTACAACAGCACGTATCCATTAAATCTATGTTTACTCTAGGAATAAAGGAATACATTTCATTGTTAATTTTATGATTATTACAGGAGAAAAGATTATTTATTAATTTGAGTAGAAGATGAGATTGATAGTAACCCTGATGAGTATTGATAGTACAGTAGGGCAAGGCTACAACTTATCGCAGAAGAGTGCGAGCGATGTCGCGAGCAGGAGATAGTAGGTAAGATTTAAAGTTCTTAATCCAGCTAAAACTTGACAGTTCCCAACAGTGGCTCCACTACACTGTCCATGGCCCTTTATCTGCGCACACAAGGCGAATGCTGCCGAATGATAACGTCTGTCGTGTCGTTTTCAGTCGGACGTTTATAATTCCTTGCTGTGTCGGTGCCGTACCGTAATTGGATTTAGTCTGGACTCGAATACGACGTGAGGATTACCGCTCGGGATTCTACTAATGCTACAAATTTAAACCCCCCAGAAAGTTATGGAGAGCAAAATTCGTCAATTAATATATATTTCGCTGCGTAATTTATTCAAATTTGTAGTTCAGATATTGCTGAGGGTCCAACTTGTTTTAATAGTTTCGTTTAGTTGGAAAGATGCCCAATAGCAACTCTCTGGCTGAGGTTAGCTTATTTCGGATACTCGACGAATTAGTAGAGTTGGAATTGTAAAAAGTACGGTACGGCTGACCGAATAGCTGGTTTAAACTGGGTTTTTAGCAATTATTTGTCCGAATCCTCGTGTACTCGAATTCGAATGAAGGCTTTTTATTTTATGAGTAGTGTAACGAATTATTTCTTGATTTATGAGTCCATCTGAAGGATTCTGAAGGATGGCCTAACCGCCCACACTAATCTTGTTCATTTTCTGAAGGGTGTCCGAGGCTATCTTTCTTTTATATTGCTGTTTGCTCGATCTATTGCGTTTGCTTAGGGCATGTGCTCGTTGGAAATTGATTTATGGTGATGACTTCACGAAGCTTTTCCGTTATATTTAAGGGCTGACTTGAGCGGGAAATGGGAACAGAAAACTAAGTTATCAGAATTTGTCACGGAAATATAATTTAAGGTAAATTTTTGGTTTTCTACTAAAACTCAGACACAAATAAAAGGTTGATACTCCAGTATATTACCATAGGTCGTTAAACAAACAATCAGATAAAGCAATGAACAATTCATAACGAGCGATCATTCTAAACGAGCTGGACTCATTCGACAAACAGACCTCCAAATAATTGATGGGCACTGCTCAATTGAGTTAAATATTCAGCGATAGCGCCGAACCATCATTTCATTCGGATGTTCAGTAAATACAGGGTGTATCATATTGACAGCGAACGAAAATCGGACGCACGTGGATTCGGCGTCAAAATTTAATTAACTTGCTCTGGATAAATAAACTCCGGTGCGCTGGTTCGGTGTGCTACCCACTGCGTTTCATTAGAGCATCGCTGACATACTCCGCTCGTGTGTTTACTTGTTTATGTATATTTATTTCATTTATATGAATTCACACTAGTCATGAAGTGATGCACCGTATATTATGTTTTTACAAGTTCTCAATTATAATATCTACTAAAGCGCTATTATACAAGCAATGTCACAGTAAATATTTATTTATTCACATTGCAGTTTGGTTTCCACGATGCAAATTCTCTCAAATTCTTTGTAACAAAGGCGAGAATCTTGCCATAAGAGAGGCTTTGGCTTGGTATTATTTTTATCCTAGTTTACAAAATAAGATAACTTTCAGGCGTACAAAACTAAGCAAACTTTACCTCCGGTACCCGGATTTGCCTGCTATAATCCGGCTTATAAAAACAAACAATGTCTAACGAGAAAAGCAGCGTAGATACCTGAATTTCCGTTGCTTTCAAATCGTCGTTAGCAGGGCGCCCGCAACCATCGGCAGAGAAACTGCCAATTTGCAGTTATTTTACAGTTTGATGAGGCAACAAAGAGTCGCTGCGGCGGCACCTCACTAACTCGATTTCAGGCGCTCGCTTTTCGGTCACGGAATCCTTTAGCGCTATTGCCTCTTCGATCCGGGCATGCATTTCCGAAACCCGCTGTACATGCGGGCTCAATGGTGATTGGCGTTTCAGAATTTTTCTTTTCTTCTCTGCTCTCTAATGTTGTTCAAAATAAAATCTTACAGTTTATGGTATTAAAGTGCCCTACATCTGACCACATAAATTCCCCGTCAAAACTCTAAACTGAGAGAGTCGTAGGAAGTGCTAGTATTGCCATCTTTTTCTGAGTTCGTAATTCAAAACTTTATACATCGGTCAAAAACTACCCCAAATAATTACATCGTTGATTTCTAGTAGTTGCGGATAAGCAGGGTCATTATGCAGCTGTTTTGCGTATCATTAACGTGTAGTTTTCCAGTGAGGATTAACATAGTAAATAGATAATTCAAATAACCACACATAGAATTTGGTTTTCAATGCAGTTAAAACGGATAAAATTGCTGTTCGAATGGCTATTTTAAGCCCACGATTATATGGAACACTATATAAACTCAAAAATCGGGAAAATAACATCTCACAAAATATTGATTTCATTTGTAACACAATTTTATTTCACTGTAGTCTTTGCCAGCGACGTGAGCATGATATCTAATTAAAACGGAGCCTATAATTTGTATCCAATTGATATAATCTGTGCCAAATAAAAATTTGGCACAGATTATAGTCTGGAATAACACATGGGCTATATTTTATCCCGGAATTCCCACGGGAACGGGAATTACCGCGGGTGAAACCGCAAGGCACTGCTTGTCTTGTAATAAAAGATCTAAACTCAATAATTGCCCTTGCCATTCCCAATAAATGCCATATAACAAATCGGAATTTTATTGATAATTTTCGGGACAAGAACCAATAACTTTCTTGGAAACCCTACAGACGCTCCTCGACCAGACAATAAGGAAGTTTCCAAATTTTTGATTTAAATGTAGAAAAATAATACTATACTTGCAATAAAGCCCAGTGATTTTTTTTTTCAATTATCTTCATAAATGACGAAGTTATGATAATTTTCCCGTCCGGTTTAAAACTTCTCGGCGCGCGGCCGCTCAACAACGTCATGACGTCACAACTTCCGCGAGACGCTCGAGTCGAGTAGTAATCGATGCGCGGTCACCTCAGACGGTTGTTGCTTTTGGCTAAATCAAGACCGAATGGATATTATCGTTGTAGAATCTGTGCAGGACAACATCTACATAGTTTTAAGATTGCTAGTATTTTTCTGAAGGTCTGATAATCAGGTTTTGGAGTTCAAAATCGTTCGTCGTTTTCAGTTATCATCATAGAATAGTGTTGGTACTTGTCTCCAACAAAAATAGGCCATAGATTATCTTTATATACTGGCCATAGATCGTTATCCTACCTGGCCGGAGGGTGTCCTACACTACGTTTGCCCAGTCGCGGTCTCCACCCAAGAACACATTTACCACAACTATCAAATAGATTATCTTATAGTTGATAGAAAACAATATAATGTACCTACCTACTTTTGTGTAAATAAGGTTTATTTTCTGTGCAGTCGAACATTCTAGAGCTTTCGGGAATGTGCAGAAAGCTCTGGAAAGTTCTGGAATATACGAGATCAAATACAAACTATCTTTTACAGTAAACGTAAACTAATTAACATAGCTTGGGTTTGGAACCCTATTTAAATAAAGAGATACCTATGTGTGTTAGAGGGTTCCGCTCTTCCGTAATATACAGTTACAATAATATGGGAAGGTGCGTATTTGAAAGATTAAATTAAAACATATAATATTGTTTGCAAAAGTTTGTTAGCATTTGATTGTTTAGTTAAGTGTGCGCCTGTGTGTTTGTGTTTTGTGCATGTGAGTGTTTTGAGTTGTGTGTGTGTTGTGTGCAAGTGTGAGTACCTTACCGAGTGTGTTGAGTTGGTGTATATGTGACGAAGATCATTCGAGAACATAGTAGAAACTTCTGGAAGCTTATAGAACAATCTCTAAGTCTGTATAATGATCTCATAATATGATTTTGATGTAAATATGTAACTTTAGGAAAATATGCTCTTGTAATTCCGAACACTGCTCATTAATGTTCATGACTTTGAAGTATATCATATCAAGGTTCTCGATCGAATCGAAAAGAAAGAAAGAGATAATGGGAATGACATAGACAGATTAACCTTTCGGAAAACCGTGGAAACTTAAGACAAGGACAGCTGACGGTGTGGCTGGCGTTTGAATGAAAGGTGGAAACTTAAGACAAGGACAGCTGACGGTGTGGCTGGCGTTTGAATGAAAGGGACAGAGTTATTTCTCTAGAAATTTGTCGATTTTCTACTAAGTTTTATAATGTTACGAGGTACCTATTGGAGATATAAAAGGCCGAACATGTCCGACGATTATTCATTCAATGTTTGGAATTGATTAAGTATATATTAAGTCTTTGGAAACGAACAAGTGAAAAAAATAATAATGGACTAATAGAAATATCAATTCAGTATTGCAGTAGGTATGGAAATATAATAGCTGTTCTCACAGAACAGGCTTTAAATTCTACGTCATCTTCATATATAGGACTTTCTAGTGACGTCGCATAGAATCATTATGGAAACCGTGTAAGTTGATGCTACACTACAGTATATAATATTGTGTCATGCCCAAGTGCACAAGTACCTACAACTATTAGTGCACCCGATAAACATTATTTTATGGTGCCTAAAAAATAAGATTGGTGCAAAGTTATTAAAAGAAAGAAATCTCTTTCAAATAAAATAAACACTAGCTGCGCCCCGCGGCTTGTCCCACGAACCAGAGATTTTTGTCATAAAAATTCCAGAAAGTTATTGCACACCCTCTTGTTATTGTTATTGAGTAAAAATAAAAAATACGTGTTAAATTATTCATTCCAGAGATAAGTTGTACCGAGTTTTGAGAGAATCGAACCAAGGAATCATTATTTTCCATACAAACTTTACCACCCCATTCACCCTTCAGAGGTTATTTTTTCTAAATTTTACTATCCTGTATGTTATCTTAGGTCCCAATCGATTTACATACCAAATTGCATCTAAATAACTTAAGTAGTTACGGAGATTACCGATAACAAACATTCACACAGACTTTCCCATTTATTCTAATAGTAAGATATTAATAAGGTTACTTAATACTTTATATCTATGCTTTATATAGACACTCACACCACACACCGCGTTCCATGTACCTACTTACTTACTGTGAGCGACAAACGACGAAACAGCCGAAAAACGCTTTCCGCCCCTACTGTACCGTTGACTCGCCGGGAATTGTGACGTCACAGGCGAAATGCCTCGCGCTTATTTCAAAATTCGTTTGGGGTTCAGTAAAATTGGAATAACTTTGTCATTTTTGAAGTTATTTAAATAATTCTTTCACCGTTTATATTGTAATTTATATGCCCTTCAATTCATGTAAGTAGTTTTTATTTTTGAAAAATTGGAAACTTCCTTATTGTATTATGAAAGGTCGGCTCGACCAGCAAATCAATTTTAGACAACCGAGACTTTTAATTGGGGGATATAAAGCAAATAAATTGCTGGAAATAATTCAATTTGCGGTCTGATTGGGTTGTTTTGCTGCGAGCGTAGTGACGAGGTCTATACGAGACTCGTTCGAAAAATCTTCTATAAAATATCTTGACTCCTAAACTTATTTTTAAACGATTTCGAAAACAAGGTTCTTTATTTTAATATGTGTATGTTTTTATATATATTTTGATGATTCTTTTTTAGGTACATCTTTATTAACAACGAAAGTTACAATCAAAGAATTTAATAAATTCTTTTGGTTTTCTTTAGGGAATGATTCCGGTTTTCTCATAAAAATATACCGGAGAGAAAACTATTAACGTCGCAAAATTAAAAATCGAATCCTTGGTAAGGTTGAATTGAATGCAATGTTAGATTTTTAATTTTTTCATAAAATACCATTAACATGATTGGAACATCTCAAAAGTAAGGCTGGTCTGGATCGATTATTTTAAGTAAATGGTGGGACTTGTTATGTTAGATATGTCGCAGACGTATTGTATAATCCGCCGTATTACATTACGGCTAGCTGTTTTGAAAAACAGCGCCGTTTTGTAATGCGGCGGTTCAACGATAAGTTGGATTGAATAAGGCTGAATAAAAAAACGCCGTATGGTATTCGGCGCCAAACGTTATTCAATACGGCTAGACATAATGTAATAAAGCGAGAGATTAGCCGCCTCATTGACTGTTTTAGTTCCGATTCTTAACACTCGTGGCGCTGCCTGACATAACAACAACAATGGCGTTGGGTAAAGAAAGTATGTTGCGAAATTGCGGAGTTACAGAAAATGTGTTAAATATGTCGGTAAAAAATGACTTTATGAACAATTTTCAGGTGCAATTAAATAATTTCTATTCTTCTCAATGTGGAACTGTAAACAAACCATGGACAAAGGAAATTTTATTTATCTATACTTACTTACTTTATATAAGAATTAGCTCTTTTTATTTACAGATATTAAAATTTATAATATCATGTACTTACACATACACAAAATAAAAGCATTCCTTAAACAGTTTAAGTTGTTTAACAGTTTAACTGTTTAAGCATTGATGTTATCTTTTTCCGATTAATAAAATTGATTATCATTTTTAAAGTTGTTTTTTTTGATAGTATGGTCACCCTATACAATTAAGTAGTTTATCAATGCGGCTAAACGTGGGCCGACATATTGAAGAACGTATCGCAATGACAATCCAGCTACTCGTTGAACCGCCGCATTACAAAACGGCGCTGTTTTTCAAAACAGCTAGACGTAATGTAATACGGCGGATTATACAATACGTCTGCGACAGCTAAAAAGTCTCGCAAGAAAGGCAGGGAGACTGTTCGGTGGCTTATCAGATAATTGACTGCAACTAGCGGTGACATGACATGAATTGCATTGAGCACACCCTTCTCAATCGACGGCGTCTCGTGCCGCGCATACCAAATCGCGGGCGTGTTGTTGTATGCTAATACGGTTTACATCTAATCTAGATGATTTATGCACCGTCAGCAGCTTTTTATCGATGCTATATCACTCTGTTATCTATAAGTACCTAACTCCCTACGCATTTTAATGTGCTGTATGTAAGTTGCTTGTTTTGTTTAATTTAAGCCATATAAGTTAAATTTCCACCGGGATGGCGTAACAATCTACCTAAGGAAAGAACTCATCTTAAACGCAAACTTGAACTCAAAAAGACAAAAGTAAGTTCCTACTTGCTTTCCTTGTCGAGAATTGTATGACAGCTAGTAGAAATACTACGGGTGCAGATAAAAATACTGATTCTCTCCGCAATTTGGGCTCGCAAGAACAAAACCCTCGTAAGAAAGTGTTTCGCAAATATATCATAGACTTGGCACTAGGACCATAAAAAGTTGGCGCATGAACTGTTTCCTTTTACATCTCGTTCTTGGTATATTTTTTATGATTTTTATAGCGTAGCCATTTGTATTTCTCTTGCAACATAAAGATTGTTATGCTTATTTTTATCGTTTGAATGAGGAAAGGTAACATTATAGGAAGGAGTTCGGGGTTTTTAACGTTATTTTATGTCGAAATAAACTGCCTGAATCGTAATTCACAATCAGATTGTCGTTCTAAACCCTGGTCATAAATTTATTACTTAGTAAAAAAGAACTATAACAGTTGGTCAAAGCAAAAAAAAAACAAAACAAACAAATAAATTACAGGCTGAACAAGTGGCATAAAATGCGTCTACTCAATCCCGTTTGAACCAGACACTGTGAAGTTTAAGCCATGTTTGTAAATAGGTACTCATATTAAAACTTTTGCGGTATAAGATAAGATAAGATAAATTTATTTCTTAGGTTCTTAAATTCTAAGTACAATTATTAAACTATAAAAATACCTTTAAAGATAACATTAGTAATATTAGTTAGGTTGAGTTGCACTATGACAATCTTATTGAACCAATAGAGAAACCCGTTTGCTTCCTACATTATGTCTTTGTAGCCTGTGTTGTAGGATAACAGAGAGCATGTCCAAAGGTACAAGAAGTTATTATAAATTTATGAGTAGGTATAGATCACATGCAACACATATCTAAACTAAACTAAAACTTGGTACAAGAACTTAACTTAGACTATTGCTTATAACTAATTAAGATTTATACAAGAAAAAAAAAGAAATGTATTGTACCTGATCAATATACATAGACTGTTACCCGCGCTAGGACTTTGCAGCCTGTATAGCGGGTAACAAAGAGTTAGACAAAGGAGAGAGAGAGTGCATAAAGGAACTTATAACTAAACCAATTAAAATGAGATGAAATGACAAAGGCTTGTCTACTAGTTTTCTAAGTTAAAAGTTATATTTACAATTATTTTATTATTATTATTGCCCATAACTGAGTAGGTAAAAGCCAACAATATTTTTATAACTACCTTACTTGTTTGCATATGTGTATAATGAGTAATAAGTAGCGAGATTACTAGACAAATTAAGAGCATAAAAGAATAAGTTTTGATGTTATTGTGAGATAGTTTGAATATTTATATTATTAAATATTAATTTGAAAGTAAGAGACCTATTTTAATGTATTCAGGATATTTTCGGTATCCGAATAGCTAAGATTTTGCAGATGTTCGGTAATAAGAACCTTAAGTTTGCAATAGTTAGCATCGATTATTGTTATGTCTCTACTAATTTTGTTGTATAGCCATGGCCCGATTTTTGCGAGAGCTTTTTTGCCAAAGCTTGTGCGTGACTTTTCAAAATCAAATATCTTGTCTTTCCTGCGTTTATGCTCTACAGAAATGTTTTTTATTAATGAATGCTGTTTTATGATTACAGCTTTATAGAATAACTGTCGGACATTCAGTACCGAACATTCTCTGTACAGAGTATCAGTCGGGTAGAGTCGGGGTTTGAAGGTTATCACCTTAAGTAGAGCTCTTTGGGCTCGTTCTAATGAGAGGAGGTGTGTCCTTGCTGCATTACCGTAACAAGGAATACAGTACGTAAGAATAGATACAGCAAGGCAGTGGTATACTTTGAAAAGTGATCTGTAGTTAAGTACGTGTCTTAATTGCTTAAAAACGTAAATTAATTTTCTAATGCGTCCAGATAGACTCTTTATGTGTTTTTCCCACGTGAGATTTTGGTCTAAAATAACTCCAAGGTATTTTATTTCTTTTGAAGCCTGAAGTTGAGTGCAGATACACGAGTTGACAGAGGTACAGAGAGGATTGTGGATTTTTAGGTTTAAAGGGGTTTTCGGTTGGGTTCTAGCGTTAACCCACTTGTTACTAGCGTTTGATATACGGATCAATGGACATTAAAAATTATAAAACGAACTGTGGGTAGTTTCAAATTTCATTGTTTATTGCATACGTTAGATGAATGATTTCTTTATAGCTAGAAGTGGTTAGTGCTAGTAACAGTTGGACGTATTAGATTCTACACGTGTTTGTAATTCATGAAAATTTATCATGAGTGTTTCAAGGTGAGTAAATAATATAAACTGCATTTATTTTGATATTGTTTTTGTGAAATAATGATAAATTGCTTTACTTCTTTCGTAAAGAATAAAAATATAAAAGTTTTCTCTTGGTATTTCTCAGTAATTTGTCGATAAAGTTGATGTTCCGTATATCAAACGATAGTAATAAAAACTACGATGTTTTGTTGTTTTAGGTCGAAGTTCAAAAACTTGTCTTTGAATGAAGTTCTAGAAGCATTAGAGTGTGATGAAGATGAACCAGTGCCAGATACAATTACAATTTTCCCCCCGGAAAATTGTACCGGTGACATTACGGACGAGGACTCAGGAGATGAAAATTTAGTGAGGTTACACAATTTGCCTGGTTCACAACTGAGGGCAGAAGCCATAATCGGCGATAACGATACGTCCGATGATGATGACGAAGACGATGATGTCGCGCTAGCTCAGCTGTCTAAGCGCCCAAGAATGGATAGCCCAATCCCAAGTGTCAGCACTCTAAATGTAAGTCCATCTCCATCATTTTCGCAAGGAACTGCAACCAGTGTTCCAAAGAACAAAGCTTACACTTGGCGTTCACGAGATATTCGACCAGTAGACAAATCCTGGAATAACATGCAGGGAGCACAGTTCAAACAAACCCCCATGTATTTCTTTGAATGCCTCTTTGATGAAAGAATAATAAAGATGTTGGTGGATTACACCAATATCTATGCCACCCAAAAAAACCATGAGGGTAATGTGACTGTAACAGAAATGAAATGTTTCATTGGTATACTTCTGTACAGTGTTGTTGTACCGAGAAGATACATGTATTGGGAAAATGCCTCTGACTGTGGTATGCCAATAGTTTTTAATTCATTATCAAGAGACAGATTTACATACATAATGTCTTATTTGCACTGTTGTGATAACTCTAATTTGAATGCTAATGATAAATTCGCGAAAATACGACCCCTTTTTGATATGCTAAATGATTTTTTTTTGGCATTTGCTCCTCATGAAGAAAATCATAGCATCGATGAAGGAATGGTTCCTTACTATGGTGGTCACCCATGTCAACAATATATCCGCGGAAAACCAATTAGATGGGGATATAAGTTTTGGGTTGGAGCCACTCGTCTTGGATATATCCTTTGGTTTTTGCCCTACCAAGGGCAATCTGGAGTGGATATGAGTAATTACAACATGCTTGGATTGGGAGCAAGTGTAGTTTTGCAATACTCTGACGTTCTTCGGAAAACAGACAGCCAGGCACCCTTCCATTTGTTTTTCGATAATTTTTTTACTTCTGTACCTCTAATTGATGAGTTACGTGCAAGAGGTTTCAAGGCTACTGGCACAATTAGGGAAAATCGGCTTTCTAAGTGTCCCTTACCAAAAAATAAAGAACTTCAGAAATCTGAACGTGGAACATACAAATATAAATCGGCGCCAAAAGAAGACATTCTCATATGTAAATGGAACGACAATAGTGTGGTGACAGTTGCCTCAAATGTTCTGAAAGCTACACCAACTATCAAAACCCGAAGATTTTCTCAGCAGCAAAAGAAGTACATACAAATCGACCAACCTGCTGCTATCAAGATCTACAATGAAAACATGGGAGGTGTGGATAGATCTGATCAGAACATCGGCTTGTATCGCACTTCGATTCGTGGAAAAAAGTGGTATTTTTCCCTGATTGCCCATTGTTTAGATATGGCTGTAAATAATGCTTGGCAACTTTACAGACACAACGGCGGAGAATATGACAATCTTAGGTTCCGCAGGAGTGTTGCTACAAGTTTATTGGAAACTTATGGTAAAGGTGTCTCTCGAAAGCCAGGCCGAACATCCAAGAATTTCCGGGAAGACTCACGGTACGATGACATAGGTCATATAATCAAATACAGATCAGAACAATTGCGATGCGCCGTGTGCCATAAAAATGCGATGTTTTTCTGTATCAAATGTAACGTGTCTTTGCATCCAAAAATTTGTTTTGAAACCTATCACAAACTTGCCGAGTGAATCATGTAGGTAAAGGTATAATTATATTTTAAACTTAAAAACAAGCGTTAAGAAACATAAATAAATAAAATACTTACAACAAAATAAAGAGTTTTATATTTTGTACCCGACTGAAATAATCCTAGAAATTATGTTGTTTCATAGTAGTACATATTACTAGCGTTCCGTATATCAAACACCATTTTCCAGCATTTCCACGCAACTTAGATTTTTTTTTCCTATTTTTCTTTTATAATAAGCTTATAACTAAACATAATATAAAAAATTATAAAGATCTATCGAAAAAAGGGATATCCGTAACAAGTGGGTTAATAGTAAAACTGAGATAGGTTGTCTTTGATTTATTTAAAGATAGGAGATTGCGACTTAGCCAAGTAGAGACGGAAGCTAGTCCACGGTTGGCTATAATCTCTACCTCGTTCCAGGATTGACTGTGAAACAGTAATACTGTATCGTCCGCGTAGGTGACAACTTTCCCGTTGGACAGGGGCATGTCACAAAGTTCATTAATGTAGCATAGAAACAGTGTAGGTCCGAGTATACTACCTTGTGGCACGCCAAAATCCACACCAAGTTCGTCACTTAAATGGTTTTCAATTTTTACAGACTGTGTTCTTTCTGATAAATAACTTTCAAACCATTTTAGGACGATATCTCTAACTCCGAGTGACTGCAGTTTTGCAATTAATATAGGGATTGAACAGGTGTCAAACGCCTTCTGTAGGTCCAGAAAAATACCTAGAACTCTATCACCCTTATCAAGGTTTTTGATGATATGCTCGGTGACGCTTAACACCGCATCCTCTGTACACCTATGAGCTCGAAATCCAAACTGGTTATCTGATAGTAGAGATTTACTCTCGAGATAGTTTTTAAGGCGATTATTCATCAGTTTTTCGAGTATTTTAGATAGAACTGGTAGCAATGAGATTGGTCTATAATTTTCCACTTTATCCTCTTGACCGTTTTTGAAAATAGGTGATATTATCGATTTCTTCAGGACTCTTGGAAATATACCTTGATTGAAGCTAGTAGCTAGTATATCATGGAATATCAAACGACACACAGCTATGTTAAACAAGCTAGTTGTAAACTTATACTCGCTCATCATGCATGCATGAACTTTGCCTTACAGTCTGGAGGCCAAATGTTACCGATACTGGTGAAATGTGATGAAATACCAATTAGGGCCTGACATGCTTGCTCTATGGTGAATCTCAATGTACTCTGTCCCTATGAATAAACATTTAAGATCTTCCTTGATGTAGGTATGCATTTGTAGGGCTAGAAATACAGGAATCGTTCGACAGACGGCATCGCTATAATAATCAAATTAGTTACCATCAGTAGGTATCACTTTGATGACTTGATGACTTACGACCATTTTAGACCAAGTTTAGGCGATTGTCATGGATTTTTTATTTTGTGTTATCTTGGTGACTATACTTAATGTTAGAAAGCACATCACGCCTTGGAACTTTTTTATTTGAATTTATTTGACGTTGTATGGAGTCCGTTATTAATTTTTACAAGTATGTAGGTACACTAAGCCTACTTACCAGCTTCTTTGACATAGCTTTAAAGCTCATATCAACAAATTTATATAATTGTTGACCTGATTTAAAATAATTTGTGAGCGTTTTGTTAGATTGAAAGCTAAAACTATTGAATTTGATTTAGCTACTCCTGTCTTATATGTACTTATTACTTAAATGTTTAATATGTAATTCTACATAAATTAATGAATTGTAAATTGTATGAAAGTTATCAATCTATTAAAAGCGAACCCAAAACAACTGTTGCGTCGTGATAGGGTTTTAATCATAGTGTACCCACTAAAACTACCTATACCTAAGATGTGACATGTATAGTAGCCTACATTGTAGTTGACTTCAGCTACTTGTGAATGTCTGAATGAGAATCTTTTTTTCTCTGTAGATACGATATTTACCGTTGCAATTATTCCTTAGCTTTCAAGAGCACTCGTGCCCGGGGGAATCATCATTTTAACATTTTATTTTATTTGCAAATTGCTCTCTCAATAGAAATAATCGTAGCAGAAAGAGCTGTTACTAATGTGAAAATATGTTACTAATTTTAATTATACCTCAGAGCATATAAATGCAAATAACCATACGTTATTTGTTATACTTACAAGAGAGCAAAGTTGCTTTTAACAGCGTGATTAATTTTGATCACCGAGCAAGCGAACTATTCCAAAATTGAATCACAAGCGTAGCGAGCGAGTGATTCAAAAATTAGAATCCTGAGCGTTAGTAAGGGAATCAAAAGAGCACAAACTAAAAAATCTTTGCACTCGAGTGCAACACTAAACGACGATGAATTAATGTAAAAAATAAAATGGCGCGCGCAAAGCAAATTATAAAAAAGTTCACCAAGAAGGTTCAGGGTATAAGTTTCTAACATATTAAAAAAGGTTGTATCATAAATTTGGGACCATGGAGGTAGAAGTAAATAGGTTTAATTATGTTTCAAATCACAAACTTTAGTGCACGCGATGTTCTAAATTATGACTTTATTCTTTATGTAAAATACTCTTTCCAAAGATTATATTATAGTAACTAGATGTAACATTATAAAAACGAACATTTGACACTGTTTTGACTTCTTGCTCTTTGGGAGTATGCCATATGAAAAAAAAAGATAGATATAATTTTTCAGTTCAGTTTCAGTTACATTCAAATACGTATGTGGTCAATCTGATTCTTGTCTGACATTCTACTGAAAAATGAGAATAGTGATGTGAAATTCTGTACTTATCGATTAAATTATGATTTCAGTAAGCAGGTTTGTTGTAACCGCTGCATTGTATGTTGATCATGACGACCGATGTAGCGCGGTGGGCAAAGGTGCGCCTGCAACGCAGGAGGTTACGGGTTCGGGAATCAAACCCCTCAGAACAAATTTGTGAACGATCTGCAGATATACCTATGTTCCGTTGGTCTGGGTATAAATGTACTATAAAAATGTATATCTATGCATAATAATGTATTTAATAAATCAGTTATCTAGTACCCATACCACGAGCTTTGAGTAGCTTACTTTGGGGCTAGATGGTGCTTTGTGGATTGTCCAGCATTATTATATATTATTATAAAAGAGTATAATAAATTCAGTTATGTTTAAAATCCGCAAGCTGTAATTTTACTTGAAAATATATACCAATATTCATTAATCACCTATATTTTTTTGGTGTTTGTGGGGTTTTATATTAAGTTTGGAGTATGTGAGTCAATAATGATTAAATCAATCAGCTGGTAATGATTGAAACTACAACCCCCTCAAGGATCTAGATCGACTTAACCGGTACCTGACCCTGTAGGTATATAAATAAAGACCTACTAAGGTTATTTTGTTAAAACTTACATAAACTTGATAAATCTTCTTGATAATAATTATGTTTTTATTTAAAATGGGGTTAAGCGGTGATGGTTGTTTGCCGTCGTTATTTAGGATATGAGCAGTGAGAAAACTTAGGTAGGTACTTAGTTACATTAACATAAACGAAATTATTTTTAAAGTATTTTCACGTCGTATACTACTATACTTAACTGAAATATTTTGTGCTTAGATACCACTTGGATGCTATCATTTAACCTTTATTTTCAAAGTTTTTTTGTAAGTCCTTTGATATCCAATTCTGTGGCACGAAACATGGAAATGTAAAAAACACCAACGAGAATTCTATGATGGCTCCCAGACATGTCTTCTCAAGTTTTGTTTCCATTTTTCTTTTGTTATTGGATATTTTGTATATCTAGAAGTGAAAGATAAGAATAAGTTGTGAACTTCTAGCTACATTGCAATCTTTAGTCTCCTAGATCTTACTAGCGACACCATAATCAAGTTTTGATTTCGAACTACAACTTAGTCGGTCCATGTAGGTACCGTAGCACTATCTCGGTAGGTAGGTATAATTCTCAAACTACGACAATTTACTTTTGAATCATCATTTTGTCAACCAGTATTAGACATTCATCGACAATAAATTATCGACAACTACCAGTACTTCACTAGGTGGCATCAAAATGGTACATCAGATGTCAGTTTTTCGTATTGTACTTTAATATTAGTGAATTATAGAATTATACTGCTAATGAGCTGTAAATAACGTAGTAAAACAGTTATTATATTCTATGTACAAAAAACTATTCAACATATTGCAAAGAAAATACATGTAATATCCGCGTAATATCCGCGTCTATCACGATTATAGACTTACCGATGAAAAGATATCTTGCGTTTATCTTCACATAAAGATCCCAAACGGCTTTTACAACCCACAGCTACACAAGTCATTATATACTAAGTTCTCGATTAAATATTATATATAAAACACAAAATTACAAATAAAACATAAACACAAATTTTCATTTTCTCAATCTGACATTCACTTGTCACCGTACGGTATCAATCAAAACCAAAACAATATCAAATCGGCTACATCGCCTTATAGGATGCACTGAGAAAAATAACTTTCGTGATTACGAATAATTTTAAAGGAATTCCAGCAATTTTATCCGTATTCCCAACAAAAACGGACCAAGAGTTCTTACTAAAAATTTGTGCGTAAATCCTAACAATTTATCAATAAACTGGTCACCAAGGAACATCATTACAATAGCACGACAATACAAAGTGCTGTAAACTCTTGTCTTATCGTTACACGTCATAACAAAACGTCGTGACTAACTCTCTGCTCGTGCCTAATAATCATTACTAGAAATGAGTTTCCATCATGATGGGAATGACACAGAGTGCTGCATACTCTTGTGTTGTCATTACGCGTTATAACATTTTGTCGTGAAGAACTCTGAATATTCCTAACAGTAATGATGAGAAATCATGAGGGGAATGATAGAAATTGTTGAAGTCATATTAATATATCATTATTTGAATGTCATGTTGTTGTGGACATCATGTTAATTAGTAGAAATTTCCTAATAATATTTGTGAAACTGACCTACCCTAATTGTTGTTAGTATTGTAAGGATAATGTGCGACCTCTTTTATCTTGAAACTTTTCGATCCGTCATGTCCAATCTGTATTCTTTACTAATATATTATTAGTATACGTGGGACCAAAATGTTGGAATCCAAATAAAACGGCGCTTTGAACTTGGCAAAGGTACTTCATCAATAAAGTACGAAGTTCGAAGCGCGGTAGATAGAACTGTCCAACCGTACAACAGTACAACCAACCAACCGAGCTCAGCAAGGAACATAATACTCCCTACCGAGAGGAGCTCATAATAACAAAAATCACTGCCACCTTATAGCCGACACCCGTGCGTTCTCGTCAGCGCGATCTAGCCTTCGTCCACTTTTACTAGCGACATCTAGTTAATTTTTATAGGAACTAACCAGATCCCGATCGATACCCAACAAATACAATAAGTACCTAGTTATTCTTGATTTTCCATTTCCAACATGTAAGTTTGGTATGACAGCACGAATTTTTGTCATGACAGCACGAAAGTTTGTCATGACAGCACGATAGTTTGTCATGACAGCACGAAAGTTTATCATGACAGCACGAAAGTTTGTCATGACAGCACGATAGTTTGTCATGACAGCACGAAAGTTTATCATGACAGCACGAAAGTTTGTCATGACAGCACGATAGTTTGTCATGACAGCATAATATACTATTAAGCTTTCCTAACTGTTTATAGTGATTCTCCTGTTAACCCTACACCTAAAGTTAGAAGGAATTCTTGATTTTGTAACGTGATGAATTTCGATTCTTAGTCTTTAGTCAATACAGTCTTGACAATTAATCATGCGCAGCCTTGGTAATTTAATGATCATCACTACTCATGCAAGTTATAAACTTAAGAAATGTAGTGCTAGTCACTTAATCAGGAAAACAACAGAATAATATGACTTTCACGATAAAACGTCATGCTAGTTCTGATACCTCATTAGTATGTAACTTCACGTTCTAATGATGAGCAATCATGATAGCCAACCAAGTTTTTCATCATATATAAATCTGATGTCACGTAAATCGAACCAGGCTGAACAACATTTTAAAATGCACATGATACTAATTCAGTTGTCTTGATTAGTTATAATTCTTCATGTTGAAATATAATGAAGGACGAGAGTCATTTTTCTCAGTGTGACAGTGACCATATGCTCCGTCTACCTTACGTAACGTAAGGTACCTACTTGGTCTTAGACTCTTTCCGAGATGGGGGGACGAAAAAACCTTTTTTTCTACCAGAATCCCATCGGTAAATACTAATTGAATTTGGCTGAAAATCTAGTTCGTAGCCTGATTGATACCCTGATATTGGTAATATAGGTATGTGTTATAGGTGTGCACTATTAAAGTACAAATAGTTAGGTAACCACTCAGCTCCTTCGACGTAATGTATATTCGGAGTAGGTAGGTACGTCAATAGAACACGGAACGAGAATTAGCGGTGCCAGTTCGACGCCCGGGGCAGGTCCGGGGGCGCGCGTAATGCACAAAGGGCGGTAAGTGGCGCGGAGCTCATCGCGAAACAAAGGGAACTGTAACCTATAGAAATGAGGGTATTTTTCACATGAGAGATAGGTTAGGTATAATGTATGTCTCTTTGTGGAGTGTTGAGTGGCTTTTTGAGCTTTCTGTTTGGCATGAAATTCCACAGAGCATATTTAAGTGAAATTCTATAATATGTATAAATAAAGTAACTTAATAAAAGCCGTCGTGTATAAAACTATGCAATAGGTATCGATCGCATCGCAAACTTTTATTTTCCTCATCACCATATAAGCCCATATTAGTCCACTGCTGTACTATAATAGTCCACTGCTATAAGAAGAAAAAGAATAAGAATAAGAATGTTCATTTTCAAATTTACATGGTAGCCTTAAAATTAATTACTTATAGCTATTTATACAACTAAACAAAAAAGCAAGGTAACCTTAAAATTAATTATTTATAGCTAATTATATTACTAATTAAATAAATTTTGTTTACAAATAATTAGAACCACATTATAAAGGTTACATTATATATAGGTTACATATTATATGGGCTATTTTTATACTTAGTACTTTAAGGCTTTTGTGTGTTACATGTCTCGTACCTTCCGTGCTAGTTATAAAACTGTATTACGGCAACGGTAGAGCTCAATACCTCACAACGGCTAGACTCTCGGGTTGGGTGATTGACATAATAAATTAGGACGTTTAATTAATATTTAATACTACGTTTTATTTGCAGAGTTTTAGAAAAATTACTAAAACTAGGGATAAAAAGAAAATAAAATAAAATATTATTATAAGATATAATAAAGGATGTTGATGATGATGTGATGTGATGATGATAGCGCCTTGTCTTCAGCTTGCCTCATCCAGCATCTGCCATGTTTATTTTGAGTTCAAGTATTACCAATGCTGTCCATTTCGATTGAATAAGAAATATTACTTTCTAGCTTTGATCGTTTCCTCGGTATTGCACTGACCTATATTTATGGGACTGCAGAAATTAAATTAAATTTCTAAGGGCTCATATTTCAATTACAGGCATAACTAGGTACACGGTGGCTTATTTATGCTTTCAATAAGTACTGTAAGAATTTACATTAGAAGCCCTGATAACATTTTTTTTATTTTTCAAATAAAACAATTTAAGATTAAGTAATTTACATTGCTATTGAACATAGTACTACGTACCTAATGTTTCCAACATTGCCATTCATCACTCTGCTTTGAGTATAGTCAAATATTTCAGAATACTTTACACTTTTTAGGGTTCCGTACCGAAAGGGTGCAAACGGGACCCTATTACTAATACTTCGCTGTCTGTCCGTCTGTCTGTCACTAGGCTGTATCTCAAGAACAGCGATAGCTAGACAGTAGTTCACAAATTATGTATTTCTGTTGCCGCTTTAACAACAAAATACTAAAAACAAAATAAACTAATCATTTAAGGCTCCAATATAAAAAACAAGATATTTGCCGTTTCTATACTTCGTGCGCGAGTCCTACTCACACTTGGGCGGTTATATTTAAATGAACATTTTCAACAAAAACCAAAAGATATCACTCAGATAGCTGTAAATGCGAATAAATTTCATTTCAGCAGCAAAGAGCAATTGATGGGTCATGTCATGTAGAATATGCGTACCAATAGAGGCATATCGGGGCGTTTAGGACGGACTGAAGTTCAGGCCGGGATGGGAGGATTTAATAGCTGGACATAATTCAATTGTTCCGACCAGGCGGCCTGCGAAAACGCATTCCTTTCACGAAGCTTTCTCGTCATGGATCGCGTTCCTGTCTTTATTTGTTGTACTTATTCATTGGGAGACGTATTCCATTGAAGAATGACCAAACTCCAGAGAATTATTAACATAGGTACGTGATGGAAAAAAGCTTTATCTATTGCGGGTTCTTTAGTTAATTTTTCTTTTGTATTTAGAAGATTTTTGTTTTATACTATGTTGATGAAGATATCGTAGCCTCGATTTATTTACCAATAAACTTTTCCCAAGGTTACAAAAAATGTTATAAATTCTGAAATTATCATTTTAAAATCATTTATTATTAAATACATTCGTGTTTTATCCTTCAGTTTAGAAAACAAAAACATTGCCAAATATAACTCTTTCACCTGGCAAATCGATACAAAACTGAATAGCCTAGAGGCAGCCCGCTGCAGTCCATGTAACGAGGTTATTAATGGAACAAGCACTAGCTCCATCAATGGGGGTAATCACTGGAATGAAAACGCGAACCGACTGAACGGGCCTCGGGATTTACTGGACGCGGTACAGTCGTAGTTAGATCAAATTGCTGTTTGTGAAATAAGATTATTACTGGCAAATTGTACGGAAGCTTTTGTACTATCTATTTAGGTAGCGGTATACAATGTTTTTTGGCTGTTTGGGGCTAGTTTTAGTTCATATATCTATAATATAAAAATGAATCGCAAAATGTGTTGGTAAATTACAAGTGAAAGCCAAGTTTCTAGTCTAATGCAGGCTTCGTGACTAACTTTAAGAATTTTGACTGTAGGGCACTTTATTGGTTTGTTTTTTGTTACTCAGAATATTAGGAGTATTTACCGCAACTTTGATGACTTACTCGTAACACTAAATGGATTATCTTTTGATGTAGACGTAATTGTTCTCACTGAATGTAGACTCAAACTGTCGCGACCTATACCTTCTCTTCCAAACTACAACTCTTTTACTACAACGAACCACATGAACCAATGTGACGGAGTTGCGATCTATCTTAAAAATAGTCACAAAGGTAACTTTTGTGAAATAAAATTAGATGATGCATCATGTTTGCAAATGATAATTTATAATATGGTTATCATATGCATCTACCGTTCTCCCTCAACAGGTAATGCTGAAAGGTTTACTAATTCATTGGCTGATCATCTTGAAACTGTAAAATCTTTTGAAAGTATTATTATTGTGGGAGACATAAATATTAATATTATAGCTAAATTAGACGAGCGTAGTAGTGACAGGAATAACAGACTAAATTATCTAAATGCTCTATCTCAGCACGGTCTTCTTCCTGGTCATAACATACCTACAAGAATTAACAGTTGTCTGGATCACTGCATAATAAAAATAAATAAAACTAAAAATGACGCAACAATTGCTGTTCTGGAAACCTCAACTACTGACCACCGCATGCTAATACTTTCCCTTTCTAGAGTTGTTAACCCAAATAAAATATCTAAAGCTAAAACTAAAATAGATTATGTACAAGCTATAAGAGATCTAGAGATGAACCTTACAGACGTTTTGCACATAGATGATCCGATATTTTTATGTAGTCTATTAATAGGTAAAATACAAGATTCTCTTAAGGATAATACAAGGATATTACACATAAAAAGAAGCAAGCGAATCATAAAACCCTGGATCACAGAAGGGATCTTGCGCTGCATAAAAAATAGGAACTCTATGCAGAAAAAACTAAAATCTGATCCTCATAATGAAGTTGTTAGAATTACATTTAAAAGGTACCGAAATTATTGTAATAACTTATTAAAAAAACTAAAAAGGAACTATGAAAGAGATTTACTGGCTAAGTCTGCAAAAAATAGTAAGACTCTCTGGAAAACCATAAATATTATTACAAATTACAAAGCCCCGAATACTCCAAATACGTCACTTCTCAATATACAACCTACTTCAAAACAATCAGTAAGCTACGTAAACTCATATTTCGCAAATATTGGACAAGATCTTGCTGAAAATGTGCCTGTTCATTACCATTACCCTTCTATTGAAGACTCTTCTATAACTCTACCATCACTCTCCCACCACTCATCATCTTTATAAATCATTTTTATAAATTATTCAAAGAGAAACTGTTACCAAAGTATTGTGAGTCAGCGCCTTTCAGCTTTAGGTACATGTTATCTAAATATACCTAGCATACTAGCTGCCCCACGCAACTTCACCCGCGTGAAAATTGATGAAAAGTCCCATGTTTTATTCTAGGCCTAGAACAACACATCATCAGAACAATATCTATACAAAATTAGCCCGATCTGTTTAGTAGTTTTGGCGTGAAAATGTAACAAACATCCATCCATCACAAATATAATGACAGTACCAGAAAACTTTTAGTACACTCATAAAAATATCAATCGGGTCCTTAAAAATAGCAATATACTTAAATAATGGTGAGACTAGAATTAAAAATACACTTGCTTTTACTAGGTACTTGGTTAAACAAGGTTGATTTATTTTTCGAAGGGCAAAACGCTTAAACAAGTAAATTGCAAAAAATATTAGTAAGTAGGTATACAAATTGTCAAAACTGTTATTTGTAGGTAAATAGACTTACTATAAATATCAGATTATCTATTCTAGAGGATAAAAAAAAAGCTTGAGAGAAGAGCTTTGCTCCAACTCGAAAACTGACAAGGGTAAGGGTTTGCTTAAAAATTTTAAGATCAAAAATATAATACAAGTGTAACAGTGTAGGCAGTTTCGAGTCCTTAAACTCCAGAAGTAGCAGAGTCCTATCAGTTCTCTTATATGATCACATCAGTATTTAGGCGGGTAAACATGGCGGGGAGTAGCATCCGCGAACAATCTCTCGTTAGCCCCCGGCGGGGCGCCAATTACCCTTCGCATCCACTGATTGCACGGAAATAACTGAACAGCCTGCATGTCTTCTGATTGCGGTGATAGCTGCTGTGTTTGGGAACTTCGAATAAAAAAGTAAAAATAAATATGCCTATCTAACACACAAAAATTAGAACGAATATCATTAAAGCCAATGTTGGCCAGCTTTCGCCTCTGCGCCATTCAAAGTTCATTGAACTTTTATCTATTAGCTGAAACTAGATTACGAATCATATTCTGCGAACTACAACAAACTGATTTTTTTTTCTTCCTTTTTTATTTCTATCATATAAAATTTCATAAAATAACTTCCCGTTCTTGTATTTTACAGTTCCTACCGGTATTTAAAAAACACACCTATTTAACCAATAACCTACGAAAGTAAATCTTAATTAGTAGTTTGTAAGCTAATAATAATACATATATATTAATGATAAGTCTGTATTGTACAATTTTATTGGTTTTTGACCTTATTAAATTAGAAATGAAACCAATTTTAATACCTACCTAAATTTACTCCTGAAAAGAGATCCTTTTCTTTCTTGAACACACTGTACTTCCAGGGAATTGACTGGACATTCCAATTTCTAGGTCGCACTATAAGGACTCCTAATGGGGAATTTAATATTTCCAAAGCAATATTTTTTAATATTTTGTTCATCGGGGAGCGGATCAAATCAACCGAATTTTCAGACATTATACCGCTGCTCCCTTCGATCTACGTAAGTTGAGTTGATCAAACAGATATTGTAAAATTTATATTTATGTTACTAAACTTGCACCTTTCTAATATTTATTAGCATTCAACACCACTACTGTGATGTGAAATCGCTTTAAAAACTACATAGGAAGAGGCCTATGTCCAGCAGTTTAGGGACTGTATGATGATACTCAGACACAGTTATGGTTCTCAAACCGTCTTGTGGCGTGAACGCTTCGATAGCGCCTTCTAATTTTACTAGTGGCGACATCTAGTTATATTTTAGGGAACTAGAAGAAATAGGTTGTAAATAAAACTACCCTAAGGGGGTAGAAGGAAATATATGAAATAAATAAATAAAGTTTATGTGACCGCCCAAAGACACTATTCCACGCGGACGAAATCGCGGGCACAGCTAGTCAATAATATACATATTATGTCACAGTATGTATTCAGCTCATAGTTTCAATTGTAAGCTGTGTGTACCTACTAGTTTTAATTTGTTTTTTCTTTGTTATTAACTTTCTTTGTTCAAAAAGATTTGTCTAGTCAATAAATAATGGAATTAAATCGAAAGTGATTATATGGTTTTTTGAACCATTTAAGACTGGTATACCTAATGCGTAGAGGGACTAAGTCGCGTTATGACTAGTCATAGTGCGAAGTAGGTATAACCATAGTTAGACTTACTGCGATATAGGTTAGAAGAGAGGAAGGTCAATAGATCTATAGACATACTGAATTATCGTTAGCGTCAGGACCCCTGGACCAAGTGCAATATTTTATATTTGGAAACTATCAAATTACAATACCTTTTCAATACTATTTGATACCTCAGTTAAATTATTTAGTACCTCGATGAGCAGTGAAATAATTTGAAAAGAAAGTGGTCAGACATTCTGACGTCAGGTTGTCTGGACCACATCTTTTTCATATAGTTAGAGACAGAAAAACTTAAAAAATCCTTTGTAAATATTTAATACCTTTTTAATACCTTCCAATACCTCTTTATTTCAAACATTTAAGCGTCGTAGAAAAAAGTTACGGATGAATTAAATAATGTAGGAAGCAAAGGTTGTTCGATACATATCTAATTTGCCGCAGACAAAACACTAATATTATGAATGCGTAAGTTTTAATGTTGAGTTGGATGGATGTATGGATGTTTGTCAACTCTCCACGACAATCGATAGGACTGGATGAAGGAAAAAGTTACTGATGAATGAAATTTCGTCGTATGTATCCTACGAATAAGGTTACAGTTGTAAAACAACAGCTTTCAAGGAGACGGTTTTTTTTTTTAAGATTCTTATTCCTCTAACTTAATCAGAGACTTTATATAACCTTATTTAATAATAAACTTATCTATAATATTCTTAGGTCTAGTGTTTATATCCACTTATTTTTATATAACGGATTCACATATGTATGCTATTTATATATTTAAATATATGTATAAATCATATCTTATCTATCTGTTTCTCAAAATTACCTTCTTAGCTATCTTAATACAGTAGTTTAGAAACCTAGGGCGTAGATATTTATCTTTTATAATGTTTTTTACGTTTTCACAAGTCAAGGAGACGGTTTTTCCATACCTATATGTTTTGAAAAAGTTTATAATTATTTTGCTCAACGTTTGAGCATATTTTAGCTTAAGTATCATGTAGGTCTCCTAAATAAAAATTATATTTCCCTTTTTATTGGCCTTTTTCGGCGTGCAAATATTAAATCGACGCTGTTACCTATAAGATAGAGGGATTTTATACGTATAATAAAACCGTGCCAAGCCGGGGGGGTTGCTAGTTAGAAATAAATACAACATTATAAAGAACTACTTTCTTTTTTAATTCAATAATTACAATGATACAATGTCTTTATACAAGTTTAACTTAAACTTAAAGCGAGGTGTCATTATCTTTGACTCTGATAGGTTTCAGGAAATCTGCCTTAGGAAAGGGCAATGGAATATTATAAATAATTATTACTATTTGCTATTTGTAGCTGAATGAGAGATCAACTGACTATACTTATGTAATACATACATGATGACATAGACATACGTCATGATGATGATATTCATAATGAAAAGTCAGGGGTAGAAAACAAGTTTTACCATGGAACACATAAAGTGGTACTAATGGTTTTATGCATGGCTTATGCAACAGATAACTACCAAAATATTTAATACCTACCTAAACTTTGAAAGCAGAAAGCAATAACTCGGAAGCGATTTTTTATAAAACCGCATCAAAATACGTGCCAAAAATGAGTTGCAATATTTTTATTTTATATTTTTACCGTCCTTTGCAAAAAGATGCAACTTTTGTGAGGTAGGTATTCAGAAGTGCAAATGTAAAAACAAGATTCTCTCTTCAATCTAGATTTAATTTATCCCTTTAGTAAGTTACCTGTTTGTAGGTAGTTGAAAAAAGACAAAGACGCTTAGAACTAAGTTTTGTTAGTTAAGTACTTAACGTTACGACCCGCCCCGGTTTCACACGGATTTATTATACATATAAACCTTACTCTTGAATCACTCTATCTATTAAAAAAACTGCATCAAAATCCGTTCCGTAGTTTTAAAGATTTAAGTATTCAAAGGAACATAGTGACAGAAAAAAAGACTTTGAATATACTATGTAGTGACAAGTGATATCACTAAAATCTTAAGAACGGTTTAACGGATCAGGCTGAAATTTTGAATAGATGTAGGTACCGACCTAGGTATAGGCCTACCAAGCTTAGTAATTATGATATAGTCCTCCTCGTTTGAGGGAGGCACGTGCAGCAGTGAACAAAATGAGTGATGAATAGGAAAGGTGTATAAAACCCATCCCACTATGTTTGTCTATTCTTATGCCCATTCCTACCTAATATTCATTCGATGCAAACACTGTCACAAACTGACTTCAACTTAAAAGCAAAGATAAAGCAGCTATATACGCTAGGGTGAATGCAAATTTGTTGCGGATGCTGCGGCCTCTTTTCCCAGTATCCATGGAAATAAATATAAATCAATATTAAATTCGAAATAATTATTGTCAAAATTGTTTCGAACTTCTGTGATTTACTACAATATTTTTTCGTTGATACCAGGTGTTGTGAAATATTCTCTGTTATTAGTTTTAATCTTATTTTTTTTTAAATTTGTTATACTTGGAAATTATAAAATAAAATTAATAGGGCAAAACCATTGCCTTTTTCCATTCTTCGGATTTTGATTAGAAAACAAGTTTTATTAAGTAGATACCTATATTAGGGTTGCCAGATCGAAACTTACCATGTCCCGGACAATTTATAACTTCGTCCAGCCCGTGACCATAATAAAGTATTGAAAATGAATAGGGGGTATTAATACCTACCTTTTCTAATTAAATATCTTATTTGATGAATATCTATGTTTGACTTCACAAAAAGGCACTAAGTTTAGTAAAAAATATATCAAAACGGTTGATCACCAACCGCGAAGCTAGGCTCAAGCAGCCGGTGACTAGGTTGCAGAGAGAGGAACTACCTGACGATACGCGCAGAGTCCAGGAGAACCGCTTTTTGGGAGGCCCTTGATCCAACTTACTCTCTATTTAGCTAGTCTCTTGAGATGTGCCGAAGCTATTTGGACATGGGTAGAGCGCCAGCTTTATCAATGAGGATTAAGTGCACGTTCAAGTGCACTTGAACTTACCTACTACATACCTACTTATAGAATAATGTCGTAGAATTCATATATTTATGTTTTTTGCAAATATAGTATTACCTAGTACTTAGGATATAAACATTATCGTATAATAGAAACTTTTCCAAATAATAAGAAAAAACCGTCTCCTTGAAAGTTGTTGTTTTGCAACTGTAACCTTATTCGTAGGATACAACGAAATTTCATTCATTAGTAACTTTTTACTTCATCCAGTCCTATCCATTGTCGTGGAGAGTTAAAAAACATCCATCCATCCATCCACACATATTTACATCTCGACATTCACAAGATTAGTTTGATGTCTGCGGCAAATTAGATATGTATCGAACATCCTTCCTACAAAATTTAATTCATCCGACAACTTTTTTCTGCGACGCTTAAATGTTTGAAATAAAGAGGTATTGGAAGGTATTAAAAAGGTATTAAATATTTACAAACGGTTTTTTAAGTTTTACAGTCTCTAACTATGTGAAAAAGATGTGGTCCAGACAACCTGACGTCAGAATGTCTGACCACTTTCTTTTCAAATTATTTCACTGCTCATCGAGGTACTAAATAATTTAACTGAGGTATCAAATAGTATTGAAAAGGTATTGTAATTTGATAGTTTCCAAATATAAAATATCGCACTTGGTCCAGGGGTCCTGACGCTAACGAATTATCAATATATACATCACGTAAATACAAGTATTTTTATCTAAATCATTGATAAGAAAGCAAAATCGAAAAAAAAATAAGAACCTCCTCTTTTTACTTCTGATTCATCCCTAGCGTATATTTACCTAATCAAAAACCATACAATAATAAATAATTCGACTTATCCGTAGAACATAGTTCGATGTGATCATAGACCGAAAATGAGTTTAATAGCGAAACGAGATAAGAAGAACAAGCTCTACAGAAGTACGTTTTTAAAATTTTTGTATCTTAATTAGTTTCGGAGATATATAATCGAACAACGTCCTAACTGATATCAACTTCGCCCAACAACGTTCTAAGTGATCATGCAACGGCGCGCGGGTGCGGCGCACGGTGCGTGCGCTCGGTCCTTTCGTCAGTTTGGACGTTGTTCGTTGGAGATAGGAAAAGAGAAAGTCTTGCGACGTGTTTTTTATAGGTTTAATATACATTCAATTCAAATGTAAATATTACTTTTTTATCTCGGTTTTAGGTAGCAGGCGTTCAATGTTTAAATAGGACGTTTTTTGATGGAGAGCTCGTGCAACGCATTTGTTGTACACAAATCCTTTGGCGTAGTGCATATTCAAAGAAATAATCATTTTTTCTTTAATAATTAACAGTAAAAAATTTAAGTCATATGATACGTTAGGACCATTTTATGCGAACACTATTGAGCTTCTTAGGATTTAATATGACTATAGGACGTTTTCCTTCGGAATCTGTTAGACGATTTGTCGGTTCGATGTTAAGATAGAACGTTGTTTGTGGGATAATGAAATCATTTAGGACGTTGTTCATCACAAAACATCATTAAATATTGAGATTTTTTTATTTCTAATTAGTGTAATAAATTGCTAAGTACATTATTTTTCAGTATACATAAAATATGAACGTATTTTATACATAGCTACAAATATATTTAGTTTTTTCTTCAATTCCAGTTGTGAATGTTGATAACAGCTGCATGATACCAAAAAACGTCGCCTTTGCTTCCAGGTGCAGGAAGAACTAGCTAATATGATCAGAAATTCTGCATGAGATAGTATACCGATGAAATTACCTGCGATAGCTCAATACCGAATGTTGCGTCTAATACCTCAGTCATGAACGTTTACATCAATGAAGCTAGTTTATTTTCTTTGAAAATTCATTCTAGTTACGAAAATTCACCATTAATATAGCATTAAGAGTTAGAAGTTTCTCACCACAGATGTACCCCAGTAAATTTTATACAGTTCAAAATTAACCAGGGTAGATCTGAGGTGATAAAATTTTAACTCATCAAGCTGTATTAATTATGAATTTTCTTAACTAGAAGGCATTGCCAACAACATATCTTTGCCGTCTTATATTAATGTCCATTCGGTCTGCTACCTGCGTATTCCGTCCTAATCATGTGGATAATCAATGTGATTAAAAAGTGCGCAAATGCTTGTGAAGTAATCAGTGATTACTACAAAAGCATTTGCGGTACAGTTTTACTAAAAACTTCTGCGGGCATCATCGAATTCCAATAGTTATTTTAACCTATGTACCTACTTGTTCCGATTTATATTACTTTGATTTACAACATGAATTCGCCTGCATCTTCACAATGATATCCTGATCGCAACGTGACTCCTAAAAACAGACAGACATTGAATGCTAATGCCGTGAAATAAGGTAAAAATTTGTTAGGAGAAAAAAAAAGCCGTAGATGATGAAAACCATCAGGCCAACATACAAATGCCGCTGACAAATTCCCTGTGTTGAAAGCTAACAGCGGTTGGCTTTATAATTTTTTTTGGCAACTATGAAACTGATCCATCAAGCGGAATTTCATCAACATAAAGAAAAGAAAACTGGGATGATGACCTAACCAAACAAGCAATATTATGTTTTGCTGATCAATTTATGACCTAAATTCCGAAACAATGTTCAATTATAGTAGTAAGTGCTTAATTTGGTTTTCAATTGTTTTTCTAAATTATATTTCAGTATAAATAAGTGATTAAATAATATAATATAAGTTTTGCTATTTTTGTATGTGTTATGAATTAAGTAACTAAAGTGCGAAGTTTACACAACTATTTTCATGTTTTGTCAACTATTTACTTAGATTATTTATAATATTACGAATCAGTATCGTTTCGCCCTGTTTTGAAACTTAACAATTGAACTACTCGTTAACCGAAAACTGACTTGTTGGCGTAATAGTTAAAACTTAAAATACTATTCGTATGACAAAATGGTAACCAGGTCAGAAACAGGTAACATGTCTAAAAAATAAATATAAATGGACAATTCTTCACACAAAATCATCTAGCCCCAAGCATTGCTTGTAATTATGGGTACTTGATAACTGATATAGTGAAAGAATTATACTACTTACATAGGTAGATTTTATTACTTTATCTATATTATATATAGAAAATAGCCTGAACAAATATCATACATGACCCAAGGTGGAAATCGAACCCGCAACCTCGAGCGTCGCAGGGAGACCTTCGCCAGCTGCCCCACAGAGTTCGTCATAAACTTATCGGCATACGTAGTCTTAGGTAAACTGATAAATCCACGTAAATATTTATCACCACACATACAAGATATTACATTTCGCACCTAAGTCTAAAATTTATTCATGCGCATCTTCAGCATTTTTCTAATAGGGAGATGATATAAGCCGTGCAAATATTCTACGAGCTGAATTTTAAATGACGTGTTTATTGTTCTAAATCATGCCATATATTGGCTATATTACTTAATACTTATTTTGGTGATTTTTTAACTTAGTAAACGATTTTAGTACTTAGAAGTTATAATTTTATTACAATATTTTAAGGTAGTTATCCACATAGGACTCTTACAGAATAGATAACACCAACAAAAAACGACCCATATTAATATAAAACGTCATTTTGCTAAGACGTTTCCGTAAAACAACGTTCTATCTTCACAACAGACCACCGCTGTTCCGCCGTAAAACGTCCTACGTTAATATAGGACTCACTATCTCCAGAAATAAAAGGAAAATAAATATACACTAAAAAGCATTTAACTAGGCTAGGGCATTGTAACAACATACCAAAAAGTCTCAATGAGAAGTCTCACCGTTTAAGAGTTACACAAGTCAACAACTTCTCTAACGTCTACTGAAAACCATCAACTCTGCAGATAGGACTTTGTTCTACGGATGAGTCGAATTATTATGAGTTACTTTTTTAAATATACATACATAACCCCGCCTAGGGTATTTAATATATACCTATGACTTAACTTGCGTATATGTACAAGGAACACGTATACTAATAATGTTCCTTGTACATAACGGCAATTATTTAGCATTCAACACCATGAGTGTGAACAAGCTATAAAAACTACATAGGTAGAGACCTATGTCCAGCAGTTTGGGACTTTTAGATGATGATAAGCTTATAACACACAGGGTTCTCAAATGATCACGAGTCGTGAACGCTTCGATAGCGCCTTCTAATTTTTCTAGTGGCGACATCTAGTTATATTTTCGGGAACTAATCAACTATTTATTTGGTAGAGCAAAATGTAGAGCTCTAATTACTTACATACCTATATATACACCTACTTAAAATCTTAGGGTTCTTAGGTTCTTTTCTTTCATTCTAAACCCTTTCCTGTAGAATTTTATTCAGTCAAGGTGAATCCAAATGACTTCGTAGCTGTTTCATTGCTCTGTGCTGGCTCTACATTTTATTTTGCATTACTTAAGTATTTTTGTATTTTTTTTACATTAAAGTATTTATACTAATTGTAAATTATTATCTTTAATGACCCATTCTATAAAATCGACTCCTTTGGATATAAATTAACAACAGGTTCGATTGTTAATATGGAATAGGTCTGTCTCTCTTTCTATGAAATAAACGTTGATTATAAATATAATTTATTGATTAATTAAACTAACATTTGTCAAATTTTACAATCTGTTATTTTATAATAATGGCTAAAATTATATCTGGGAATAATAGTTCTCATAATAAAAAAACGATGATGAAAATAATACTTTTAGGCTGTGTCCCCAGTAGGCAAACTGTTAGCGGCCGACTCAGTGAGCCGCAAATTTGTGGCGAACTGAAATTTGAGTTAGCTGCATACTAAGATCAATTCTCGTGCGTCGTAAGCAAACAAACCATATCGCCGCCGCCGCGCCGCCGACTGGAACCGGTTTTGGAGGGAGTCGGCCGCTCACTGTCGGCGCGCGTAACACTGCAAACTGCGTTCAGTGAGCGCAAAACTAGCAAACTGTGGACACTCCATTTCAAATATATGGAAGGGCGTACTAAATCGATACGCCGCAAACTCAGTCGGCCGCTAACACTTTGCCTACTGGGGACACAGCCTTAAACTAATAAATAAAAATGGATTTTCATAATTTTTAAAATAAAAATAACTTATCCAGGAAATTATTGACTAAACTTACTCATTAAAACTTTTCTGTAGTAAATAATAATATGTTCAAATGTAAAACGTAATCTTAGTTTAACTAGGTAATGAATGAATGACTAATCAACGATTTCGTGCGTTAGGCGATGTGTTTACGGTCTGGTTCATTACATTTTTCACCGAAAATAAAATTAATGTATTTATCATAGCGCCATAATAAGTTAAAATTATTTATTCAACGAATTGAAAATCAATTTTATACTTGTTCATTGTTATATTAATTTTTACTTACTACTATCAATCGATCAACTCTATCAACATCTGTAAATTAACCAATACAAAGTTAAGTAACATAATGGGTCTTTCTTATATAGCATTCACCACATATAGTGTGAACAAGCTTTAAAAACTGACTTTTAATCTGAATTAGATTTCATTTTTGATAGTTTTCATTATGATGACGCCACGAAATGGTTCTTAAACCACCTCGTTTCGTGAACGCTTCGTCATCGCCTTCTAATTTTTCTAGTAGCGACATCTAGTAGTATTTTATCGAACGAATCAAGAAGTAGAACTCTACATTTTTGCATTTTATTTTATTATTTATTTTAATATCGTCTTGTATTGGTAGTGATATGGTAGTGCCTTGGTATTGATGAGCATTGCCATACATCGTGGTAATGCAGCCAGTGTCTTGGGGACGCTTCCGACTGGTATTGACACGGATCAATTGAACTACCTCTACACCAGAGCGTAGTATTATTTATTCTTATGACCAGAGGTCGGCAAACTTTGAGACGGAACAGCCAAAAGATTCACTTTACAAAATTTTGCATTTTTTAAGGAGCCGCCATTTTGTATCACATGGTACCTACTCATTGCTTGCACTTTTTTAATGGTTTTGATAATAAAATCATATTTATTTGTCAAAGTTAAAGTAATTTATTTGCGAACATGAGTGATCATAGAGATGTAGAGTTATATTATAGAGGCACACAATGTTCTACCTTAATCTAGGGCATGCAAATAAATAAATATACAAAGTTTAATGTTTTTTAATGAATTAAGTATAAATAAAATAAGTACTTATCTTATCAATAAAATTACTAAGAAAAGTCAATTAAAAATAAACAGCATTATTAATTAATAAATTTGTATGTCTTTATCTAATAAAAAATAATTAATATTATATTAATCACATTTTGACGTCAATAGATTATTGAGTTTACCTATTCTTAAAAATTTTGGAGCCATCCCTTAAAAACTTTTTACTTAGTAGAGCTATATGCGCTATTATGCGCTAATATGCGATGGTCAAACGCGTTGTTGGTCGGAGTGGCTATAAGTACTTTTAAAATAAATTAATATTGTTTCAATTTGTATTATCTAGTTATAGTTTTTTTATACCTTGATTGTAATTTATTGATATTGTAAATTGCGAATATTTTACCTATATGATTTAAAATTATGGCAGCCAGTACGCGACTGGTATACGAAGTTAAAGACTACATGTGAAACCCCTCGCATAACATTACGCGTCTGTCCAACTGGCATAACAAGCTTAACCCTTCCCTGTCGACGTTGTGGGGCGGGCATTCAATCGTCATAATACGTGAATGCAACACGCTGTTCCTGTTTCTTCCAGTAACTGGAGACGGGTTAGTGAACAGTGTTAAATATATTTAATGGTTCTGGGATATATTTATGATCCATAATATAACAGTAACATCATATTTTTATTATTTTTGAGATGCACAAAACATAAAATAATCACAAAATACATAGAACTTAAATAAATATGGGTAAGCGCAAATTATGAGCATACATAAAGTCAGTAAAATGAAAGAAAACAGAAAAGGAATATAATGAAAGTAATAAAAATTAAACAGAATTACATTAAGCTTCTGTACAATATTGGAATATCAGAAGTGAACAGTCACAACACTAAAGGTGCGACCACACAAGGTGTAACGAGTAATGTCCAATTTACAATTCACGCGTGTCAGTAATGCGATTTATCCAACCCTTTGTGAGTCGGGTTCAAACACGTCGACACAGCCGAACATTCCCATCGGATAAATTACCCTCCGCAATGTATGCAAAATTTAGCCTTTCAGAAGGAAATAAATCGCAAACTGCCGTCACGTGTCAACAAACCGTGCCCCGTCAACTATTCCATCCTGAACTATCGACTTGGCACATCCACTAACTCCACGTCAATAAACTCTACATTATCAACTCATTTTATTCTCCAGACGTTCAATGCGCGCAAATTGAGTTGAGGAAATTTTGTTTCGCCTCTTTTCTAAGCAGAACCGAATTGGCGAAATGAAAACAGAACTTGGCGAAGGAATTTTAAGGTAAATAAAAGTAAGAAAATTGTAATACATCGAGGAGATAGATTCCAGATGGCAGGGATTCCTCGCAAAAAGAACAAAGTCGTTTCGTCTCCGTCAGAAAAGTATTGGATTCATGTTTGAAATTATTATCGAATAACTTTTTCTTTTCGTAAGTAATAACTAGGTGACGCCGAAGATTTTTTTGTGGAAATATTTTGGGCACGTTGGGCACGGAATGTCTGATTAAAAGTTTTCAGAGGAAATGCGAATTTCAGTGAAAATATAACAAGTACCAGGAGTTGTGTTGTGGATTGGTGAGTTGTTCAAACATAATAACTTTGTTTAGCCAGTGTATACGTTCTTTTAGTTTTGAGAAGTATAAGGCAAGCAAACTTCAAATTACAACTAGGATTTACTTAAAACAATTTCCTTTTCAATACTCTAAGAAGCCAGGGTGCTGTTACGTTGAATGGCTATGTAATGTAATGCTAATGATAATGCCAACAGCAACATTGATAAATGTGATCCTGAGAGATCAGATAAATGCGACCTTATTTCAGACCCCAATCTAATAAATCGTCAAAGATTAGGGATCACGTGCAGAATCAAATCCTAAGAGCCATGAAATTATGACTTTCTACTACGATTCATCCCGAACTTTCCGAATTTTCGAACATAGAAACATAAAAATGGGAGATAACCCATATCTATGATAACAGTTATACCACAAGTCCAGAAGACAAGTAAAAGTAGGTATTTGTGAGCGGTTGGGAACGACGTGGAGCCGAGACTTCTGACCTGTCCGCGATAAAGAACCGATTGGAATTCGATCGGGCCCTTCTTGCACGCCCTCTCCCTGAATGTAAATTGAGGGCAAATTCGTGTTCCAGTAAATTTTCTGAGATATTTCTGAATTAGGCTCAAAAATGGTATCATCGTAACACCGCGAAGCTGGTTATAAAGAGTTATTAAATTTTTACTAAGCTGCTCTTATTCTCTAAATCGGAAGTAATAACGCAATTTTTACATTTTATGCTATTGTTGGCTTTACATTGAGCTTTAAATAAACTACCTAGGTAATTATTATTGTAAAAATACTTTCTTTAATAATAATATTGGTGACACGAACAAAAACTTTTATATAGAGAATAATAGTTTATAAGTAATAGTTTTACGAAACTACGACTTCCCAGTTTTGCCTCGCAATTAATACTTCAACCCGGGCTGTAGTAGATTCTGATTGAAGTCCGTACCTACCTAACCATCAACTAAGCAAACAGGTCAATTAGTTCGGAATCAAACACCCTAATGCCGATACGATCGTGGAAATGCCTTCAAATTATTGGTTTCCCCTCACAAAGACCCATGCTTGTCAACAGATATACGCACAACAGACTTATGTACGTTGCTGTCCTGTTATTACACTAATTATGCAACCGAAGCCAAAGACAACCATAATTATAAACAAGATAGGTCGTAAATAATGTAAAATGTAATGTCATGTATCTAGCGATAAAATCATTAACACGCACGACACGATTGAAGTTGCTTTGAGATCTACAAACCTAACCAAAATATTGGTTAACATTTTTGATAATAAAAACAAAACAGGCGTCCAATACAATACACCTACAATTGTTTTTAACATCACAAACTCACAAATAAAATTCAGCATCGATATACATAGTAAAATAATATTTTTGCTCCAAATGTTGTTGACTTCGGGCGTGTTTAAAAAACCTGTTTGTTCGAAATATATATAATAAGTAGGTAATCATATTGACTGGAGAATATAACCTAGTTCTTGGCCGAGTTTTGAATGTATTGAATATAGCATGTTGAATAAAATTAAAAGAGTAAATTACTCGTATAGTCCCAATACATACCTACTAATTCGTTCGTTATATATTCTTGTAAGACCAAATAAAAACCAAAACTAAAATTGACCGATAAACCCTTTACTGCTGACCCTCGTAGATACTCATCGTAGATAACTTTTATCGACCAAATATAAAAAGAAAATGAAAATATTTACCGTAGATTTGAAATAAAATCCGTCCAACTCGTTAGGTAGACCTACATAAAGTAAAGGCTGCAGCAGCGGAGTTGGGAGATATTTTCATTAGTTACATCGCGGTCGAGTAATGGTGTTCTTTGTCGCGGAATTAGCAATCAGCCGGCGAGTTGCCGAGCCGCTGGAAAAACACGGGCTTTTTCATAATTACCTCGCAGATAAAACGCAACCCAACACCAATTACTATTAGGCATCCCCTAATTACTCCACCAAGTTAAAAATATCCTCGTCAAACCTCGATCCACCTGCAGTCATTAGTAGCTTAAAGAACCTCGAATGAGCCCACTCGCGTAAACGCTCGAGGTATCTCATTATAAGTAAAACTTTAGGTTTCTTTCGCGGAAGGCGGTGGAAGTTTTCCACTTTACCGACGTCAAAATGAACTTTATTTCAGACTGAATTGTATTTGGAACTTGTTAATTCCGGACTCAGGCGCAGTCGCTTAAGTGAGTCTTTCATTAGCGGAGGCCACGTGAGGCGAATACCGCGAATTAGTGTCTTGAGAAAAATGCTTGGGACCAAGGAGCCGGGCCGCGGGGTCTCGATTACCGAACCCTTCCAGCGCCCTCCCATCTGAATACAAATGCCGGTTCCCATGTCCTACAACTTTTTATTAAGCGCAACCGATCACATTTTTTCGGCTAAGTGACTTCTACTACGGAATTATGGGTAAGCTTTGTTATGGCATCGAATAACAATAACCGTTTCATGTTATGCGGTGGGATCGGAGCTAAACCGCAGTATGAATATAAAGTGCAACCTTCGAGAACCGCAAACAATAAAGGTCACGGGAAAACATAATAGATTTTCTTGAATTTGCTTTTTTAATATACTTTGCGTACATGATATTACAATAAGGACGTCTGAAAACAAATACATAGTTATGCATACATATACGATAGTTTCAAAATACGTTCGCCAACTTTCAACAAAACCCCAAAGAGAATCTGCGATTTCTATAAAAGCTCCCTACTCTCACAAACGAGTGCACCTTTAAAGGATTTTCTGCAGTGGTTCTTTATTTCAATAGAATAAGTCATAATAGTTTTCCTGGAAAAGGGCAAAACGCAAGATCCGTGAAGGTTCAGTGAATCTCCACTTTAGAGCAGGGGCCGCAAAAAGCCTTCGTCTGTCACACTGGGAACTGAGAGGACAATGAAAAACACTTTCGCCCCACTGTGCAAATGCAAATAGGGACGGAGGTTATACATGGTCATACGTAAATATTTTGGACTACTTTTCTCAACCGTAGACCATTTTGCTATGAGAGTAATACGGTGTTTTGACAGGGATGCGGAATACTAAATATGTTATTATATCAAGTGTGTGTTCGAATGAAAAACATCCAAGATATTGGATACGATTACGATACGATTGATATCCAAGATACAAGCCAAACTTAACCTTATTTTCTTCGAAACTTTTCTAAAACTTTCTTACGTGTCTTTATTCAGTATTCACAGACCCCATAGCTTTGTGAAATTTGTAAACTTAATAAAGAAGTTACGAATGCTTTTAAGCAAATACAGAAGGAGAAAAGCAGTTCCAACCTATCTACTTATATTATTGAGAGAATAGTAGGCGAGCCAAAGTCGAGACTTATTGTAAAAATAAGGAAAATGTTTGAGAATTTTCATTTTAGTTATAAGAAACTAGATGCGCCCCGCAGATTCGCCTTCGTGCAAAAATTTATTTTTCTACCCATTATTATTATACTTACGCATTTATAATATTACTAGGATTGTTATTTAGTGGATTTTACCTTAATATCTATTTTTTTAAGTCTGTTTGTTGGTTCCGACTAATCATCGTATTGGCTGCACAAATATTGACAGGACTTTTACTGATACCAAAAAAATGAAAAAAAAAAATTAAACAGAAGAAATTGTGAATTTAGGGCGTGCACTAATATTTTTAAATTTAATAGATTAAATAAAACCTGTTTAGTCAAGATTTATACTGAGAGATTTCAATCTAATTGAACGTATTTTGTTAAAGTAAAACGAAGCCATATAAATGGATCTCCCAGTAAAAAGCTGATTGAAACTCGCTCTAATCCCGAGCTAGAACAAAGGCTTTTTATTATGTTTCACGAACAAAATGACGCTCCGTATAAAACTATTTTTCTCTTTGACCATCCATAAAAGAATACTTAAACAAGAAAAGTTCCTGGAGAGCCGAGGTAAAGTGTTTTATAAGTTGAAGTTTAATGTAGATTTAGGTACCTCTAAGAAATAGCTTATATACTAGTTTATGCTAGCGGAATTGCACGTGTTGTTTTGTATGGAAAGGTTATATTTCGTGGGAACTGATTTATGTGAAACAAAGCCTATGTTTGCTTTCAGGCCTAAAGCTACGTTCATAATTTCAGCGCGATTCGTTCAATAGGTACTTGTTGCATGAAGAGGTAACTAATTTTATTTTTTTTTACATACAACCTTTATTAACAACGAAAATTACAAGCAAAGGAATAGAAAAATTACAACTAGTATTTACAATTGAAACCATTGAGCTAACTGCAGACGGTTGCAAACAATAAAGAAAATGTAACAATATGTGCATATATTACACACACAGAAGTAGGAAATTAATATGTAAAAAAAGAGGTAACTAACATGCAAGCATCATCCATAGTGATATTGTGGAATTAGTTTTTTTTCAATTTCCAAAGAAATTTTGGATAGCGTTATGCAGTAAGTGTAGTATAAAATTCTGTTTGTTTTACAGATCTTCTACTCCTTATACTTTTCATTGGCATAAGTTATGTAAATCACACTAAAATTATAAAAACAAAAGTTTGGATGGATGGAAGGAAGTTTGTTACCTCTTCACGACAAAACTACTAAAGGGATCGACATGAAATTTTAAATAGACGTAGTTCTAGGCTTGGAATAAAACATAGACTACTATACTATTAACTACTAGCTGCGCCCCGCAGCGTCGCCCGCGGGGAAATTTATTTATTTGTCAAATATCATATTTTATACATAATATGCTATTCCCGACGAAAACAAATCCAAAAACACAAAAATCATATAAATCGGTCCAGCCGTTCTCGAGTTATAAGTGTTGTAACAAACACGACTTTCTTTTATATATAGATAGAAGATAGATTACGCGGGTGAAGGCGAAGGAACAGCTAGTTTGTGATATATTAGTTGCTATTATTTATCTCACATTTCTGGAATTTAATATACCTAGACGCAAGTTAACGAAGTTTAGTGAATCGCTAATTTGAACTCGCGTGTAAATTCCATCCGGCTGTAATGTTCACAAGTTTGAATGACAGTCACAGGTGAGGGATGTTCACATAGTTCACAAACTATGTAACAACGATCAAGACTTCCTCACAGCTACCTATATCTCAACTACTTTTCCTTTTACAAGTAAGACCTTACGTTCAAACCTCTGTTACGCAACTCTCAGCTTAAATCAGAAATCAATATCTAACTTTAGTTCTTTAAGCTTACAAAATAAGCACTTTGACAAGTAAAATTTTTAACCATAAATATTATCAAAATAATGTGAAATGTCTTCATAAACTTTATTAACAAGAGAAAATTACAATCAAGCAATAGATACAAAAGTGTTATATTTCTTAGTATGATTGGAACAATTGTGAGGTGTTAATTTACTTTCTATTCACTTCAATCTTTTTTCCACTGATGTAAGAAGCGTAAAATAAACCACTAACTAGCACGTGTATAACTAAAGCTTTCTTTGTAACTGTCATTGCACATCATGAGCGTCATACATATCGAAGCAAGCGATGCGCCCGACCTAATAAATCTCACTGATGAATTAAGGGCAATAATTAAACTATAACCTACAGAAAGTTTGGCAAAATGCAGATGAGCAAAAATTGGCCAACAATTTATATTTCTTTTATTACAATATACTTTCATGTTTCGTAACTCTTGTAAAAGTAAACAGAAAAACTGATAGAAGCAATAAAACAACCATAATAAATACAACACTCCGATTCTGCTCTATAGAATATCGACATAAAATAACTTTTTATGAATCTGTTGTCGGTCTTACCAAACTATCTTTTTTTTGTTCAGAGTTATTATTCTCTTGAAATATTAAATATATTTTTATACGAAGAAAAGACTGCAAAAGAATAGTTGAACTTTAATTTACGTTCCTTTCTACTCTGCAAAAGTATAATTTGTTTTTATATAATAGATATTGTTTCCATTTAAATATCCACCGTAGATCAGTACGGGTCCTAATGCCACGATAAAGACTATAATCTGTTTTTGAAATTGCTCACTCGACACCGTTCAGCGTCATCTAGATATAAGCATATATTACACAGATTGAACCCTTTAGGGCTATACATAGGACCAAAGGCTTCGATTCCAAGTAACGATTCAGATACAAAGGAGGAAAGTATGACTTACGGGTTTATGATTTTATTTCTTACTATAGCAATTTAGAAATAAAACATACGTTTATCTAAAAACAAATAAAAAATAATTAGATAAAATATATAAAAAAAATCTCAGTAGTGTTTTAAGCGAATAGCTAATAGGCGAATATGCCTTGTCAACTCAATTTATAATACATAATATCAATAGTAGTAGGTATATCAATAAGTGTCGAAAAAAATTATTAGGCGGATAATCTATAAATCAATATCTTTATTTCTTTAGGCTTACAAAATCAGCACTTAGACATCTACTCAACATCATCTAGCCCTAACCTAAGTTGGGGCTGCGTTATAAATATTATAAATATTATTGAATGATTCATTCTGGGTATACCTACTCGCATGGAGTTCCCTCGGAGTCGGGTCGCTGTTATGAGGGTGACAGCGAGTGTTTGTCGTGCACCCAGCGGCCGCCGGGATAATGGATCCAGCCGCGTCCCAACTCCTCACATCTCTAATGAATTCCCGGATAAATATACATTGGATTGCTTTATTGGTTTTGCGGGAAGATAATTTGCTCGTATGAAAGAGTGGGTGGGTAATCGTATTGACGTTGATTAGACCTTCATTTGAGGCCGTGAAATTGATGGTAATAATCAATGCATTAGATAGGCAAGCTTGTTTTCATGGAGAAAAAAGTGAATTCAATGACTTGTGAATATTTTGAATTTTGTTACACATAAACAAGAACCAAATCAATACGTACAGTATGTTTATGTCTTCTCTTCATACACTACAAGTAGTTCTATTTACGAGTATAGAGAAATGCCGCTGTGTCTGCTTCGTTGCAAAAGCCGATATCTTAGGAAAGTTGCTGGGTCTCTCGTGCACAGCATTTTGTAACTATCGTAAACTGTCAAGTTCATTCTATTCGATATTGCCAATCGAGTCGCAACTTCTCGAAAATATAGTTTTTCCGTTCCGAGAACCCTAATCAAATAAATAGAAGAAATACGCGACTGTCAAAGCATTCGTACAACAAAACGCTAGGGAATAAATACCAATTTTCACCTCAAAGGAAAGCTATCTTTGGCGGAGTAGAGGCAGCCAATCGTAAACCGGCGGCAAGGTAAATATTATTTAGAGATATCCTTGAACACTGCAAGGGTTTTAAAGTCACGTACACGAAGCTCTCGAAGCCAGTGATTTCAATTCCGTGCGAGATGATATTCGCATCTATTTTATGGACTTTCCCGGGGGAAGTGAAAATGTAAGCGGAAATGATGGATCGGTTACTGGGAAAGTTGTATTGCAGGAAGCGTGATTCCTGGATGAAAGTTTGTTTGTGCCCACAGAATACCTGCCAACTCTAATAAAAATAAACTATCATATCAATACTACTTCCATGATAGTTTGATAGTTTACATGCATTTAATAATGAGCTTAGTTCTCTTTGTAACATATGTAGTGTAGCGACACAACTAAAACTTGAAAAAATAATAAAAGAGAAGACGATGGGAAGTTGCAAGTATTTCCTATTCACTTATCCAAACGTTTGTATGTTACCGATATGTTTAACTTCATGAAAACATTATCATATCTCTTGAAAATTTACCTCGTTACCCCATAGTAAATACCCTTCTCCTGCGTGTCTGGTGAGAATTCAAAGCTGGCGGCGTCTCGCTTTTATTGCACGCTTTAAAATCTCCGCCGACGCCGACGGGCCGCCGATATTGAACAAGTTGAAGCATTCTGTAAGTTCCACTCATTCGAAGCGTTTAAGAACTGATAATGCCAGTGCCACAAGCGTTTTATTGAAACTAGAGGTATCTACCACATTCTTGCATTCCAACTGAGTTTTCGAGATTAGTACTCGTAGTTTGATACGATGTGTTGCAAACGGTATGCAAATTTCCTCTCATCATTTAGTTGCTTGTGCACGAAGTTTTCCCCAAGTTTTTTCAGTTCTACGTCCAAGTTCAATTGTAAGGTCTTTGTTCTTTACTTACTTAAGTAATCGGACTTCGAAAGTAAAATATAGTTCTGCGATAAATCTTATTCCATTTTCGAAGGAGTGTTCTGTGTGGGAAGTAGTTTAGAATTCGAACAGCTGCTGGAAAACTGATCGGTTCAAGAACAAGAAAGAACTGTTCTGAAGTAGTTAGCAAAGGATAAGTTCGCGTTGAACCGGCCAGGCATCGACAAAGATGCATTTTGAAACGTCCGACGGGATCTCAACTTTCGAGTAAAAAGATAAACCCAACTAAGTTTGGAAACAAAACGCCTCTGCGAAGCATTGTCTAGGTAGTGCACCAAGCGTACCTACTTGACATCGCTTACCTCGAATTGATACAAATACCTTAAACCCTGTAAATACTAGGGGGAAAAAACGCCCACCCTCGCGATTTATGAGACATTGAATCTGGACTAAGGGTCTTAACAAACCTATTCCTCAATGACGACGGAACATTTATCTGATTTAGTGTAAGCGATGCTTCGATTGGCAAAAGATTTAAAGCTGTTTTTAAAACTATTCATTCTTTTTCCATAAAGAAGGTAATGGATGTATTTTTAAGCAGTAATTTGTCGCTGTCTGAAAATAACGTGTCAACCTTGTGTCAACAAAATAATGTGTTATCATTATTTTGATCTTCGTTATGCCTCTGTAGATTATAATATGGCTTGTATGTTGCTTATTTTTTACATCAATCAACCTTTTCATACATCCATCACGAGTGCCGTCAAATATATCTTATTTTCTTCTCAGCTCTACCTTGAGTATTTGTAGGTACCTAATCATTTTGTATTATGAAAAAGTCGGTGGAAAAATACGTTCCTTTTTGTTTTCGATTTGAACAAAGGATTCAACTGATTTGAGTTTTGATTCAATTAGAAGTCTTTTAAGTTTTGGGAATTTATTTCTCATATCAGTTAGTAGATAAGTAATATCAGATCACAGAATCACAAAAGCTGTAAAACTATTTCATGACTTCGACTAAAAGAAAGCCAGGACTTGTCGGAAGGGAACGATAATCGTGATTAGGGAAATTCGAGACGTAGGAGACGATATTTATACGGTACAGATCCCGGATTTAAATCCTCGAAAAGAATGCTTACTTAAAATTGAGTCATTGTTTTATTAGAACTTTTCCTACAGCAAGGTACATAAAGAATAATGGAGATAGAATATTCTAGAATCTTCATACCACATCTTCATTCAAATTCATAACTCTTTTTAATTGTTAGATTTTTCTTATGTCGCATTATTGTTTTTATATCTTTTTTTGTAACAATAGCTGAAAGCCACAGTAGATATTATACTACTAATAAAGTTAGATGTGTACCTAATTATGATTTTCGATCATGTCAGAGTATTAAATTACATTTTACATTGGAATCATGTTGCTGTTACGTAAACGCCCACTTCAATCAAGTTAAATCTCAAAATGAGAATAAACCTAGAACAAAAACAAAACTGCTGGAATAAGCGGAAATTAAAGACGGAAGGGAAAAACATTAGAAAACGCTTTGACATCATTTTTTCTATTCTCATTAGCATTAGTTTAACTCAAACAAAGGCCCTTGAACACTTTTAATTACAAATTAGCAAATTCAGCGCTTTTTGAGGCGGCCAATCAGATTTTTTGTAAATTATTATGCAAAGCTTAATTAACTGAACGTAAATTCATTAGCGCTAAAGGAAAATTGGGGTGACAGTTTACGTGCTACGCGAATTTTGGAACATTTACCTCCGCTTTCGATCGTTAACTAGCTACTTTGCAACTTTATTAATTACATTTCAGATTTACCTTCGGCAAAGTTTTTGGTAAACAGGTATATTTTTCGCTTTTGGAATAATTTTAAATTCATGAGTACCATCCGTGCTAGTTAAGCTGAAAGACTACTACATAGGCACCTACATAGGCACTACATAAATAAATAAATATTGCTTATAATCCACACAGGATCATCTAGCCCCAAGCAAGCAAGCTAGCTAAGCAGAGCTTGTGTTATAGATATAAAGGAATCACCCAAAACAAATATTTGCACATCATACAAACATATTTTGTCCCTATGCGGGAATCGAACCCGCAACCTCCTACATCGCAGGCGGACCTTCTTTCATCGCCGAGCAACATCGATCCTCATTCTGTTATTTAAAAAAAATCTAATTTATTCATAGACCAAGTGCTAACCGAACGATAACTTATAACTTAGGTATCTATGCTACCAGTGACTCACATATACGTAATCATGCTTTATTTGTCTTCAAAAGCTGCTCTATCTAAAAGTACTTATTCATAGTACGTTTCTATACATAGATGCGTATTATGTACATTGCTTATACGTCGGCGTAGACACATTAGTCGGATTGAAACCTCTTTGCCAAACTTAGAATTGCAAAATAGTGACTGCAACCACTCTCGGATGCCGTTTCGTACAAAGAAAAACATCTCTGTTCGACGTATTTTGATGGAACTTCCGATAGGGGTTGGACGAAAACAAATAAAGGATTCTGTTTGAAAGCCTAATAACCTTTACCACCGAATTAGGTAATCACATAAAAGATATACGAATCTACGTATTGCTCGTGAAAATATCATAATCGTAGGTCGGTAATACAGTTTCATTAGCAGCCCACTGGATTTGATTACAATAACAATAAAGGCCTGGGTTGTTTGAAGAGTCGGTCTGAAAAAATATTATAATTTTCACAACAGCAGTGTAAAGGTAACTCAACGACCTCAAAAGTATGTAATTTACATATATTTCATAGAGTCTGGTAAGTTATTCATTCTCCCCTGGAGGGCCTAATCAAACTCGACCGAGCGGAACGTCAGCAAGAACTAATTTGATCCGAACTTTGCGCTCCGCGGCCAAGTTATTTGTCTTACTAGTTATGAACCTTAACACAATATCCATAATGATTGTCGCACACAGCGAAAATTATCTGATATAAGTTCTTTCCATTAATAGGTATTGACTCGAGGTGAGCTAATACGAAACTTCTTTCTATAGGAAGACTGGTTGCAAAACGGGACGGATTACAAAAACTAATAATTCAGAAACCGAAGCTCGGATGCGTTAAAAATTTATATCATTCTATGTACAACGCACTCTACTCTTCACCGTGCTGGGGATACTGACAATTTTAAATTCAGCAACCTTACTTCTGACGAACTGATGTTAGGCCGCGCTGTACACAGAAGGCAAGCATGTCAAGCATGTCCAATATGTTAGCATGTGCATGCTAACATATTGGATTTTGTTAACACATTCACATGGCATTCTGATCACTCTGCATTGGCGATCTGATAAAGAAAGACTTAGAATCTCTTTCAGCCGCTGGAATTTATTTATAAGTTTATTTATTTCAAACCAAAATAGTAGTCATTAAAAAGAAATAGCTGGGTGATTCTACGAAAACTCGTTTTTTGTCTGACTTCTGTGGTACATTTTTTTTTGTTGAAATTGCACATCATGATAGTATATTCTAAATGAAGATTTAATTTTGAATTTTTTAGTAGTGAAGGGAACTTTATTGGCTTTATGGTTACGGTGTTATTCAATTTTAAAAATATGGTGTCCACGGAAATCAGAATTTATATCACCAAAATCAAATATGGGTTGGTTTATCAATAAAAATATGTGTTTTCGGTAGTAAGTAGATTATTAAGCTTCTTAAAACTAAGGACCAATTATTTGACGTTTGTAGTTTTAATCAGTTTTTACAAAAACACCTTTAAATCATTACTGTAAATACAAGTAACTTTTTACAAAATTCACAATAATAATGTTTATCTTTGTATTAAAAATATTTTAATTATTCATTTTGTATTTATTATAAACTTTTCATCATAAAAACTGTAAAAAAATATTCTTGAGATGTTAATGAACCCGCAAAATCCACGGAAATCTGTACCACGGAAATCAAAAATAATTACAAAATCCTAGAAATTTTCTTGATTTGCTGGTTTATTTTACATTAAAATATGCAGTCGAAATTAGGAACACAAAAAGCATAAATTATTGCAATTATTATAACAATAGGATTAGTATCAACAAATTTATAGTCAACATGGTAATCAGAATTTCTAGATACCAAGCCACGGAAAGTGATTACGTACCGAAATAACAGAGTGACGTGGAGACATACACCTTTGTTGTACATACCACTGATGGGGCGTGACTGATAGTTTCTCTCAATCTAACAACTATTTACGCAGATATTAAAGTACAGTATTTATGAATAATTTAGTGCGCACCAGGGAAATCAGAGCTAAACGACGGACGCGAAGTTATCTCGTTGTAACTTGTCAACTAAAGCTTAGTTTTGCGTAGTAATAGCATCAAATAAGCAAGTAACTATCTGGGTTATTGTGAACCTATGTAAATTAGTACCAGAGTTTTTAGGAAATGATAAAAAAATTTATTAACACCGGAACATGAGGTCCGGACGCACCACGGAAGTCATAATTTCCAAGGATTTTATTTATTTTTACTTATTTAAAATAAGAATATTAAAAAACTAAAAAAGGCCTCCCCTATTATCTTTGTCTAATCTACTATCATAAAAAAAATCAAAGGGCTAGGGATACTTTTTGTATGATTTTTCGAGCCGGACATGTATTTTTGAAGCCCGGGAGAATCACCCAGCTAACAAACAAGAGCAACACTACTGTCTTTAGCTAACGAATAACGACGAACTGAATAAGACGCCAACGTGTGAACATTACTTGTGGATCCAAGATCCCTTGTAGATCAGCAATGAAAAACCGACACTATTTAGTTGACCAGTCATTTCGCCAACTACCAATACCACCAACTACCAACCACTACCAAGTAGAAGTAGACCTCGGCCCAACACGCTGGCCTAGCGCCTCGGCCCAACGTGTACAAGGGCTTTTATAGTGAAGGCCTACATCTGCGCTTCGGTCAGAAGTTTAGTGATAAACTAGTTTAATAGGGCAGGTAAGGTAAGCGCCATACCAGATTGCCAAGGCCACGGCTGCTTAAGCAGGCATATTTGTATAATAATAGACAGCCATCTTCTCAGCCTCGTGTCCAGAAGTTTGGGAAACTTCGATTATATTCGGGTTCAAGCTCTGTGCCTTGAAACATGGCTACCTGTCGGATTAGATACTTCACATTACGGAATTGGAATACCCTTGTAACTTGTGTTAACTATTATGAAACCAGATAGAAACTACTTCTCATTTCGAGAGTTCAGAGAAATCACAATGGCTCTATTCGGGGAACGATAAAATGGTTTTGGAAGTCTTACCTTCCTATTAAAGTTGGTGAACTCGTTAGTTAAGTAACACTTTAGGAAAATGGTGCCTGAATCCATGATGATATTGCATGCAGCTGCATTTGCTCTTAACTGTCACGAATTTTAGTGTTATGCAGTAATCAGAGTAAGCTAGAACTGGGTCGAGTTGCATCTAAAAGTGTACTTACCTACTGCTTACCGACCACATAACCACACGTAGCTTTAAAGAGAGGTTATAAAAGACCAGTTGAGCAAAATTTTAAGCCAAGGTCTTTATTATATGAGCCTCGAACTATTTTCCCCGGTTTTATTATCGAATAACGCAGTTATAAAACAAAAACACCTCTTATATGACGAAACTCGCATAAAGTAATAGTTTTATGGCTATAACTGAATAAACAGACAAATAAACACTGGTAAAGGTTTGCCTAGTCTGTTATTACGAGTCAAACAAAAATAAAAATACTGGCCATAACCGTGTGCGATTAGTCGGTTTATTATTTGTAATAAAATGACTTATCCAGCTAAGTTATTATTAACTAGCGACCCGCCCCGGCTTCGCACAGTTTTATTATACATATAAACCTTCCTCTTGAATCACTCTATCTGTTAAAAAAAATCGCATCACAATCCGATGCGTAGTTTTAAAGATTTAAGCATTCAAAAGGACATAGGGAAATAGGGACAGAAAAGCGACTTTGTTTTATACTATGCAGTGATACGGTGATTGAACTATTGTAGTTTAATTCGTGAGATGTAAGTTTTCATTTTTCTGGTGTACCTATCAATGGTGTATCTATCTAATGCAGAGGGGTGAAACCAGTTGATGATAGAATCGAGGCGTGATCATGACCTCTCCTTCTTCTATAGGATTTGGTATAGCCTCTATTGTGCGGTCAGGTAACTATAAACACAACTCTTAATCGATCTCGGACTCTTAAATCCAGAGTGAATAAGTTGCTTCTAGGAAAGCGGGCTCCATCTTAGGCTACATCTTCACATACTTAAGTGAGATAGTGGCCAAAGGCACGACCATTTTAAATAATAAAAAAGACACAAAATGAGACGTCACAATCACGTCTCGATATTTTCGTCAATCGGACTCGGGGCCCTGGTATCTGTTGACTAGTGCGCTCTTATTATATCTGTTTGCTAAATTAGACATTCTTTGGTATGAATCAGTTGAATTATAAATCACACTCATAAAAAAACAGTCATTATTATGTTAGGAATATAATAACAGTTTCAATAATTGGATGAGTGTTTGTTACCTCTTCACGCCAAAACTACTGAGCTGAACTAATCGAGCTGAAATTTGAAATTGACGTAGTTCTAGGCCTGAAATAAAACATGGGTATACCTATAATTTTCATCAATTTTTACGTGGGTGAAGCCAAGGGGCTCTGCTAGTATAGAAGGACCTAGTTCAGGCTTAATTGTTATACTAGCTTTATATTTCGATAATAAGTGTACCTCTTGTTTTATAGTTCTACAAGTTTTTGAATAAAAATTTATTTATTTTAAGGAGGTCCTTGTAAAGGAGCTAGTATAGAAAAATGTTTGGTATAATACGAGTTTTGCTCCAACTTGAAAACTTGAAAACCTTACACAGTAAAGGTTTCTTGTTCGCTTCTGTACTTTACCTTAAAAAGATTGAAGTGAACAAAAATCAAAGTGAACACTTTATCATAGTTTTAATTACATGTAACATGAATTTTGCGACGTGTCCAAGAGTCCTGCAAGGTCTAGGAAATAAAGCACTTTGTTCAAATAAATTATGTTGGACATCCACACAGCACCATCTAGCCCCAAAGTTAGCTAACCAAAGCTTGTGTTATGGATACTAGATAACTGATATATTTAATACATTATATACATACATGATAGATATACGTATAACACCTAGACCATCGGAACAAATTTCTACAGAAAGTACAAATTTGTTCCGAGGCGGGAATTGAACCCGCAGCCTCCTGCGTCGCAGGCGGACCTTTGCCCACCGCGCCACATCGGTCGTCAAACTTTGACTTTGACCTTACCTTCTTAGGTTTCCCATTCTTCCTCAGCAGTTTAGCACAGCAGAGTCCCCTGGTGTCAGGCAGCGGCGCGGGCGGCCGCCGCTCCCAGCACAGCCTCCGAGGACTCTCGGCCGCCTCGCTCCTCGCCTCCTCCTTATCTTCACACATCCCACTACCCACTACCACCCCTACCCACTACCTCCCTTACCCTGCACCTACACAACCCGACCGAAATCACAACCAAGATACCGATGCTTTATGACAGCCTTTAGCATTGTTTCTCCTATAAAACTACGCGATAGAATCTCAGTTTTATAAAATAGCGATGGTTATTTCCCGTGTAAATGCTGTAAGTTCGAAAGTTTTGTACTATTTTTAGTTGAAAGTGGGTTAAGCTGAAGCAGTGTTATGTCTAAGTTGAGCTGCTGCAACGTCCGATTCAGCATCTGTAACAAATTATAAGAGATTTTAAATAAATTTATTAAAAACAATAATGCTTGCACTGCGTGCATAAAGAATAAACATTTTTTATTCACTATGTTCGTAGAAAACTATATACTTAAGAGGAAGGATTTGTGAGATTTAAACTATGTCTAGCTAGAGAATCAACTCTAAAGTTCCTAAAAATCCATAAAATTTAGGGCAAAACAGATAATAGTAACTAGATTTTAGATTATAATAATCAGATAGGCGCTATTAAGATAGAAATTAATTCTGTGATATCGTATTTGCTAATTGTAACCTGTTAAATATTTATCACATACATAAACCCTTATGTATGTTCGTAATCAAATTTCTTAATTTGTTTTAATCTTGTAAACCAATTTTTTTAAGACAGGAATATTTGCTTTATGACATTCGATTCAGATCCTATCAATCTATCATAACTCAAATAGAACCTAACACCCGTGGAACATACATATTCAACAGTTATATACGTGAACATGGGAATAATCTTGAAGTAAATTACTTCTCGAAACAACTGACAAACACAGTATAAAGTTGTATATATTCATATAAAAGGTTAATTTGAATCGTACAAACCCCCTCTAGGACAAAAAACTTCGGAACACCGTACAAACAAGCCTTTGTTGCGGATTGTTAACGAACTTAGCGTAATTTCCATGTAATTTGTGTTCTTGCTAGGATTTGGCAGTTAGAAAGTAAAAATGTCTCCTAAAATATCGAATACACGGTTCTAATAGTCGGGTCAACCGGTGACATGCACAAATCTTCTCCACTTAATTTTAAGTATAGTTATATTATGGCGATGTCGTACGTTGTTCTACTAAGATCGACGTCCCGCCTAAATGTATTTAATGCAAAATGCCTCATTGGTCTAGCGGTAGCGTTTTGCAAAAAGTTCGGGTTAGCCAAGAAAACGGTTATTTGAATTTTACAAGTAGGTAACAAATCACAATAGCAAATCACAGTAGCAGCCTAGAGTTAGGAAGTTGTTACACCGCCGCCGTGCCTCTGAAATCACGTTGAGTCGTTGGTCCTGCGCCCGACTGTTCCCTGGTAGTGTCAGTTCATGCGTCCCACTGGATTATGAGGGTGAGGGAAAAGAGAATGCATCCGTGTTTACGTACACATTCGTACATTAATATATTTTGCCCATCTGTCTAGTCTTCAATGAGACTGGCCGCGCCGCTGTGGCTATATTTGGCTACGACGAGGACAACAACAAAATGTGGCAAACTGGTTTTGTGTTTCCAACCATGTAGCAAGCCCCTGATGAATATTGAACGAAACAAGGTAATGAATGCGCCAACTTGCTCGACATAATTACACGGAGCTCATTGAATACTTTCAAACTTCATCAGCTGCTTGTTAAAATTCTTTGCGAATGTTTCATTGCCTTACGCTCCTGTACCTTGAAACAAATTAGTAGTACTTAAAAGTACCCTTAAAAGAAAGCTTCATAACTTAATGATTTTACATAAATTTCGTTAGCTTTTTGTCGTAATGAGGATGGACGTTAAGAAGTATTTTCTTAAAAAAACATGATCGATCAGAATGAAAAGAGGTTGCTTAGGCAACGAACAAAAAAGTCATATTGCATTGCGATGCACGCTCGGAAACGGTCGTGCCTCGCTCTTGCATCGTTTCGAATATTTTATTCGTGATACGCGCGGTCTCCACCGCTGCACGCGAACGCGATGAGTGCGAAACCGCTCATCGCCAACGAGCTCTTGGCATTTATTCAAAATGCCATCGACACCATGGACGAGGTCAGCATCCTGCAGATCTGCAAATCTAACTTCAAAGAAGAGGATATTTGCAGGGGCAAAGCGCTGATCTTCCAGACTCTCGGCAAAACGGACCTGATGCCCTCTCGACGCAGGGATGGCGGAGAAAAAAGTGTGCAGGACATCATCACGGTGTTCAAGAGCACAGATCCGGACGACGTGCCTGACTTCGTCGCGAAGGAGCTGCACAAGCTGCCCCCCGTGACGTTCGACCACGTCGATGTGACCAGACTGCTGAAGGATATCACCAATCTCAAAGCAAGCCTGGTTGAAGTTAAAATTAAGTTGGAGGAGTCTCAGACTACCATCAGTGACCTTCGCTCCGAGGTTGCATCACTGCGTGCAGCCACGGTAACTAGGTCACCTGAGGCTTCGAACGTCAGCATGCATCGAGGAGCTCAAAGTAGGTCGGCGGCATCGTTCGAGTCAGCGATATTGGACATGTCACCGGCCTCGAATGAAAGAACCGCCGCCGGCTTACGTTCCCCCCGCCCGCGCCCCGCGTTACCACGTGAGGGACCGACACGTGCGCGCGCGCCTTCCCCCGCGCGCCCGTACGCTACCGTCGCCGCAACCGCAAGCTGCACCGCGACCACTGTGAGCCCGCAGCCTGCGGCCCGCTCCATACGGAAGGGGAAAAAGAAGAAGCCCAGTGAACCACCGCGTAGTGCTTCACCTGCGCCGGCGCCTGGGAAGGCGCCCTGTGATGCGGAGGGATTCACCGAGGTAGTTCGCAAGAGCCGTAAGCCCTCCAGCCGGAACCAGTGCGGCACAGGGCCGAAAGATGTGAACTCTGGTTTCCGAGCGGAAGTACCTACTACTCAGCTCTACGTCTCACGAGTCCACTACTCGGTGCAGGCCAAGGCAGTGGAGGACTTCCTGAAAACGAAGACCGGACTCTCGATGCGCATCGAAAAGCTGGACTCTCGCCATAATGTGAGCTTCAATTCATTTATGGTGAGAGTTCCAACTCAACATCTTTCGACGTACATGAGCGAAGAGTTTTGGCCGAAGGGTGTCAAGTTCCGTCGGTTCATCGGCCGCCTGAAAGGAGACACCGCCGGGGATCGTCGACAGCTGACACCATGATTGCGAAATACACGTCGCGGCAGTTATAACGTGTATATATACTCTATAATTAGTTATGATATTTTTTATGTATGTTAGACTGTAAGGTATTTATTTATATGGGCCTTAGAATTAGTATTTACCATCTTGACTATTTTTATGATGCCTGAAATAAATGATTTTATTTATATTTATTTTATTTAGGAGTAGACTTTTCACATTAAATGACAGAAACATATCCTATCCTTATTATAAATATTTATGTACGGGTATTTATCGCGTTTATTTACCTATTTTTCCCGATGTTTCGACAGGTTTACACACTGCCGTGGTCACGGGATGACTGGGACTTCGAGTACAAAAGTAAAAAGGTTTTTATTTAGTTTTGGACAACACCTTATTAGATCAAAGTCATAAATCTATTTAACTTGAGTGGTAACGCATAAGTTGGTACATTATCAATTTATTGGCGATCGTTATAGAGCATAGATTCTAGCATTACTACACACTTAGAATAAGTAATTCCTCCATGACTACACATCTTTGTTATAGACGTTGTTACGGTGACGGTACGGTATGTCAAAAATAGTATCAACAATGCAAAGGAACATAGTAATACTTGATCTTAGCAATAATGCTTCAAGGTTGAAACCTTTATCCTCTCTAAGGAGGTTCTTATGCTACGAGCTACGGCGTAGCATAAGCTACAGAGAGTGTAGCTAACTCTATTTTACGCCGAAGCTTGGCTCAGGAACATTATTATGAGGTGATCAAACAAAAGAAGACTTGGAAATCGTAATTTAAAGGTAAAATATAGGCTACCATAAAATAAGAACCGAGAGGGTAGTTCCGGCCTAAATTAGGCTGCCTGTTCATTGACGCGGAGAGAGGCAGCGGAACGGAGAAACGAGGAAATATTAACCAATAGGATTGCCATGAAATCTCCGCTCCGCTTTTTCATGCAATCCTATTGGTTAATATTTCCTCGTTTCTCCGCTCCGCCAGCTCGCTCCGCTCCAATGGACAGGCACCCTTAGACCGGTTTTTTCTTCATTTGTTATCTTTTTTAAATCGTTGGATAGAAGAAACTTTTTGTTTGTGACAATCATCATAAGTCGTTGAATTTCCAAATTTAAAATCACTTTATGAGATTCAATAATAAAACCCGAAATGCTCTATAAAAGTTTACAAGCTCACCCCAACACGCGAGTTCTTAAATTTTTATCGAAAAATATTTGTGTTTACACAAAACTAAGCCAAATATAATGCATAAAGTTCCCTAATGTTATAACTTTGCTTGGTAGCTGTAATATAAAATAATTCTTACTTGCAGAGTTCTGTTATGAGAGTTTGATGTTTCCTAGTGCGTAGGTCAAAGTAAACTGAACTCGAAATGGGCTGTATAAAGTTAAAAGGCGTAAAACTAGGGAATAAATACATGGGTAGAGTTGTAAATCCGGTATGTGTAGTGTGTGTGTACTTATATGAAAATCCCGATTTACAATTGTGTGTAGGTACGGATTTATCCGGAGTTAGTAATCGAATCCGCAGATATTGTGAAGAAAACCACACCACACACAATTTCAAGACGATTGGATTTTATTTGAGTTGTATGGTTGTATAATAATATGGACACACTCAACACATCTATCACACTTCGTCGGTAAGAAAACGCTGTGAAACCTAACGAAGCCTTTGTAACTTCAACAAACAAATCAAGTTAAGGTATCCAAAACAAAAGAACGGCTCAGGGAATAACAATAAAAAGCTATACGTGTTTAAGGTTCACCTGTCACGACTCCGATTTCAGTTCGCTTCAATAAATCTGTCTAAAGAGCGAGCCATCTTCCTATCGGCAACGGAGGGAATAAACAAAAGCAATGAAACCGCAAAGTAGACGAACTGTAGGTACCGCATAGTAGCAGGCCGTCAGTAGTCTTAGGTAGACAGTTACCGCAATTCAGGATTCATTCCGACAGCTAATATCCCATTCTGTTTGTCTTTCGAGGCAATAAAATGACTTTTATGCAAATCATAGGAATTCTATACATTTTTGATGAGCCTCCCTTCCACGAGCGCATTTGCGGCGTTTAATTAATATATTTTTCCATCAAAAGTTTGTAATTCGCAAAATCACGGATTTATAATGGGGATTGGAGATTTTGATTTGAGATCTTTATTTAAAAGCAGGATTATCTTTGATAATCTCAGAGGTTCAAGATTCATAAAGATTTTTGAAATAAAATTATACTTTTAGATATCTCCCTATTTTAGAATAGTTTTTGACAAACTTTCTATAAACTTACTTTACTTTACTTTTACTTTACTTTGATTATATTTATTTATTTAAATGAAACATAGGGAATAAAATTCAACATCATTGAAAAAAAAAAAATCTTGTTTATCGCTAGGAATTTTCGCGTGCACGTCCTACTAGATCGCATGTAAATAAAGACCAGAACTGTGAAGTGTTCTCCAAGTTCCTTCGCTGTATAAAGGGAGTTCAGTCAAACCCTACACAACTCCAGTGCTAGAAAGTTTATATGCAAGCGTGGTTTTTCAGCTTTTTGCGTTATTCCACTTTAGAGCTTGACTCGATTCGAAGGCAGGGTCGTATCCAGGAGCTAATTATTCTCAATAAATGATAATATCTTGTAAATGAAGTCCACATTCTTCTAATATTCTAAAAGTTGAAAGTTTGTGAGCATTTCTCACAAAATTTTCTTTTTTCTTGATGTTTTCTATGTATATTGTGTATATCTATGAATGTATATATGTCGCTCCCGATTTTCAAAACCTTACTAAAGGAGCATTATTTGTCCTGTTGCCACTGAACGCATACCTGAATTCCTATGTATAAGTACATAAGTAGTTTATGTAAATATTATATGTAGTATATCAATTTGTTAGGTATTTGTATTTAGTATATTGTTTTATATAATATATATAATAAACATAGTAAGTCATGTATTTATAAATAATGTTGGGTACTTACATATGCACACAGATCCCCTTATACTCTACAATGATTCTATCCATCCAAGGTTGTCTGGTAGAGATCGCTCTTCAGCGATAAGACCGCCAATTGTCACTTAGTTTAAGTACTTTTATTGTTTATTGTTATTTTTATTTAAGTGTGCAATAAAGTGTTTTCTATCTATCTATCTATCTATATAAGGTCTTAAATTAATCAATTATCTGGTACCCATAACACAAGCTTTGAGTAGGTTACTTTGGGGCTAGATGGTGCTGTGTGGATTATCCAGCATTATTTATTTATTTATTTGATAATGTGTGTTTGTGCCAAACCTGTCATGCCATGAACAGTATGCATGAATTCTGGGCGTAGAATATTTGATATAGGTAGATTGATTTATCCCGGTAAATGCGTCTAAAGCCGCAGCAGTTTGTAAGGACTCCGTCTCCGAGACAAAATATTTTCTGCTTAAGTTGAAGCTAGCTAATCCCAATCAACACAGTATTATCTAATGCTGTGTGGATAATTCAGCTATATTAAATAATTTATTCACAACAGTTTGCTAAGAAGAAAACTATATAAGGATTAAACTCACCTTTACACATGTTCTTTAAATAATTACTAGCGACTCGCCCCGGCTTCGCACGGTTTTAATATACATATAAACCTTCCTCTTGAATCACTCTATCTATTAAAAAAAACGCACCAAAATCCGTTGCGAAGTTTTAAAGATTTAAGCATTCAAAGGGACATAGGGACAGAGAAAGTGACTTTGTTTTGTACTATGTAGTGATGACTTGTATAATTGATGTATAACTTGTAAGTATGCTTGAACCATGTAGTTTGCAATAAGAATTTTATGAATTCGTATATTTGGACCTTTTTTTCTTTGCAGGCCATATTCCGATCAACGAAAAGAAGCAAAGACCAAGTCATGCTGGCGCCAGAGAGGCGGCAAGCTTCCTAGATCGTCTCTGCATCAACGTCAAGGCGAATAAACAGCTTTTATTATAAAAATTGAGCGTGTTTCCGGACAAAAACGATAAGTGCCTTGTCGGCCGCTCGACATGGAAATGAGAGAATAAAATGGAAAATTAACTTTAGGTGTGTTTGCGAGAAAAGTGTTTTATTTACCCGGGATATAAAGGGAGCTTTGAATGCTCGGCTTTGATTTAATGTGGCAAATTAACAGAACGTTTATTTTAAAACTCTTTTGAGCTCGTTTTAGGTTTAAGTATGAATAAGGTGCAAACAGAATTTGCACGGATAATACTAGAGATTTAATGAAGAACTTAGCCTGAAAATGAAGAAAAATCTACTCTACTTTTAGCATTGGTACTTTACAAAGTAGATAGGCACGATATGTCCATTCACGATCCGATAACTCGAACAAAGGACCCCCTTTGTGGCTATTGTAAAATTCTTCTTGGAGTTTTCATCTTTTTGTTGACAGAATTTGTGTCCTCTTGGAATTAGCAATAGTTATGGTATAAAGAGTAGTAAGGCATGATTAGTAAGCACATGATTATTTTCAAGGAAATTCTAAGTTCCACTGTGTTTTTTATGTATTTACATTACTTTTTTCTTTGGTAAACATATTTTGATGATCCTTTTTATTTTTGTATGCTTCTTGTAACTAGGTGAAAATTCTTGTTCCCACATAATTGTTTTTAACAAGATCTGACAGTAATGTTTAATTTATCATTAAAAAAATACGTGAAATATAAAGACGGTTGTGAGTTGAAAAACATGGAATTATATTTTTCACGTTTATTAGAAAGGTTCTAACTCAATAACAATAAAGTTCAGCAAAGTAAGTTTGAAGGTACGTTGATAACATGATAAAGATGGAACCCGAAATACCCTATATTCTCTATATTTACTTCCTAGATGACTCATCCAAGAAATTCATTAAAATGGCCTCGATTAATGAGCCTCCAATAACCGAATCAACTAACGGACAGTGCAGTGTTTACGTATGTCGCTTACCTGATTCTAAGTCTTCTTAAAACCATTTAGCTGCTGATAACGACGATACTTTACACGGCAAGACAATCACAAAAAGTCAGTCAAAAGTTCAAGATATTTAGTAAAATAATTCTAAAGTTCAGTGGATTATTCCAGAGATAGCGTTCGTAAAAGTTTTTCGTAGCACGGTCTACGGCGTAGCGCTTCGTAGCAGAGAGTTGCCGGTGCTCTGACTCGCGAGCGACTGCCGCCCGCCTTATATCGGAGGGAGCACCCCGCCCGCCTAAACTGGTATAGTAAGGGCGGGATTACACTTGCAGCGGTACTTGCTTCATGATTTGCAAAGGCATGGTGGTGGTCACTCTGAAAAGTATTTCTATTTTTTCATCACTACATAGTATAAAACAAAGTCGCTTTCTCTGTCTGTCCCTATTTCTCTATGTCCCTTTGTATGCTTAAATCTTTAAAACTACGCAACGGATTTTGATGTTTTTTTAATAGATAGAGTGATTCAAGAGGAAGGTTAATACGTTTAATAAAACCGTGCGAAGCCGGGGCGGGTCGCTAGTAATCAATAATATCAGAGAACCTATTAGGAGTCGGAGAGTGATTTCTCTAAATAGCCTATTGGATTGTTACTAGTGTTTGTAGCCTGATCTTCCTGTATTGTATGAACAATTTATTCAATTTAGAATGTAATTTTGTACATAAGCATTAACAAACTGATAAAAGCTTTACCACTTTAAACTTTTACTAGCCTACCTTCTAAAATGTACAGTTTTTTACACTAACGATTTCAGTAATTTTGACTTCCTATTTATATGCCTTATAGATTTCTATACGTAAATAATAAACGACAGAGACTAAAAAAGTGAGAGAACATGGAGGCATAATAATATATCTTATTAACAAGTCACTATCCTGTTAACTGACTACATTTAGAAAAACTCATCAGTATTAATGTACCTATAGGTATAATAAAATAAACATTTATGTTGACCCAGGTATAAAAAAGTATAAAATAAAAAACCGTTCCGTATCTATAAAAACGGTCAAAAATCATGTTTGTTGTATGGGTTATGTGGCAAATGGAAAGTGGCCGAATTACATAATTTGTGAAAACTTCAACTGACACACAGACGGACACACGAACAAACAGAGAAGTCTTAGTAATAGAGTCACGTTTTTACCCTTTGGGTAACAAACCCTAAAAACAGAAACGGTCCTCCCATTTCTGTTTTTTATTTAATACCTGTCTTTTTTAGTCGCACAAAAGAGTGGTAGGATTGCTATTTGTTTAACTGTCTTAAAATCTTTGTCGGAATGGCTTATTTAATTTAGTGAACTCTTTGCTTCTTTGCCTATAATGCACATACCTACCTGTCATCAGGTCGTTCGTTACCAAAGCGGATTCGAGTTTTAATTTATAAATCTTCTAAAAAACTAAAAAGATTACTCGTGTGAAGTCGTGTGCCACCGCCTTTAGAATTACGCTAAAATACGCTACGGAAAAGGAACGAGTAAAGAAAGTCGTTTTAATTCAATGGGTAGAGTTTTTCTGAGCTATACTTACTTCGTAAGTTAGGCAGTAGGTACCTACTCTCGCATTTTAGGGGAGAACTGGGCTCGGTATTATCTTACCTACTCAAGGAGTTTCAATGTTTGCACCAAGATTTCTCTTTGTTTCCTTATTACCGAGGCGAGTCGAGGCAGTCTTCAAGATTTTATAAGTTTATTAGGTATGATTTTGTTAGGGAAAACGAATCTCTTAACTTGAATTTATCTTTTTATTCTGAGTACCTAACGAGTGTGCCGAGATAAATACATAATTTTCTCACTTTGCAGAGGATACGAAATGATTCCATGAATAGAAAATCCTCGTTAAAAATTATTTCGGCATGAGGTACCTACAATTTGAAACTACTTACGAATATTTCATAATTATAGATAGGTAGGTACCTAATTATAATAAGTATGTTTTAAGTAGGTACCTACCTACACATCAATTTTACTTCTCACAGAAACGAAACTCCATTGATTTTCCTTTCTCTAGGTCAGTTTGTATCCCTCTCACTCGATAAAACACGAGTACACAGTAAATGTCAAGTCTGTGTGTTTCCTACGATTTATCCCCAGCCAATGGACCTACCCTTTTCACAGGCAGCGTCGTCGCCGCGGGCATTTTATTACTCTCCTAGTAACTGGTGCGTTTACGCGCCCGAACTCGTGGGAAAAGAAAGGGAATAAGTTACTTATATAGGTATTTATCTAGATAGAGTCAGGTTCCTGGAGGTGTTAATTATAATTATATAATCATTATACTAAAGGTTTCCCAAAAGGGCATTTAATTATTCATGTCAACACAAAGTTCCTTTACCGAATTGCAATCTTAGTAGGTACCTAGTAAACTGCTTGTTCTTCAAATGTGGAAATGACGTGTCTGCCTTCTGATAACATTGACATCATAAATAAACCTAAATAAATATAGAAATCTAGGGTACCTAGCTGCCTTTTACTAACTGCCAAGGAAATTAAAATACTATTAAGTTCGTGTGAAATGGCCTGGCTTTACACCTAACGACTGAAAGTGAAACAGCTTAGGATGCTAAACCGCCCGGGCTTTCCACAACAAAGCATTAAATATGCCAATGTCACACCAGCATTCATCAAGATTCCAGCTACCGTGACAACACGAGCGTCTAAATATAACTCACCTTAAGCTCACACTGCACAACTCATGGTAGGTATACTTTCCATTCTTTTAAGAACACATGCACCGGTCGTTTCTAACACGATTTGATTGAATACAGACACAAATACAGTTTGTTTACATTTAAAATAATAATGAAAATACGGAGTAGCATGTTGTGTTAGGGCGGGCTCGAAGCGCCGACTAGCGGCGCAAGCGGGAACTGCGCCGGGCGGCAAAACTAAGGTCCTCTGAGCCCTCGGACAGGCTCGGATTAAGGGATCCAGGGCCCCTAGGCACTTGGTTTTTTTGAGGGGCCCTTTACAATATTTTTCTACATCCGTAAGTTTTACTTTTACGTGAAAATAAAACAGATTGTTTCAACGAGAGGCGGGCGTTTAGACCTAGTTATCTCTAGAAAATACGTCGTGACCAAGGAACTTAGGTATATAGTATACTTTAGCTACTACCTATTATTATTTATTAATGTTCCACTAGGAGGGCCCCTAGGCCCGGGCCTTCTAAGGGCTAATCCGGGCCTGCCCTCGGATACGGAGGGTTGCTTACCTCTCCTTCCCACACTCCATAATTGACACGCGTTAAGCAAAAACGACCTTTTATCAATGACATAAGAGATATTATAGTCTAGTTACGCTGTGTCCTTGAGCGCCTGATGTTTTCATCCCGTGCGCGTAATAAACCGTTTAGGGAGACAAGTGACTTTAGCCGGGGATTTATGAAGGAATCTCTAGAATTAATTCGGGCTATTGTGCTTATGAGACTCGGGGATGGCAGTTTTTAAATATTTGTATGAGAAACAGCAACAAGAGTTTATGGTTACATGATAAAATTCAACAGGAAGAGAAACAAGATTCGTGCTATTTCTGCATTTTGCACAGAATAAATCAATACCTAATGCTTAAAATAGAATAAGGTCTAAGTACTTAATTTTAAGAAGACAACCTACATAAAATAAAAAAAAGAAGTCAGCAATGTTATATACTTACTTTATTGTGGTAGCACATTACTATGTACAATAAATAAATAGAAACATTAACTCATTTACTTACAAAATGTTTATTTTATGGTAGTTTATAAGTATGTATATAAAAGATAAAAGAGATTAAGTACATGGTTTTTAATTTTACTTAATAATTTTTTTGCAATGTTTTTTCATAATTCTACTTGTACTTTTTTGATGACTTAAAAAAAGGTTTACTATTTTTACATACAAATCATTTGCATTTTTAAACAGTTTTTGATTTTTATTTGAGTTTAATTAACATTACTAGACTACTAGATTATTAGCCTATAAGCATAGGTTCCAATTTTCCAGTATCATACAGTGCTTTCACATCTGAGCCGCCTCCAATACATTTTCCATTTATGAAGACTTGAGGTACCTGAAACATAACAATAATGTCTTAAATATTCACTTTTTGTTATAAATCACTAAAAATCGATAAATTGATACAAAAACATAGGTCAATAACTAAAGTATTGTTAATATTACAATAATTTAAAGATCTTCTCTACATGTACAATTGAACATCCTTATCTAACCACAGGGACATGTTTATCATAACAGGGAAAAAACTGAACTACAAAACCACATTTTTATGAAAAATACTGACCAACAACAAAACCTAAACAAAGCAAATAAAGAAAACATTGGTGGAACTACAGAATGAATCAATTCAAGTAGTCTTGAACATAATGAAATCTACAAACATAGCTATAGGGAGCCTGTTGTTATCTGCAAGGAAGAAATTAAATCAACTCTATACTTAAATATAACACATCAACAGCTTTTTACTGTCCACAGCAGGACATAGGTCTTCCCTGATGAGTACCTTATTAACTCTTCAATAAGGATAATTTTTATTGGTAAATTTTTTAAGTGCGGGTTCAGTTTGTCTCGTATAAAATAAAATAATGCTGGACAATCCACACATCATCCTCAAGCTCCCAAGCTTAACAGAGCATAAGTTATGGGTGATATACTTAATACAATCATCCATCCAATGGTTGCCTGGAAGAAATCGCTCTTAGCGATAAGGCCGCCCATTGTACAACTGTTTTGTATTAGTTTTTATTGTTTCTATTTATTCTTACTGTGGTGTACAATAAAGAGTATTTGTATTGTATTGTATTGTACAATACATTACATTGATAGATATAATTTTAGTCATAGAAAGCACCCAGAACCCTATATTTGCGATCGTACAAACATTTATTCCAAGGCAGGAGTTGAACCAGCGACCTCCTGCATCACAAGCGGACCTTTGCCTGAGAGAGGAGAGGTCACAGGGCAACAATTCTGACACAATATTATCACTGACACTTCAACACACAACAAGAATCCAGGATTATTTCAACAACGTAGTGTAAGTACACATTCCAAAGGTTTTTAGTGCAATTATATATCAAAGACAAAACATGATGACAGATTACCGTTTTGAATCCACTAAATGAAACCAGGTTAGCTTGAATATCACCACCGTCATCGCGATCATCAAGTTCTATGACCTTTATTGGCTGCTTCACTTTGGAGAACACCTGGGAACAGAAAAGAAGATTGACAAACTAGCACTATATGTACCTAGAAGAAGCCTATAAGTTCATGCTAAAACAATAAATGAAGAAGCTAAAGGAAAATTATTATTATTTAGGTAAGTAACTAAATCGTGGATTTTTCTGTGTTAGTAATAAGGTACCTATGAAAACTTCATAGGATTTTCTGAATTGGACTGGACCTAAATCGACAAAAATACCTGTTTTTTTGACCTTTGGGTAGCCAAAGGTCAAAAAAACAGGTATCCATTTGGAAAGCATGAGTCATTTGAGCAACTTACATCTTTGGCCAGAGTGCAGTAAGGACAATAGCTCTTGGAGAACACCACTACCTTGTCTTGAGAGATAACTTCTTTGATAAATTGTTGGATTTCTGTAGAATTCGCCATTGCTGAGGAACGAAAGATTTTGCTTGCCAAATTACCCATGATGATAAGAGCAAACTACGCAGGATAAGAAAGAAAATCTTAACACTCACCGGAATTTACCTTTCTTGGTTTTAGTAGGACTAGATTATAAAGCTAAATAAAAGTGTTGCCACTGTTGCCAGAACCAAAATCTAGTTTAGCCAGTTTTTTATTTTTGTTTGGTTGGTAACTGTGGCAGATGTCATTTTTATAAACATAGTTTTCAAATTAATAAATTCCATGAAAAACTGTGTAGTACCTGCTTATTTTAATGAAATCTTGTTGGCTGTGGGTGGGCTCACCGCGCCCGTCCAAGACGAGGCTGGCCTGCCCGCCTCTAACGTACCGTGCTAGCCCGTCGTCGTTGCCAGCATGTTAGTCAGTGTGCTTGGCTAGCGTGTTGTAGTTGTAGAAAGTTAGACATGGCCAATGTTTAGTTGTCTGTGGAGACGCGGAGTGTTTGTAAAAAATTACATTTATCGTAAATAAAATACATCTGGCAGCACTGTTTTGACATTTTTCAACTGTATTTTGTATTGTCATTGTCTGACACTGACAGTAACAAAAATTAACGGCTAATCAACAACAGCACCAATGAACCAGCCAGCCAGACTCAGATATCCAAAGATATTACTACGTTCCAGATTCCCTCTTAGATTTACTCCTTGGTGTAATTGCTCTGCGCCTCGCCTCCCCTGGCAGAATTGAGACCAATGAAGAAGTCAATCCATGAACCGGACACTAGCAGAAAAGCGGCATTGGGCAAACCAGATATAAATATTGCCATCAACAAAAATTACAAAATCAAGTCCATCAGCCATGAAAGAGCCATGACGATGACGTTTGCCGAAGTCAGAGAGGGAAATTTAAATTTTATCGCACAAAATGTTCTATCGTCTTATCTAAATAAGTAACTTTATAACTGCTTTGCTTAACGACCTATATAAGTAGTACTTACAACTTACATAATCTACAAGTTCTACCCTACGTAGGTTTGTTACTAGTTCTGTCATCGTGTTCAATAAAACCAATCCGTCAAGTCCGACTGTGATAAGCGAGCTAAGGGTTAAATAACCAGTTAAAGTTATTCATCAGATAGATAAACTATCTGATTAATATCTAAAACATTTTAGATGGATCACTCTGCAAAGTTCGGTTATTAGGCGGTAAATGGGTACTAATCAATTTTCGACTTTAACAATGTACCTAGATAGTCGAAACCGCTCGGTCGGTCGTAGAAGTATGTAATTACCTACCTACTTATTTTAAACAGTACGTTAGTGACCTATAAAAGTTCTAGAATTGTTATGAAATGTAAAAACTGATAACTAAGTACCTACCTAATTACTTTTGAATTTGTCAAAAATGGTTCATTAGGTAGATAGGTAAGTGTACATAAACTTCTACTCATTATAAAACGTAGGTACCTACCTATATTGAGGCCGAAATACAGAGTACATTATCAGGCCATGAGACTTGGTTTCTCATGGATTAATCCAAATTGGGGAGATATGCCGGGTACTGAATACCTATAGGAACGTACGTACCTACACGTACAGTCTGCCGAGCAGGCAGACTCACCCAACCAGTTTACCAGTCCAGTGAGTCAGTGGCCTTGTGTTCATCCAAAATAAGTGGACCTTAATAGGCACATATCGAGAACTTGTTGGATTCATTCGCGCTTATTTAATGAGACCGACCTCTTATGTAGATTCGATAGATAGATCATTTTTTGACTCACAAACATAGACAGCATTTAAAAAGAACAGACAACAAAGTAGGAGAAAAGGTAAAAGAAAATAATGATTACTAAAAGTAGATATGATGTCATAATTTGGGAACATTTTCATACCTACACTAGGTAAGTAATAAAATCTTAAAAATCCATGTACTTACTTACTTACCGTTACATAGATATGTTTTTAGATCGTTTCTGTCAAAATAAGCTCCTATCTATCGATCTTCTCGAGGAGTTAATAATCTTCAAAACCTCATTGCAATTTCGGGTGTTTCACAAGGCTCTCAAGTTCCTACTTGGACCTACATTTATTTATTTATATATACTAGCACGATTATATCAACCAATTACACTAGATATCAACAAAAATAATTCATACTTACATTTTACATTACTTACATTACTACATACATATATCATAGATAAGTTAAGTCGGTGGTATGTTATTATAAGAAAAACATGGGAACGGACACTGTGTGAATAGTTACTCTAGACTTCGACTAGATTTAAGTCATAGCGAGTATAGGAATGTATATATACATACTGTATATATAACTGGGACACGGTACCTACGTGGAATTGTGGCTAAGAATCCGAGAAGCAAATTCAACCACAAACCTTCCTTGTAGGAACCACAGATATGTAGAATATATGAAATAATGTATCAGAAACAGATATGAAACACAGCGTTATAGGTATCTAATGAACCTCTTAAAGGCGACTTGGGTGAATCAAGAATAACAACTTTTGTTCTTTGACTTTTGCCAAAACGTAATACATCTCCAGTCTTAATTTTTTCACTTTTGGCGGGCATTTCTGGGTAAGGACCAAAATTTTTGCACTTTTTGCGTGAGTACGATGGCACATTACTTACAAATCAACATATAAAAAAAAATTGTTAACTTATGTGAATATTAAAACTTGATTATTATAGCTGAATTTATGTTGCACCCTGTGCTTTATTCATATCTAAATTTCTTTCACTAGGTTTTTGTAAAATTAATTTTATGTAAATAAGGATACTGAATCCATTTTCGTTTTTCATACAAAATGTGAATGGCACATCTCCGACTCCTCCAGGTTTTTGCAATTTTATTCTAAAACTAAAAAACTTTTCAAGGACTTTTTGATTTATTTATATTCACCATGAATTTATCTTCACGTTTTTATTATTACGGTCTCGTTAAACTTTATAGTTAATTTATAATATTAATCTAAAAGCGTGTTCCAAATTTCGTTCCGTTGTGTCATTCAGTTGTGCGACAGCATAAATCGAGAACATGGCAAGATAGGATAACAAATAATGTTTTGTTGCAAAGGCTACACCGTCATCTAAGTTGTGACGAAATTCAGGCCAATTCCGCCACGTTGTTTTTCGCTCATTTGCAAAAACGTGTTGAAGGTGCATGTGTACCATTATAAATTTGGATTTTCTGTAAGACTTTTAAAGTGTTTTGCGTCAACTTTTCTTACTTTTTACTATTAATTCTAGTAGCTTATTTTGTCTACTATTGCATAGTTCTGATGTGTATTCATAAAGGTGTTTAATTTCTTCAGTATGAATTTTTGAATGCTGTGTCATGTGGTTTTTTTTTCCTGTATGCGACGAATGTCACGAAATTGTGTGACGTGTTACAATGGAATTTTGTAAAGATAGCTATACAACATTACTTAACGATTTTAACTCTCAATCAGGTTTAGTTCTTATAATACGTGTTATTAAATTTATGTATAATATATTTGTATTTGCTATATTTTTCAAAACCTTTATATATTTTTCAATGGTTAAGAAACAATAAGAATGTAAATATGTAATCTATACCAGTGTGATCATTTCTAGACCCATGTACACTAACCTTAACAAATTCTGTTGTGCTACATTTGCTCCGTTTCCGTTGTGCAAACATGCAAAATTTTTGGTCCTTACCCTTCTGTCAACCCCCGTTCGTCTCACCGGAACCCCTTTCTTTCTTTGCTAGATATATGTATAAGATATATAGGTCATGTACCGAACCGACAAGCCTCAATCTGTGCAACTAGACAGAGCTAAAAAGATTAGAACTGATATTTTTTTGCATGGAAAAAAAACATTGAATTAAAAAAAGTCGTAAAACATAAGTTGTTAGTCTTGATTTAACCGAGTCTCCTTTTATAGGTTAATCATTAAACACCTATAACCCTGTATAGAGTCATCTTTAAAGTACGTTATAACTCTAGAATCGGTAAATCACGAGGATATCATCATCTTCTTCAATTCTTCTAACTTGCCTTCCTAAGATTGTATTAATTAAGGACTGTATTTCGATAAACTATTGTCTGATGAATGAAATAAACATGAAGGCGCATGTAGGTAAGGGAGATTGGCTTTATATAACACTAGCGACCCGCCCCGGCTTTGCACGGTTTTATTATATGTATTCCTCTTGAATCACTCTATCTATTAAAAAAACCGCATAAAAATGCGTTGCGTAGTTTTAAAGATTTAAGCGTTCAAAGGGACATAATGACACAGTGACAGAGAAAGCGACTTTATTTTATACTATGTAGTGATATTATAGCTTTATTGTACCTTTTTTAATTTAAGCTTGGTTAGTCGCCAGTAAAAAGAAAAAACTTGGTACTACACAACAATATGGTAAAATTTTGGTGGGAAGAATGGCTAGTAGTCTTTCAGGAAGTGCTTTGCAAAATAACATTTCTGAGATACTTCATCGTCATGTAATTCAAACGCATATTATATCGTCGCTAGTCTATTATGAGAAACAAATCAAAAGTAATATTTTTTTACAAAAAGCGAACTCATTGTTTTTATATTAGTTAACTTTAAAACTAAAAGTCACCTCGTGTTAGATATTAAGAATAACTCAAAAACTTACAGTTCGTGATCTCATTTAAATGGGATACTTACATGACAAAGACCAGCTGTGCGATTACGCAAAAACCATCCATCCAAATCGACATTCGAAAGCCATTTCAATGGCCATCGCGCGTGTCCTTTCCATACAATTTCAAATTACGAAGGCTATCAAAATGGCTTACGTATGTCAATTTTAGATGGGCGGTTTTAGCGTAATCGCACAGCAGCTATCAAATAAAAAAAGAACCATCAACATTGGCCCACCCAAAACAAAGTTTTTGTAGGTATACACATCAAAAAATACCGTCGAATCTAGAACCTCCTCCTTTCTGAAGTTGGTTGAAAAGAAGGTGTACGTTGCTTGGCCAGACACGTTTTTAATAGCCTACAAGAATTCCTCGTAAATATCACAGCAAGCTGCTTCCGGGTAACTACAAAGTTAACAAACCTTCCTACCATGGTATTCACCATACATAGTACCAACTATACCTAGCTAGTACTTAGCTCAGTTGTTTTGAAACTCGAACGTTGGCTCCACCTGCCCTGTATGTTCGTCATAGTTAGGGTAGCCAGATACAAAAAATGTGACAATATTCCAGCAGACCTTAGTTTATCCAAATTCAAAGTTCTTTGTGTCCTTAAAAGGCCTATTTCACTACACGATATTCAGGGACCCTAACCATAACTAAGAGTGGTGTAAAAAGATTTAGGGTCCCAAAGGGACGGACCCGGCAAGTCTTGCTCCCTAATCGACCTAACTACCGGGCCCTGAATAACGTGTAGTGTAATACCGCTTTTATTCCTTACAGGACTCTTGGACACTTTAGTTAGTTCGTATATTATACTACATTACCTATAACTAGGAAATAAAGTTGATACTTAACGCCTTTGATTTTTGTTCCCATTTTTTACGGTAAAGTAAAGAAGCGAACAAGAAACCGTTACCTTGGTAGGTTATTAGTTTTTTAAAAGTTTTATAATATAAAGGTAGAGACAAAGTATAAAAGGTAGAGCTCATTTCTAGTTTGATTTACTCAGACAGACATCATCATCCTATATTAAGTATATATCATCATATAACTAGTACAGTTACACAAGCTCTGCTTAGTTAGGGCTAGCTAGCTATGATGTGTGAATTCTCCAGCATTATTTTATATTTTATAATTATTCATTATAAAATATTTATTAAAAACTGTACCCAGGTAAATGAAATAATAGATAGGTACCCTTTTTACTATTTAGGTACATCATGCACGTTCCTATGAGGCTAGCCTGAAAGTGTTTCAATGGTTAGTATCAAAAATACAATTAATTTCAATCGTCACCATTCGAATAGCTAAGGTACAAAATAGATACTGAGAAACTAACGTAACACATAATGTTGTAAAAGACTCCTGACAAGGTAAAATTTTGGTATATTCTGGTAACCCTAACTTTGGCTCATGGCGGCGGACCACGCAATTAATAAACTTTGTAACCTTCTCGCTCTAGCCCACAGCTGTTGGGACATAAAAATACCTCTGAGATTGACCAAAACATAATATTTTCCTGCGCAAAGAAAATCCAGGGAAATGTAAATGCTCTTTCCGACATCGTGCCAAGAGCGACCATAGTGGGACTTGAAAAAGTCAGTTTACTACTACTATGGTTTACTTTACATATCATATAACGTCGGCTTATTACCAGAAGTCATTAGTCGCAAGAAGTCACTAACTGCGTTAAATACACCAATGGGTTCGCCTCGATGAGCTCTACATTTTGGTAAAACTCACTAATTTGTAGCTTATCAAACTTAGAAGTTATGGCTTGGTAATAAAGTCGATAACTTTGTTTTTGGTACATCTGGTTTCATGAAATTCATTAACTTACATGAATAGATTTTAAACAAAGTAAAAAAACAAAATTGACGTTTTTACTTTTATACATAACTCATTTATGTGTCTTATGAACATTTTAACAATGCCTTTACGTTCACAAACGTTTGAATAGGTTTCGCTTAAAATCATTAAATGGTTTGAAATGACTTCTATCAAAACGAGTAACGTCTACAATGAGTTTTTTTAATATTTTATAGAATTCATTCCTTACAATTACTGTTTTAGAAACATAATTAGTGGTAAAAAATACTATTCGCATTAAATGACTTATTTCAAAACAAATAACTCCAGTTTAGTTAAAACTTTTTATCACAAGAAGTCATTATCTTTGCATTTTTAGCTTTTAAAAAAAATTGCAATGGTTGAATTTGTCCTGATTTCAATTACTTTGAAAAAAAAATACATATCTCTTTATTTGAGTTTAAACTATTTTGATAACTGTCGTAGTTTTGAAGATATAGGCTCTTAAAATCATAAAAGTTTAAAACTGATTTTGCCAAACTTTTGGTTTTGTCGGTTAATGATTTCTTGCAGTAAGCCGACGATAATATAAACCTAAAAAGACGACATCAGTGGTACATCGGGCAAAGGTCCACTTGCGAAGCAGACGGTTTCGGGTTCGATTCCCGCCTTGGGACAAATATTTGTATGTTAGGCCGATATTTGTTCCATGTGCTATGGGTGTTTTATATAATATAAGTATCTATGTAGTATAATGTATTAAGTATATCAGTTAACTATATACCTACTTAGTGCCTAAGCATAACACTGCTCTATGGTCCAGCAGTATTTATTTCTACTCTAATTTAGAGGTATGATTTTCACTGATACTAAATCTTATCTACTTATCACATCACACTGATTATAAATGCTAAGAACTAACCATGCTGGAAGTTAGTGTTTATGGAAGTTAGTTACTTCATGGAACCAAAATTACTGAACGGAGCGGGCCATAATTTTGCTCACGGTTTTGTTCAAGACATAAATCCCATGGGAACTGTTTCATGGGTTAAAAAGTAGCCAATGTTTTCCATAATGATAGAAATAAACATTATTTTTTATATATAAACAATGCGTGCGTAGCCGGGGTCAGGAACTAAGTACTTTGTCTTTTTTAAATGTGACGAATAAGGTTGCATATGGGTAAAACAGGGAAGGCCATAGAGACCACACTCCTTATCTCTCCGCTTATCTAACTCCGATAAAGATAGGTAACGAGATAAGCGATTACAAACTTCATCTGAAGAAACATATTTTCAAAATTCAAGCCTTTGTCAACAAGATTAGCGATTATATTTAGATAATCCACACTAACTATAGGTATATGTGTGATTATTCTGCAATTCGTGGAGTTTTGATAGGTTGATACCGTGTTTAGGTACCTAAGTAAATCAAAATTATCGAATATTTCGACTTAGTTATTTTTTTTTAATTCTTTAAATTTTAAGCAGTTATAATTAATTAAATTTATTGAATGATTGAGTACCTAAGTGCAGTTTCATATTTGAACAAAAATTGCATATAAATCATGAAGAGACTATAAAATCAGAAATCAATAAAAATAACTCTGCAAAACTCTGCGAGGGGAATCTGGAACAAATCAACTTTATTTCATAAGTTCTATAAAAAATATTTCGTCAAATTTGAAACTTGTACCTAATACCTAATTATCATGTGGAAGAAGTGATTAGTAATAACTACTCCGTTGTATGTAATGCTTGAATAAACCATCCTTAATTAAACAATTATTTTTTATTTTTTTATATTCCTTGATTGTAATTTTCGTTGTTAATAAAGTTTTTTGAAAATTAGAATTATATTAGAGGATGACCCGATACGTATGTCCATTGGTGAAAATTATGTGCATGATTTTAACGATATACTCGTAGCTCGGGCCAAGTTGAGCCGGGGAAAGGTGCCCCAGGGAAAACTTTCCTTTATAGGTAGGTGGGCTTGCTGCTTATTAAATACAGTAGAGCAGGTGCCGCCAACAAAGATGGGCACTGGACAGTCATCGTTAAAGGGTTCGATGAATCACTACCATGTTATAAACAAAAACCTACCTGATACTTGTTTCAAGGAACATTTATTTGTTTGTAAAGGTGACCGGACAGATTACAATCTCCACATATCTCTAGAATAAATGCTTTGATTAGCTAAGTACTTATAAGTAGTGACAAAGATAATTTTTCGACATTGAATTGGTTTAAAATAAATTAATTTATTGATTCAGACAACACAACGATTCAAAGATTAGAGTAGGTAATGTAACAGACACATACCTAGTATTTTTTTTGGGCACAATTTAATTTACTAAAATATATAGATATATAGACAGATTGTATAGATACTTACTAGAGCTCAGAATGGACCAGTTTCGAATGAGGTATGGGCACCCTGTATAGATAATATTATAATAAATTTTATTGCATCGCTAAAAATACGGGACCTTGCACCTTCCCATCTTTCAAGGACATCCACTAGGGCTGGTGCGGCGGCAGATCTGGCCGAGGATCTCAAGAAGCGCAAATATGCAGGTCTCGACAAAACCTACGCATTTGCTCCCCTTGGATTCGAGACCCTAGGTCCGTGGGGTACCGAGGCTCTCCGGGTTTTTAAAAAAATATCTGAGCGCCTGGTCGATGCGACGCGTGACCCGAGAGCTGGTGAATATCTGGCTCAGCGCATCAGCATTGCCATACAGCGTGGTAATGCAGCCAGTGTCTTGGGGACGCTTCCGACTGGTATTGACATGAATCAATTGAGCTACCTTTAGACTGTTTGCAACCGTCTGCAGTTAGCTCAATGGTTTTAATTGTAAATACTAGTTGTGATTTTTCTATTCCTTGCTTGTAATTTTCGTTGTTAATAAAGTTTATTTAAAAAACGGGAAGTACTTATATAATTAAACATTATAAAAGAGATAAGCAATGGAATTGGAGGCATAAGAATAAATAATAACTGAGTAGAAGGGACTCTTCTTTGATCTAGTCCCAAACGCCGCCATTTATATACCTACTTCCCCCTTCACCTCGTTACGCCCCTCTGTCGTCCAGGCGTTTTGCCAGGGTTGCTACTGCACTGTACCGCCGCGCCCCGCCGCGCCGTCGCGAGGCGAGGCGAGAAAGAAAAGGTCAACGACCGATGTTCACGTTCCTTTGATTATGTACCTACCTAATTAGATAGGAACCTACAAAAACACAATAATATTTAGAAAATATTACTTACATTATGTATGTATTATCATTAGTAAATCAGTAAATCATAATCGTTACAACCGATCACAGCACAATAACTTGACAGTGACGTCATATTATAGAGGTAGGTACCTAATATAAATATTAAAATCCGCGTGCGGCTTCGCTGGCTGTGACAGCCCTACTGAATGGGCCCGCCCACTGCACGTTTAACGTGCAGAATCGCGTAGGCTAATATCGTGACCTTGAGCGCGTTCGGAGCGGAGTTTCCATTCTACTCTGTTATTGTCTATTCTTATGTTGGAGGCTCAATCGGTTTAAGAGATTTCTTCCAGGCAACCAAAATGATTGTGAGAAGAATAATGGATGTCGGTACAATATACATTAAATCAAAATATTATACTAATACACATAATACATACCTATAATAAAATTAAATTAATACATACAACAAATTAATTAAAACACAAACATAAGTTCTGTTCCCAATAAAGTTTTTTGTATTTTTTGTATTTGTATTTAAGTTACTTTAAGGGACATGCTTAATAACCTAACTAGAGTCCAAATCTACCACTTTCGGATTCATCATCATCATCATCAACCTATATTAGTCCACTGCTGGACATAGGCTTCCCCCAATGAGCGCCATAGCGCCCTGTCTTCAGCTTTACGCATCCAGCATCAGCCAGCAGTCTTTCGCAGATCGTCATCCCACCTGGCGGAGGGCGTCCTACACTACGTTTACCGAGTCACGGTCTCCACTCAAGAACACGTTTACCCCAACAGTTGTCGGTTTTTCGCAAGATATGGCCGGCCCATTGCCACTTTCGGATTAGTTATGGGCAAACTAAAATATAGAACGGATATGGTTGCCCCTCCAGCGATGATGACACATGACGGCCGATTGTTTTAAACGTACACACCCATACAACACATGCCCTCGCCCGCAAACAAATAAATAAGCTATTGTTAATGTTTCCTCAAGCGAAACAAAGCATGCTCTTTCATGTAAGACGGTATAGGTATCTACCCATGAGCGTTGTAAATATTATGAAGTCAATAGAAGGCCGTATCAATCAGGAATCGCTGATCACCGATCAGTCGATCGTGATCAAATCGTGATCCAATCAAGTGATTCAGTTTGGATTACGACGGTCATTTTAAAATCCTACCAAGGTACAGTTTTGGTTTCAAGCGAAAAAATTCTACATCTACGTTTTCCCTAAATCCAGTTTTTTACTAAAATCATATAATTGAAAATTATCCAGGTTTTTTAATTAACAACGAAAATTACAATATATTTTACTGGCTCCCTCGTGATATCGTTCTTGTGGACTTTAGTAATACACCGTTGACCCCTTTAACTACCTTAGGATACTAATTTCCAGAAATCCGTTTTTAGCGGGTGCCAAAGTATGAACTGAAACCTCCTTGCATAATTTCAGTTTCGGTTCTGTGGTAGTTAGTTCAGAGTCTGATATCTTGATGAGTCATCCAGTTTTCTCTTTTATATATGTACAATATTGTAAGGTATAACTTTATTCAATCCTATAATAGGGTGGTCTGGTCACGTCTGGTAATGCCGTGGGGTCGTCCATTAATCTCGTTTGTTTAAAAAAAAAGATCTGTCTGTATTCAGATATATATTATGTATACTTACTTATATAACGTGATATAATGGTAAGGACTTATATAGGTAAACTAATATTATATAGATATTTTTAGTAAAAATATCTCTATTTTTATTTTAGAAAACGCACGTTCAATTAAATAGTAAATACACGTGATATCTCACTTCACAGTCTACCCCTTATGTAGTCTATGATTTTGTTAGAAATAATTTATAAACTCAGGTGGTTTTTATAAATGTCATATGAGATCTATAATAAATAGTTGATGCTTGGCCCGATGTCGCTCAGTTCCACACAGACACAAGATATTACGTAAGTAAGTATTTCAATATTTATAAAACAAACATGTATTAGAAACATGAGTTATACACGTGCGTGCAAGGGGTTTATTTTAAGATTCTTCCACAAGTCGACAAAGGATTGAAGCGAAGAAGAAATCTATTGATATTTTATTTCTAATATTATTTTATTAATTATGTGTGTAGGAATGTACTTATAGTTTAAAATTTCACTTGTCTAAGTTATTTATTGTAAGCCTCAAGAAATAAAGTTATTGACAAGAAATAAAGTTGAGAAATAAACTGTTTTTTTTTATATAACTAGCTGTCCCGACAGACGTTGTCCTATCCTAACTTTTGAAAATTTAATTCGAATTTTCCGCGCAATTTCCAAAATTTTTTCTTTCATAAGAACCTTCTCCTGATAATAACGAACAGAACAAAAAAAGAATTAGCGAAATCGGTCCAGCCGTTCAGGCGTGATGCCGTGACCAAGGGAAATAGGGATTCATTTTTATATATATAGATTTCCGAACCCCCCGGGCCTGGACATATCTATAAAGAAATTCCACATTAAAAAGGTATTACAAAATAGATTTCAATTATGTGCTCGAAATTAAATTTATTTGAAGGCTACTTTTTTGGGAATTAAATAGGTAGCATAAGCATATCTGTGGTTAGAAGTTAGTTATCTTACTATTATAATAATATATAATAATATATTATATATTATTATAATAATAAATGGGAAAGTCTGTGTGAATGTTTGTTCTAAGTAATCTCCATAACTACTCAAATTATTTAAATGAAATTTGGTATGTATGTAGATAGTTTAGAACCTAGAATAACACAGGCCATTTTTTTTTTAATTTAACCTCTGAGGGGTGAAATAGCTTGGTAATGTTTGTATGGAAAATTATTATTAATACTTGTTTCGATTTACTCAAAACTCGGTGTAAATAAACTATGGAGTGAATAAATAAAGATAAAGATAGTATATTTGCTTGAACACAATGTTGGTTACATAGTTGTTAAAAATATTTTAGTTTCAAATATGTTCTGCTTAGATTAGTATGCAAATTTTATACATAGCTAAGATTAAACATTTAACAACATTAAACACTTATTTTTTTTATTTTTACACAAAGAGGGTGTGCAATAAATTTCCGAAATTTGTATGAAAAACTCGCAGTTAAATTTGTATGCAAAAGGTTCGCGGGCGAAGCAGCGGGGCACATCTAGTTACCTATAAAATACTAGATAAACAATACTAGTACCTACTAAATTATGTGTTTAGTCACGTGGTGCAAAAAATTACTTAGGTAAGTTTTGATAAGAACAAAAAATTTAACAGCTTCTGAAATGTTTTTATATTTTATGTGTTTTACGTAAAACTGTTCCAGATTAAATTATTCCGGTTTAAAAAATAATTCTTGAAAAAAATGTTATATCTAACCACTAAATAATTTACATACCTACTAATCGGTGTCTCTTTCTTTCTCAATTTATAACTACTATTTGGAAAATAATAGCAAATACCAAATACCTATTTAATAGCAATATAATATATTATATTGTATTTGTATATTATATTGTATTTAATATATTATATTAATATATATAATATAATATATATAGCAATATAAATAGCAAATACCTATTTGGAAAATAATAGCAAATTAGAATAGTAATCAGCGTCAGATATACCACATTATCATTTGGTATCTAGTCGTAATGATTAGCAAAATCGATATCTACTATACTAATAAGGTACTAGATATAAACTAAAATGACGATTTCAACTAATAATGCAATCAATAAACATATAGTTTATGTTGGTGAATAGGTTATCAGCGACAGGGCGCTATGGCGCTCATTAGGGGAGGCCTACGTCCAGCAGTGGAGTAACATAGGCTGAGCTATCTCGATAACTTTAGTTCTCTGTCGGATATATTCATTGCGAATCCTATCCTTCAGAGAAACTCCGAGCATAGCTCTTTCCATAGCAAATAGCAAAGTCTACGTTCTAGTAATATCTACCAGAGACATCACTACATACATTCTCTGTCCCTATGTCATTGTGTCCCTTTGAACGCTTAAATCTTTAAAACTACGCAACGGATTTTGATGCGGTTTTTTTAATAGATAGAGTGATTCAAGAGAAAGGTTTATCACTACATAGTATAAAATAAAGTCGCTTTCTCTGTCCCTATGTCATCGTGTCCCTTTGAACGCATAAATCTTTAAAACTACGCAACGGATTTTGATGCGGTTTTTTTTAATAGATAGAGTGATTCAAGAGGAAGGTTTATACGTATAATATAACCGTGCGAAGCCGGGGCGGGTCGCTAGTTACAAATAAAATCGTCACAGCATTATCTGGTTCCAAGGTAATAGGAGAGCCTTAGTAGACATAAAATGAGACCGTAGATCGCCGCCATAGGGTAGGTACTAGTCTACTTCATTATATAAATATAAGTAAATAATGCTGGACAATACACGCAGCGTCATCTGGTCCCAAGCTAAGCAGAGCTTGTATTATGGTTAGGTACTAGATGACTGATATACGTAATGAAAACATAACCTATACAATAACCTACCACCACTATACCTACATAGATTTTTTTTTTTATACATAGAAACCAACCAGAATCTAAGGACAAATATTTGCGGATCGTACAAACATTTGTCCCAAGGCAAACCCGGAACCCGCAACCTCTTGCGTCGTAGGCGAACCTTCGCCCACTGCGCCACATAACAAAGTCGCACGGATTTTCATGCGGTTTTTAATAGATAGAGTGATTCAAGAGGAAGGTCTATACTTATAAAATAGTACCCTGCGAAGCCGGGGCGGGTCGCTAGTCAGTAAACAAAAATTAGCATTAAGAAGGTACTTCGTTGTTAATAAAGACCTAATATTTAACTTAGTTGTCATTATACTGACCAAAAACAGTAACTACGGTTAATGATGCCTACTTACCATACACTTACTTCCGTATAAGTAATCCCCTATTTCCTGGCTTCCCGGTGAAATAAACACCAGGTTCAGAAGGTTGGAGGCGCCTTCCGCTCGGTGTTGCCAGCGGAAGCGCCACGTGACGTGACTCACATGCGCTCGCACATCATCGGTTCACTGCCCATTGTCTGCCGCCATAACTAGGGCCATTATGGCATATGTACCTCTGTATTGTTCTATGGAAGTAGTTGTATGGAAGTCGTCATTTTGCTGATATATCTGATGAAGTTTGTTGGAGAATATGTTTAGTATGCTCGTTAGAATAGGAGGGCTATGAGTTTAGGTACCTACCTACCGAGATATAAACAAGATGCGTCTGGTATAGAGTAGGTATATAGAAGCAGAATAACTCGGTGGTATTCTGGTATAGAATCCTTTGAGTCAGCTAGAAACTTTATTTAATCGACTCTACCTATCGATATAACTAGAGGTAGAGATAGTCTTCTACCGACATCAAAAATTAGGAAGATACTCAATTCTAAATTATGTTTTTTTGATTAAAAAACACACTTTCGATTGCTATCATGGATATAAAATTTGTCTTGTGGTGAATCCATAAAAGATTTATTCCCAAGCCAAATAATATATTTATAACGGAAAACTTTTTTTTTAATTTTCAGGAATATGAAATCATGCAATTTTCAGGAATATGAAATCGTATGTGGCACATTATTATTACACTGAGTTTTATTTATGTGTAATTCATTGCCATAGTAAAAAAACAACAAAAGAAAACATAAAATTAGTAGTAGGTATCAACATGTAGGTAGGTCATAAGTACCTACATCAATGTGTATATCAATGTCCTAAAAATCCAAGCCAGAAATCAGACTGTCCAGAATGCTGGCAGCAATGCTACGGTATGCCGAATGGCAATGCTGATTCGTTGACCGGAACAGATGCATTCCGAAGTATTCCAATCATCTGTGGACTCTATGAGAAGTTTGGTAAGACATTGGTAAGATATTATATTGAATGTGCCCCAGACCCTGAGGACCAAGAGTTTCCAATGAATGACTCAAATAGGTAACCTCGGTCAAAATCGGTTAAGATTACCTAGTTTTTGTAAAATCATCAAATTATGCGTTTTGAAGAGGCCTTTCCAAGTGGCACGATAATTAGTTTCTCAAACTAATTTCTGATTGAATTAACACCTCTGGCTGTGGCAGTTAGCTCTCTTATGCTAAGATTTTTTTTAGATCACGGCAGAGTTTTATTGTTTCACACTAGGTGCTTATTGTTTCGAATTTTAAGAAAACAGGCCTAACGATCGCCTAGCTTTTTGTTTTTCACCATTTATTTTAATAATTATGCACGAAGATAACTTTCTGTGAGAAGATAATTCGATATTGCATGATCCCCAAGTTCTTATTCACATTATTTTAAAATGAAATGGCAAGAGGATGCATTCAAGCAAGAAATAACTCAAATTTATTACTGATTCAATATTTTATTTTAAGCTATCTCAGTCATATTGGATATCATTATTTACAATCATGCTGAAAAATTGCTGGCATACATTATAAATAAGATTTACATTACATATAATGTTTAATCATTTTATGGTTAAATATTAAAAACATTTTTATACGGTACACCCTAAGAAATATATAAATTTTAATATTGTCATTTTTCACATGTTTTAAGGCAGTTTTCGAATTATTAGTTACATTTATGTCAAGATATAATTTCAAAGAAATATTTATTTAAGCAAGAAAATTACAATCAAGAATTAGAAACAAATAAAACTAGTAAGTAATTACAATCGAAACAATTGAGCTAACTGGAGACGGTTGCAGACAGTCTAGAAGTAGCTCAATTGATCCATATTATTATCAATACCAGTCTGAGGCGTCCCCAAGACACTGGCTGCATTGCCACGCTGTATGCCAATGCTGATGCGCTGCGCCAGATACTCACTAGCTCTCGAACACGCGTAAGTTTGTTCCTATTTATGTATAAATGTTATGTATACTTCCATCTGAGATCTGCGGTAGTCCACATTTCTCTGCGTCAATTGTAGTCATTTTAATCGTTTAGTCACTTTGGATATAACCTTAAGACAAAGAAAGAATTGTAATGTGGAAATGGAATGTGTTTGCCAAATCGATAAATTGTGGCTCAGTAATATGGATAATATCATTATTGGTGTAATTAATCCATACAAATATAATAACATATAATTTTCACAATAAGGTCAAAATTTTATGTTTTATGATAGTATACTACTTTTATGCCTGCACAGTGTAAGCACATGTATTTTTTTCTGTCTGATTCCATACATAAGTTACATTAATATCACTTTGAATAGAAAGCTCTACAAGATACCTATAAGAGAGCAAAAAATAAATAATTACTTACCTAAGAATAACTAAATGAATAAGAATAAATAAAATGATAAAACTAACCCTAAAAAGCGTGAAAAAGCCATAAGTACTTACCTAGTTACTTAACGAACAATAAATTAATACTGCCAAACCAAGTCACATGGGCTCATTCAAAATTATAGGAAAGACACAATGGTATCTAAGACAAAAGATTCTTAATAAAATAAGCTGCTGGATATCGCATATTTCCAAACAGACCTAAATGCGTCACCAGCCTCAGAAAAAGCGTTGTCTTCTAGGCATTGAACTTAAAACTATAACTGATGAGATAAAGCTGATTATATTTCTTTCGAGCTAATTTCTTCTTTTCACCATTAAAACATATTTAAACAAAGTATAGTAAGTTCGTTTAGCAATCAGTACTCATGATCATTGCAACGGATGCGACGAATGAAACGAGAGCTCGAAACCGTTACCTGCGCGCGCGCATGCGGCCCGATGCGCGCCAGCTTTATACCTTCCATTACACCGAACAATAGAAACCTTCATTACAAAACGTTACGCTGAAAACAGTTCAAGTCAAGAGTAGTGCGTCCGTTTTAATCTGAGGCCATATAAATGCACTTCGCGCTAATCCTACTTATATCGCAGGCAGGTAATTAAGAAGCATAAATTAAAATACAGTCGATATCACAAAATACATATCTCAGCACGTACTGCATCATCAACAGGCGCGCCGGACGCTGAGTCCATCATGTTTCGATCACTGTGCCGCCGCAAGGTCAGTCTTTATCGCGCAATAATTCTGACTTTGCACTTTTTCCGCTGCCGTTGAACGAGAAGTTTGCGTTGTCCTTTTGTATGTACGCTTTGTCCAGTTTCGCGGAAGGCGGGTCGTTATCGGCAGCTGTCTTGGCGGGGGCGGGGGGCGCGGTCGCGGGGCTGATCTTCTCTCCCTTGCAGAACTCCTGCAGCCAGACCGCCGAGTTGTAGGACGGGCCCTCGCCGCCCAGCTCCGCCGGCAGGATGTCCAGCGGCAGAGAGTCGTGCAGCGTCGACAGGTTGTTGCCGTGCAGCACGATCCGCTCGCGCGTCTTCGCCTTCAGGTACGGTTTAATGACCGCGAGAGCCGTTTCCACGTACCACGGCTGCCCGATAAAATGTATGCTTTTGAACCGGACAGGCATGCAGTCTTGAAGACAGTCGATCATCATCTTCAAAACTTTGGCCTGCAAACTGCAGGATTGTTTGAAAGTGAACTCGGTCCAGTCGACGACAATGACGTATCCGTTAGCTTGGTTTTGGACGTCGGAGAGCGTGCGCTCTATGGTTAGCAGGAGAGATCTGAAGACGGAGACGAGCGGGCAGGCGTGAGGGATCCAGTTGGAGGCGAACATGATGAGCACGCAGCGGCCGCGGCGGTCGCGCTGCGCCAGCACGCCGGGCAGCCCGTCGGCCAGCGCGCGCAGCACGCCGCCGTCGGCCGCCGCCCACAGCTCGGGGTTGTCGCGCCGGTGCTGGTGGTAGCGCACTAGCAGCTCGAAGCTCTCCTGCACGTCGTGCTTGCGCGCGTACAGAAACCGCCGCAGGAAGTTGTTGTCCTGACACCTGCTCTTGTCCCGCAGCGCGAGGTTGAGGCTGGAGTCCACGGCCTCGCGCAGGCCGTCGAGCGCGCGCTGCCGGTCCGTGTCCGTCAGTCGTTTCCTCGTCACCTCACACAGTCGTTCATTTTGCATCTGGCGCAGTTTCCAGTCGTATTCCGCGTACTCGTTCATGGCGGAGGTAGTGAGTCACGCGTCCTTTCACTTCGAGAACGCGGGTGCGCGCGCGCCGCGTGCTGCTCGGGGCCGACTGCGCACGATGTTCGCGGCGTACTTCGCCGCCATCGCTGTCCGTTCATTAAACCGTATAATGCCTCGTTCTAGCTATCCAGCTGATGGCTGATCCATTCGCGTAACCACTCGACTCGACTGATAATGTAGACTGACTACCTATGCATTTGTTCATTTTTATCTAATCAACACGCGATGACGCAGTTGTTTAATTATATTTTTGGAAAATTTTGCTATCTTAATTTTTTACATGTTAAGTTTAGTAATATAAATTTTGTGTTTTTAATGTGAATATTGAAAACAGCCTGGATCTTTAATCCAGGGCTAAAATACTTCTTTTCAATAAAATAGCCCGATACGTTCAGTAGTTTTGGTGTGAAAAGGTAACAAACATCCATCCATACAAACTTTCGCATTTATAATAGGTATTAGTGTTACATGTTGTCTATCATGTAATCAGTGTTTACATTGAAAAATTATCTGAGATATTTTTTGCAAACTAGTTCAACCTAGTTCAACTTGTTATCTTAGTAGGTATTTGGATACGTACGAAAAAGATTATTTTGCTCTGGGACCTAGAGATCTAGGTTATATTGTTAAACTTGAAAACCTGTGTGTTTTTCTACCATAGTGTTTTTCTACCCATTGGGTGCGTGACGTGAGTAACTAATAACGAGTATATGCTTTTTATTTGTGTGGAGATTATAATAGAAACTTATACGACCGATGTGACGTAACGGGCAAAGGTCCACCTGCGACGCAGGTTGCGGGTTCGATTCCCGCCTTTGGACAAATGTTTGTACCATCCGCATATATTTTTTCCGGTGTTCAGAGTGTTTTCTATGCATATAAAAATATATTTCATTGTGATGTGATTGTATTAAGTCATCTAGCACCCATAGCACAAGCTCTGCTTAGCTAGATAATGCTCTGTGGATTGCCCAGCATTATTTATTTAGATATTAACAGTTACATACAGAGTACCGAGTACCTATAACAGTACCGACTGTAGGCTAATTGAACTTTACTGGCTGCTTAGCGAGCGAGTAAGTTCCAACACTAAAGGCAGCATAACTTGCTCGGTTAGAGAGAGCTATAAATAAATGAAAAAAACTGAAGGTTGCCAGTATACCGGTCAATTTGGCTGGCTGGTTTCTGCGGTGACGTTGCCTTGTAGAACGAGACACACTCATACGTGTGACGGAGACAGTATAACACTTTGTAACCAAATTTTTTGTGAAGCCTTATTCGTAACGTAGGATGTCTATACGGATGACTAAAGTAATAAATACGGCTCTTGCTAGTCCGAACTTTTGTTTCAAGGCTCGTAACAAACACTAGTAGGTATAAATAATGTGACATTTTCACGGCGTGGTGGTCAACAGGTTAAATACATCTAAATGCATAGGTAGGTATATAAATTCATTAAAATTTATTTTTAAAGTCCTTAAGTATCATAACGCCCTCTATATTCACACTTTAAGTTTAAGGGAACAAGTTTTAACAAATGAATGAAAACTATTAAACACAGAGCCATTTTATAAAGACCTTGTTGGTGCGGCGGGCGAATGTCCTCCAGCGATGCAGGAGGTTGCGGGTTCGATTCCCGCTTACAAATGACTTTTCGATCTGCAAATATTTGTGCTTGGATTCTGGTTATTTTCTATGTATAAAAAAAGTATCTTAGTCGTCTAGTATGTACCCATAACACAAACCGTGCTTAGCTTGGGAATAGATGATTCTGTGTGGATTGGATTGTCAAGAATTATAAATTTTTGATTTATTATCCCATCACAGCGTTGTTCATTCATGCATACAAATTAAGCTTGAGAAGTTTCGCAAGTTCGTTTACCTCTGAAGCAGAAAATGCAATAAATTACGGTGAAAGTTTTATGATGATCGACGATTTAGAAATATCAGAATTGGTGTCTTTATGCACTTTGGAGTGAGTCACGTGTGTAACAAAGAAACCACACTCCCACGTATATAATACTTAATGTGGTGGCAAATAAATGGAATGACTATGTCTGATGAGGATGTTAGTGAAATTTAATATGTTTAAGATTTATATTTATAAATAATTAATACCTAAATATTTCTGGATAACCCACACAGGATCATTTGGCCCCAAGCCGAGCAAAGCTTGTATTATAGGTTATATCAATATATTATAGTACTAGCGACCCGCCCCAGTTTTGCACGGTTATTTTATTATACGAAAAAATTTAAAAAACCGCTTCAAAATCCGTTGCGTAGTTTTAAAGATTTAAGCACTCAAAGGGAATTATGGACATAGGGACAGAGAAAGCGACTTTGTTTTATACTATGTAGTGATGTAGCCCTTAGTAGTTATACTTAGTATTTTTTTTTAATGTTAAGAAAGAAGTGTATAATGTATCAATGTACTTGTAATTTTTTTTTTATATTTCATTGTCGCTTTCGTCCTACTGTAATGCTAATGACAATGTAAATAATCAATAAATAAAAATATTAATATATCTAATACAAAACAGAGATAAAAATTTTATACACACAAAGAAAAAACTCAGAACTAAGTAATTTAAATGGTATTATTTTGGTATTGACAAAAATAAATTATATACTTACCATTTTGTAAGAATTTGCATAAACCGACTTTATCTGTAGATACTTTATAAAGTCATTCAAACTTAAAAAAGCAAGTAGATTTTTATTTAAATAGCAAGACAAATTATGCTATAAAAACCTTTAGATATCATAAATAGAGATACTTATTCGAAATAGGAAGGTAATATTTACCTTATAGAGTACTTAGAGTACTTTACCTTATACCTTATACCTTATATATATTTACTTTATAGAGTCATTCAAACTTAAAAAGCCAGTAGATTTTTATTTAAATACCAAGACAAGTTATGGTATAAAAACCTTTAGATATCATAAAATAGAGAAACTTATTCGAAATAGGGAGGTAATATTTGTCCATTCGATTCCACTTTAAGTTCTGTTCAAAAGCTCAATACAAAAGCCTTCAACGCGCGTACAAAATAGTGATTATTTTCTCCATAGTCATTACACACAAAGCCCCGGGCGTTGACTTGTATAAAAAATATTACAACGCGTTGCATTGTGTGGTCAATGGCCTCAAAGATAGGCTATGACTACGTGCTGTAAAAAACAAACCTCGCAAACACGATCATAAAGGCTCAGTAGAATCTGAAAACTAATTTATTTTTTATTGCAAGTACACTTAAAAACCTTGCCATTAATAATAAAACAAAATTCAAGTATTTGCGTAAAAAGGTAAATATTTAGGTATACTATGATAACAAAACAAATGAAAAAACAATAAAACATCTGAATTATAAAGAAAAAAGGTTTAAATTAATATTGAATCAATAGACAGCAATTGTTTAACAAACAAACATTTAAAAGTAAATCATACTAGGTTCGTCGTATTCCAATAACACGCTCGTAAGAGTCTAGGTACTAGAATAGGACAACCATAATATGAGTTCACATAAAATAAGTACATAAAAGTATCTATACTTATAATAAAACTGTAACAGGTCCAAATCTGTACATTGAAGATATTTTGAAAATTTTTTTTGGAGGGCACTCTATTATCGATACTCAAGCCAAAACTGTAATTTTTTTCATTCATGTCTGTCTGTCTGTCTGTCTGTCTGTCTGTCTGTCTGTCTGTCTGTCTGTATCGTAAACGCGCATCACGCCGAAACTACTTGATGGATTTAAATGAAACTCGGCATGATTATAGGTCATACTACGAGGAAGGACATAGGATACTTTTTATCCCGGAATTCAGTAAGGTTCCCATGGGAGAGGGTATGAAAGTAAAATTCCTTTACCGCTCATCACGCCGAAACTGCTGAATGACTTGGAATGAAACTTGGGACGATTTGAGTTCATACTACAAGGAAGGACATGGGATACTTTTTATCCCGGAATTCGGTAAGGTTCCCCTGGGAGAGAGGGTGAAAGAAAAATTCTTTAATGACTTGGAATGAAACTTGGGACGATTTGAGTTCATACTACAAGGAAGGACATGGGATACTTTTTATCCCGGAATTCGGTAAGGTTCCCCTGGGAGAGAGGGTGAAAGAAAAATTCTTTAATGACTTGGAATGAAACTTGGGACGATTTGAGTTCATACTACAAGGAAGGACATGGGATACTTTTTATCCCGGAATTCGGTAAGGTTCCCCTGGGAGAGAGGGTGAAAAAAAAATTCTTTAACCACGCATCACGAGGGAAGTGAATGAATTCGAATGGAACTCGGGACGATTGGACATGGGATACATTTTATCCCGGAATTCAGTTTGGTTCCCCTGGGCTATACGGGTTTTCAAAAATTTCTCACAGCATTTGAACGACGCGCGCGCGTCGTTCAGATGCTGTGAGAAATTTTTGAAAACCCGTATAGCCCAGGGGAACCAAACTGAATTGAACTGATAAACGCGTAAGTTTGTAAGGATGAATGGATAGATGGATGGACGTTTGTTACTCTTTCACGCAAAAACTGCTGAACGGATCTGGATGAAATTTGGCACAGAGATAGATTATAAGCTGAAATAACACATAGGCTTTATTTTATCCCGAAAATCCTACGAGAAAGGAATTACGCAATGAAATAGCGAGTACTCGAAATACTAATCATGCGCAGACGAAGTCGCGGGCACCAGCTAGTAAACAATAAAGAGTTACTATTACGATACAAAAACAAAGACTTAAACTGACTAGACTGTTTATAAAATTATGATTTTAGCAGCTATCTAACTAAGGCTTTTGATGATTTCATGACTCAAGCTGCACTGTTTAAAAAGAAAATACTTAAAGTTATCATTATATTCCTGCGTTTTGCAGCTACAGACCCCGCTAAATCAAATATTTAAGTGAAACTTAAAAATTACTAATAATACTTAAATATTTGATTATGCCAGTGTCTTGAAGACTCTTCCGATTGTTATTGATTTGGATCGGTTGAGCTATTTCCAGCTTATTTGCAACAGTCTACAGGTAGAACAACTGTTTTTATTTTTAATTTATCTAAAGGAAAACCAGAGGCTTATAAATAACAGGTAACAAATAGTTAAAAACAGTACCTAAGCTTATTTAAGGTTTTCACGAATTGATAAGTAGAATAAAAAAAGAAAAAACTATGAACATGATCAGGCTACACGTTTAAATTGTAAATACATTTTTTTTATTTAACTGTAAGTTTCGTTGATTACTAAGGCTAGTAGAAGAAAAAGGAAATAAAAAATAAAAATGCTCTCAGTAGTTCAGTGGATGTTAGATTTTAGTGACTGGCTCAAAATCTGACTTCGAAAATGTTCAATGTTACGTCGCAACGTTAATCTCATTCAATCGATCATCATGATAGTACTTTGATAACGACGATAACTGTTATCATTATCACTTTTGATAGGGGATTTTTGCGCGTCACTATACGCACATTGACGATTTAAGAAATTGAATTATAAATGATAAAACTGACTTCTTAAAAGTTTCTTTCACAATGCATAAGTGTCTCTCATAATTCATGGAAACACATTATAATACCAAAAACACAAATAAGTTCGACCTTTTTTGAATTTCATGTTCCACAGAAATATGCCCAGACTAGCCAATATTCAGTGATGTAGATAATAATTAAAGATAAATAGATATACATAATATCGCTGGACAATCCACACAGCATTATCTAGGCTCAAGCTAAGCAGAGTTTGTTATGGGTAGCCTAGGTACTAAATGACCGATATACTTTACACAATACATTATAAAAAAACAAAAATAATCAAGCCTACGAAGAGACTAGACACGCAAACAAATATCTAACTACATACAACTGAAACAAGATAAAGAAAAGAAACCAACAAGTATATGAACTAAAACAAGGTCAATGCCAGATATGTGGTACTAATCTATAAATAAATATGCGTCACGTCATGTATACAATATAATACATTTTTTTTTAAAGTTACGGAAATAAGGTCGTTGTTTTTTCTTTAGGTAGGTCAAATATTTCAGCCTAAGTTTTTCAATGAAACCTAAAGATGGCGCTAGGTGCAATGGATTGGTTGACAATATTTTAGATTTACTTTACCGCAATGGTGAAATGTAAACATTTTTTTCTTGATTATTGCTATTAATGGCAAAGCCAAAGCAATACCTACCAAGAAAGTTAAATGAACTTTTGTTGAAATGTATAAACAGCTTATAAAAATGCACTTCGAAAATATCCTATTGTTAATTTAACAATAGGTAGGATAATGCTTGCTGCCATTCACACCCTTCTGTATGTGGACGATTTTCTATAAGAAAAATACACGCATTGTTATACAACGTCATAGTAAGGTTACACACTGGATGTAGAGTTATTGAAACTCTACCTGAGCATTGATAGAATATGATTTAATAGTAATTTCCAAAGCTAAAAGAAAGCATATAGACTTTTAGCTATATGGGATATTACACAATTTCAGAATATAAACTTAATTCAGTATAAAAATTCTAAATCACAATTTCTAATACACTACATCAAGGTATCGTCCGTGCAGTAACACGTTTGCAAACTATTAGTATTAAATAAGGCTATGCGCATATTTTTAGAACAAGCCAGCAATAGCAATTTCCAGCAATAGCTGCAAGCCAGTATAGGGGCGGGTAGATAAACATCATGTGAACTGGTGCATATCTTAGCAATGCGACTGCATGCAAGTTTCAACGAATTACCAACCGTATCTGCGTCTTTATTAAGGAATAATACGGGCAACAATGCATGATTCCTTTCGGCACGCAATTTCAAAGACAGCGTTTTTTGCAGCCACAATTTGTACAAGAGAAATAATAATACCGGCCACAGAATTTTTTTTTGGCCACGTGGCCAAACTTCTCATTTAATAACTAAGCATCGAGAAATTGACATACCCTCTAATAAACTAATTTATCTTCTTTACAACGCCAACAAAAAATGTAAAAGAAAGCGTCAATTCACTAGCAACAATTATTATTACTTGTCCTTCTGATTATACATTGCCCACTAATTTACTAAGTCGGCCACGGAATTTGCAACTTATCACCATTTTACGTTTTACAGCTTCATTACAAGCTCCTCAAAAATTATATATTCAAGCTTCAATAGACAACATCATATAATTATTACTTAACATGTAAAATAATACTTCATATTCTTTTATCGTGAAAATAGCCTCTGTACGATTTGGCGCGAGTTAGCGACATGACAACAACTGACCATTTGCACCAATCATAGAGCGCCATTAGATTCTTTTACCGACCCGCCCGTGTTTGTTTATTGTTGTTCGTGCATTCGTATTGCAATAGTTTCATCTGTATTTCATTTATATTTCCAACTTTGGTTCAGATGATTGACCCCAAAGTTAAATGACCTCAGCGTTAGAGGTCAATGAACTCAAAAAAACATGAATAATTACCGCAGAGCATTCCGATATGAGTTTATTAGGTTCAATTCGAGTGACGGATCCGACACAGAGTACCCCGACTCGACGTGGTCTTGTGCGTGGCGCCCCTAGAGTGTATTTAATAAGCCGGAGGCGCGAAGGGAGTGCAGCCTCCGCCAGCCGTAACAAGGGACAGGCACCACGCGTGCCGCAGCGGCTGAGGCTGGTCGGCGAAGGCGACCAAAAAGCCGAAGCTGCGGAGGTGAGCAGTGGTGCCTGACCTTTGTTACACAATGGCGGAAAGGCTGTACTTCCCGAAGCGACGGAGCTATGGCGAATCGCGATGGAACCAAAAAAACATGAAAAACTACACCGACGCATAGAATTCAACTATCGCGCATCGACTCCAGCTATAGCTAAAGTTATTACAAAAAAGGTCTGCGACCTTGACCTCAAAGGTCACTGACCTTAACTTTTCGGCATCGACTCTAGCAAAAACCAACGTTTTCACAAAAAAATGTAAGAGACCTTGAGGACAATGACCTCAAGGTCACTTTTGTTAAGGTCATTGAACTTTAGGTCAAAGGTCAATAACCCTGTTTAAAAAAAACTATAAAACAATAGTTCATTATGTTTATGTTTATTGGCTTTAATATTTTATTTGATGACAATTTTAGGTAAATTTATCGATCGATAAATGTAGGATGACTTACATTTTAAACATACTAAATTATAAAATTAGAAGCTAATAGAATGACTATTTTGGTGTCATAAATTAATATTTTAGAAGTTTGCTATTTGAATGTATGCCACAAATTTAGATGCTAAAAAATAACCACCGTGCTGAGTTATATTTACAGTGGCTTACATAGAAGATAACTAGTGGCTGAGATACTATTATTCAGATGCGCGTTGGTTGTGGCCGACTTAGTAATTTAGAAGGTAACTTATATTTTCTGAGGCGAATATTGCTATTAAAAAGAAGCTTGTTTAATTAGTAGCCTTTGTACAATAATGACACATTGTTAAAGTAATGATTTTTGACGACCGATGTGGCGCGGTGGGCGAAGGTCCGCCTGCGACGCAGGAGGTTGCGGGTTCGATTCCGCCTCGGAACAAATTTGTGCACGATCTGCAGAAATTTGTTTCGTTGGTCTGTGTGTTTAATATGTATAATAAAAAATACCTATCTATGTAGTATATTGTATTAAGTATATCAGTCTATATAGCACCCATAACACAAGCTCTGCTTAGCTTGGGGCTAGATGATGCTGTGTGGGCTTTCTGGAATTATTTATTTATTATATTATTTATTGAACTGAGCCAACAAAATCGACTGACTAATAAGTAATTTTAAATTTGGCTCATATATATGTACCTCTACAATGTGTATTTTCGAACCTTGATCAAACGAAATGTGCGGATATACGACACATATTTAGAAGGGACCACTCGGCAAACATCTAAAGGCAAATCCCACACGAGATGGGCATGTGAGTTGATAAAAATAGCTGGTACCTGCTGGCCACAGATAGCTCAAGATAGAGATATATGGTATTCTTTAGAGGAGCCTTCACCTTCACTTGAGGAGGGGTTCATGCAAACAAACTTGTAGAGGTATTTAATATTTAGACTTAAACTTTTTTTCATCATATAAATCTACTCTTTTTTTTCTCTAAACTATGTAACTATGTATCTTACTTTTTTGCATGGAATAAAAGGCTCATTATTATAGAGTGTATAACGTGAATTAGGCCTTGGTTTGACTACAACCTAACCTGTTGGTGTGTTATATGTGGCTGACGATGCATAATGATGGTTGAAAAAACATACTTATTCACTGTATCTTGACATGACACATCGGTAGACACTGCACAGACCATCATAACAAGGGATTTAACCTTACCCACCATTGACAAGATCACAACATAAATACCTACTCTTATCAGAACAAATTCGGATTATGATTTTAGGTACTTATAAAATAAACCTATTGTCTCAACGTTAAACCTGTTGACAGGCTTATGTCTGTGTTGAAACAATAATACTTAATTTAATTTACCCACATTAGCATTTTTATGAGTGAATTGCAAATAAAAGCGGTTTTCTTGTGTTACATAGCCAGTGATCTAGATCAGTCATGACCTTACAGACATAATAACATCGTGGTAATTAAACCGTTTACTGTTCTTTGTCTACTCTACTAAATTGTAGCTTACAGTTCTGTGACTGTAGTTCAAGACTAGTGCGACGAAGAAAAGATATTGAAGTGATCAATAAATTTGACCATTTTAGTACCTATCTACATAATAGTTTTTATTCTTTATTATCAACGAAAATTCCAATCAAGGAATAGAAAAAATAGAACAAGTATACCTAACAATTAACAATTGAAACCATTGGGCTAACTGCAGACGGTTGCCAACAGCCTAAAGGTAGCTCAATTGATCCATGTCAATACCAGTCGGAAGCGTCCCCAAGACACTGGCTGCATTACCACGCTGTATGGCAATGCTGATGCGCTGAAATAAAATAAAGTAGTATCAGTATATGAAATGGGGAGGCCTATGTCCAGCAGTGGACTAATATAAGCTGATGATGATGATATGAAAAGGTGAGATGTTACCATAGAAATACAAGAAACAAGAACAGTTGCACATCCCATCATATAGATTACGAAAGTAGGTTTATGGGCAATTGCGTGCGCTTCTAAAATTAGTTTGTAGAACTACCTATCTTATAGTCATAGTCTTGGGGATGCTTCCGACTGGTATTGACATGGATCAATTGAGCTACCTTTAGACTGTTTGCAACCGTCTGCAGTTAGCTCAATGGTTTCAATTGTAAATACTAGTTCTAATTTTTCTATTCCTTGCTTGTAATTTTCGTTGTTAATAAAATCCTATTCGTAGATTTAAACAGCACATAACACAAAATTATATCCAGAAATACTATTTATTTATAGATGACAAAATTAGTATACGCGATCATTAATAGGTATATAACTGTAATATGTAGTGATTTCTTTTTCACAAAAAATTACTTGAACAGAAAATCAATCAGCCCCTTATTTCATCTTCGATTTATGGTTTAGAATTGGAGTTGTGAAGGTGTTTATTTTGTAAGACTAAAAATGAAAATAAATAAGTTATTGAGTTCTGGATGAATGATGGTTTTTTTAAAGGGCAAGAACTAGGTCGATTCAAAATTTCAGCTCGATCCGTTCAGTATTTTTTGCGTGAAAATAAACAGTAAAAAAAAAGTAATAAACAGTCACACATACACAAACTTTCGCGTTTATAATATTATAGTAAAATAAATAATTAATAAAATTATTTTTGGTTTTTGTATGGCTATATTTGGCACTTGTTTATATAAATTAAATAAATAATACGGAGTACCTACTATGTACCTAATATTTATTTAAAATAAAACAGTTACGAATTTTTGTTTATGAATAAAGATTATGATTAACACACCCACGGGCTGAGTCAATGGCATAGAATTGAGTAATTTAAAAATTCCATTAATTTAATTTACTTGAATTCGATACAGGTACCTAGAACAATCGAATCAGCAACAGCTTAACATGCAAATGGGAATACCTCCCGTGAAATCTGGGAAAGCGTGCGCACTGGACCGAGCGCACATTGAAGTCTGTCAATATGCCGATTAAACACATTAATTTCATTAAAACCTACTTAGTTATCTTCTGCATCAATGAAAGTTTCTATTATTTTCCCTTTTCTTGCCTGATTGAACATAACACGGCGTAGTGAGATCGAGAGTGAATTTAAACAACAGTTTTACCTTGGCTAATTATCAGGCCGTGATCAAGCCATTGTTTATAGAAAATCTTTTGTTTTCTCTGGTTTAAGCAGACTTAAGTAATGTATGCAAATGTATTAAATAATTTTGAGTTCAAAGGCATGTCATGCTTGAAGGTGATTTTAATTCAAAAGACATCAACGCGCTACTATAACATATTAAGCTTGGTAGGTACTCAAAGTCATTGCATTGATAATAGTAATATTGTTGGACATATTCTGTATTTTTTTTCTATTGTTTATGTAGGTATTTATTTCTTTCGATAAATTTTAATGTCCTCTACAAAAACTATCTAGGTCCTACTTGTATGGTTGTCATGGTTCAATGGTAACGTTATAGCTGTCAGTTGAAAACGATTCTCCCTAGGGCGGAAAAGTATCACTTTCAACCCGCTTTTCAGGCATGTTCTTTCACTTTCCGAGTATGAGTAATGAAAAAAACTTATCCTATTAATATATTTTATTAGATCGAGAAATCACAAAAAATACATTTATAATTTTTTTTATCTCGGAAATAACCTGTAAGTACTTCAAATGCCACCACGTTCGTTCAAATTGGTCTAAAATGATTAGGTTGGACGTTTAGAGCAACAAAAAGTGGCCTCCACCAGCAAGGTTGTCGGGCAAGTTTCAGCACATTCTATAGTACGCGTATGAGTAAGCCTTTTATAACATCGACCGGACATACCAGAGTGGTCGATAGAAATCATTATTTCTTAGGTATAGAGTAGTATTTTTAGTACATTATTTATATGGAATGGTACTTATAGTAATACAGGTTTACTAAATCTACATCAGGCATTGGTCTTCATAATACAAGTTCGATCTTTTTTACTAATCCATTGTTAACAACTCAAAGCATGTACATTCAAAGAATAGAAACAAATTAAAACTAGAAAATACAATTGAAACAATTGAGCTACCTGCAGATGGCTGCAAACAGTCTAAAAGTTGCTCAAATTATCCATATCATACCAGTGGAAGCGTCAAGACAATGACTGCATTACCACGCTGTATGGCAATGCTGATGCGCTACTCACCAGAATTCGTCGCATTGACCAGACGCTTAGATATTTTTTTAAAACTACCTAGAGTCTCGACTCCAAGGAGAGCAGATGCGTAGGTTCTGTCGTGACCTGTATTTTGAGATCCTCAGCCAAATCTAGTTTACATAATGGCTATATTTATGCTACTTTATGAGAGAACATTTGTAAAGTTTTTTTTTATTATTGTTCTACGACTTTGCTCTAGCGTAGGTATCTAAAACCGGCGCAATGGCAAATCAAATAGATCTAAAAGCTGAAGTTTGGAGAGTATAACGAATCTCAAATATGGAACTGCAATAAAAGCTACTTAGCCTACCTTAGATTAGAGCCATCTTAACTGGAGCAACCACGGCCTAATTTCGATATGGTTTTATATATCACTCGTGCGGTTTGTAACGCAATTCCAACTACCTCCAGCCAACCGCGACCTTTTGCCGATGCCTTATTATAAACGGTTTTTAAATTAAACTGATCTGATCTCGTCACATAAATCTAAATTACATATAAACAACAAACCACGTCAAGAATTGAACGTTATTCAAGAAATGTAGAGTTCAGAACTAGAAGCACATATTTAGTGCTACATAGGTACATGTCTGTTTTTACGTGGCTTAATCGTCAGAAGTGCTAAGTCAGTGAAGGAAGAGAAATCGTTCCAAGTTTAAGTGCATGCAAATTTTACTCCAAATACTAGATAATCTGAAGAACGAAGGAAGTGCGCCAATTACAATCGCACGAACGCGCAATAAACTAATGTTATTTTATGACATAATATTACGAGTACTACATAATAATGTTATGGATAAACAGAGTTAGGTACCATAACTGCTTCAGTAGTTCTTATATTTTCACATTACAGCACAAGAATTGACGAAAAAGCGGCGACACAGATGTCGCATAGCAGGGTCTGAGTACCTACCTATACATATCGCTCACCGTTAACAAATCTTGGTGAAGCAAGTGTAGAGGGTTATGCACCACGTTACCAGTATTACTATTCCGGACAGAAATAATAAACAACACCTAAACGCTAAAACAGTTCAGTCTCTGAACTCATTGAAGTGGCTGGCTACTCTACCAAAATTAATAGGTAGTTACTTATTTTGTCCGGTGAATGGTCCAAGGTAAAGTATTGTGTGATGCAAAACTTGCGAAAACTGTAGAGTCTCTGTTTTCAATACAACTAAGTAGGTACGCTGTGAAATAATTGTTGTCTTTTAATTACTGAAAGACCTGTAAGGCGGTATCTGAAAAATAGAACCTTTTTTAAATTTCTGGACGAATATTTTAGATATTTTAGATGAGCGATTGATGAGAAGTAGTTACGTAATTGTAAAATGCAGCTTCCGATTATAAATAACAGGTGCTCCTCGTTATTCATGATAATTTCAAAGGAAACTCGTAGGTATATGTTATATTTCAAGGAGAGAGAAACCTTGAGAACGCAAGAAGTATGATCATTAGCCACTTCCTTGCAAAAGGCACGTCGTCGTCGTCCGCTGGTATTCCACCACTGTTTTTGTATCCGATGTCTACGAGATACCCATTCAAAACCCGCCAAACGAAATACCAGACTTAAGTGATAGAAAACAGCATTATAAAATGTCGAACGTATTTTCAGAGTTAACAGAGTATGTCAATAATTGTTCGTCGTTCTGGTGCAAAAAGTTGCTGCTGCTTCCATTTCCATCCGCGTTGCTGTCGGCAACTCATTTTCTAATTAACTTACATAGGTACCTAAACAATAAGTAGCTACGTACCCATGTTTTAATCGAGTCATGCATGGCTCAACTGTACAGCTCGATCTACACTCTGATCAAGTAAAAATCATTCTGGATCTATATGGCTAAAATGTCTTTATTTACAAAGAAAACTAATTAAAAGAATTGAAACACATTGAAAGAAGTAGGAAGGGTAGGAATTGTATACTTATACAATTAAAACATTTGAGCGTACTGTAGATGATTGCAAACAGTCTAGAGGTAGCTCTAGTGTTCCATTTAAGATAATAATTGGATCCCGCTACTTTCCGTATCGCAACATGTATTCGGTTGGGTGCAAGGTGTTGTGCGCCTCATCAATGCCAGTGCGGTACTGCAGTCGAACAGCTTGGTCATCACGGATTATCGTGTACTAGGGCCGCTGGTCGGATATCTCGTCATGCCAGCCTTAATGACATCATCCGGCGGGCCTTTGTCAGCGCTAACGTACCAGCTATTCTCGAACCGAATGGTCTGTTCCGTGACGATGGCAAGAGGCCCGACGGTATGACACTAGTCCCATGGGAGTTGGGGAGGCCCATTGTGTGGGACGCTACATGCGTCGACACACTTGCACCTTCCCATCTTTCAAGGACATCCACTAGGGCTGGTGCGGCGGCAGATCTGGCCGAGGATCTCAAGAGGCGTAAATATGCAGGTCTCGACAGAACCTACGCATTTGCTCCCCTTGGATTCGAGACCCTAGGTCCGTGGGGTACCGAGGCTCTCCGGGTTTTTAAAAAATTATCTGAGCGTCTGGTCGATGCGACGCGTGACCCGAGAGCTGGTGAATATCTGGCTCAGCGCATCAGCATTGCCATACAGCGTGGTAATGCAGCCAGTGTCTTGGGGACGCTTCCGACTGGTATTGACATGGATCAATTGAGCTACCTTTAGACTGTTTGCAACCGTCTGCGGTTAGCTCAATGGTTTCAATTGTAAATACTAGTTGTAATTTTTCTATTCCTTTGCTTGTAATTTTCGTGGTTAATAAAGATAATAATATATCTACTGACTTAATTCTCTCTCTTAATCCACAAGAGCTACTACCGACAAACTGTTACACAGTTCTCAGAAACGTTATAATGTTATGTACTGTATAATAAGACACAATTTTTTTTAAAGTACTTACCTATTTTGCTGCCAAGCAAATTTAATTATTCTATTCTATTCTATTCTATTCCAAGCAAAGTGTTGCTACAGCTGTACCTAGCATTATAGTATATTGAACAAGCCCGAAGCGTCCCTACATGGTTAAACACATAGACGATTACTTAAAAACCAAGAATTCAGTTATTTGATGCAGTCTGAAATACCAATACAATACACAAACAAACAAATAATTCCGCAAAAGACTCAGCTCTTATGAGCTAATATGCGCGCGGCAGCAACGCGTTTCTTTACCGTTTAACAATCTAGAAAAAAGGCTTGATTTGCTGATTTGTTGCTTTGCTGTTCTTTTTTTAGGTGGAAGGCTTTGTGTCGTAAGATTCGCGATCGCGTAGGTACAATCAGGCATTGGGTAAGAGGCACTGTTGGATACGGTCGCAGGGGGGCGCTGCAGTGCGCGGCAACCCACCGTGAACATTGACCAAGCACGCACTGCCACCAACGCTCGGTGCCAACAACTTACCGCAACATTCTTAGCGTAAAAGTTACCGTGGATGGTTTACTCTATGTAATTTGCGTTGATTGAGTTTTAGTTTATAAAATCCCTTCGAACAATCCTTGTGCGAACGACTTTCGAATACGAATGTGTTACGGTTTTACAATGTGCTTTGTTTCAACGATGTTTTCACATGACTCGACTATTGGGAAATTCGTGCCAAATTATATATAGTGAGTATTTTCATTGTAACTCATGCATGACTTGACTCCTGGTTGAGCAGTAGGTTATTGTTGCGAATTTTTTGTTGTTTCGTATGAGAATACCTAATGTGCCTGCATTACCAAAAAGGTTTCTACCTGCCATTTTCCGGTTATTTTATGATGAATACAAGCTTTAGTAACTGTTATATAACTGAGTTAATTAAAACATAGAACCTAACTATTTTATTATTAAAGTAGGTCGGTTTACTTTTAAATATAGGACAAAAAAATGCTGAACAAGCCATTCAGCATCACATATCCCCAAAAGATAAATAAATAATGCTAGACAATTCACACATCCTCGTCTAGCCCCAAACTAAGCAAGCTTGTTTAAAGTTACCTTCTAGAAAACTGGTATAAGTAGGTACCTACTAAATTATACTTACCACTTACATAAATAGACATTTTTATTATACATAGAAAACAACCCTGAACAAAAATCAGCAGAATGTACAAATATTTTTCTCGAGGCAGGAATCGAACCCGCAACCGCCTTCGCAGTAGGACCTTCGCCCGCCGCGCCTCAGGGGTCGTCCGCAGCGTCGTCGTATACATACAACTTTTGTTATGTGTAAAACATAGAACCCACATTCAACAATTTATCCTAACGGAGTCGCCGGCCGACCCTAGTCAGCTCAAGTCAATGCATGGCCGCGCCGCCGCCGCCGGCGCCCCGCCCCGCCCCGCGCGCTCTTCGACCAAGTTCACATAAATAATTATTTATTTTAATCCAAGAAGGCCACGCCACTGTGGATAACTCGGGAAAAGACATACCTACTAGGCTACTTTTTATCCCTGATATTCGCGTTCAAAGCCGCGAGCTGGTGCTAGTCTAAACATACTTACTTAAAGTTTATTCGATCGATTCATTCGATCGTTTAAAATATCACATGACACAACACTCAGTTTTTAACTGATAAATAGACGTGTTATTTATGGATTTTGTAATAGGTATTTTCGGTAAAATAGCCCCAATTCCTCGCCGAACGCCGAAGTCTCCATGCCATACTAACTATGCATAGCGCAATAAATTAGAAATAAACTTGAAAATTGGAATTGAGACATCATTCAATCAATGTCAATGAGGTTCGTAAAATAATTTTAATTCATTGAAACTACCACTACTTTTTTGCCGGCCAGTGATGCAACCTAATGTAGGTACCTACGTGATGCAAACCAAATCGCTGTTGTGTTGTCTGGAAATGATAACACAACACAATGTTTTCAAACGAAGTGTCGACGTGTGCTAGCAAACAATAAATACAGCTGTTATTTTATTTCAGCATCTGCGCTAATGCAAACAATTGAAGAAAATGAACAGGAACTATAGTCGCAGAATTCCCGAATTCCACGATGAGCACTGCTGCGCGGCAAGTGTCAACGGGAATTTCCGGCGCAGCTCGTCACTGCGGCTGCGCGGGGAGAAAATGGTGCATCGCTCTTCACCCCTTGCCACCAGAAAATTAATTCCAATAATCACGGAAAATAGTCACCAGAAACAGCGCAGCGATGCGCCCCGTCTACTGGAGCCCGGCCACCGCCAGCGGAGCCACGTAAGTCCAGTCTGCCGACCCTCTGATGGTGAACTTTATAATGAATCGCCATGGCTACTCGCTTGCCTAGACTGCCAACACAACACTTACCTAGCACAAATTAATAAGGCAAATGAAAAGTCCACAAATTACTCAGGAACAAAATTACAAGTCATAGTACCTGTAATGAATTATCGTTGTAGTTACTACATTTTATCACTGGTATTATTTCATTTCAGTCTTTCAACAATGCTTCACAAAAACCAAAAAAGAGCTGCCTAAAATCACCAGAAACATGTAGCGACAGAAAGTTCAGTATGACTGATAGTGCCAACACTCCACCTGGCTCTCCAGAGGATCTGCCTGATGATGAGTCTTTGCACAGCTACGGCAGTGCGGCCACGGCAGCCTCCATTGATGTTGGCTATGCTCCTTTCAATGGCACTACATTCAGTGGCAAGTCTATGCGGTATGTACTACACTGCTCGTCACACGCCGGCCTTGCTGGTGATGAATACCTTACACCAACTCAAAGGGCTCAAAAACAGATACGCCGCCTCAAAAGTCTTCTCAGTCAAGCTAAAAAGGACCTAGACAAAAAAGATAGTGAAATATTCCATCTAACAAAAGAAGTGGTTGAACTAAGACTGTTCAAAGCATCCGTCTGCTCACCTGATGAAAAGTCAAACTCCAGTGAAATTGTTACAATCAGAGAAAACGCAGAGGACTCACCTGTACAGGAGACTCCAAGACTGGAAAAGACTTGTAGGTCCTATGATGTAACTGACAGCCCATTGTTCAAAGAGACTCCAACAAGAAGCCGCAATGAAATGCAAGGTTCCTTCACTGATTCAGGACACTTTGATGATCTCACAAACTCCTCATTGCATTCCAAAGAGTCTGTTCACATGCTGACTCATGATGCTAGCTGTATGACAGATTTAGATGACTCCGATGAAGAGCGCAGGAATCTGATAGCCCATTATGAGAAGAAAATTGAAGATATTATGAGGAGTAATGTTGGAGAGACTCAGGAGCTGAAGAAAGCTCACAATGACAAGGTAGAAGATCTATTGATGAAGCTAGCTGATGTGAATACTCGCTATTGTGAACTGCTGCCCAACTACGAGCAGGCAAAGGAAAGGATACACTCCCTTGAGAAACAGTTGGAGGAGGCCAGCAAACACCTGGAAGAGGAGGAGAATAAGCACAAAGCTATATACTTACAAATGTACAACAAGGGTGTTGAGGCAGCTAAATATGAGATCAATGAAAAGGTAAAGTATGCCAAATTATTAGCCTTCTTTTATTTCATTTTGTTCAGCCTTCGTTTGTTTCATTTGTGTTTATTAAGTAATTAAAGTATGATGATTTAATCCAATTAGATCTGAAAGCCTATATTCATATTGTTGTGTAACCTATTGTACTGTTTTCTGTACTAGTCCAACTGTCCTATAAGGTCTAGAGGAATTAGAACACTTTGAATTTGAACTGTGTGATTTATTTTAATGCATAAAGTTACTATGTTGTTTAATTGTAGATTGCACACCTAAGCTTGTGCTTTAACCTAGTTTGTGATTACAGGAAGGAGAAGCCAGCACCTCAGCGGGACCAGTCAGCCGGGTTTCTGTGGAAGAATTGCTGGAGCAACTGCAGATTACCCAGACCGAGCTCGAGAAAGTCCGAGTAAGTGACATCTTTCAAACCCAAGTAACTCTTTCCTTTTGTGTTTTACTGTTTCACAATATAACATCAAAATCACAAAATAATGCAACCAATATAATTTGTTGAATCATCATTACCAAACAGTTGTAGGAAACCGCTTTGAATGCAAAAGATTCTTGTGTAATAGCGTAAAGAAATAGGGTATTGTTCTGATTACTTACTGATTTCATTATTCCACTTGATTTCTTCCTACACTAACGTTTATTGGATGCTCCGATTCATTAACCAGTATAATAGAAATTGCTCATAACTACCAGCTGCTTTAAATGATACTCAAATTAAATTAATTAAATCTTTATACCACTATAAAGAAATTGCGATTCTTATCAAATATCCTTGAACACAAAAGAATTCAATTATGTCAATTCTGTATTAAAAATATTGTATGCTATTCTTATCAAATAACATTGAACACAAAAGAATTTAATTAGCTAAATTCTGTTACTAAAAATAATAAATATTTGTTCCAACTACTCTAGCTTAGGTTACATACATGGGATACCATTAATGTGAAATAATATTTCTTTGTGAGTTCCCTAAGATTTGATTATCATTTGTTGTGGCATTCTCTTCATCAGATGAATTAACCCACCGCATTGTACGCCCACGGTTTAGAGTGTGCATGTAGTGGCGATTAACATGCTCGCTTTAACGTCTAGTGCATTACAGGACACGGCATTCACAGAGGACCGAACCGCAAAGTCTCAAGTACTGCTAAGCGCAAAGGAGGCTGTTTCTTTATGGGTCCTAGGAGCTCGAAAGGTTGGAAGTTGGACTTTATACCGGACAGCGCTCACTTTTACACCCCTCTTATTTTTTATATTACGTTTATTGTTTCACCATGCTTCCCACAAGCTCAGTTTCGCTAACTTTTGTTTACTTATGAGTTTGTACAGAGAATTTCAACGGTTTAGAAAGAGGCATGGGATAAATTTCTGAGGAAACTCCTAATGAACACGACTGAAATAATTGGATGATAAATTTATGTGTCTAAAAACGGTCTTAAATGTGATTAATCAGCTGTGAAATCAACTGTTAAACAATAATTTCATTATTTTGCTAATTAACTTGGTATTAGTTTGGCTTTAGGTTTAATGGATTTGGGCTTATTATTAAAGTTAAACTTTTCTGAATGACGATTAACAGTGCTTCAAATAGTTTGCATGCATGTTTTGAAACAGCCTCTTTTGGTATTTGGGTAAAAATTCTAATTACCTATTTAGATTTTAAGAATAGTGCTTGTCTACGTAACTATGTAAACATATTGTTAAGCTAGCCTAGTCATTAGTCTTAATTGCATAAATAGATATTTTTATACCCTGTTTTAAATTGTGTTTATTACTAACTATTTTATTCTTGCATGCTTGAGATGACCGTAGAAACGGTCAAATTAGTAAGTGTGGCCCAGGATCGAAAAACCAGATAAAAAAGGGAGAAATTTGCCCAGCTGTGGCCTGTAATTTGGCTCAATTAATATATTAAATATATATTTTGAAGGAATTCATACTGATATTCCTAGCTTGTTGATAATAAATAATAATCATTAATCACTATTATAATGCTTCAGATACCTACTTACCGCGTAACCGATTTTTTTATCACTGTCCTAAGTACATAATAAAACTACTATACTGATAACATGTTGTGTTTCGTGCATATTTGTTTTTTGGCTGCGAAAAACCGCTCAACCCTAACATTGGCTTCTTATAAGGGTGAGTAGGAAACGTTTTTGAGGGGATTAAAGAGTCACATAACATCAGTTAGGCTTCCACACTAAATGTTTATACATAGGACGTATTTGTTTATTTTCATGTCAGTAATTGTAGTTAGAACAGTTAAACGCAGCAGTATTTAGATTTGTAGTAACACCAGTAGGTAACTAAATGTGTATTTTCTATTATCGCATGCGGAAATCAAACTTGACCGATTTAAACATGAAGCAATTGTGTTTCAGGCCATGTATCGTCGCATTGTCGAGTCGCAGAAGGGTGGCAAGACTAGCATAGATCCTGAAGTGACGCTGCAGTTCCTCAAATCCGCCGTCTACTACTTCCTTACTGACCCGGAGAACCATCAAGGCCATCTCAGCGCGATCGAGAACATTCTCGGGTTCACAGAAGCTGAGAAACAGAATATACGGAAGGCTAGAGCCTTGTGAAGACTGCTGTGATTGTGTGATAAGCTGTTTATTAGGTATTTCTGTAGGTACTAGATAGATCATAATTTTTGCGCAGCTCGATCAGACGGCGCCTAGGTTAAGTTCAAATAGACGTGCACACGTGTGCACTATTATTTAAGTATCAAGATGAAAATGCATAATTATGCACATAATAAGTTTAATGTTGGTTGATTTTTTAGATACTTTTATCGAATTTTCCTAAGTTGTGATTTTTTATTAGTTTTTTAAGCGCCAAAGAATCAAGTTTCCTCTAAGCGTGCAATTTTTTATCTTAAGTTTTATCGTTATACATTCCTAGTTCATCATGGATTTTTATTACGTCTTTTATAGTTTTATCTTTAGTTTGTTGCCTCATTTTGTTTTTTGTTTGTTTTTGCATGGTCAGATTTATTTATTACTTTGTTTTAATGTTCCAAATCACAGCAGGTAATTGTAAATGATTATGCTTAAGTAGGCACATTCTATTATGTCCAGGAATCATTTATAAAACTAAACAATGTTTTATGCATCTGAGAACTTAAATGTTTTGAAAATAAATTTTAACACGAACTTCCAGATTTGTACATCCAATTCTTTTTAATCGCGAGTAGATTGAAATTTATGTTCAAACACATTTATGGACCAGTCTGATTGGTTTTTTAATGTGTATTCTATCGACATATTGCCACTATAAAATATGCATGCATCTGTGATTCATTTAGGTACTTTAACTTAACCTGTCAAACCCCGCTGGCTCTCGTGGGAGCCATCGCCAAAAACCTCCCGATCCCGGCGGCTCTCCAAGTCGCCACCACTTCCGCAGTCGATTTTATGCCTTTTTTCTATTTATACAAGGCTCATAATAGTTTGTACTAAATATATTTCAGAAGTCCATGAAGTTGGCTACAAAATACTCTAAGGTCATTATACCAATTCAGTTTCCAACTGACGGTTTTTTGAGCGCGAAGTGGCGGAGTGCGTGTGGACCATTTTTTTAAGATTTTTCGTGTTGTTGTTTGTAAAACGTAAGTATCTGCTATTATTTCACTTTATTCTACGATTACTTATCTAAATACCATATAATGTCAGTAAAAACTCGTGTAGATTCAATAAAATATGTAAGTAAAACAACGGTTGGCCAACAGTATTTTTGAAACATGTTTACGTATTTACAAGAAAGACTTTTGATACGATGGCGGCTTTTATTTATAGCAAATTTTATGATAAATCTACTTGTGTAATTCGTTTCACCAAACATTTGATGTAGAAAGTTATTTTTGCTGATAATTCAATTATGGACTCGGTGACGCCGCCATCTTAGGTGAAAAAATCCTACATAGGATGTTCACTTTTTGAATTTAGTGTCTGTACCCGCCGGCTCCTCAGGGAGCCGATGTTAAAGTTTTATTGATTATATTACAAAGTATGTACCTACCTACGTGATGTTTTGTTTTAGTTATCGATGGGTGATTCTTCTGCGTCCCCGTACGAAGCCAATAGAAGATATTATCACATATCCTGCGCGTGATTCGTGCTGTGAGTTGGAAGGCAGCGAGAACTTCTTATATTATTTTGATATTGTTAGTGTTTATTTGTACAAGTGTAAATTTTTAAGCCTAAGGAAATAAAGTTATTGAATTACCTACTGAAAATAAATAAAATATTACTGTGTATATGTTTACTTCTAACCTGACATTTAGGAACACAAGAAAAAAACAGCCAAATCGGTCTATCCGTTCTCTATAATTGGATGTGTTTATATAATTATAATTATATATATGATAAAATATAAAAAAGCACATCACAGCGAGTTTATCTCTTCTTCTTGATATTCTTCATAATCAAAATTATTTCAAATAAATTACACACTTCAAAACGGCTCGACGGATTTGGCTGTTTTTTCTGTCTATGTATTTATTTATAGGTGACAAAGTCTTTTTATCCAATAATCAACCACCTAATGTAAATTACCCCAAAATTACATACTTACCATTCCATACTACATCAAATTATGTAAAATGAAAAAAAATCAAACCCCCTGTACCATAGAAAAGTAGAACTCCCACCGGCTCCTCACGGAGCCAGCAGCTGAGAGGCTAAAAATGCTCGGGTTTCGGCGGTTTTTTCCCACAGAGTCACGGTTTTGGACAGGTTAATGATGACATTACGTAGGAAAAATAGCAGTCCAGAGTAAGGTCGCTAGAGTAAATTTCCTTTCCTAGCGAGATCGTAGGAAGTCTATTGATAAAAAAATGTCCAAAACAACTAAAGAAAGCATTCCTATACCTATATTATCTTCTCAGTTTAAAATTGTATAAAACAAGAGTATCTTTTAATAACATAACAGCTTTTGTGCTAAACGTATTCAAACATCTGGTTTTAAAATAATTTTAAGCTGACGAGTTACAGATATAGCGTTCATTATACCTACTTATGTTGCCGGAAAATTGCCAATAATTTTAGTATTTAGAGGGATCTCATAGGCTTTGATGTATCTTGCCTTTCTTTTAAATGCAACTATATTATTTAGCCTTAAGTATATTAGCAACTAGGAAATTATATACCTACACAGTGAATTTAATTGGTTTGAGTTCCTTATTTTGACGTTTTTAAAGCTACTTTTAGAGATCACCCCAAAAATTATATTCTACGTTATTTATAACTGAATAATAAGTTAAGAAAGCAGCTATTTCTGCACTTCGTCCATTTAATCTTGTATGTACCTAGCCTTACAAATAAGCAGTAGGTATTCTAGTTTTAATGTATTACTGTATGTTTGCAGTAGTTACCATGACTTCAGAGAAAATAGACAACCATTTTGACATGATTTGCTTGCCTGTTTTTGTTTTCATCAATAAAGGGTTTATTGAAATTCAGTTGTTTTTTGTACAACCCTATCAATGACCCAACTTTTGGCATAGTCTAGCAATGCGGCCACTACTTATACTTCCTATTTCTGTAGAAGTATTATACACTAGCAGCGCCTCGCGGTTTCACCCACGTAATTCCCGTTCCCGTGGAAATTCCGGGATAAAATATAGCCTATCTGTTATTCCAGAGTATAATCTATCTCTGTGCCAAATTTCATCCAGATTCGTTCAGTAGTTATTGCGTAGCAGCGCCTCAGTTTCACCCGCGTAGTTTTTGGTTCCATGGGAATTCCGGGATAAAATATAGCCTATGTGTTATTCCAGACTACAATCTATCTCTGTGCCAAATTTATTCCAGATCTGTTCAGTAGTTTTGCGTGAAAGAGTAACAAACATCCATCCGTCTATCCATCCTCACAAACTTTCGCGTTTATAATATTAAGTAGGATAGTATCTACACAATATCCTGCAGACTACCTCTATATTAAGATGCAACGGAAGCGCTCCTTTATCTGAAAGGAGGGCTCGGAGCACTGATGTTAACAAAGCCGCAAGGTCGCTTGCCTCACGGTCTTTTATAGGTTACATTTCGGAGAATGCTCACAGGAACTTCACGACCTGATTCCACCATCTCCCTTCCACTCCAGGACGAGTAGGCGTACGGCGCATTACCACCCTTTCCTTGTGGATATCCCATCCACCCGAACTAAGCGGTTCTCCTCCACTTTTATCATTCGTACCGCTAAGGAATGGAATGCGCTGCCTGCTTTAGTTTTCCCGGACAACTACAACCCGAGTCTCATCAAGGCGAGAGTGAATAGGTGTCTTCTAGACTTTCGTGATACATCTTCGGCCACGTCGTCACTTACCATCAGGTGAGACTGTGGTCAAACGAAGGTCTATTGTTGATAAAAAAAAGCATTCAATTGGCAAGTACCAGCTTAGCCAGTGAAGGAGCTAAAATATACCTTCAGTTCTTAGCTACTGCTGCGGGGTGTAGCGGCGATATACGACGTCGCAACTTAAGAGATGATTGTAAATCAAATATGGCCTAAGTGACACAAACCAAAGCCAATAATTAGTATGTACCTATATGCATAGCCGCGGGTAGAGTATGTTATATTCAGACGAATTGATAACCTGGGGATGCAGTCTCGACAAAGATCGCATAGTGACCGAAATTGTCGCTAAGTCTTATCGATCACATTTTAGCGATATTTGTAAATCTCTACTATTGGAACCATCCGTGAACAAATACGCTAAACCCTAAAAAATAACACCCAAAAACTCTTCAAAACCACACCTAGAAGATAAGTTGATAAAGTGAAAAAATTCTCAATCTATGGGTAGATAACGATCGCTAAAATACATAACTGGCTGTCAAATTTACTCGCAAAGAAATTCGCAGTAATCGTAAAGTTGACAGTTGTTTTCGTAACAATTCCGATAAAAATGATGGTTCCAATAGTAGAGACAAATTTTAATATCGCTAAAATGTGACAGAAATCGGTCGCTATGCGATCGCTACCTTTGTCGAGACTGCACCCCCTGACCTAATAATGTACTACTTACAAATTATTTAACCTACCTATCCACCTATAATAATTTAACAACTACCAATAACCTGTAAGGTGATCGTATACTGAAGCCTATTTATTAGTAGGTAAACTATAATTTTGTTGCAAAGCTAATTGTATTATCTTATTGGGAGCGTGATATCGGGTAGAATTTAAACTTCAATTAGTATCTTTAAAGTTTTAATTTGTAAAAAGTTACAACCAAAGTTAATAATATCAAAATTTAAAGCTAACAGAGATTTCAATAACATACAAGTAGCAAAGTCTTATTTTGTAAACTTAGCATCTAAATAACTTCGATTACAAGTTGATTATCAATAATATGCAACATTCTAACTTCATGGAAGCACTTGTAGCGAAAGAGCATTACAAAAATCAGGTCTGCAGAAATAGGCTGCCAAAATCTAGGTTCATAAATACCTATATCACAACCACGATTTGTACACTTGTTTTCTTAACTGGATCCGGGAATTGCTTCTTAAAATGCATTTTAACTTATGATCCTATTTGATGATTTTCTTGATAAAAACATCACGAAATATAAAAATAATTATTACGTAATAAATTATTAATATCAGTCGATTCAGACGAATGATTTTCCATATTTCTTATGGCACGGTTCATTGTTGAGGTTCATATCACACAAAAATGCAAAAATGTCATGGACTGTCGTTTATGATAAGTTTCATTCAGTCTTTTCTTATTTCAATATCAAAATAAGATCACAAACTTGCGTATCGATCATTCCGATCGTAAGCGAGCTTCATATGAGACGGCGATCTTTGGATTTATTCTTATTCAAACTTAGCCTACAACTTTCAATTTCACTTGATATGTCGATAAGTTCAATCGAAGCTAAACTTGACTTCCTCTCGCGAGGGATCGTTGTTGGCGGCAACAGCCTGTAGCCAATAGCGACTGATCTGGCTCTCGATAGACGGCGTGCTTTCCTTGCGAGCGCTAGCTCGCGCCTTCCTCTTCGCCTTGCTGTGTTTGGTGCGACGGCGTCCGACTTTGGTCTTCATCTCTGCTATTTTGACGGAGAGTTGACTGTCGAGGGAGTTGCGCCGGGATTCTACGGAGACGTGGCGCAGGCTGATGCTGATCTGAGAGTCTTGGGAATTGCGGCGGTCGGGCGTCGAGCTGAGCGAGTGGTGCGTGTGCGCTGGCAATACCAGCGCGTCGCGCCGCCGCACGAAGCGAGGCAGGTTGGCTGCCCATGATGATGATAGCTCACCACTGAAACAATTAACATAATATTTATATTTTGAGCTGATGTTAAGGATCTATCCACTTTTACTTCAATAGGCTGGATGCCTAAAAAATCTAATTAGGCCGTCGTCGTGTCAGTTAGATTTAATTAAAAAAATATTGGACACTTTTATTTTTTTGTCCAATATTTTCGAAATTCTGATTCACGGACTAAACAGAATAATATTTTTCTTACCCAGGCACCGATTGTGTTTATTGAAATGGCACAAAACCTTAATTTAGCACTAAAAAGAGTCTTTGGTCAACATAAACCATTCGATATGTATCCGCGGGTTATTCAACCCTATCACATTTTGAATATGTTGATTGGACCCAATGTCTCAATGTTTCTGTCATTTTAAAATATACAGTACTTACTTTTTTCTGTGCTATATTTGAGTATGTATTAGTAAATTTATTTACTATTCTCGTTATAAAAAGTTTTATCTTGTTTTAACATATAAGTATGCGTTATTTTGAAGATTACTACGGGGCCATGTATTTAAATCACTACATAGTATAAAACAAAGTAGCCTTCTCTGTCCCTCCATCCCTTTGAATGCTTTAATCTTTAAAACTACGCAACGGATTTAGATGCGGTTTTTTTAATAGATAGAGTGATTCAAGAAGGTTTATACATATAATAAAACCGTGCGAAGCCGGTGCGGATCGCTAGTACCTAATAAAACATGTACTTTAAATACCTTTCATGCTTAGCGTCCTCCGGGTAGTCGATAGGCGAGGTATGGTCGATGCAGAGGCCGACGGGGTCCTGCCGCGACCCGCCCAGCGATATCGAGAGGCGACCGCGCGCCGCGAACTCGCCGCGGCGGCGGTAGGCGCGCGCGATCAACTCGTGCTTGCGAGCGCGACGCGTCACTTCCGCCTCTACGGAGCAACCGCATTTCCTGGTAAAGAAGAAAATTTTTGGACTATGATATAAATAATAATAAGCTTGTTTTTTATTTTATCTGACCTACGCCTACCCACCTGTAATACTAAATACCAATGTATGTACACGTACTCATTTTAAGTGAACTTGTTTGTTCTTTTTGAGTATAATATAGATCTATAAACTGAAATAAATATTGCTGGACAATCCACACAGCACTATCTAGCCCCAAAGTAAGCTACTCAAAGCTTGTGTTATGAGTACTAGATAGTTAACTAAATAAAATATATTATTATATGTTTCAGATTCCTGGTAGATTTGTCTTCTCAATTATTGTTTAGTTAAATTGTTTCTGAAGCCTGGTATACACTTTGTAAAGTATCAAATGCGAGAGACAAGTGCAAGACATTATGATTTCTGATAATTCTTCACGGTACATTTTGAACTAAGACACATGCTATCTTTCACAGTTGCGGCTGAGTTTTGTGATTTGAAGGCGCGCGGCGCGGCGCTGCGTCTAGAAATCGCACTTTAAAGACGCACGTGTCACTTGCAATTGACACTCGCACTTGATACTTAACAGTGTACCCTTACACTGTTAAGTATCAAGTGCGAGTGCCTGTCCATTGGAACGGAGCGAGCTGGCGGAGCGGAGAGACGAGGAAATATTAACAGATTTCAGATTATTATTCGATTTCATGGCAATCCTATTGATTAATATTTCCTCGTTTCTCCGCTCCGCTGCCTCTCTCCGCGTCAATGGACAGGCAGCCTTAATCAGGTATTAGCGACAGAAACAAGTAAATATACAGCAACCGCACGGACACGGACGGACGCACGCCGTGAGAAAACTCCACCGAGCTGTCTCGGAGACTCCAGCTGGTAGCTACTCCTACAGTAGATACAGTAGTGTTACCTCGCTAGGTACCGTCGCCAGGCGGAGGCGGCGGCCGGCGTCCAGGTCCACGAGGCCATGAGCGCGCCGGCCGCGAAACAACACAGCAGCCGCAGCTGTAGCACCGACACGGACGGACGCGCGCCGTGAGAACACTCCACCGAGCTGTCTCGGAGATACTCCAGTTGGCAACTACGGAGATAAAACAACATTTTAATAAAAGTTTATAACCCATATCAACAGAAGCCACAATAAGAATTCTAGGCTTCTTGTTTGCTTTACTTTAACATATACAGATTGAAGAGAATAAAAACTTGTGATCATTTTATTTCCTGGTTTACTGAAATTGACTGTTCTAATGTTAAATTACTGAGTTATCTGAGCCAGGCCGCACACCAGACATACATTTGTAGCTCGATAATTGTAGCGCCACATTTGAAACGCGACACATTTAACAGGGTAGGTCCCATTTGTTCTATGGAACATGACGTCATAGTACAAAATGACACATTTTCGTCCCTATTTTTTCCATGGAACTACATACTACCTTTTCACCCGAGTTTCATGTCATAGAACAACATGAGAATCAGTTTTTCCCACAACCTTCCATGTTGAGATATACAGGGTTATAGGTGTTTAATGATTAACCTCGAAAAGGCGACTTGGGTAGATCAAGACTAACAACTTTTGTTCTACGATTTTTTCTAATTCAATGATTTTTTTTCCTATACAAAAAAAATAATATTAGCAAATTTCCAGTTCTAATCTTCTTAGCTCTATCTAGGCGTCGCAGATTGAGACATATCGGTTTGGTACATGGCCTATATGTCGTATACATAATCTAGTAGGGAAAGAAAGGGGTTGCGGTGAGGTGAGCGGGGGTTGAAAGAAATGCCCGCCAAAACTAAAAAAAATTAAAACTGGAGATGTATTACGTTTTGGAAAAAGTCATGGAACAAAAGTTGTTAGTCTTGATTCACCCAAGTCGCCTTTAAGAGGTTAATCATTAGATACCTATAACCCTGTATAAGACGTGAATGACATTAATCACTGACGTTAATACCAGGTACAGTTCACTATGAAAAAAGAAACTACTCGCTACCTACATAATATTTTTATTTTGCAAAATAACGCCAACATGGCACGTCGAGTTACGTCGACGACCCCGTTGCAGAAAATTCAAACTATAAAAATTTACGTTCATTTCCATTACGATAAACAAAGATCCAATCCAATCATTGTACACAAACAACAATAAATAAGTGAGGGAGGACCCTGCGACTGCAGCTCTCTCAAAATCCGTTATTATGGTGCGTTACGGTATTATAATTTTTGTTAGTGAGTAACCATCTAATCAAAACTGTCACTAAGACAAGTGGTAGCAAATCATTCTCGAGTGGCCAGTTTACATATCAATTTCAAGAAGTTTATACCTATGTACTTAGTTTGTTCTATGGAACAATTTGAGACAAAAATTACAAACTGTTCTATAGTACAAATAGGGACAATATTTTCTCAAATTGTTCTATTACGTCATGTTCCATAGAACAGATGGGACCTACCCATTTAACATTACATTTGCCCCCATACATTTGTACGTGAGCACGCACAAAGTGCTACAAAGTGCGCCCGCCACAAATGTTTCCTCGGTGTGCGTGCTCACGTACAAATGTATGAAGGCGTTAAATGTGTCGCGTTTCAAATGTGGCGCTACAATTATCGAGCTACAAATGTATGTCTGGTGTGTGGCCCGGCTTACAGTGTCAAAACGACAGCACTGAGTTTCGTGTTAATCGAATAGGTAAACTTGACCTATAAACATTTTCAAGGACGTTAAAAACCGGTCCCCTTTTGATGAGTCCGTCCCTAATAGCAATTAACCCCGATGACACGAACACACGTGCATCACATGACTCACATAATATTCCTCTTAAAGGCCTCTCTCCATAGCTCGTAGTTCCTAAACTCGTAGATATGGCAGGCGCAAGTAACGCAGATGAACACGGCGACTAACGCCGCGGTTATAGAGCAGCGGGTGATGGTTTGACGAATCTTGTTGGATGCTCGGGGAGATATGACGTCCTTGCTTGATACTCGAACTGCGATGAGTGAGAATACACCTGGAAAAGGAGGCAGAGTCGAGCATTGTTGTGAAAAAACGTGCAGAAATTTTCGTAATCACTACAAAGTAAAAACTACGCGACGGGTTATATGATGCGGCTTTTTATTATAGATAAGAGTGATTTAAGAGGAAGGTTTATATGAATAATACATCTGTGCGAAGCCGGGGCGGGTTGCCATTGTAGTTATAACTATTTGTCTTGGTGAAAAGTTTGATAATCAAATAGCTCAAGCTTAAATATATGGGTTGTATTGTAAATACTACTCCTAAACAGAAAGATCAATCTGCTTGTATGAAAAAATCGCATATTGACTACCTTTATAATTACTACTATCTTTATAATTAAAGACATTTAATTTTATAAGTCCTTCAGTGTTTTTAACTAACTTTGTTCCAAATTGGTGCAGTTGTTGTAATTTTATGCCCAAATTATATTTAATTAAGTTCTCATACCACACAATATTTTAGATCAAGTTTTTTATGAGCTGTGTTAAAATATTTCTTAGTAAATAAGAAAAGCACAATACATTAAAATGATTCACTAAAAAGGAAGGTTTAAGGATCTTTACTTGTGTCCTGATCTAGCTATCTAAAACAAGACTTTCAACTTGGTCAGGTCCGGAATAATAGCCTTCATTACTGACTTTGCTGGCTACACAACAGTCTATCTTTTATAAATATATTAGCGACTTGCCCCGGCTTCGGGTGTATATACATTTAACTTTCTTGAATCACTATCTATTGAACCGTATCAAAATCCGTTGCGAAGTCAAGTTCAAGTCGCATCTTTGTTTTATACTATGTAGTAAAGCTTGTAGTAAATAAATATTTACCTCGTAGGAGGAAGTAACCCCCAAGCACTTGAACAACCACCAAGGGCGCTAGCAGCAAGGCAGCCCTCATCGGATGGTTGAGGTAGCCCACGAAACAAATGCCGGTGACACTGCTCCCGTCCACTTCTCCGAAAGCCATCGTGGCTATCGTCAGCACCAGGGGTAGGGACCACGCGACTAGGTGGAAGTAGGCGGCCTTTTTGTCGATGCGGTCTTGGATTTTACCTGTGAAAGCATGTGTGAAAACTTTGATGTTTTGTTTAAATAATCAGATGAATTGAAAGGAAAATGAGTTGGGCGAAGTGATGACAGGAGGAGCAAAGCTATTGTGTGGTTATGGAAGATAATTCAAGCTACGCCCCGCGGATTCATACGCGTGAAAATTAATGAAAAGTAGTCGGAGTTTTTTTAGTTTTTTTCGGCCTAGAATTACGTCTATCCAAAATTCAGCCCGATCCATACTTTCACATTTTATTCTACTAATATTATAAAACATTTTGTAAGTATGGATGGATGGATGTTTGTTACTCTTTCACGCAAAAACTACTGAACAGATATGGATGAAATTTGGCAGAGATAGATTATAGTCTGGAATGGCCATATTTTATCCCGGAATTCCCACGGAAACGGAAATTGCAGCGGGTGAAACCGCGAGGCGCTGCTTTTAGTTTATAATATGAGTGGGATAAAAATCTGATAAAACTATGCTTTGTGACTGTGACTGATCGAACAAGAAAAAATAATGAGATGAGATTTTATTTTTTGATTGAATTGATAATTGACCATGTTGACATAATAAATTTATTTGTGTGTAATGTTTTTCACTATTACGCTGATCATATTAATGAAAAGAATAAGCAACTATGATGCGAGTAAATATCATAGTGAGGCCTGAAGTGGGATAGAATTGTTATGGAAGGATTTAGATCAGATAATGGACTGGAGTTTTTTTATGTGTATGAAGGATTTATAAAATAGTTCGATAAACTTACCTAATGCTCTAAAACTCATGTGCCACGCGTATGTGAATATCACGAACCAGACGCAGGCAGCCATCATGAAATAGTAGACCTGTAAACAGATACTAGTTAGACACAGACCAGTATATTTAGTGAAATAGTCGAAGAACTTGCAACTTGTAAGGTATATTTGGTGAAATATTCCAACTACTTGCAACTTGTAAAGTATATTCGGTGAAATAGTCATACTACTCGTAACTTGTAAAGTATATTTGGTTGAAATAGTCAAACAAATTGCAACTTGTAAGGTATATTAAGTGAAATAGTCATACTTCTTGCAACTACTACAGTATATTTGGTGAAATAGTCAAATTTGTAAAGAATGTTTAGTGAAATAGTCAAACAACTTGCAACTTGTAAAGTATTTGTAGTGAAATAATCATTCACCTTGCAACATGTTACATTTATTTAGTGAAATAGTCAAAACTACTTGTAAAGTAAAAATTTAAAAATTAAAATTTTCTTACCAATACAAAAACAATGACACAAGATAGGTTTTCTTCAGCAGAAGGCTCGCCCTGACGTCTGGTTCCATCTTTCGAGCAAACGATGTCTTCTCTTGATCCTATTCCAAACTGAACCAGCCAACTGAAAAATATGTAGCATTTTAGAACATCCCTACTATTGACTTGCAAACTTAATATAACTTTTATTAATTAATTTAAAATTTAAGTGTTCATTTATTTGTAACATTCATCCATCCAAATATATTTAGCGATATTAGTTTGATTTCAAAATACCTGTCTAGAAATAAGTGCATAGAATGATCTATTTGGCAGCCGATGTGGAGTGGTCGGCGTAGGTCCGCCTGCAACGAAGGTTGCGGGTTCGATTCCCGCCTTGGATCAGCGATCTGAACATATGTTCCGGCGTTCTCGGCGTTTTCTTTGTATAATAAAAATTTCGATCTAGTGTAACATCTAGTACCCATAACACAAGCTCTGCCTAGCTTGGCTAGGCTAGATGATGCTGTGTGGGTGATCCAGCATTATTATCCTACTAGTATTATAAATAAACGCGAAAGTTAGTAAGTATGGATGGATAGATGGATGGATGTTTGTTACCTCTTTCACGCAAAAACTACTGATCGGATCTAGCTGAAATTTGGCACAGATGTAGTCTGGAATAGCACATAGGTAAGTTTATCCCGGAATTCCCCACGGGAACGGAGATTACGCGGGTGAAAGCGCGAGTATACTCGAAATACTAATCCTGAACAGAGGAATTCGCGGGCACCAGCTAGTTACCAATATTATAATCTCACCCCATCGAAGCAACAGCGAAACACACGTTGATGTAAAAGATGACCAGCGCTGGATACTTGTTCGCGCTCCGCCAGTCGATCAGGAACGTGGCCACAGTCAATAGGTTCAAAGCTAAGCAGATCCCGGCGCCCCACGCGATGAGGCGATGCAGTTGGCTGTGCTCATCGTCCGTGTATAGCGGATCACGGCAGGGTAACCCACAGCCGGAGATACCTGAAGGGATTACAGACATTAACACTGGTCAGCATCAAATTTATCTTATCTTATCAGAAATCAATAACTTTATTTCTGTAGGCTTACAAAATAAGCACATATAAAAGTCAAATTGTAAACTATAGGTAGGTATATATTAATCAAAATAATATAAGTAGTAGTAATAATTTATGGCGTAATTTGCCTTCTTGATAAGATTTTGTTTTATGTACTGCTTAAATCTACGAATAGAGCTCAGTTTCTTTAGATGGAATCTTATTATAGAAGCACACACAATTGCCCATCCCGACACCAATATAACCAGTTGATCCCGCGAGTCACGGAACAGATGAAGCCAATCCACCGCGAGTTCACAGACTAGCTGTGCGATTACGCTAAATATTACCATCCATTGGGTCGATGGATGTTTGTCGGATCGAGAATATTCTGTACCAAATTGAAGTGACTTCACTGATAGATGAGCATCGGTCTTTAGCTTCGTCGATTAACTTTGTATAAAAACTTGTGACCAAAATGTCCAAAAAAATATTTAAAATTAAACCATCTGGTCTGGTGAACAGTTCTTATTGCATGGAAACTTCTGTCAAAAGAGGCACTTAAAATTTAGTTGCCTGGAATCTTTAGAAGAGGAGCGGAGGCGAAGGCGTGGCGATTTTTCCTATGGCGCCGCGCTGCCACCGCCTGCGGTGTGTGTGTGTAGGCTTTCATATGATTCAATAGAATACAACTCGCACGCCTTCGCCTCCGCTCCGCTTCAGTGTTTTTACACTTTAATACATGGCTAAAGGGTTCCACACACTATTGAAACGCCACGATTCGACAAAAAATGATGCGTGTTGAGGAGAATCAAATCGTGTTTATTTTCTAAAAACAGAACCACATTATTAACACCCAATACGACGAACCGGGCGGTGTTTACGCGGTTTTGGTGGTGTCTATAGTGTGTTTCCAGCTTTAAGATGATTAGTTACGAAATGACTTACCATCATAGTAATGTGCCGGTTTCGCCGTATGAATCAGCGGCGGCAAACATTTGCCGGTCGTGTTAAACTTCATCTCTCTCACAGTATTCTCGCATTTCGTAGGAAACAACGTTGTATTGCATTTCAAAAAGGACGGAAAGTACGACGTGTTATACAAAATGGCACACGGTTCCATTGTTATCTTACACATCTCATAAGACGGTAGGTACACCATATCTTGCCCGAGAATCTCTTCGCATTTCGGCATGAAGGTAGCGCACAGCAGAGGTTGTATAACGGCCCAGCAAGTTGGAACATTAATTAGCTGCCTGTATATTTCCAACTGTGCTTGAATTTTTGTCTGCGTGTTGTAGAATGTGAGATGCACGCTTGTTTTGTCGTACGGAAGCTTGGATCCTAGACAAGTGGTTCCGTCGAGAGGTTCGCAGCGCGCCCGTCGCACGCAGCTGTCGTGCTTGATCTCCCTCTCAGGGAACCATTGGGGGCTTTTATCTGGTTTGATCAATCGAAAGTTTGGTGTCCCGTTAATAACTTCAAGGCGTTCTGTAACATTGTCGCTCATATCTGTTATAGAGTTCTTGTCGCCGGCGTTCCCGAACTGACTGGCCCGGCACGCGGATATTGCAAACGCCCACCAAAACCATCTCCCCGCCGACATCTGGAAAAAAAGAAACGATCTTTGACTATCTCTATTTAAGCTACGTTTGAGGTAGAAAAATAAAAAAATAAAATTGAAACTACACTTCATTTCTTAAAGTATTCTTTATTGAAGGTCGAGGGCGATATCAAATAAAACCCTTTTAGAATTCCAAAAATTTATTCACTTCACAAAAGTGTCCTTATTTTAAGCACTGTGGAGTTCCATCGAATCGTCAATTTATAATTGAGCAGCAGTCCAAGGGTAGGGAAAAGGAGAGTGCAGGTAAGCTGGTAATTATTTAAAAAAAACTAAAGTCTACTTTGGTCACTAATAGGTAATACAATCCCTCACCAAAATTCAATCTGGCAAGCGCTATCGAGACCCGCTGTGCGATTAATTCCGCGATTTACAAATGTCGTAGATTTTCTTTCTTTTTACTTCCTACGTTTACTGCCTGAACTCTTGGAGAATTCCGTCGTAGCGTTACTTGATGTTGATTAGTTTCAGATGTTCAAACGTTCATAAAAACTCAAATGCGAATTACAATTTAATTAAATAAAATTACTATATTTCCTTGAAACTTTTATTGTGCAGTTTTATTTAATAGGTTATACAACTGCTCAAACAATGGCTACATCATGCCGATAAAAATGCCTTTAAAAAAATTAAATCAATTCATGTATCTGAAATAGTATTTTGTAGGCACATTACGTGCCGGCTACAGGATACAGGAAAATAATATGATAAACCTATAAGGGGGTCTAACAAAACTCTAAGTTCCAAAAAAAAGAAAGTGCTTTATTACCTAGTTATGAAAATACTGTATACAGAAGGATATCTGTGCCTATTTTTCATCGATATCCATTTTTTTGCAATCCTACGGATCCCGCAATACCGATCTCGCGAACACGGGGATTGGTTTTCTCCCTAGAGAGAGAAAAACAACCGACTTCAAATTTCCTATATATTTACACTGATTTTGTTAGTTTTGTGACAAATACCACCACCACCACGAGTCCACCATAGGATTAATCTCTATCGATCGCGAAAGAATCATCAAAATTTGTTCATATTTGACAACAACAAATGTACATACAGCCTAACATAGAACCTCCTCTTTTTGTAGTTGGTTAAAAAAGTGAAAGCAAATGATAGCCTGATAAAATAGATCTACCTTATGTTATATCAAAAGCATTGAAAGAGAAATATTTCCTATCTTCCTAATTTTAAATCTCTTAGCTAGAGATTCCTGAGTAAAAAAAAATGAGAATTTAAAATTAAATGTGTTTCTCTGTAATTTCCTGATAATTCTCTCATTTGCGAAATATCTAGAGTAAAATATGTGCCTAATCCATGTTGATAGATGAAACTTTTATTTTACTTTAGAAACAATCCTAAATATGTAACTAACTGAGAAAGCAAAGACCAGCACTTCAGGAAGGGGACACCCTTGGACTCTAATATCTTTATTCCTTTATTTTTATCACCAAGGGTAAAACCGTTTATTTTTATTTCTTCAACAGGATTACAAAAATATTCGATATCGGGTTGACCTTTATTTCAGAATCTTTTATTGACATAACAAATTAAGTACCAGTATCTTACTATAACGGAGACAGGAAGTGGATGGCCATGCGGTGGCTTCGACCATTCGGCGACCAGTCATGGGCTGCGACCAGATGACTCGCCAGCCGCTGCGACCAGACGACCTGCCAAGAACTGCAGCTTGGTATCCTCACCAATGATTACCTGATACCAGAAAAACAACTTCAAACAGTATACAAAGTCAGAATTAATTAAACAAACAAGAAATCAACTCACCAGATAGCTCCAACAAAGTCAACACCTGGACATAAAATGTGATCAATATTTTTGTGACATAATACATCTTTATTATGTTTCAGCTTATCAAAATAACATAAATGCTGTAAACAAAAGTATTTACAACAATTTTTAAACGCATTCACTGTATTTTTACACTTAGGCACTCGTCTTACTTTTTCGCTCAAACATAAAAGTTGAAGTTAAAGTCTATAGCTTGGAGAGTTGGACGCTAGTTGGAGATCATGCCGCCCCTTCGGAAACCCCTGTTAGGGCCGCGGCCCCTGCTGCGCGGGGACCCACGCGGGCCGTTCCCACGCCACCCGCGTCCGTGGCCGTTCATACCGCGTCCCCCGCGATTACCACGATTCGGGCCTCCCCGACCTCTAAAACCACCGTCCCATCGTTGATTATTAAAATTATCATCCCCATTGTTCTCCTCATCATTATTGTAACTATTGTTGTCATTATAATTATTATCATCAAAGGACTGTTCATAATTATCTTCGTTGTTGTACTCCTCGTCGTTAAACTGATTATTATCAAAATGAGGTTTATTGAAACCATTGTCATTGAAAGGCGGCCGTGGGGGCATGTTACCCATATTGTTCATAGGCGGCATGTTGCCCATATTGTTCATGGGTGGCATGTTGCCCATATTGCCCATTGGACCCATGTTGCCCATCTGTGGCATATTTCCCATGGGGCCCATCTGTTGCATATTCCCCATAGGTGGCCCCATGGGAGGAATATTGCCCATGGGTCCCATGTTGCCCATTGGAGGTCCGCCCATTTGAGGTCCTCCCATTTGAGGTCCGCCCATTTGGGGTCCGCCCATTTGAGGTCCACCCATGGGAGGCCCCATTTGACGCATAGGAGGGCCTCCCATGTGCATTGGTCCTGGGCCCCTTGGGCCCATAGGTGGTCTCATGCCCATATTCATTGGCCCCATCATGTTACCCATTGGAGGTCTATGGCCCATGAGCCCCATCCTTGGACCGATGTTGTTATCTGGACCATTATTGAAGTTGTTGTGTTGATTGTGGTGTTCATCAGTGTTCATGTCATTGTTTTGATAATCAGGATCATAGTGATCATAGTTGTTGTCATCATCATTTTCATTTACAGGCTCTTCTTCATTGTTTTCTATTTCTGGGCCAGGATATTCAAAGGGAGCATAATATTCTTCTTCTGCATCATGTTCTAGGTGAGGCATCATCTCGTGTAACTCTTCTATTTCACCTGCCGCTATATATTTCCTGAGAGCATATGGACCTTCAGATATAGCTTTTTCAAGTGGTGAATCAGGATCTACAGTGATCAGTTTTCCATAAATAAAAATAGCTGAAGCTTGTATCTGATTCAAAGGAACCGATCCAGCTACAGACTCGGCAAGAGCTTGGGTCATTGTATCAGCACAATCGTCACCTGATGGTCCATGGTTCCAGTTGGCCTGGAAATTCCTGGGAATGGGTTTACTGTATGGTACTTTCTTAATCTTTTTATCAAAGTCCATGGGAATCAATGTGGTATCTAAATCCAGGCCAGGAATAACTTTGTCAGTATCTGAAGAGAATATCTCAACTTTATCTTCTGGACCCATTCCAGGGATCACAGCTGGTTCATCTAAGTCATGGTCATCTTGTACCCCTGGAGGTAAGGTATTCAAGTTGTATTTGTCTCTCATTAAGTCACCTGGACGGTTTCTAGTCCAAAATTTGCATGTGTGATCATTTGAACCTGAACACAAAATGTGTCCCAAGGGGTGCCAGGCCATTGTCCAAACAATAGATTCATGTGCTCCTTCTATGCAACCAACTTCTTTGTCTGTGCCTACATTCCAGAATAGAATGGCTCCATCAGATCCTCCAGAACAGAACAATCCTTCATGAGTTGGATGCCAAACTACACTGGAAGCTTCCTTCTTATGTCCCCTGAATATTTGCAATTCTGTTCCTAGCTTACGAATGTCAAACAATTTGAGCAGGTGGTCCCTCGAGGCAGTGATAAGCCAGTTCCCATTGTCATTCCATTTCAGATCCATGACTGTCGATTTATGAGCATGCAAGGTCGATAGAGCTGTCCCTGATTTAGGATCCCACAATTTGATAGGTTGTTGGTTATCCTTACTACCGGACACAATCAGAGCCTTTGTAGGATGCCATTGAACACATTTTACATCAGCTCCGTGACCTCTCAATATTCTTTCCTCTTGACATCTATAGAAATCAAATATTCTCAATGTTCCATCATCTGAGCAAGTAACAATTTTAGAATCACTAGGACTAAAACTAATACCCCTGACTGCTTCTTTGTGTGCTTGGTACATCTTTACATTGTTCATGTTGCTTTGCCAATACTTTATGAATCCTGAGTGGTCACCGGTTACCATCCATCCTTCACCGTGAGACCATACCATTGATCGGACTGGAGAGTCATGAGCTTGAAGAATTGTTTCAAAATTAAATGTCAAACCGTTCCACAATGTGAATTCTCCTGAAGATGCTCCTGTTATAAGCCTACGACCCTCGGGTGTCCATGCGACTGCGAAAATAGGGCATCTCATTTTGTTAGTTGCTGTTTTTACGAACCGAGTGGTAACCGCATTGATAGGGTTGTCGGGATATGAGGGTGGAGGTAACATGTCGGGTGTGTACATAGCGTCAGGCTGTAGAGCGTGCCTGTCCCGCCAATCTCGCTGCCAAACGCGACCTTCTAAAGCTTTGATAATAGCCGCATTATAATCTACTGTTTTCCGCATTACTGATTTACGCAAACGTTTACCATCAAAATCATCTTGCGTCATGTTCAGCGGGCCCTGAGGCGGGAACCGCATGTGAAAGTTTTGGTAAGGCCTAAAGTTAGGGCGCATAGATCGAACGGGCGGTGGTGGACCCATCATACCTTGGCCAGCCATGCCCGGTGGCGGCCCCATCGGCGGCGGATGATTGAAATCCATGGCTATTACTTCGATACCTATTTGAAAAACAGATTCATTACAAAGAAATCCCAAAAAAGAACCTACAAATGTGATGAATTATCTAGCGTTAGGTTTCAAAGTAACAAAATAGGACTGCCTTACCTTACGTGGTCAAAATACGCTATAACATGGTACACACTGGTGTCACAACTGCACAACACTTGATTTATACTGCTAACTTATAAATACGGACGTAAGTTAACCTAATTCAGTCAATTTTTGTTTGTCAAGCAAATTGTCTTGTCGTTTTTTTCATTGAAACAGTTCACCACACCACCAACACGCCATGTTGCTTTTGCATTGCTTTGCTTGCTTCATTTTGTTAGCTTGTTGTTTGTTGTTTGGTTCGCTTGTTTGTAGGGCTTGACGTCGAAGCAAACGCAAAGAGCACGTTGCCAACATAACAAAAATAATATCGATTCAGTAATCGAAATCATGAATCGAGTCAGTAAATCGATCGAACCGTTCCAGTAAGGTAAAATCAAAGAGAATAAAACCACTCCTGGTAAAATTGCGCTTTCTGTGGGGCTTTTAATTTTTGATGCGTTTTTCATGGAATAAAACTAGGTACCAAAAAAGTAGTTTGCCGCACATTATCAGTGGACCCCTAAGATCAAGTAGGTATTACTACGTTACTTTGATCTTAGGTGGACCCAAGTTTAAACTAAATTGAAGGTAGTAGTTAGGTATTAGGTAGGTAGGTTCTCAGTTAAATTTAGTACCTACCTAAATTATCACAGCTTTTGTTACGATGAACGCTATTAATTTTTGTGTTGGTGGTAAGTACACCTTTATTTAACACCAACACAAAAATTAATAGCGCAAAATTAATCGACCCTCGATACAAAAATAATTAGCTTTAGACTTCTTGGAGAATATAGGATAGGTAGAGGAGATAGGATAGGATAAAGATCGTAGGATTTTTATTTGGTATTGGTTTTTAGTTAGTTACCTACTATTTATTAAAACTAAATGTCATAACAATTTTTATTTCAAATTATCATTTATACCGCCCCTGCCTCTTAATTATACATATTTTTTTCCACTCAAAGGTTGCTTGGAAGAATCGAAAGTCCTACAATACAAAATACAAAATGTTTATTTCATTTTCAGAAAGTTACAGTGAAAGTTACAAAAATTATAAGCACCTTAAAAGGAGGTTCTGAGCATATGCTCGGAACCTCCTTATAAGTATCTATAGGATATTAGTATTAGGAGGCAACGCTCTTCCATATCATACTCGTTAATAAGGAACAAACATTTTATAAACAACATAGTATAAAACAAAGTCGCTTTTTCTGTCCCTATATCCCTATGTTACTTTGAATGCTTAAATCTTTAAAACTACGCAACGGATTTTGACGCGGTTTTTTTATTAAATAGAGTGATTCAAGAGGAAGGTTTATACGTATAATAAAACCGTGCGAAGCCGAGGCGGGTCGCTAGAAAACAATAAAACAAATAAATCAATTAACAGGTAAGCCAAGGTATGTAGTAGGTAGGTAGCATAATTATCTTGTAGGGACTACATATATACACAACACAAGGAATACAAATCATTCATCTACGACACAGAATAGATACCTACAAGACTTGTATTGTAGGTGAGTAGGCACATAGAACAAATTATCTGAGATTGTTCGAAACACTTTAAAATTAACTTAATTAAGTTATCGTTTTCGTATAGTTATAAGATGTCCATCGACGGGAAATAGCAATATTTCAATTTTTAAGCGATCACAAGGATTAGCGATGATTTCATATCTACGAAGGACACATGCAAGAATGCTTTTCATGGCTTGCATTCCGAAGTGGCGTCCTGTGAACAAATAATACGGATAAATAAATTTGAATAAAGAATGTGAAAGAGCAGTGATTAAATTGAAAATAATTTAAGTTGGTAAGTACCTACCTACCTAGGTACTACTTTGTAAGAAACAAAGTTATTGATTTTAGATTTCAAGTAGGTAAGTACCTACTCAATAGGTAGTAACCAACAGGATAAAAATACTATTACTTAATAGGTCTATGACTCATTCAATTATAATTAAATAAGTATGTTAAAAGAAAAATAAATTGTTAGATAGGTTAATAATGGCACATTCACGCTGTAACAAAAAACGGCCAGTTAAACAGCACGACTCGGACTATTATTATATTATGTGGATAGAATGGAATATTCGATTCATTACGAGCGGCCGCCGCCGCCGCCCGGCGCGCCCCAGATAGTAGGCCGCCCACCCTCCCGTAGAACCCTACACGATTTCGAACTTAGAGGATAAGTATCGGTCAAACACTGAAACAGATAGTAACTCACCAATACAGTTTCTAGCCCCAAAACTAAATGGAATAAATGCGCATGGATGCCTAGCGGCACATTTCTCTGCCGTAAACCTATCTGGATTAAAGCTGTCTGCATCAGGGCCCCAGATGTTTTTATCCCTGTGAATTATGAACGGTAGAACAGCACAGCCAATACCGGCTGGTAAGGTGCAGGATGCTGAAAAAAAAACAAATTTGAAATTCGAATTGAGTTTCTTTTGTTTTGTACCTCAGAGCGATCCAATATTAGACGATTTATTTTCATCGCTTTGCTATTTTAACGAGCCAATAAAATTATCTGAGCACTTCCCGTGGCTCGATCTTGCCCCAAAAAAAGCACATCAAAGATCATAAAGATCAACTCACACAGTTCAATTTCTTTTTGAGTTTGTCTTCCGATTATTGGAACAACAGTGTACAACCTCATCGTTTCCTTTATAACTCTTTCCAAATAATCCATTTTGTGCAAATCTTCCTTGGTGGGCGATCTTTGCGAGTCGCCAAAGATGGATTTCAATCTGAAAACAAGAAAAGTGAAATTGACTTTATAAAACTCTTAGTACAATTTTCTTAGGGAGGTTTTTATTGCATAGGAAGTTCGAAAATGGTAGGAACCTTAATAACTCATCTGAATTGAGCACTAGCAAAGTTTTATTACTTACTTTTTACCTTTTCGATAGTTAACGTTCAAATAAAAAAATCTTTGAAATTTTCGATGTCCTAGGTATGTAATGAGAGCTGCCGAATTTGAGTCAAAAGACTCGCTTTATGACTTTAATTAATTCATTTTGACGAACAATGTGACGCGACAGGCGACCGTCTCCCTACAAAGCAGGAGGTTGCAGGTTCAGTTCCCGCCTTGGGTTCTGAGAGTTTTATATGCATAATAAAAAAGTATCTATCTTTGTAATAAGTAATCATCAATTAAGTATATCAGTCATCTAGTACCATAACACAAGCTCTGCTTAACTTGGGGTGGCTGGGGCTAGATGATTCTGTGTGGATTGTCCAGCATTATTTATGTGCCGGCTTCGACTGAAGCTTCCAAAAGTTATGTCATCAAACTCACTCCTCGTAAACTTTGTCCTGCTCCTCGCGATGGCACCCCAGCAGCATCAAAGCGTATGCGATGACTAGCGCCGTGGTATCGTTCCCCGCTATGGTGATAGAATCAATGTGTTCTCTCAGCTCTTTATTCGTAAAATCGCTGTTTTTTGTAAGGAGTAGCTCGAGAAGGTCTTTTTTCCCTGGAAAATATATATGCGTTTATTAATGAATGTAGGTAGGCACCTATTCCACAGATTCCACCACCGCCGTAAGGTAGTTGCTACATGTCACACTCAAAATTATAAAAGCAAGACACTTTAGTAGTTCTGCGCCGCGTACATTTAATACCATTTTATAAGTAAGTATACACATTTTATAAACCCATTCTAAAACCAACTTGGACTTTACCTTTTTTTTAACCAGTACTAGTATTTTCTTTTAAAAAAATGGAGTAAGTAAGCTATAAATGTTGCAAACAATCTAGAGAGACTTGCGAAAGTCGTTACCTTTTTCAGCAGAATTTCCATCGTAATTTTGCACCGCCAACCTTTTCTTAGTAACAACCTGCAAATCAAACATTAGAATAGTTTGTTTGAAGTAGAGCGGTTCCATTGAATAGTTAGGTAATTGGCTTCTCTATATTGTAGTGTATATTTATTTCATTGTTTAAATTGAAATGTTAAAACAATATTGGTATTTCGTTCGCTCAGTGAAATGATGTTTTAGCCAAGCGACTCAAAAGTTCTTTACACTAACACTTCCCCTGCCTTTACACCTACTCGCCTGCTAAGCAAATTGTGATGTTTTATTACAACAAGGACTTTGTCGATTAGCGAACACACCGTCCAATAAAAATCATTACAATAAATGTAAATATAAATAAATGAATAAATAAATAATTCCAGACAGTCCACACAGCATCATCTAGCCCCAAGCTTGTGTTATGGGTACTAGATGACTGATACTACGTTACATAGATAGATATTTTTTATTATACATAGAAAACACCCAGACCAACGTAACAAATTTCTGCAGATCGTATACAATTTGTTCCGAGGCGGGTATCGAACCCGCAACCTCCTGCGTCGCAGGCGGACCTCCTACCGCGCCACATCGGTCGTAAATATGTAACTAACAATCATAACACATTAATTAAAGAGCATAAGCAAATAAACTAAAGAAAACAAAATGTTACTACTACAGAAAAAGTAAATATAATAATAAATAACCTAAGAGCTAAGACCTAATTCTACAATTTTTGTAGATATAACATTGATGGTTAATGGTAAAAAAATCCCTTTTTAGGAAGAAGTACCTTCCGGAAGACCTGCGAAAGATTGCAGGCCTGGCGATACGTCCAAGATGAAGACAGAGGTCTATGTACAGCTGTTGGCTAGTACTTTTTATCAAATCCATGGGCTAGTATGATGATGTTGACGTTGATGATTAGCTTCGAACGATATGCTGATGATAAATCCTTACCTCATCAGTAAACTTATGCGTCAACTCGATGCTGTCGCTCTGTGCTTTGGCATAAGAAGTAAGGTTGAAGACTGCATCGGGCTGCATCCAAGGCTTGAAGAGTCTCATACTGATGATAGAGATGACGGTGTTCCGTGCTCGAAGGTATGGAGTGTTAGGGTTATGTTGCACGTCCATTTTCTCACCCATCGCTGTTTCTGTAAATTATATATTATTATATATATTTTATTATATATTTTATATTCTAGCGACCCGTCCCGGCTTCGCACGGTTTTATTATACGTATAAACCTTCCTCTTGAATCACTCTATCTATTAAAAAAAACCGCATCAAAATCCATTGCGTAGTTTTAAAGATTTAAGCAGTCAAAGGGAAATAGGGATATAGGGACAGAAAAAGTGACTTTGGCTTATACTATGTAGTGATACTATACTTTTCATCCTATAAATCCGGTCCCAATGGATATAATTACCCTTGAAACGTTTCCATAGAAACAACGCGTGCAAAGCCGCGGGCAATTACTAGTTATTTCATACATAAGTATGAAACACAAGCAGATTTTGAGGTTGCTTTGGGACTACAATGCTGTCGTGTCAATGGTACACCATGAAGGCACACATACCTACGAACTGTTAATTTACACCGACAATATAGTAATAAGTATGTAGGCAATTATTAATAAAACAAACATGTATGTGGGTTTACATAAGTTACACATAAACGTGCTAGTTGCTTATTTTTCGTTTCTTCCACTTGTAAACAAAATATTGGAGCGAAAAGAAAATCAATTAACACCTTATTTTTTTATAGTTTAAAATTTTCATTGTCTACGTCCTTATTTTGTAAGCCTAAAGAAATAAAGTCATTTTTTCTGATTTCTTTAAAATAAACTTTTATTTTGTAGCAGGGATTTAAAAAAAACCTTACCGAAAACGATATCCAGCATGCATGACGTCACATATTTATACACATCAAAGAATGCCCTTCCTTCTTCCTCCTCCAGCCTCTTGACTAACACTGCCCCTTGCTGCCCAAACACGTCGATGTAGTCATCGACGATGTTCTTGTGAAAGATGTTAACTAGAAGACGACGATGGACCTTCCACAGTTCAACTAAAAAGATAGACAGAAATTAAGATATTTAACAATGTATAATGAAAATTACAATCAAGGAATAGAAAAAATTAAAACTGTATATACTAGTTTTAATTTTCTTAAAACCATTAAGCTAACTGCAGACGGTTGAAAACAGTAAGTCTAAAGGTATCTCAATTGATCCAGAAATTAGGTAAATGTCGGATGAAAGTTTCATCCGACATTTACCTAATTTCTGGATCTGGATCTGGAAAGTTTCATCATGAAACTGAACGGTGACTAATAGATACGGGATTGTGAACCTAGTGTGTTTTGGAAAAATATATTCAAAGCACAATCAAAACATGATAAAAATGATATCTTAATGTTTATGAAATAGAGTGGCATAATCGGCGGCCTTATCGTTAACTGCGATCTCTTTCAGGCTACCGTTAGATGGACAGATCGGTTAGCATATGAAATTGATGGTAGCGTAACTGATGACAAAAATAAAAATAATAAAATTAAAAATTACAAATCGAAATGAAGTTAGAATAGGTTGGCAGTAAAGTCTTATTGAATTCATCAAACTCCAAAAGTTTTTTATATGATTTGGGCGATCCGTGATGATATAACGTCCTCCTAGCAAAGTTTCAGATATATAACGTTCTCTTAGTAGAGTTTCGATAGCCAGTCTGATTGGATTTGTGTACATAGATAGATGTTGGGATAGATTAATGTGCGTCAGCGTATGCGCAAACACTGTTCAAAACAACGTCAAATATACCAATATTATAAATTCACAATAGGTAGGTAAATTCTATTTCTCAAGAAGCTGAGTGACTTCTCAGAAGGAATATCAGGCTTCTCTTTATCCAGGAAAAGCACAACACACGAAACTGTTTCCTACAATAAATAAATAACCATAATAAATTAAATAAGTAAGAAGGAATACATACTAACCGGGTGCTACGAAAAGTCCGTTTCCCAACCACTTTTGTAGAAATTTGTAAGTATAGTCCTTCTGAAGACAATTATCTAAAATCATTTGAACATCATCCAAGTTGAAGGGTACTGAAAATATCAAGGCAGAATATATATAGAATATTCATGGCTTGTAATACTAAAGCTCATTAAGGGAGGCCTATGTCCAGCAGTGGACTAATATGGGCTGATGATGATAATGATGATGAATACTAAAGTTTCTGCCGTCCCAGTAAATCCCTATTAATATTATAAATGCAATAGTAACTGTTTGTCTGTCTGTTGCGGTTTTACGTCTAAACTACAGAACGGATTTGAATGAAATTTGGTACAGAGGTAATCTAGAGCCTGAGAAAGGATACAGGCTTTTTATTGCAAAAAAGGTTGTAAGGGGTTGAAAGTTTATGAAATTTTGACGCTAGAATCTTGAAACATGCTTTTGTTTAGATTTATATAAATATGAAACTAAGTTTGTAAAAATTTTGCCCTAAATTTTGCCAAAAATAAAAAAGTTTGTATGGAAATATTTAAGTTGACCTAGTTTTTTTGCAAAGGTATGCAAAATAAAATCTATTAGGTACTACTTGTACGAGGACAAAGTCACGGGCACAGTATTAAATAATAAAAATTATAGTTAACTACTTACCAATGTAGAGATGAGGTCCAATCCAAAGTTTTCCTACATCACTCGCTTCTTGTAACTTGTCCACTAATATTTTTATATTTTTCAGCAACTCTAAAATTAATAATTTTTAAAATAAAACATACTTTTAAGCAGATGATATTTTGGATGTTTTTGTTATAATAACTTACTTTCAGGACCTCCAATAAACCAAAGGGAATGCCCTAAAATTGGAGTCGTTCCAACATCTATAAGACTCTCAGAGAACTCATAGAGGAGTTTTCTCGTTCGTCGAAAGTAAATATAGTAAACTAATGCTAGCAAAAATATTAAAGCGAGAACAATCATTCTTATTTATACTTGGTAATTTCTAAGTATGTTAAAAACTGAAAACAAAGTCAAAAGATAAATTATTCTAATACACAACGTTGCCCTTACGGATATATTTACTGACTGCTTATGACTTATGGGTATATTTATTGTTCTACTTGATTTGTAAAACCACTTAGCAACCCATGTGAAGTTATATCTTCAACTAAGTATAAAGATTTGATTCGATCCCTCACTCGCGTATCTATTTATGCTCTTTCTCGAACTACGCATCGTTTCATGGTATAACAAAACCATTTGCTTATGAGATCATGGTGTGGTTTTTTCCTATCTTCGTTTACGTTAAAATTACATTCCGTTTTGTAAAACCATGTTTATTTTTGATGGGTAGAAGGTGTGACGAGTATGATGCCAATGAAATGAAATGAAATGAATTACATAAATCATTATAAAATTACATGTAATAATTAAACATTGGTTTTAATGATAAATATCAACCTCGGTTTGGCTCCCACAATTATGCTAAAGAAGGTTTTTCAAGAACAATGTATTGCTTCTTTAATAAAAACCCAAGTGAGTAACAAAAACTATCAGTACTTCATAAATTCTAACAAATTGTCAAAACAATTGTTTTTTTAGCTACTTACTACAAATTATTAGATTAAGTATCTAAATTATAAAAAGATTGGGACAAGTATACTCCAACTCGAAAATTAACACGCTAACAAGGTAGAGGTTTTTTCTTTAATTTAGCTTAAAAAAGATTGAAATTAACTAAACGAAAGTGAAATCATCTTTTTTTCTAGTTTTAATAACTAATAACTTGAATATACGTGTATAGTTAAAACGTGACCAAATAATAATCTAAAGTCTAAAGGAAATACATACTATTATCTGCCTGCGGCTTCGCACTCCTTGTGTTCAAGGCTATTTCTATCCCTTGGGAGCTTATTTATGGGATGTAGACTGTTTTATTCTAGGGCTAGTTCTACTTTTATTCAAAATTTCAGACAAACCGTTCAGTAGTTCTTTGTGGGAAAGAGTATCAAAAATCCATAGGTAAATAAATTTTTCGCTTTAATAATCTTACTTTTACAATCTTCTTCTAATAAATGGGAAAGTCTGTGTGAATGTTTGTTATAGGTAATCTCCGTAACTACTTAAGTAAATTAGATGAAATTTTGTATGTAAATAGATAAGGACCTCGAATAATATTATAGGAAAGTAACATTTTGAAAAAATTACCTCTGCAGGGGTTAAATGTGGTGGTAAAGTTTGTATGGAAAATAATTATTCCTTGGTTCGATTCACTCAAAACTCGGTATAAATATACTATGTAGTGAATAATTTAACACGTATTTTTTATTTTTACACGATAACCCCTAGGTGTGCAATAAATTTCTGAAATTTGTATGAAAAAAAACTTTGGTTCGCGGGGAGGCCGCAGGGCGCATTTAGTATTTTATATATACCTACTACTAAGTAAGGCGTAAGGATAAGAACCTAAAGGATGTGTATACGAGTTTTGTAAATCAAACATGTTCAGGTATTTTTGGCGTTGAGTGTACTTCACAAGGATTTGTTATGTGATACTGATAATTGATGAACTAGTCCTCATGTGGTCTTCTGTGCTTGCACGCGTGTTTATTCCACTTATTTCTAAAGTTCGACCCACGTCAGAAGTTGTGTAAACTGTCCTTTACACGTATTGGATTTATACGTTAAATACTTTTTTGCTTATGTTTAATACTTTTTAAGGATAGGATTACAAAAAGAGGTTTTATTAGAGCTTCCCCAAAGCGCATACATAATATGGCATATTTTATGAAATATATTTCCTAGGTGATTTTGGCAGGGCATAAGCAGACGTTCATTTACATATATATTTTAAATAAATAATTATTTGTATATAAAGGAAGTGTTCTTAGCACAAAAAATTAAAAGGTTAAATATTAAATAAATTTCAGAGGTGAGTTTTACAGGCAACAGACGTTTATTTGATTTATTATTAATAGTAACTATTTAATTAAGATTGCTAACTGAAGTGGCTAAAAAATTCGTAGCACCCTTCTACGAATTTTGTAGCCACTTGAGACTACGAAACGTATACTACGAAATTTTACGTCGCCGGCCTACGCGGCCAAACATAACAAACCTAACCTGATTCTTTGTATTATAACAAAGTCGTTTTCTCTGTCCCTATGTCCCTTTGTATGCTTAAATCTTTAAAACTATGCAAAGAATTTTGATGCGGTTCTTTTAATAGATAAAGTGATTCAAGAGGAAGGTTTATACGTATAATAAAACCGTGTGAAGCCAGGGCGGGTCGCTAGTATATTATAATTATAAAAATATTTCTGGTTTTCTTTTTACATAGGGTCGTAATAAAGTATACTTATTAATTATCATGATCTCACTCAATTGGTACCTACATACTTATTTCTACTCAGTTATTTCAGTAGTAAATACGTTGTTTTAGTGTAGTATTAAAAATTAAATTCCTACCTATTTTAATTTAATCCCAAATTTTTTAATTTATTTACGTTCATATAATTTGTTTAAAATATGTAAGTAAGTATGTATTTAGTTTTCAGAGAATAAATAAGCAAAATGATAATCTTGTTTCTGCTATTGGCTATAGCGGGCTTATTCTGGTTTTACTTCCTGATCAAGGCTCGTAATATGGACCGCATGACGTCAACATTACGTGGTCCACCGACATTGCCGATTGTAGGCAATGGGATGCTTTTCATTGGAGATACTCAAAGTAAGTACCTATAGGGTAATTGATATGGGTAATAATGGATACGGTTATGTTTTACAAATGGTTCCTGCAGTTTCGTACGCCTTTTTCCGGGATGAAAGCTTATTTTCTTTGCCAGGATACAATCCCGTGTAAAATTTCATTAATTTCCGTTCAGCTCTATTGGCGTGAAAAGCTGTGAGATGAACAAACTAACTTTCACATTTATAATATTAGCATAGATAAAAAAAATCAACGCGATAAGTATCGCTGTTTTTTTTTGTTTTTCTTAATACCATTATTATTATCATTATGGTGTAATTTCATTTTTTTAAATTAATTTGGCTTAATATTCTTAGTGTTATTTTGAGTGCAAGTGTAATTTAGTGCAAGTGCAAGAATAATTTCGGGTTAGCTCTTGTGAGATTGAGCTAACTGCTGATTGATGGCAGAAAATCTAGAGGCGGCGCAAGTGATCGATAATCATTTTCTTTGTTTCCAATCTCATAAAAGATCATCGGCCTTACCACAAAAAAAATCACGACTTAGACACTTGTTTAGCAATTGTTTAGCAAAAGTCATCCTAGAAACCATGTTAAACAACTGTTAAACAAATGTCTAAGTCGTAACTTTTTTTTTGTGGGTAGGCGCATAAATTCTGTCTTGTTTCATGAAAATATTTTTTGCAGAAATTCTGAAGAATATAGAAAGCATTGCCAATATTGCTCTGACTGATAAAGGATGTGCCAAGATATGGCTTGGACCAAAGTTATATGTCGGTATGTACCTACTTTTTTATTATGTATTTATTTTTATTATGTACTTTTTATCTCATGGGTACATGCCGTCAAGTCCAAAGCTAGAACCACACTGTTGTGTTATCTTATCTATAAATCATATGGGTTTCATACATTAAGTATGATTGAAAAACACTTTATTACCGTTTGTTAAGTCGCTGTTTTTTTAATCAAAATGTAATGCTAGTAAATTCACACAGACCCCAGCTAAGCGAAGCTTGTGTGCTATGTGTGCTGGATTAGGTACTTTGATTGATATAATATCATAGACTCTTTATTAACAAATACTTTTTTTATAGAAGACAATAAAAAATAAGTATTTACAATTGAATTAATTTAACTAACTGCAAACAGCTGCAAAAATTTTGAGGTAGCTCAACTGATCTACCTATACCTATTGATACCAGTCGGAAGCGCCCCAAGACGCTGCGCTGGCTATGTATTACCACGCTGTATGGCAAAATACCTATATTAGATAGATATTTTTCATTATTCATATATCCGAACACCCTGAACAAATATCTGCAGAACTTTCAAACATTTGTCAGGTAGCGGCAATAGAAATCGCAATCTCAAGCGTCGCAATTGGACCTTCGCCAGCTTTATTACTAAATGTAGGAAAAATAAAAACGTAGACAAGAGTTCTTAAAACTTGATAAGTAGGCACAGGTGAGCTTAACCCTAAAAAGAGTTCTCTTCCAGCAAACTTTATTGAGAGAGATTCAAGTAACATTATATTGCTTTGACGCACCACAATAGTGTTGTGACTAAAAACATATTTTCGGATGTGACGAGTATTTTCTAATTTCACAACTTTTGTATTCTTTTTTCTAAATCTTGAAGAATTTTATTTTTGCAGCTATTGGAAATCCAGAAGACGCGCAAGTGGTTCTAGAGAATTGTCTCGATAAAGATGGAGTTTATCGCTTTCTAAGACCGTGGCTTGGTCACGGGCTTTTTGTAGCACCTGGTACGTAAAGTATATTTATTCATTACTATTGAAATAAATGTAAATAAATAACTATTTCGTAACACATGCATGGCAAATTTTGAGTTTCGAAATCGTTTTTTATCTCGGAATTTGTGAAAGTAACTACCCTGATAATTACGGAAATAAAATTTCGTGCTTGGACTGTGTGTTTTAAAAACAATTTGACCAATAATATTTTTTGAAAAATACGTGTATTGCACACATTTTGCTATTTATCTCAGGAACAGCACTCTAGTTTTGTTAGGTTTGACATAACAGTCAGGAAAAAAACATAATTTACATTTTTGTTAAACAGTAGATGAGTAGTGTATGTTAGATAGTAGGAAACGTTTTAGGATGTTTGTTATACTTAAGTACAAGTACTCACTTACTTAGCGTTAGTTGTTTACTTACTTTTGACGTGGTTCCACTCGCAGAGGTCGTGTAAATTTGCTTTGGAATTGATTAAATCCAAGTGTTCTTGACTTTTAACTGGTTAAGTTAATTAGGTACCTACGCTCGAAATCCTTTCTAATTTTATAAATACGTAAATTTTTATGAATGTATGGATCTTTGTTCCTCTTTCACGCAAAAACTACTCGGAACTAGTAGATAATATACCCATAACACAAGCTTTGCTAGATGTGTGGATTGTCCATCATTATTTATTTTTATTACTATTTAAAACTTCATTCCGATCTGTTCAGTAGTTTTGACGTGAAAAGATAACAAACATTCATCCATCCAAATTTTCGCATTTATAAAATTAGTTTGATGATCCTTTATCAATATCAGGTTTTTCAGTTACAATTATGGTTATTTTCTTGACTTCGACTACAATTAATTAATTATATATCCTATTGCTTCAAAGAACTTTAAGTCTATTTATAGTTTTTTAGAACACGCCAAATTATTTTGTTTCAGTCGGTTTATGGAAAATCCATAGAAAGGTTCTCCTACCAGTGTTTCATAACAAAATAGTTGAGAAGTATCTAGGTGTGATCGCCGACCAGTCAAACGTGTTGCTCAAGAGACTAGGAGAACAGACAGGGAAAGGAGAATTCGATGTTCTTAGTTATATCACTGCTTGTACTTTGGACATCGTTTTTGGTAAGTTAGATATAAGATATTGGTTATTTTTCTCTTAAAAATTACAAACTCACTTACAGAGAAAGAATAACTCATTTCACTTTAAAAGCCAGTGCCCTTATTTTAATAAAAATACATGGAACAAACTAACATAAAAGTCGGAAAATATAGGCAATTTCAGTTACACAAAAAAAGTAATAATTACAGGGCACCACCCGGTTCCATAAAAGTCGGAAAACATAGGCAATGTCAGTTACAAAAAAAAAGTAATAATAACAGGGCACTACCCGGTTACTGCTACCCTAAGGGTAATTAATGTATGTAGGTATTTTTTTCAAGGCTTCAACGAATTCAAATAGTTATCGATTACATTTATCATACAAAATTCCTTGACGGAGTTTTAAAATCACTTACTCCGTACGTACTCGGAATACGTCAGCTATAACCAATTTTTTTCTTCGTGACGTCCAAACCGTTCGCTCGACGGAACGCTGGCAAACTTTATAAGAAGTTCTATTCCAGAGACAGCAATGGGAGAACGAATGGACGTTCAGAGTTCTCCAGACACCCCCTACCTGCGAGCACGGCACACCGTCATGGAGATCCTGAACAAACGTCTCTTCAAGGTCTGGCTACAGCCGGACTTCCTCTTCAATCTGACCTCCTATGCGAAGCTCCAGAAGGAAAATATTGATCTCACGCACAAGTTTACGGATGAGGCATGTACCTAATCAATTGTTACTAATATAAACGTAAAGTTTGTGGATATTTGTTACTCTTTCATATGATAAATCAAGGAATTGATATAAATTATACCTAAATATTAAATAAATTTATTATTAGATTATTAGATTTATTATTATTATTAGCTTTGTATCTGCTGCTTAGCTTTGGATTTTATTATTATTATTGCATTCGTATGCAAATAAACTTTTTTAATGGTTATAATATTTATGTAGTTCTAGGAAAATAACAAAGAAAAAACAATCAACGGATGGGAGCAAATTAAATCTAGTATAATAATTATACTGAGAGATATTGAAGGTGAAATCAGATTTTACCTTCATATTCAGACGGACCTTATTGTACATATTTACCTATGCAGACCATATTGTACCTATTTACCTATGATTGCAAATATTTGTTTTATGAGCCCTTAGGTCATAACTTTATTACCGTGTGAACATTGTCATTATTTAAACTTGTAGCATTTATATTGTTCTGTGATTTTATTGTTTTGTTTATGAATAATAATTTGTTAAGGTCGTAAAGAAAAGACGCGAAGAATATGAAAAGGAAAAGAATGGAGGAAACCCTGAAATACATGGTAAGTTGTATTTTGTATTTAATATACTTAGGTTACTTGGCGTTTTACCTACTGGTTGTGCATTTGATAAACATATAACTAGCCCCAAACAAAGCAGTGCTTGTGTAGGTACTAGATGATTGATAAACTTAATAAAACACATTACCAAGATAGATATTTTATTATTATATACAGAAAACACCCAGAAACCCGGAACAAATATTTGATGATCGTACAAACATTTGTCTCAATAGGCGGGAATCGAAACCGCAACCTCCTGCATCGCAGGCAGATCTTCGCCCACCGCGCCACATCGGTCGTCGGGATACCTATCACTGTATCCAGATCTGTGACCAGGTGGGATGACGATTTGCTAAAGACTGCTGGCAGATGCTGGATGCAGCAAGCTGAAGACAGGGCGCTTGGCGCTCATTAGGGGAGGCCTATGTCCAGCTGTGGACTGATGATGATGACGATCATTGTGTCACCAATTTTTCCCACCTATAAGTTTACTTTTTAGATTTTTATTCTTTATCAAAAATCATCAAAATTCACGACGCGAATGTATTTGAGTGCTTCAATAAGGAATGCTTATCTGATTCCACAAGCTAATTTGATTTTATTTTAATTCGGTTTATTCGGAAAACAAAAAGCTGTTCAAACAGCAATAAAAATCTTTAAAAAAAATAACTAATGTCCTCGCACCGCTTTCAATGAATTAATTAGATCCCATGAATTTTAAAATCAAATACTCAGAATACGGGTAAATATTTTTGGTAGTGCATAAACACACCTTGTTCAAACTGTGAACAAAGTAGCACTTAACACCTCTCATGCGGCGCATTGTGGCAGTAGGTCAATACAAATTTATTCGTGAGTGTAGGTATCACTTAATTTTCGTAGGTCATTGGTTTATTGGCTTTTCTTTTTTAAAGTTATCAAAAAATATATTTGTGTGATTCACTCAGGAGAACATCTGATTCCAGTAGCTATTCGTACCTGAATTCATCATCATCATCAGCCCATATTAGTCCACTGCTGGACATAGGCCTCCCCTAATGAGCGCCATTGCCTGAATTCATTAGCGCCTAAAGCAGTGAATTTTAAAATCAAATACCTACTCAGAAAACATGAGCAAAAATTTTTTTCTTAATCTGTGACGTTGGTAGCGTTCGTTAACCATTTGTAAACTCTGGAAATTTACATACATATGCCAATAAGCTATTACATTTCACACTGTTTATCTGTTTACTGTGACCACAACCGTTCGTACAATGTGTAACTACGATCCGATATTGAACTTTTGAAGGTTATTTACGTATTTCTACTATTATTTCCATAGATAACAGAAACAAGATTATTTCTGTACTTACTACTTAAGAAAACTTAATTTTTTATAATAGAGGCTCAAAGAGCCAACATTGTCATGAATAGGATAAACTTTACGAGCAAGCGAACGTGAATGGGCGTTTATAGGAATACTAGCGACCCGCCCCGGCTTCGCACGGTTTTATTATACGTATAAACCTGCCTCTTGAACCACTCTATCTATTAAAAAAAACTGCATCAAAATCAGTTGCGTAGATTTATATATTTAACATAGGGACATAGGTACAGAGAAAGCGACTTTGTTTTATACTATGTAGTGAAGGTACCTATAAAACCTATAGCATCATCAGTATCACCTAACCTTCACGAGGTAACTTATTCCGGTAACTTAAGCTACTTCTGTTGTCTTGCGGGATTTGCTTTACGAATTGTTTAGTTTAGTGGTTTTATTGATTTGTGCTATAAGAATCTAAAAAAAACACAAATGAAACCAAAATCAAAATGTAAAATAAAACAAACGCAGTCAAAAAACGACAAGGGAAATAAAAGATCATCGCAGAACCCAAGAACCGAGGGGTCTCTCGAGTGGGGACATAGCTTCGAGGCCCCCGTCCGTGCCTCACAAAGGGCCGAAAAGAAGTTCAGTCAGTATTGCTTTGTGTGGACACGGGATTTTGGTGTCTTTATCTGTTCAACGCTTTTTGGCGGTGACTATAAAACTCGGACTAGTTAAAAAGTCTTGTTAAGGCAAAGCTGGAGAAATTAAGTTCAAGCCTGAATTACATGATACATTATACCAACTTTGAGAAAAAAGTGTACAAAGCTTTGGGTTTGTCCATAAAATAGATACTGATAATAGAACTACATAGCTTGTGGAATCAGGAAAATATTGCTCTCGATAAAAAGTTAAAAATCAAATGACCAGCGATTTGAGTTATAATTTTTTAATACAAAAGACATCAACGCGCTTCTTTTCGTTTTATCTTGTAAAGTTTGAATGCATGACGACCGATGTGGCGCGGCGGGCGAAGGTCCGCCTGCGGCGATTTATCTATTTATATAATGTATTAAACTAGGGACCCGCCCCGGCTTTGCACAGTTTTATTATACCTATAAACCTTCCTCTTGAATCACTCTATCTATTGAAAGAAACCGCATCAAAATCCGTTGCGTAGTTTTAAAGATTTAAGCATTCAAAGGGACATATGGCTATAGCAGCGGTATCCTAGAGATTTTTCAGATTATTTGATTTCTCTGTCTATCGACTTACTGACTCACGTGATGAAATCCTCATTTATTATTCAAGGAAACAAACTTCGAGCAGTCTTGGATATGCTGTTCGGAAGGGAGATCGAGTTCACCGATGAACAGCTGAGGGAACACATAGATTCAATCACGATAGCAGGGAATGACACGACTGCTCTCGTGATTGCATACACCCTGGTCTTGCTTGGGAACCATCCGGACGCACAGGAGAAAGCTTTTCAAGAGTGAGTTGCCATCAGACATTTTATATCCACGCGGATTTATTTACCTATTTTTCCCGACGTTTCAACAGATTTAGACTGTGTCGTGGTCCACGACAAATCGAAACGACTTTCCAAACTTTTGCATATGTATAATTGAGTGTCAAAATCCTTAGTAGCACAACAGTGATTTTTAATGTCAAGCTAAGTATAAAAATATCATCGCAAACGGCATTTTTGATCCAAAATTAAAATTTGTACGATTTAGCTGGATTACCTACCTAAATTAAAATTAATCCAAGCTGAATTTCGACCACTGCAGTCGTCATTTCTACACATTTTAAAGTGTAGTGTTCCGACTGTTTATTGTATTAACTGGCGGTGGCCTTAATTATTATGAGAGAATATAGCATTAAAATATTTCAGACAGCAAGAAATATTCGGAAACTCAAAACGCGGTGCTACGAAGGATGATTTACTCCAGATGCATTTTCTTGAACGAGTTGTCAAAGAGAGCATGAGACTCTACACTGTTGTCCCGATCATTGCAAGAAATATCGAGAAAGACACTTACTTGCGTAAGTATACTAAAATGATTTGCATTGCCTCGTCGCGAACGAAAGCATGCCAGTATTTTGACAGTAGTCAAAACTATTCTAAAAATACTGGCATGCTTAGAAACTTTTAGAAATCTATATCTTTAGAATTCTACCTGGCTCATTTTGTAAATGGTACAAGGTACATTTAGATTTTGATATGAGTGCACAATGCACATACAAAAACTGCATGCATTTGCGTGCTGATAAGGTGCAATGTCAATGAAGTTTCACTACGAGGAAACAATTCCTCGTTGTCAAACCATTGCGACTATAAAGTTTGAATATGTGTAAGAAGGGTATTATAACGGAGGTGATATTTTTGACGAGTGATATTAGTGATGCTATTGACCGGTAGATGGAAAATAAAAAGTGGGTTTAATACCCCCTGCCCCCTAAAAATTTCACGCGTTCTTACATAGGGAAATCTTATTACAAAAAAGTTTTCTAGGTTTGAAAAGTAGTTTGAAGTCTCGGTTCGAGGAAAAAATTCGAAATCTACTCTGCCAGTAATTTATTTTTGTTACCTACCTACTTTCGTAGTATCCTATTTTTTGCCATGTTTTTATTATGTAATGATCTCATATGGGAGTGACATAGTCACTATGTGACAAAACTCCATTTAAATAAATAAAGATTAAAAAAAAAACCTAGTTTTAAAGACTAAGTAAAAGCGGTAATTCAGCCAATTGTTCCAGCGTTCTGCAAAGTGACTTTACCAGCTGGTGCAGGCGCAGTGGTTGGTTCCTTCGCCATCCACCGATCCAAGGCAGTCTGGGGTTCTGATGCCGAGGAATTCAACCCAGACCGGTTCCTTCCAGAAAGATCCTCTGGCAGACATCCTGCTGCTTTCCTGCCCTTCAGCTATGGATCCAGGAATTGCATCGGTGAGATTAACTGAGATGAATTCAGTCAAGTCACGTAGATAAAACATTTCTTTTCTTTTCTTGTTTATTTAAGTAGACGCACGTAATGCACCTTTTGGACTTATTATACAAGTGGAACCGTGTATTTTGAGTCATACAATATCAAGTAAATTTTCATAGTCACTTTTTAGTAAATCCACAGACTAAAGTGGAGCTATGACTCGACCACCGAGATTAATTATTTAATTTTCAATATACAGAAAATTGTAATCAAAGAATGGAAACAAATTAAAACGAGCATTGACAATTGAAACCGTTGAGCTAACTGCGGTTGCAAGGCTTTCGTCGCATCCCTGAAACGCTGTCTGCATTGCCCCGATGTATGCACGCGCGACGCTTTGCATCGACCATACGCTCAAATATTATTTTATTAATATAAATTGCATTTTTTATTTCAGGTCGGAACTTTGGCATGCTGATCATAAAAAGCTTAATATCGAGTGTAATCAGATCGTTTATAATAGAAGCCGATCCTATAGGGCCTCTCAAAATCGAGATGCTTTTATTCCCGATCAGAGGTCATCAGATTAAAGTGGCTCATAGATAATATTTACAAAAAATTCTTACTTAACTAAAATATAAGTAGAGCTTTAAAAACAAAGAGTTAAAACATTTCAATTAAAATTTATTTACAACATCATAAAAATAATTTAAATAAAGCTAATTAAGAAGTAAAAATGGCCCCATCATTACATAGTATAAAATAAACACGCAACTTAGAATAACTAATTAATATGTATCAATTTAACTTGCCAATGTTATTTTGTGTAACGCAATCTATCTATATATATAAAAGAAAGTCGTGTTTGTTACAACACATATAACTCGAGAACGGCTGGACCGATTTTTATGATTTTTGTGTTTTTGGATTTGTCTTCGTCGGGAATAGCATATTATGTATAAAAATATGATATTTGACAAATAAATAAATTTCCCCGCGGGCGACGCTGCGGGGCGCAGCTAGTTGTGAATAATTTAATACTGAAATACGAATAAATTACAGACAGGCCAAAATGAAAAAGGGGTGTGTGTGTGTGTGTGTGTGCGCGAGGTGGTGAGTGACTGTAGGTAAGTGTCGTGTTAATAGGATCCTTAAAATTCCTCATATATATATAATTTCATGAGCACACACAGGTTCATCATCGAAATGCCGGTTCTTCTGCGTCTAATTCTTCTAATTCTTCCTCTTTTTTATCGTCTTCCTCCTCTTTTTTATCGTCTTCCTCCTCCTTTTTATCTTCTTTTTTCACTTCTTCTTCTTTTTTCTTTTCGTTTTTCTCTTCAGTTGGCTTCTCTTCCTCTCCTTCATGATGATCCTCATCAGATGCAAATTTCACAGTCGTTTCTACCGTTGAGAGGGCCCTGGCCGTAGTTAGTTCAAAGGATTGCACGTAGTCATCGGAGTGGCTGATGACGTCACGGGAGTCGTCGACCCCGCAGGTCAGGAACTTGTTGTATTTAGCCAGGTCCAGGAAACCAGTGCCACATGGACGGTCCACCAATCGGGACGTCATCATGCCGAGGGCAAAGCCAGAGCAATCGATTATGGACCCCACGTCATCCTGAATTTTAATAAAGAAATCTTAATAATGAATATTAAACAAATATTATTAGATATTAATGACAACCTTTTTTTTGGCGCAGCGAGCAAAGATCGAAGAGTCCTATGTCCAGCAGTGGACTAATTTAGGCTGATGATTTGCTGAATCAGCCTCGGGTCAAATGTTTGCTCTGCAGAAATTTATTCTGTGTTCTGGGTGTCTTCTAAGTGTAATAAAAATGTCAATCTATGCACCTATGTATTAAGCATATCAGTCATATATGTACACACCCATAACAAAAGAAGTGATTCCTTTAGGGCTTAGGTGGATAATGATTGTCCAGCATTATTTATTATTTATAGTAAGACTAGCGACCCGCCCCGGCTTCGCACGCTTTTATAATACGTATAAACCTTCCTCTTGAATCACTATCTATTATAAAAACCGCATCAAAATCCATTGCGTAGTAGTTTTAAAGATTTAAGCAAACAAAGGGACATAGGGAAATAGGGACAGAGAAAGCGACTTTGTTTTATACTATGTAGTGATAGTGATTCGTAGGTTTATCGTGCTGCAATCCTCAGTTCCTAATAAAGTGAACACGTGCACAGTAATCATTGACCATGACTATTGTTTGTGCAAACATAGCATCAGTTTATGTAAGCACCGCATTACATCGGAGGACGATTCATAGTAAAACACTTGACAATACGCTATTTGCTCGACTATTTACTTACTCAATAAACGTTGGAGGTACTTACAGGACATAGTGCTCCAAACTTATCCGACTGCAAAGATGTAACATGATTAGTTAAATCGTAGGGCATTTATCAGAAAATAGTATATAATAATGATATAAGTATACAGGGTTATAGGTATCCAATGATTAACCTCTTAAAGACGACTTGGGTGAATCAAGACTAACATAGCAACATAACTTTTATTTCATAACTTTTGTTCTATGACTATTGCCAAAACCAGATTGATTTTTTTTAGTTTTGGCGGGCATTTCTATCAACTCCCGCTCGCCTCACCGCAATCCCGTTCTTTCCTTGCTAGAGTTATGTATAAGATATATGTATAAGGTCATGTACCGAACCGACATGTCTTAATCTGTGACGCCTAGACAGAGCTAAGAAGATTAGAACTGGAAATTTTAGATAAAAACGTAGAACAAAAGTTGTTAGTCTTGATTTACCAAAGTGGCCTTTTCGAGGTTAATCATTAAACACCTATAACCCTGTATATATATAGTAATTTAGTATGATATAGGTGTAGGTACGAGTATAAATGATGTATTTTCCTGAAATAACTATAACCTCAGTTCTAGAAGTATGCCAACACGTACCTAATCACAACTCCAATTCAGAAATAGGTTTTTGATAACTAAATTTAATTTAAGAAAGTAAAGAAGCGAACAATAAACTTGTACTACAAGATTTTTTTATTGTTTATTCTTTTTCTTTTACCTTGCAAGGTCGCTAGTTTTCGAGTAGGTAGGAGCAAACTCTTCCAAAGGTTTTTTCTTTTAGGTATTCTGGTATAGTGGTCTGGTATTTTATTGTAAGCCTTTTTGCAAAACATATTTAGTTTTGACATAGTTACCAAAATTAATGTTAACGACTTATTAAATTTATAAATCACAAAGGTAACTAAAAACAGGAAAATTAACTTCTACAACGCATCTTAATCAATTTCATAATCACACGTCATCACTCACTTGGAGCGAATAAAGTGAAAATGATTAGCTAATTGAAAGCGGAAGAGAAACAAATGAAATAGTGTAAAAACCAAAACTTGTTTCAAAGTTTTTCTATGTGCCAGTATGGTAAATATTTTCCAACAACATTATTTTTATACTTATTTTACTCCTTTGTTTACAAATAAATATCTAGGTTTCTAGTGTAGGTATAAGTTTAGAAAAGATCGAAAAACAATCTGTGTACCTAGGTAGAGGAATATGATATCCCCTCATAATTTACTATCTCCAAATTCTGATAGGCTACCTCTCCTTCTTACAAATAAACATAAAAAATTGGTTTTAAACAAAAAGCGATGAGCGGGCTATTTCTGCAGTCGGATCTATATAGACATGACAATAAGATATAGACACATAATGTAGTATAGTATAGTATACACCGTGATGCGGTATAGTTATAACTACGTGACTCATTGTGCATATTTTAAGTAGGTAAGTACCCAACTCCGCGAGAGGCGCCGTTTAAGATTTCCATGTTTTTATGAAGTCATGGTACACTTACAGGGCCCAAATTACATTACGAGTATATAAATCGCTTCACCATTTAAATAGTATCGTGTCAAAATGTCAGTGTTAAACTCTTTTTGGTATTCTACTACCACAAACTTTTAAAGATTCATTCATAGCTGTGACGATTACGTTTCTGACTACCTGACATTTGACATTCTAATTATGAAAGTCTCTTCCGCAAAAAATAGTAGAATACCAAATGCACAAACGGCATTTTAATCATCTTGATTGAATGGCACTATTGAGACCTTTGTTTTGAATTAAATGGAATTCGGCCCCATGTGTAAATTGATGGAATGTTTATGAAGATTATGTAAATAGCTCATTACCCGACACGGTGGATGCTGAATGCAAAGGTAGTCGTCATCAACACCTCGCCACATAGTAGGACAGTCCTCCTGGGGCAGAATAAGAACTGGCACTACGTACAGATCGATCAGAAGTGGAATCATAAAACCCTGAAACAAGTGGATTCAATCAAGCAATTTCGTCAAAACTCGTCGATTTTATCTTATTAATAAAACAACCAAACCATAGGTCATAGTATAGAAGTACCTACTCTTATCTCCGCATTAATAGTCGAATTGAGAATGCTTTTTGAAGACGTTTCATTTATAATGTTAGAAAGTCGAAAGTTCGGATAGCTGGATGTTTGTTACCTATTCACGACAAAACTACTTAACTAGTTCTATATAGAATAAAACAAAGGCATAAATTTCAAGCAGGTGCCGCGGGGTGCAGCTAGTAATCAATATAACTTACATTACGTCTGCTTCCCCATCCAAAGTATCTACAGGTTTTGTCACCGATCCTAGAGACAGTTTTCTCTTCTGCAGCCCCGTACCGAATCCTGTTGATGATGTATTCCGTATTGGGTTCCCGATTGTGAAACGAATACTGATGTGACAGTAGCAATAGCCCCAAATTGTATTTTGAACAGGACGTCGGAAGGAACGCCCAAAGCTTCGAGCGGTTGTACCCTTGGAATTAATTTAATGGTTAAAAATCATAATTATTACATTTTAAAATCCTAAGTTTTAAAATTTTCCAACGTAGAACATCTCCAATACCATTGTGCCAGATAGGGAAAATCACCACAATTACAATCAATCTACATATACAATCAGTAATCAAATAAATCATCAACTCCAAGTTTGAAGATAAAATTATACAAAAATATTGCAGGCAAGTCGCGGTCACGACCGCGACTTGGTAAACGTAGTGTAGGACGCCCTCCGGCCAGGTGGGATGACGATCTGCGAAAGACTGCTAGCATTAGGGCAGGTTTATGTCCAGCAGTGGACTAATATAGGTTGATGATGATGACGATTATATTTTGATTCTGGGTGTTTTCTATGTGTACTAAAATATCTATCCATCTGTGTAATAAATAGAAATAAGAAACATAAACAAAACAAAACAATAAAAATAGAGTTAATAACACACATAGCGCATAGTGTATATGTATATGTGTGTTTATATGGATACGATGGGTCATCAGAGAGCGCCAGTCTACCTATTTTTGGCTGGTAGTATCAAATTAATAGATATAAGAAATTAATATTATACTCGCATATGCACGCGGCTTCGCACGTATTGTTTCTATGGTTATTTCATCCCGATCCAATCAGTACTTTTTGCGTCAAAGAAGAACTAACAAACATTCATACGAACTTTAGCATTTATAATATTACTAGCGACCCACCCCGGTTTCGCACGGTTTTATTACACGTATAAACCTTCCTCTTGAATCACTCTATCTATAATAAAACAATGATAAAAGAACACAAAAAACAGTATTATTTTAAAATGTTTCACGAAAGTTTTGATAATCCGAAACGAATGTGGGAAATCATAAATGAGTTAGCACAAAATAAAATAAAAGAAAATAATGACCTCCCAAAACTTCTGTTAAATTCAGTTCCAGTTACGGATGGGAATTCAGTTTGTGACTTATTTAATTCATACTTCGCGTCAATAGGAAATGAGTTAGCTAACAAAATCCCAAAAATGTACCATGAAGAAACTGGTAATATACTAATGTATGACGAAAACTACCACCATAACTCAACGTTAAATGAATTCAGATCATGTAGTACGGACGAAATTATAAAAATTATTGATAAACTTGATTCAAACACTAGTACAGGAATAGACGGATTGAGTACGAAAGCTATTAAATGCATTAAAAATATAATCGCGCCTCATTTAGCAATCTGTATAAATAAGTGCCTAGTACAAGGCACCTTTCCCGACTCGCTTAAAATTGCCAAGGTCAGCCCAATCTACAAGTCAGGGAGTAGGACTGACCCTGGGAATTATAGGCCAGTCTCAGTTTTGCCGGTCTTATCAAAAATCTTTGAACGTATACTTTATAATCGTTTAAATGAATATCTTGTTCAGAAGGATTTCTTTATTAGCGAACAATATGGTTTTCGCGCCAAATCAAGCACCTTATCAGCCACAATAGACTTAATCACTAAAATAAAAACAAACATAGATAAAAAGAATATTGCAGTAGGAATATTTATTGACTTAAAAAAAGCATTCGATACAGTATGTCATAAAAAGCTATTACAAAAATTAAATAATGTAGGAGTCACTGGAAATGCGCTTAAAATGTTTGAATCATATCTAGAAAATAGACGCCAAGTAGTCAAGATAAATAATTTCGAAAGTAGGCCGCAAAAAGTGACCTTTGGAATTCCGCAGGGGTCCATAATCGGCCCCTTAAGTTTTTTAATATACTTAAATAATATAAATAAAATAGGTTTAACAGGACACCTAACTCTTTACGCCGACGATACTTGCCTATTTTATTTTGATGAATCTATTGAGAAAATTATGACTGACGCTCAAAGGGACCTAAATATTTTAAACGAATGGTTAAAATTTAATCTTCTAACAATTAATACAAAAAAAACTTCATACATGATTTTTGCTGCAACAAACAAACCTATTTCCAGTTTTACCCCCCTTGCCATAAACAACGATTTCATTATTCAGAGCGACAAAGAAAAATACCTCGGTTTATGGTTAGATGATAAACTAACATGGAAATATCACATAAATCACGTTAAGTCAAAGTTAACGGCTTTATTAATTTCATTACGCAAAATAGCACACTGTATTCCAGTAAAAGCACGGACAATTATTTATAATTCCTTGATAAAATCGCATTTAGACTATCTTATTGAAGTTTGGGGATCTGCCGCTAATACAAATATAAACCCTCTCCAAAGAACACAAAACAAAATTATTAAAACACTATATCATTACAAATACCTAACACCCACGAAAGAAATCTTTAAAAAGTCTAAATTACTAAATCTCCAACAAATCTATACTTACTCCACATGTGTCTTGATAAGAAATATTATTTCTAACTCAATAAAATCAAATGTACAATAAGGAAGTTTCCAATTTTTCAAAAATAAAAGCTACTTACATGAATTGAAGGGCATATAAATTACAATATATATGGTGAAAGAATTATTTAAAAAACTTGAAAAATGACAAAGTTATTCCAATTTTACTGAACCCCAAACGAATTTTGAAATAAGTGCGAGGCATTTCGCCTGTGACGTCACAATTCCCGGCGATTCAACGGTACAGTAGGGGCGGAAAGCGTTTTTCGGCTGTTTCGTCGTTTGTCGCTCACAGTAAGTAAGTAGTTACATGGAACGCGGTGTGTGGTGTGAGTGTCTATATAAAGTATTAAGTAACCTTATTAATATCTTACTATTAGAATAAATGGGAAAGTCTGTGTGAATGTTTGTTATCGATAATCTCCGTAACTATTTAAGTTATTTAGATGAAATTTGGTATGTAAATCGATTGGGACTTAAAATAACATATAGGATAGTAAAATTTAGAAAAAATAATCTCTGAAGGGGTTAAATGGGGTGCTAAAGTTTGTATGGAAAATAATTATTCCTTGGTTCGATCCTCTCAAAACTCGGTACAACTTATCTCTGGAATTAATAATTTAACACGTATTTTTTATTTTTACTCAATAACAATAACTAGGGGGTGTGCAATAACTTTCTGGAATTTGTATGACAAAAATCTCTGGTTCGTGGGCGAAGCCGCGGGGCGCATCTAGTGTTTATTTTATTTGAAAGAGATTTCTTTCTTTTAATAACTTTGCACCAATCTTATTTTTAAGGCACCATAAAATAATGTATATCGGGTGCTCTAATAGTTGTAGGTACTTGTGCATTTGGGCACGACAGAATATTATATACTGTAGTGTAGCATCAACTTGCACGGTTTCCATAATGATTCTATGCGACGTCACTAGAAAGTCCTATATATGAAGATGACGTAGAATTTAAAGACTGTTCTGTGAGAACAGCTATTATATTTCCATACCTACTGCAATACTGAATTTATATTTCTATTAGTCCACTATTTTTTTTTTCACTTGTTCGTTTCCAAAGACTTAATCGATACTTAATCCATTCCAAACATTGAATGAATAATCGTCGGACATGTTCGGCCTTTTATATCTCCAATAGGTACCTCATAACATTACAAAACTTAGTTGAAAATCGACAAATTTCTAGAGAAATAACTCTGTCCCTTTCATTCAAACGCCAGCCACACCGTCAGCTGTCCTTGTCTTATGTTTCCACGATTTTCCGAAAGGTAAATCTGTCTCTGTCATTCCCATTGTCTCTTTCTTTCTTTTCGATTCGATCGAGAACCTTGATATGATATACTTCAAAGTCATGAACATTAATAAGCAGTGATCGGAATTACAAGAGCATATTTTCCTAAAGTTACATATTTACATCAAAATCATAATTTTGGGATTTTAGAGGACTAGTGAAGAGGATTTATTGATATCATTATACAGACTTAGAGATTGTTCTATAGGCTTCCAGAAGTTTCTACTATGTTCTCGAATGATCTTCGTCACATATAAACCAACTCAACACACTCGGTAAGGTACTCACACATGCACACAACACACACACAACTCAAAACACTAACATGCACAAAACACAAACACACACAGTCATATACTTATACACACACGCCACAAACACACAGGCGCACACTTATCTAAACAATCAAATGCTAACAAACTTTTAATAAACAATGTTTTAATTTAATCTTTCAAATACGCACCTTCCAATATTATTGTAACTGTATATTACGGAAGAGCGGAACCCTCTAACACACATAGGTATCTCTTTATTTAAATAGGGGTCCAAACCCAAGCTATGTTAATTAGTTTACGTTTACTGTAATAGATAATTTGTATTTGATCTCGTAAATTCCAGAACTTTCCAGAGCTTTCTGCACATTCCCGAAAGCTCTAGAATGTTCGACTGTACACAAAATAAACCTTATTTACACAAAAGTAGGTAGGTACATTTATTGTTTTCTATCAACTATAAGATAATCTATTAGATAGTTGCGATAAACGTGTTCTTGGGTGGAGACCGCGACTGGGCAAACGTAGTGTAGGACACCCTCCGGCCAGGTAGGATAACGATCTATGGCCAGTATATAAAGATAACCTATGGCCTATTTTTGTTGGAGACAAGTACCAACACTATTCTATGATGATAACTGAAAACGACGAACGATTTTGAACTCTAAAACCTGATAATCAGACCTTCAGAAAAATACTAGCAATCTTAAAACTATGTAGTTGTAGATGTTGTCCTGCACAGATTCTACAACGATAATATCCATTCGGTCTTGATTTAGCCAAAAGCAACAACCGTCTGAGGTGACCGCGCATCGATTACTACTCGACTTGAGCGTCTCGCGGAAGTTGTGACGTCATGACGTTGTTGAGCGGCCGCGCGCCGAGAACTTTTAAACCGGACGGGAAAAGTATCATAACTTCGTCATTTATGAAGATAATTGAAAAAAAAATTCACTGGGCTTTATTGCCAGTATAGTATTATTTTTCTACATTTAAATTAAAAATTTGGAAACTTCCTTATTACGCAAGAAAGATAATCCGTATCATCTAAGAAATAAATTTAAACTAGAATTAGCTAACGCACGCACTATCTACGGCAAAAAAAACAATAATTTTCGAGGGAGTGCAATTGTTTAACGGCTTACCTAATGAAATAAAGGAATGTGTTAGTTTAAGCATGTTCAAAACAAAATTAAAAAAATACGTTTATAGCATACCTTAAGTAAATACCTACCTATATAGCAACAATGTACAATTAGTCTTTACCTTCTGCAATGTAAACCGTTCTAATCTATAATTAGTACCTACCTATGTACCTACATTAGTATAGTTACATTACCTAAACTTAAATAGACTTACCTTAGTATATTTTTTGTGAAACGCTTTATTGCTAAGCGAATGTAATCTAACAATCTAACGTACATGTATAGCATAGTTACCTATCTCACGATTTAATTGATCGGCCCTGGAGGCGATAATAATTTTAAGAATTAATCTATAAGAACCTACCTATTGTATCTCATTATAAAAGAACTATGTGTTTTTATGAGAATAAAGATCTTTTAAACCTAAAAAGCCGCATCAAAATCCGTTGCGTAGTTTTAAAGATTTAATCATACAAAGGGACATAGGAACATAGGGATAGAGAAAGCGGCTTTGTTTTATACTATGTAGTGAGTGATTAAGGATTAGGCTACAAATTATTTCAATATTTAATAATACCTACCTTTATGAACACAGTAATGTTCTACTTCCCGAGGTACCCCAACCTGTTCAATGAACCTGTGAGCGCCCGCGAATACGTCAAACTTGTACTTTTCTCCGAAGATACAGCTTGCAGGGGTTAGAATTACATGGGCTTCTATGATGGCTCCGGCGCAAAACAACATTGCGTGAGATAGGTAGTATACCTGTGTGCGAAAATGGTTAATTCATTGGAAAAATCTTTATTAACAACGAAACTTACAATCAAGGAATAGAAATAATTAACACTAGTAGGTAGGTATATACAATTGAAACCATTGAGATAACTGCAGACGGTTGCAAACAATCTAAAGGTACCTCTCAATTGATCCATGTCAATACGGGTCGGAAGCGTCCTCAAGACATTACGCATTACGCTCTGTATGGATGGCAATGCTGATGCGCTGAGCCAAAATCAAAAGCTCTCGAGTCACGCGTGGCATCGACCAGACGCTCAGATAATTTGGAACATAATTGTATACACGACGACCGATGAGGCGCGGCGGGCGAAGGTCCACCTGCAACACGGTAGGTAGCGGGTTCGATTCCCGCCTAGGGACAAATGTTAGTACTATCAGCTAGTATTTGTTCCGGGATTCTGGGTATTTTATATGTGTAATAAAAATATATATTTATCTATGTAATGAATAAATAAGAAACACTAATAAAAATAGAGATAAAAACACATGACAATGCAAGTAAACTAATACAGAACCAAGAACCAAATCAACGAAAAGGACTCACAACGAACTGCCCTTCTGTATGTTCTGCTTTTTTTCCCATAAAGCCAGCTGCATTCTCAAAGTCGATGTCAACTACAAAAAAAAATAGATACCTACTAGATACATACTTACGTACGTAGGTACATAAGTTAGGTACCTACACTACATAAGTACCTACTCAAATACAAATTAGGATCAAACGGTAGAATCACACTTTTATAAGTTAATTAAATGCAAATGTTTAGATGTTTGTAAACCCTTCATGTCATCATGATTAGATACTGAAATTTTGCAGAGATATTCCTAGTACGAAACCTAGATTAACATGTAAATAAAATAAATAAATAAATAAATTTTTATTCAAAAACTTAAAGAGCTATAAAACAAGAGGTAAACTTATTATCTAAATACAGCTAGTATAACAATTTAGCCTGAACTAGGTAGTCCTGTGTTTCAGGCGAAAAAGTGCTTAAACCAAACATTTAGTAATAATTAACTATGATATTTTAAAAAATATTGCAGACGAGTGTATAAAATTTAAGGAACTTAATTAACAGTTGAATAAACCTATGTATATCACTATTTTAACTAGGATAGAGTTACGAATTAAACTTACAATTTACTTGTTTATTTCTAAGAGTTTCTCTGTACCATCGTAGGATAAACTTTTAAGTGTACTTATAATAGATTTTTTACAGTTACTATAGTTGAGTGCGTATAAATTAGCCATTTTGTAAGGTGATCCTTTGTATATACTATAACTCCATCATTTTAGTTTGGTACATTGAATATCCAGGCATTAGTGGCACATTGAATTGTTTAGTAAGCCAGCATTCTGTTAATACAATGATGTCGCAATCGATATTCAGTCTCTGTAGAAGAATGGTAAAGCTGTCATAATTTTTATAGACACTGCGAATGTTTTGTGTTAGTACAGTTAATGGATTGCTATGAGAGGACAGATAATGTTTGCAGTTTTCAACTTCACAGGAGTGAGAATATGAAACAGAGAAATCATCCAAATCATTAATTACATCACTAATCATTTTATAAAATAATACGCAAATGGGAAGTTAGGGAGAAATAAATAAATAAAGTGGCGCTCTCAGGCGCCTCCATAATCAATTGAATTGATGTACCTTTTTTCGGCCATCGTCTTCGCTGGACAGTCAGCAGAACCCGTAATGTGCTTGTTTGGCTTTTTGTACAAATGGCAAGTGGCACACTTAGGCTCTTCCGCCTTTTTTGTGCAGTCCTTTACGGAGTGACCTTGGAGGCCGCAGTGGCTGCAGGTGTAGGTCGTCTCACGGCAGGATTTGGCTGCATGTCCGTATTGTTGACACTTAAAGCATCTGGTGACCAAAGTTAAATCCCTCACAGGACAGGAGGACCAATTAACAAAAACCCTCTCCTTAGAAATTAGTGCCTTATGAATGAGTGCAGGTACTTCTACAACAAAGTTACAGGTCTCAGAATCTATGTATGTATGTATGTATGTAAGTACCTACCGAGTCTACTTTATACCTATTTCCTCTTTTTATTACCGATTTGGGTAAAGTAGGTAGACAGGGGGAATACCGTTCATCTCAGAGAAAAATGCATTATTTCTTTCTTGCATGTTTTTAAATGAAGGTTTCGCCGTATTTCTTCGAATCGAGTCCGAGGCATCACCTTCGATATGAAAGGCACTACCATGTCTGGTTCTGTAGACCAATAATCCCTCAATGATGGTAAAATATGGTAGCCTATTACCAAGAAATGCATCTCGTCGGTTTCAATAGCGAATTCCCGCCCATTTTGATGTGCGTGCGTACCGCAGTATATCTAATACAATTTGTTGCACTAAAATGTCAAAGTAAGTAGCTAAACCAAATATTTCAAATGGAGTCGAAGTATATAATGAGAGTCAGACTGATTACTAACTTTATTATTTAGATTTTTCAGAAGTTTCATAATTTCTTTTAGTACAAATAGTACGAAAAATTACAATTAGTAACAAAAAATATAAATAAAAGTGACTTTATTTTTCATATATACGTATTTTATTTTTCTTGTTATGTGTTATCATCGTGGGGTACCGAGGCTCTCCGGGTTTTTAAAAAATTATCTGAGCGTCTGGTCGATGCGACGCGTGACCCGAGAGCTGGTGAATATCTGGCTCAGCGCATCAGCATTGCCATACAGCGTGGTAATGCAGCCAGTGTCTTGGGGACGCTTCCGACTGGTATTGACATGGATCAATTGAGCTACCTTTAGACTGTTTGCAACCGTCTGCAGTTAGCTCAATGGTTTCAATTGTAAATACTAGTTGTAATTTTTCTATTCCTTTGCTTGTAATTTTCGTTGTTAATAAAGATTTTTGTCACTTCTTTTATTATCATCAAAACTAAAAATCATTAAATACTAGGCCAAGTAACTTTGAAATCCGGCCGGATCCGACCGGCTGTGCGATTACGCTAAAACCGCCCATCCAAATTGATATTCTTGAGCCATTTCAATGGCCATCGCGCGCGTCCTTTCCATACAATTTCAAATTACGGAAGCCATTAAAAGGGATTTCATATGTCAGTTTTGTTTATAAGAAAGCCCTTTTAATGGCCTTTTAATCTGTACTTTGAACTTATATTTTATTTGTTCATAGGCACAAAATCTGTTTACTTACGCAAAGTTGCGATTCCTCCGATTTGACCTGCCCCCATTTCGATATTGTGATAAATTAGAATAATCAACACAAAATATGTTTTTCTGAATCATAGAAACTCAACTCACATAAAATGTTTTTACGTAGTACCTACTTCACGATCAAATTATTTTTCTTCCTTACCTACCTAAATTTAAATTTAATTTTCAATGTTTATGAAACGGCTTAGCAATCGACAATTATTCTAGAAATTAGTTTTTCTTTCTTTCGGTAAGTAAGAAGCTAGGTGCTTACTTTTTTCCTACATACCTTCTATAACATGGCTGTATCTTGGCTAAGCTCAGCTTGACTATTCTGAACCCACTGGTTTATTTGGGCTTCTTACGAATACGATCGAATACTCAAAAGCATCTTATGGTGGCAAACGAACGAGAACAAGCGACGAATAACAAACGAACCAGTGTGGAAGTCATGGCGAAAGCAAGCGAGGGCCTTCGTTCCCAGGCATCCGTCCCCTTAGCTATTTGACAGGATCATCGACGTCCATGATCACTATAATACCTACCACTAGACTCTAGACTTCTTTCCGGCCCTTTGTGGGGGCACGGAGGGGGGCCTCGAGGCTGAGCTTCAATACCCCGGCTTCATCTCGAGGAGTGAGGACCCCTCGGATGAAGCTCTCTAGAGTACCGCTTCGCAGTGGCGTAGGTATAGTTCGCGTCATGTAAGAAGAACGCTGGCGGTCAAGCTGCGCAGTAGACGATTTATAGGTTTATTTGGAGGTATGCGGTGTGCGCGGGGTGGAAGGGTCATGCGCCGCATGCTTGCCGGTGCGCTATTGGTTCGTCAGTTGACATTTGCTATCACACGTCACGTTTCTTGTCAAAATACCATCGCGCACAAAAGTTTACGAAATGGTTTTACATTTTAATGGTTTTGGAAATTATGCACAAAGGTAAAGGAAATAGAGGCCGATTACTGTAAAAGCGATCATTTGGTAGACATGATGACAGAAACATTTATTATTCGTGTAGGGGATGATGATTCTGACTCAAATGATGATGAAAGCTCAAGTGACGACAGCGACGATGATGAAATAGCCACCATCAGTATCAATCCCGCGTCCTCATCTGGTTTTCACGTCACCCAAGACGACTTAATGGATGGAGTTGCTACATTACATTATTTTTTTGTAATTAGATTAAACATTCTAAACTGAATCGAACTTGTTTATAATTTTATCTAATATTATTTTCTAATAACCAATACCAAGCCGCGAGTGAAATATTAGTTAAAAATAGGCATAGCAAATTGCCAAAGTACTATCGTACGCGAGTGTACCCATGCGCGAACTCACCCCTTCCACTTTCATCCAGCGTTCTTTTTATGTGACGCGACCTATATTTTATGATTTTGCGCAGCTACCGGTAGGGGTATTTAAAAACTCCGTTTCCGACTCACGGACACGGAATCTGATACAGATTCGCGCGGAATTCAAAAATTTTTGCGGTCCACAGCCTGCCCCGCCTTGGCCCTCTCGGTTGACCCTACCGCCGCTTTGCGCTGGTTTGCCGGCTATCGCTAGGGTTTACATGCAATTGTATAAAAAGGACACAACGAAAGCGAGTGAACATGCGGTACAGATCGTCGAAAATAAATCTTGAATCATGAAGCGAGTGAAGTCGTTTGCTTTCGGTTCACCCGCTTATGTTCGCTTGGTCTGTAGGTCAGATAGATAGATCACATAGTTATCTATCTACCCACCATCATTCTATTTTTAAAACGCCATCGTTTGTCGTTCTCAATATAAATCGAAAGCTTTTGTTAACAGCTTTTAGCAATATAAAACAAATGCGTCTTAAGAGCGCATGGTAAGTCAGCTCAGATTTCAATTTTGCCCCCGCTACTCCGCGCCCGCCACCCGCAGACACGCACACACAGCCACAGCGCGCTCACAATGCGCACACAGGTCACGCACACACCTAAACAACACTATTGAGGGTGGTTTAGTTACCTATGTAGGTACTAACTTGTAAAATCATCAAATCGAATAAATTTGCATTTTTTACCTAACCTATGTAGAGGTAGGTATGATAGGTTATGTATTTTTTATATCAGTAGTAGCTACTGTAATAAAAAATACTTTTCAAGTGTGAGTCACCAGTGCGTAAGGGTTCCGCACATTTGGCTTTTAGTAGAATATATTTTGTGCATACCTACCTACGCTTTAGCATTCCCAATTCCTAACTTACTAAAAAGTACTAGTCAAGTGCGAGTCCCCATTGAACCGACGAGAGTTCAGCACATTACATAATGTAGTTTACAATACAGTACAAAAATACCTACATTGAAAATAGAGAAATACGATACAATACAATACAGAGGTTCAATAGGCGGCATTATCGCTTATAAGCGATCTCGTCGAGGTAATCTATCTAGAAGATCCATGATGATGATTGTAAAATGCTATATATAGTTATAAACTTATAACTAAAATACAGTTTTCCACTTGTTGGTTGATAGTTATGTTATGTTTGTGCGTACCTACTTACGTTTATTGTATTTCACACAAATAAAGAGTTTTCTATTTCATTTTATTCTATCTTAGGTACATAAATTGTTTTTTTTAGGTACTTAGGTACTAACCTTATTATCTTATAGGTAGTACTGGGTAGGTACTGTAGTTTTCAAAACTATTTTGACCGACTTACTAAAAGAGATGAAGTGCGTGTCCGGTGCCAAATAAACAAACTACCTAAACTTATGTAGGTACTGAACCCTCAGTTCAACGGGAACTTTTACTTCAAAAGTGATAATTTTACGTCGAAATAGGTTATAATTCGATGGTTTGTACGAAGATTATATTTCAGTAATAAAACCTCTAAATCAACAGGAAAATATTTATTTGAATTCGCTCAAATCTCATAATGGCATATTTCTAACATGTCTGGGATCACATAGTTCAGATAACATAATTATGTATGTTTCATAAAAAAGTATTAATTCATTTTCCACAAATTGTTTCCAGTATTGGTCATCTTTTCTATTACTTCTATTTTTATCGGCTTATCGCAGCCAGACCATACCCCAAAAACACATTCCCGTCGACCTGTTATATGCAATTGTCCTTGCACTTGGATGAACCAAGTATGTTTTTTATTTATTTGGTATCCATTTGCTGATTTTCTCCAAAACTTTACTTTTTTCTTTTCTATTGCCTCCTCCAAAGCGGACTTATAAGCGGTAATGGGACATTTCATTTCCACAATTGTGTCTTCTCCCACAACTCCGTCGGGAGTTGCACCTAGAAATGGGTATTGTCTATAAATAGACCGCAAATGTCTATTTTGATGTTTAGTTGGGTTCCCAGCTGTTCAATTTCACTAAATTTTTCACGTTTGTGTTTTGTCGCCTATTTACAATTTTGGCAAAATTTGACGCCGTTAGAATCTTTCTTCTCAGCTCTAACCATTCGCTGGAATCTTTTTATAATATCTTTCTATTTGTTTTCTATGTGCTTCCGTGCGTGGTAAGTGCTTTAAAAAATATCTTTGCATTAGTTGACATATCAGGTTTTTGGCAATTAAAAAACGGAACCCTAAAAAGTTCACTGTACCTATACGAATTTATGAGTGTCAAACACACAGTAAGTCAGTAAATCAGTAAATCAACATCTTTATTTCTATAGGCTTACAAAATAAGCACTTAGAAGAAGTCAAATTTTAAACTATACATAATTATCTAAATAATATAAGAAATAAAGTGATAATTGATTTTCCCTTCGCTTCTATCTTTTGTCCACTAGTGGAAGAAGCGAAATAGAAACCACTAGCACGTGTACAACTTATGTGTCTAATACAATGTTTCAATATAATACAATGTACTGTCCACACCGACAGTATTTTTATTTATTTTTAAAAATTAAATAGGTAGGTAATTAAAAACTACTGTCTGCATTAACGTCAATAATGTAATCATTTATGGAGTAATATGCCTTCTTGATAAGATTTTGTTTTATGTACTGTTTAAATCTACGAATAAAGAGCTTAGTAGCTTCAGATGGAAGCTTACTAAAGAAGCGCACACAATTACCCAAAAATGATTTCCCCACCTTTTGTAATCTAAATGATGGGATGTGTAGCTTATTCTTGTTTCTTGTGATTCTATTATGAACATCACAATTTTTCAAAAAGCTACTCCTGTTTTTGTGCGTATTCATTAAATTTTCATAGATGTACCGTTTTGGTATATATACACAAGCAATGTATAGTTATGTATGTACTAACAATTCAATATTTTATAATACATGTTCATATGTCACGTCTTTTGGTGATATTGGTATCCTGTAACAATCACGAAATTCATCAACAACATGCAAGCACCGCAATCGACACAAGCTCCCCGTCAGAAAGCCGAAGCGAGAATGAGTCGGGGGCCGGGCGGCAGGGCGGCCTGACAGAATGCTCTCAGCGCGCGATTGTTTAGGTATTTTCTCTTTACAACTAATGTAAAGATTATTTAAAATATCTGCTAACCATAACTTTCCTTTTATAAATATCTATTATCATGCAAAGTTTCAACATCTTATTTAAAGTATTCATTGAGCTATAAGTACGCGCTTAAATTACAAATGGGAGCCAAATTTTATATTTTTATATTATACCTAATATAATAATACCTACTGATATTCTTATACTATGGCACTATGATTACGGTCATAGTCACAACAGAGGTTGAAGTAAAATGAAATCTAACGTGATTGTGTCAGAGACTAAAATGTCATAACAAACGAATCATTTACTTACTTCTTTTCATATCTTTGGAGTGAATTATATTTTACGCATTTTATTTATTCTTTTTATGGCTGTAGTCGACTTTTTTCGCTTGCATTGTTTATTGCCCATTATGAATAACTTGCAACAATACAATAAATTCGCCAAAACTGATTGATTTGTGCACAAAAATGTCGCGGGAAAATTTGACACACATCCGTCGTCTGTAAGCGCCAGCGCGCGACTGATCGCGCCTGCCAAGCCGCCGCGCTGTGGTGCATTTTGTAGTTATTCAAACACAGTGATTATGAAAATCATTTTATCAAGTCAAACTCTACGAATATGTTTAGAAATATTAAGTGTTTTTAGTTCAGTACAAAAAAAATATTAAAAATACCAGTATTTTAGTCATAATATTGATAAAAACTTTCCAAAAAGGGGTAATTTCGGGATTTTTTTTTATTTAGTGAAATTCATCAGATCGTTTAACTGAATGCAACTTTGAAAAGACTAGATCCTTGAGTATGAAATATCTTTTTATCAGAATGTTAAATACTATTTTCTAAGTATCAGGTGGTTTTAAAAATCACAAACGCGCGGCCTCTGTTGGGATATCAAGCCTTAATCAGTTTTTTTTTCGTTTTATATTTTTAGAACAAGTAGGTAAGAATTAAAATAAAAGTAATTCCGTCTTAATTAGATTTATTTTCGCATTGACGCAATTTTTCGTTTCATATTGCTGAAAGATGACTGTTGTCGACAAACACTTTCGATCGAGACGAACGATGGCGTACTTAGGTACTAAATTAAGTAGGTATAAATACAAAAATGGTTCATTCATCGCTCGCTAACTAAACTACTACCTATAGCTAATTATTGGATGTTTTAGAAAACCTTAAAACCACTTTCAAATTCCAGACCAACACTATTCTTTAGATTTAAATTTTATGTCATCATCATCATCAACCTATATTAGTCCACGGGTGGACATAGGCCTCCCCTAATAAACGCCTTAACGCCCTGTCTTCAGCTTGACGCATCCAGCATCTGCCAGCAGTCTTTTAATCAAGTCTTTCAAGTCTAATTTACTTATATGGGTCAATTTCATAGATCTCCTGTAGGAAGGTAGGTAGGTAGGTATAGACTGTGGAGAACAATGGAGCTGTTAGTAGGTAGACTAACTTGCTAGGGTGCGTGTTTGTCAGGTGGATTGAAATGAAATACACTCACATTTTATATTATCTTGGTTTATATTCACATTATATAAGCAGATATATCGGTAACACATCCTAGGGATTCATTGTATAAATGTGGATTAATTAAATCAGAGATTACCTCATCAAAGCTGAGATCAGGAGGAAGTATAGATGTAAGGCCGGTTTAAAACCAATTAAACCAATCCGTTTAAAACGAAAAAAACCGTTTTAAACCGAATTAAACCATTTTTTTCGGTTTAAAACTCTTCGTGTTGATGACTATGTTTTTCTTAATTTTAACTATTTTCTTGATTTTACCGATGTAGAACATAAAAACTGTGTACAAATTTGTTAATGCGGCATGTACTGATATTGATAACCTTATTTACATAAGCAATTTGATTCGGTTTAAAATGGTTTAAAACCAAACTCGCACACTTACTCTCTCGTGGCGGTCTCTCGTTGTTACTCTCGAGTGGAAGTGTGTGAGTTTGATTTTAAACAGAATGTCGGGACTTGACGCAAAGTTGTATGCGAGTTTTCAACCGTTTAAAACGAACGGCGAAATTTGGTTTAAAACGTTTTAAATCGGTTGATTTACATCTATAGGAGGAAGTAACATGAACGACAGCGGAAGTGGAACTGTCAGAATGACAAAATGATATTCTAATGACAGCTGTCACAGCTTGACTACATAGTAAAGAATACCATATTATTATTCTAACACTTCCCCTTATTCATAACATACAACTAAAACAAGTGACCTTATACATAATTTTCATTTATAGCACTATTTAACCAACATGCTTATAATATTACATTTGCTTTACATTATGCAAACAAGTCAGAAACTCTACACAGTCACATCTTTATGTCTATAACATTACATTTATTTCGATCTATGTCAAACAAACTAGTCAATAAGATAAAATAACAAGGTTGGCATGTATCTAACATCAAAGTTATATTTCTAAATTAAATCTTTAACAAAATGATATCTTAGATCTATGTTTTGTACGTTTATGAGAGTAGGTACTCTTTAGCCAACAACAATTTTTGTACGCTCTGATTTATCATTGAATATGATAATATTAATGTGTTTACAGATAATTTCATACATGAAATTTGTAGTAAAGCACAACTCTTTTGCGACATCACAAATGGCCAAGTATTCAGCCTCTTTACTGGATAAGGCAACGCAACGCTGTTTTCTGGATTCCCAGCTGATAACGTCCATGCTGAGTTTAACAACAAAACCATGTATAAGATTTCCTATCTTCCATATCATTAGCCCAGTCAGCATCAGCAAAAGCTACAATATTTAATACTGTATTTTTATAAAAACAAAGACCATGTTCAATAGTGCCTGCTAAATATCTGAGAACTCTTTAAGCAGCAACCCAAGGCTTTTATCAAAATTTGTTAAGTATTGACTCAACTGACTTGATTTACATAATTTTTCATTAGCAACCATAGGCATGGAAACTAAAATCAAGCATATTAAATCGTTTTAACCTAAGGTTTTAACAATTGCTTAATTTTATTTGTAGGGTCCAATTTTAAAATATTCTTATCTCTAGTAATTCTCATTCCTAGACAACTCCTAAGTGGACCCAAATGTTTCACAGAAAAATTATCTTATAATAATTGATACAAATCGTACTCATAATATAAAAGTCATCAACATAAAGAGCAATAATTGTCAAATTGTCATTAATAAATTTACATAAACACATGGCTCACATTTATTTTATAAATAACCATTTTCTGATAACATATCATGTACTTTCACATTCCACAAACAACTGGCTTGTTTTAAGCCATAATACATTTTGATAATAAACAAACCTTACTTTCATCAGAGGCAAAACCTTGTGGTTGTTCCATATACATTATTTTTCTAAAACGACTCATACTCCAACCTCATAGCATTCACCCATTCATTGCTATCATGAAGATGTTAGCGCCTCACTGTAAGTTTGTGGTTCATCAAACAGAGAACTAGCATACATACTTAGTTCATAATGATGGCTTACCACCATTATTACTCACGGGGCGACTGCCGACAGTCACAGGTAACTCTACCATACTAGTGGCGTCTTCCCCTCCTTCCGTAGTCTCTCCGAAGAATACCGGCTATGCCTCCAGCACCTCCGCCGAGAGGTGATCATTTATATCACTGCCGCCGCCTGATTCAGCGTCTGTAAATTCATAAGAAAAATCATAAGTCTGATTTATTTCATTATTGCATTACTAGCTGGTGCCCGCGACTTCGTCTGCGCATGATTAGTATTTCGAGTACTCGCGATTTTACTTGCGTAATTCCCTTTCCCGTGGGATTTTCGGGATAAAATAAAGCCTATGTGTTATTTCCAGCTTATAATCTATCTCTGTGCCAAATTCATCCAGATCCGTTATGCAGTTTTTGCGTGAAAGAGTAACAAACATCCATCCATCTATCAATCTATCCATCCATCTATCCATTCATACTTACAAACTTTCGCGTTTATCGTATATATTAAAAAAAAATTCCCACAGCATCTGAACGACGCGACGATGCTGAGAGAAATTTTTGAAAACCCGTATAGCCCAGGGGAACCAAACTGAATTCCGGGATAAAATGTATCCCATGTATTATCGTCCCAAGTTCCATTCGAATTCATTCACTTCCGTCGTGATGCGTGGTTAAAGAATTTTTCTTTCACCCTCTCTCCCAGGGGAACCTTACCGAATTCCGGGATAAAAAGTATCTTCCTTGTAGTATGAACTCAAATCGTCCCGAGTTTCATTCCAACTCATTCAGCAGTTTCAGCGTGATGCGCGGTAAAGGATTTTTACTTTCATACCCTCTCCCATGAGAACCTTACTGAATTCCGGGATAAAAAGTATCCTTTGTCCTTCCTCGTAGTATGACCTATAATCATGCCGAGTTTCATTTCAATCCATCAAGTAGTTTCGGCGTGATGCGCGTTTACGATACAGACAGACAGACAGACAGACAGACATGAATGAAAAAAATTACAGTTTTGGCTTGAGTATCGATAATAGAGTGCCCTCCAAAAAAAATTTTCAAAATATTTCAATGTACTGAATTGGACCTGTTACAGTTTTATTATAAGTATAGATTATCACTACTTTCTTTTCGAATATCCTCAGCAGTCTCATTATTAATGAATAAATTATTATAACTAGGAATAATATCCTTTTGAATTTAATTCATTACGATATTCAATTAAAGTGTTCATTATTAAAATTTACATTATCAATGTCATTGCATTTAAAATCCATATAAAATTTATCCTCCATAAAATCCACATTTCTAGACAAAATAACCCTTTTTGGATTGGATGGTTCTACCAGTCGGTATCCTACTATCATTCGGAATAACCGACAAAAATACACATTTGAACCCTAGCGTTCAACAAACTTGTACGAGTCGGCTCCTCAACCAGAGCATAAGCTATGCAACCAAATACACGAAGATGGTCCGAAGTCACACTGTGACCAGACCACATCTCCGCAGGCAACTGTCCTGCTAAAGCCGTCGTGGGACTACGATTCTTCAAATAAATGGCAGACATCACTGCCACACCCCAAAAAACGTTTGCAGAGACCTGCCTACAAAGGAATGCACCTAGCTTTCTCCATAATTACCCAAATAAGGCGCCACGCCACTTTGAGGAGCACAATACGGTACCGTCAATTGGTGAAGTATTCCTTCATTCTGTAAAAAGTAGGAGGTTTTTTCTTATCAGCACAGTTTATCATAATATTGTATTTCTTTAAATCCACAAACATGATTTCATTGTTACACATGTGGAATACAATAAAATTTGTAGTCGCTGAAGTGAAGAATGTTGAAGCTGTCATTGTTTAATGTTGTTGTTGCTCTCTAGCTGATCCATCTTCTTGCTTCATCATGCTTTCATTTTCTTGAACGAGTTGACAAAGAGAGCATGAGACCCTACTGTTGTCTCACTGTTGTCCCGATCATTGCAAGAAATATCGAGAAAGACACTTACTTGCGTAAGTATACTAAAATAATTTGCATTGCCTCGTCGCAAACGATGAAAGCATGCCAGTATTTTTACAGGAGTCAAAACTATTCTAAAAATACTGGCATGCTTAGAAACCTTTAGAAATCTATATCATCTTTAGAATTCTAACCTGGCTCACTTTTTGAATGGTTTAGATTTTGATAAGAGTGTACATGCATACATAAACTGTATATTGTATTTGCTTGCTGATAGATAATGTGTCTCACTACGAGGAAACAATTCCTCGTTGTCAAATCATTGCGACTATAAAGTTTGACTATGTGTAAGAAGGGTATTATAACGGAGGTGATATTTTTGACGAGTGATATTAGTGATGCTATTGACCGGTAGATGGAAAATAAAAAGTGGGTCTAATACCCCCTGACCCCTAAAAATTTCTCGCGTTCTAACATAGGGAAATCTTATTACAAAAAAATTTTCAAGGTTTGAAAAGTAGTTTGAAGTCTCGGTTCGAGGAAAAATTTCGAAATCTACTCTGCCAGTAATTTATTTTTGTTACCTACCTACTTTCGTAGTATCAATCCTAGTTTTGAAGACTAAGTAAAAGCGGTAATTCAGCCGATTGTTCCAGCGTTCTGCAAAGTGACTTTACCAGCTGGTGCAGGCGCAGTGGTTGGTTCCTTTGCCATCCACCGCTCCAAGGCAGTCTGGGGTTCTGATGCCGAGGAATTCAACCCTGACCGGTTCCTTCCAGAAAGATCCACTGGTAGACATCCTGCTGCCTTCCTGCCCTTTAGCCATGGATCCAGGAATTGCATCGGTGAGATTAACTGAGATTATTTCAGTCAAGTCACGTAGATAAAACATTTCTTTTCTTTTCTTGTTTATTTAAGTAGACGCACGTAATGCACCTTTTGGACTTATTATACAAGTGGAACCGTGTATTTTGAGTCATACCGAATAATATCAAGTAAATTTTCATAGTCACTTTTTAGTAAATCCACAGACTGAAGTGGACCTATGACTCGACCACCGAGATTAATTATTTAATTTTCAATATACAGAAAATTATAATCAAAGAATGGAAACAAATTAAAACGAGCATTGACAATTGAAACCGTTGAGCTAACTGCGGTTGCAAGGCTTTCGTCGCATCCCTGAAACGCTGTCTGCATTGCCCCGATGTATGCACGCGCGACGCTTTGCATCGACCATACGCTCAAATATTATTTTGTTAATATAAATTGCATTTTTTTATTTCAGGTCGGAACTTTGGCATGCTGATCATAAAAAGCTTAATATCGAGTGTAATCAGATCGTTTATAATAGAAGCCGATCCAATAGGGCCTCTCAAAATCGAGATGCTTTTATTCCCGATCAGAGGTCATCAGATTAAAGTGGCTCATAGATAATATTTACAAAATATACTTACTTAACTAAAATATAAGTAGAGCTTTAAAAACAAAGTGTTAAAACATTTCCATTAAAATTTATTTACAACATCATAAAACTAATTTAAATAAAGCTAATTAAGAAGTAAAAATGGCCCCATCATTACATAGTATAAAATAAACACGAAACTTAGAAAAACTAATTAATATGTATCAATTTAACTTGCCAATGTTATTTTGTGTAACGCAATCTATCTATCTATACTTATAATAAAACTGTAACAGGTCCAATTCTGTACATTGAAGATATTTTGAAAATTTTTTTTGGAGGGCACTCCATTATCGATACTCAAGCCAAAACTGTAATTTTTTTCATTCATGTCTGTCTGTCTGTCTTTCTGTCTGTCTGTCTGTCTGTATCGTAAACGCGCATCACGCCGAAACTACTTGATGGATTTAAATGAAACTCGGCATGATTATAGGTCATACTACGAGGAAGGACATAGGATACTTTTTATCCCGGAATTCAGTAAGGTCCTCATGGGAGAGGGTATGAAAGTAAAAATCCTTTACCGCGCATCACGCCAAAACTGCTGAATGAGTTGGAATAAAACTCGTGACGATTTGAGTTCACACTACAAGGAATGACATGGGATACTTTTTATCCCGGAATTCGGTAAGGTTCCCCTGGGAGAGAGGATGAAAGAAGAATTCTTTAACTACGCATCACGACGGAAGTGAATGAATTAGAATGGAACTCGGGACGATTGGACATGGGATACATTTTATCCCGGAATTCAGTTGGGTTCCCCTGGGCTATACGGGTTTAAAAAAAATTCTCACAGCATCTGAACGACGCGTACACACGCGTCGTTCAGATGCTGTGAGATTTTTTTTAAAACCCGTATAGCCCAGGGGAACCAAACTGAATTGAACTGGTAAACGCGAAAGTTTGTAAGTATGAATGGATAGATGGATGCATAGATTGATACATGGATGGATGTTTGTTACTCTTCAGAAAGGGAATTACGCAAGTAAAATCGCGAGTACTCGAAATACTAATCATGTGCAGACGAAGTCGCGGGCACCAGCTAGTACTTATAATAAAACTGTAACAGGTCCAATTCTGTACATTGAAGATATTTAGAAAATTTTTTTTGGAGGGCACTCTATTATCGATACTCAAGCCAAAACTGTAATTTTTTTCATTCATGTCTGTCTGTCTGTCTGTCTGTCTGTCTGTCTGTCTGTATCGTAAACGCGCATCACGCCGAAACTACTTGATGGATTGAAATGAAACTCGGCATAATTATAGGTCATTCTACGAGGAAGGACATAGGATACTTTTTATCCCGGAATTCAGTAAGGTTCTCATGGGAGAGGGTATGAAAGTAAAATTCCTTTACCGCGCATCACGCCGAAACTGCTGAATGAGTTGGAATGAAACTCGGGACGATTTGAGTTCATACTACAAGAAAGGACATGGGATACTTTTTATCCCGGAATTCGGTAAGGTTCCCGTGGGAGAGAGGGTGAAAGAATTCTTTAACCACGCATCACGACGGAAGTGAATGAATTCGAATGGAACTCGGGACGATTGGAGACAGGATACATTTTATTCCGGAATTCAGTTTGGTTCCCCTGGGCTATACGGGTTTTAAAAAAAATTTCACAGCATCTGAACGACGCGTACACACGCGTCGTTCAGATGCTGTGAGAAATTTTTGAAAACCCGTATAGCCCAGGGGAACCAAACTGAATTGAACTGATAAACGCGTAAGTTTGTAAGTATGAGTGGATAGATGGATGGATAGATTGATAGATGGATGGATGGTTGCTGTTACTCTTTCACGACAAAACAAAAAAAAAGGCTTTTTTTTATATATTTTATATATGAATAATGAAGGTGAGAAGAGCTTTGGAATATTCAAATCTTTGTTTCAAAACTGCTGAACGGATCTGGATGAAATTTGGCGCAGAGATAGATTATAAGCTGGAATAACACATAGGCTTTATTTTATCCCGAAAATCCCACGAGAAAGGGAATTACGCAAGTAAAATAGCGAGTACTCGAAATACTAATCATGCGCAGACGAAGTCGCGGGCACCAGCTAGTCTATACAGGGTGTTAGTGTGAACACCGTTGTCCTTGAAACCAGAGGTTCAGCATCATGAGTAGAATCCAAAACGGATGAAAAAAAATGATTCTATTTTTTACTCATTTTTTAAAGAAAATTTTTATAAACACTAAACGTTTGCTCACTAACACGTGACACAAGTACTTCGACCAGGCGACACGTGGCATGTGCACCTCAGTGTCGGATGACCTTCTGTGCGAATATACCGTCTTTTGAAGGGCACAAGTAATGAAGTTACGATCCAAGTAAGGCGCGGGTATAAGTACTTACGTAGGTAGGTACTTAAAGTATGTAGAGTGACTATGGCATCGTGTACGATAGCGAAGACATGAAATATCAAAATCTTGCAAAACTAAAATAAGTGTTAAGCTTTTCTCATCGGTTTTGGATTCTACTCATGATGCTCTGGTTTCAAGGACAACGGTGTTCACACTAACACCCTGTATATATAAAAGAAAGTCGTGTTTGTTACAACACTTATAACTCGAAAACGGCTGGACCGATTTTTATGATTTTTCTGTTTTTGGATTTGTCTTTGTCGGGAATAGCATATTATGTAAAAAATATGATATTTGACAAATAAATAAATTTCCCCGCGGGCGACGCTGCGGGGCGCAGCTAGTTGTGAATAAATTAAATACTGAAATACGAATAAATTACAGACAGGCCAAAATGTAAAAGGGGTGTGTGTGAGCGCGAGGTGGTAAGTGACTGTAGGTAAGTGTCGTGTTAATAGGAGCCATAAAATTCCTCATATATATATAATTTCATGAGCACACGAGAAAACACAGATTTTTTAAAGGTTCATCATCGAAATGCCGGTTCTTCTGCGTCTAATTCTTCTAATTCTTCTTTTTTATCGTCTTCCTCCTCTTTTTTATCGTCTTCCTCCTCCTTTTTATCTTCTTTTTTCACTTCTTCTTCTTCTTTTTTCTTTTCGTTTTTCTCTTCAGTTGGCTTCTCTTCCTCTCCTTCATGATGATCCTCATCAGATGCAAATTTCACAGTCGTTTCTACCGTTGAGAGGGCCCTGGCCGTAGTTAGTTCAAAGGATTGCACGTAGTCATCGGAGTGGCTGATGACGTCACGGGAGTCATCGACCCCGCAGGTCAGGAACTTGTTGTATTTAGCCAGGTCCAGGAAACCAGTGCCACATGGACGGTCCACCAATCGGGACGTCATCATGCCGAGGGCGAAGCCAGAGCAATCGATTATGGACCCCACGTCATCCTGAATTTTAATAAAGAAATCTTAATAAAGAATATTAAACAAATATTATTAGATATTAATGACAACCTTTTTTTTGGCGCAGCGAGCAAAGATCGAAGAGTCCTATGTCCAGCAGTGGACTAATTTAGGCTGATGATTTGCTGAATCCGCCTCGGGTCAAATGTTTGCTCTGCAGAAATTTATTCTGTGTTCTGGGTGTCTTCTAAGTGTAATAAAAATGACAATCTATGCACCTATGTATTAAGCATATCAGTCATATATGTATGTACACACCCATAACAAAAGAAGTGATTTCTTTAGGGCTTAGGTGGATAATGATTGTCCAGCATTATTTATTATTTATAGTAAGACTAGCGACCCACCCCGGCTTCGCACGCTTTTATAATACGTATAAAACTTCCTCTTGAATCTTATCTATTAAAAAAACCGCATCAAAATCCATTGCGTAGTAGTTTTAAAGATTTAAGAAAACAAGTAGGGAAATAGGGACAGAGAAAGCGACTTTGTTTTATACTATGTAGTGATAGTGATTCGTAGGTTTATCATGCTGCAATCCTCAGTTCCTAATAAAGTGAACACGTGCACAGTAATCATTGACCATGACTATTGTTTGTGCAAACATACCATCAGTTTATGTAAGCACCGCATTACATCGGAGGACGATTCATAGTAAAACACTTGACAATACGCTATTTGCTCTACTATTTACTTACTCAATAAACGTTGGAGGTACTTACAGGACATAGTGCTCCAAACTTATCCGACTGCAAAGATGTACCATGATTAGTTAAATCGTAGGGCATTTATCAGAAAATAGTATATACAGGGTTATAGGTATCCAATGATTAACCTCTTAAAGACGACTTGGGTGAATCAAGACTAACATAGCAACATAACTTTTATTTCATAACTTTTGTTCTATGACTATTGCCAAAACGTTATACATCTCCAGATTGATTTTTTTTAGTTTTGGCGGGCATTTCTATCAACTCCCGCTCGCCTCACCGCAATCCCGTTCTTTCCTAGCTAGAGTTATGTATAAGATATATGTATAAGGTCATGTACCGAACCGGCATGTCTCAATCGGTGACGCCTAGACAGAGCTAAGAAGATTAGAACTGGAAATTTTAGAAAAAAACGTAGAACAAAAGTTGTTAGTCTTGATTTACCAAAGCGGCCTTTTCGAGGTTAATAATTAAAAACCTATAACCCTGTATATATATAGTAATTTAGTATGATATAGGTATAGGTACGAGTTTAAATGATGTATTTTCCTGAAATAACTATAACCTCAGTTCTAGAAGTATGCCAACACGTACCTACCTAATCACAACTCCAATTCAGAAATTGATTTTTGATAACTAAATTTAATTTAAGAAAGTAAAGAAGCGAACAATAAACTTTTAGGACAAGATTTTTTTATTGTTTATTCTTTTTCTTTTACCTTGCTAGGTCGCTAGTTTTCGAGTAGGTAGGAGCAAAGTCTTCCAAAGGTTTTTTTCTTTTAGATAGTCTGGTATAGTGGTCTGGTATTTTATTGTAAGCCTTTTTGAAAAACATATTTAGTTTTGACATACTTACCAAAATTAATGTTAACGCCTTATTAAATTTATAAATCACAAAGGTAACTAAAAACAGGAAAATTAACTTCTACAACGCATCTTAATCAATTTCATAATCACACGTCATCACTCACTTGGAGCGAATAAAGTGAAAATGATTAGCTAATTGAAAGCGGAAGAGAAACAAATGAAATAGTGTAAAAACCAAAACTTGTTTCAAACTTTTTCTATGTGCCAGTATGGTAAATATTTTCCAACAACATTATTTTTATACTTATTTTACTCCTTTGTTTACAAATAAATATCTAGGTTTCTAGTGTAGGTATAAGTTTAGAAAAGATCGAAAAACAATCTGTGTACCTAGGTAGAGGAATATGATATCCCCTCATAATTTACTATCTCCAAATTCTGATAGGCTACCTGGTATATTAATTCTCCTTCTTACAAATAAACATAAAAAATTGGTTTTAAACAAAAAGCGATGAGCGGGCTATTTCTGCAGTCGGATCTATATAGACATGACAATAAGATATAGACACATAATGTAGTATAATATAGTATACACCGTGATGCGGTATAGTTATAACTACGTGACTCATTGTGCATATTTTTAGTAGGTAAGTACCCAACTCCGCGAGAGGCGCGGTTTAAGATTTCCATACATTTTTTAACTACAGTCGCTAGCGAGTATAGTTTTTATGAAGTCATGGTACACTTACAGGGCCCAAATTACATTATACATATAAATCGCTTCACCATTTAAATAGTATCGTGTCAAAATGTCAGTGTTAAACTCTTTTTGGTATTCTACTAATTCATAGCTGTGACGATTACGTTTCTGACTACCAATTTGACATTCGAATTATGAAAGTCTCTTCCGCAAAAAATAGTAGAATACCAAATGCACAAACGGCATTTTAATCATCTTGATTGAATGGCACTATTGAGACCTTTGTTTTAAATTTAATGGAATTCGGCCCCAGGTGTAAATTGATGGAATGTTTATGAAGATTATGTAAATAGCTAATTACCCGACACGGTGGATGCTGAATGCAAAGGTAGTCGTCATCAACACCTCGCCACATAGTAGGACAGTCCTCCTGGGGCAGAATAAGAACTGGCACTACGTACAGATCGATCAGAAGTGGAATCATAAAACCCTGAAACAAGTGGATTCAATCAAGCAATTTCGTCAAAACTCGTCGATTTTATCTTATTAATAAAACAACCAAACCATAGGTCATAGTATAGAAGTACCTACTCTTATCTCCGCATTAATAGTCGAATTGAGAATGCTTTTTGAAGACGTTTCATTTATAATGTTAGAAAGTCGAAAGTTCGGATAGCTGGATGTTTGTTACCTATTCACTACAAAACTACTTAACTAGTTCTATATAGAATAAAACAAAGGCATAAATTTCAAGCAGGTGCCGCGGGGTGCAGCTAGTAATCAATATAACTTACATTACGTCTGCTTCCCCATCCAAAGTATCTACAGGTTTTGTCACCGATCCTAGAGACAGTTTTCTCTTCTGCAGCCGCGTACCGAATCCTGTTGATGATGTATTCCGTATTGGGTTCCCGATTGTGAAACGAATACTGATGTGACAGTAGCAATAGCCCCAAATTGTGTTTTGAACAGGACGTCGGAAGGAACGCCCAAAGCTTCGAGCGGTTGTACCCTTGGAATTAATTTAATGGTTAAAAAATCATATTACATTTTAAAATGTAGCACATCTCCGATACCATTGTGCCAGATAGGGAAAATCACCACAATTACAATCAATCTACATAAACAATCAGTAATCAAATAAATCATCAACACCAAGTTCGAAGATAAAATTATACAAAAATATTGCAGGCAAGTCGCGGTCACGACCCCGACTTGGTAAACGTAGTGTAGGACGCCCTCCGGCCAGGTGGGATGACGATCTGCGAAAGACTGCTAGCAGGTGCTGGATGCGTCAAGCTGAACACAGGGTGCTATGGCGCTCATTAGGGGAGACCTATGTCCAGCAGTGGACTAATATGGGCTGATGATGATGATTATTACAGGCAACCTAGACCAGTTATATTAAACCATGATCTATCACGTTATTAATATTAAAAATGCGAAATTATTTATATTATTTATTTATTGATCACCAACATAATGTACACTAAATCTAGCTTATAGTTAACATATTTATAAATCATTTTAAGTGTCATTATAATTATAGGTGAAGACAGCATGCGAAAAATAGTTGTGAGCAAGTAACATTTAGGTGAAAAACGTGAATACAATTAAATTATGAAATTCATTCATTGAAAATAAAAAATGTCAATGTACATAAAACAAAATGGCAAAAAAATAAAAGAGTATAAATATAAGAAATAAATACAGTTAAAAAATTAAAGATTAACAATTTGAGGAGATAGAAATGGAATTTTTGAAGTTGGCTCTGAGCCTAGTCACATTATCAGCAAATAGGTCTACAGGTTTAGATTTACTTAGAGCGTTATACTGCCTTACTACTCTAGTTAAAGGTGCATGATGTCCTAGGTTGGATTTGGATCCGTCCAGACAGAACAGGTTAAACCTCGAAGCTCCGGGCAACTTGTATGGGAGAGAGAACGATAGTGAAGTCAATAAATCAGGTGCTTCAAAGATACCGTTTACTAACTTAAAAAGAAACACATCGAGCATGAGTCTTCTATTTGCCAAGGTAGGCATTCCAAAGTGCGCCAGTCTGTCCTCGTAGCTCAACAATGATTTGCCCAAATTACATGAATATGTCAAGTGCCATAGGAAGCGCCTCTGCACACTTTCCAGTCGTTTTTTATGAACTTCATAGAAAGGGCTTCATGCAACACTTCCATACTCCAATCCACTGCGCACAAGTGAATTGTAGAGTAAAATTTTTGTCGACGGTGATTTCAAATGTCAGTTTTCTATCAAGTATAACCCCAAGGCCCCGCACTTCATTTACACTTCGCAACATGGTATCCTGGATGAAATAATTTGGACTTACCAAGGACTTTTTGCGCGTGAAAAAGATAGATTGACACTTTGAGATGTTCAGAAACATAGCATTCGTGTTGCACCAAGTAACGAGTCTGGTCAAGTCTTTCTGCAACAAGGCTGCGTCAAGATCACTATCAATGGAGCGGAAGAATTTAAGATCATCAGCAAAAAGAAAGCATTTAGAGTATTCAAAGCAGTCTATAATATCGTTGATAAAAACGTTAAATAACAAAGGACCAAGAATTGAACCCTGGGGCACACCAGAATAAACCGGAAAAGGGACAGAAGAACATCCATTTACTACGACCTTTGACTTTCTTTGAAACAGGTACGAGCTACACCAACTCAACTATGGTTTGGCAATGCCATGGACAGAAAGCTTTCGAATAAGAATCGTGTGGTTGACTTTATCGAATGCCTTGCTGAAGTCAGTGTAGATCGAGAATAGAAGACACTTCGCTAATAAAGGATACAAGATTAGTAGTGGTGGATCTATTCCTCATAAAGCCATGTTGTTGAACAGTGATAATGTTCTTAAAGTGCCAAGACAACAAAGGATGTAGTACTTTCTCGAATACTTTCGCAAAAGTAGGCAGCAAGGAGAATTTTGGAATAATCTATGTTTGTTACCTCTTCACGCCAAAACTACGGAATAAATCGCTCTGAAATTTTGAGTAGACGTACTTTTCGCTCTACAATAACACATACTTTTCATTCCATCAATCAGTTCCCATTTCTCGCTGACCTACAGTGCCGGATTATATTTTTTATGAGTGTAGGCCACTTTTTTCCGCCGCCCCATGTACGGAGCCGTTCATTATTAGCCCCCCCCCCCCCCCTGTAGACATAGAATTTTATTGTCTGCAATCGAGTGACCGTCCTCTGAACTCTGCCGCCCCCCCTAGGATGCTGCCGCCCCCCTAGGACGCTGCAAGCCGCGGCCTATACGGCCTATTTACAAATCCAGGACTGCTGACCTAACCCTCTACGGTCAAGGCTTACGACATAATAATATCTCGTAGACCGTCGGTCTACTGTCAAACCACGGTCAAACTTTACTACGTATCTCGTAGACCCTCTACGGTCAAAGCCTACGACATATCTCGTTGACCCTCTGCGGTCAAGGTCTACGACATATCTTGTTGATCCTCTGCGGTCAAGGTTTACTACATATTTGACTCTCTACGGTCAAGGTTCACGACATATCTTGTTGACCTTCTATGGTCAAAGTCTACGAAATATCTCGTAGACCCGGAGATATAGGTCCCATGCACAGGCTCCATATCAAATTTTAAGCCTTAAGTAGTTGTCTATTTTTGACAAAAAAATAGCGATCTGTTTTTTAAATGTATTTATAATAAATTATTAGTTTTAAGTTGTTTCGATTCGAATTTTGTTTTCTGTAAAATTATTTCTGATTTGATCCTATTTTGCTGAATTACGTGTACGGAACCCTTCTACAAAAGAGTGTTATTGTTAACATTGTGTGAACTACGTGTTAACAGATAAACTAAAAGTGTAATAAATGAGCAAATAACGTGGACGTGTAAAAAATAACAGGTACATACACGTGCGTTATGGTTACTGACCGTGAATCTTGTTGTTCGCTAAGGCACGTGTAAGTGACAAATAAATAGGTTCCTATTTTCTATTTGTATACTTATACCTAGGGTAGTTTTTAAAAACTTCGTCCAGCGTCATACATCAGTGAAAACAAAGTTGGGCAATAGGAACAAGCGTAATTATGTCATAATCCGATGGCACAAAATTAATTTTAATAAAGCAGTTCCGACGGATCTATTATCCATTAGGAACTTTTTATTTCATCAGATAGAAAAACCGATACCTCAGCCGATTGCGACTATGGGTGATACTTATATGTGAGAATTATCTATTGAAAAACTTTTTACCTATTTTGGTCCAGTAGTTTCATTGAGTATCAGTTGAATAGGGAAGAAGTTAGTTAGGTTGGATTTTATACGTTTTATTATATTTAATTGGCCCTCCGGCCAGGTGGGATAACGATCTGCGAAAGACTGCTGGCAGATGCTGGATGCGTCAAGCTGAAGACAGGGCGCTATGGCGCTCATTAGGGGAAACTGTGGACTAATATAGGTTGATGATGATGACGATTATATTTTGATTCTGGGTGTTTTCTATGTGCAGTAAAATATCTATCTATCTGTGTAATAAATAGAAATAAGAAACATAAACAAAACAAAAAAATAAAAATTGAGTTAAAAACACACATAGCGCATAGTGTGTAAGTTGTTTATGGATACGATGGTTTATCAGAGAGCGCCAGTCAACCTATTTTTGGCTTAGTATTAAATTAATAGATTTAACAAATTAATATTATACTCGCATATGCACGCGGCTTCGCACGTGTTGTTTCTATGGAAAGGTCTCAAAGCTATTTCTATCCCATGTGAACTGATAGGATTAAAAGTAACCTACGTGTTATTCCAGGGCTAGAACTACATCTATTCCAAATTTCATCCCGATCCAATCAGTACTTTTTGCGTGAAAGAGGAACAAACAAACATTCATACGAACTTTCGCATTTATAATATTACTAGCGACCCACCCCGGTTTCGCACGGTTTTATTATACGTATAAACCTTCCTCTTGAATCACTCTATCTATAAAAAAACCGCATCAAAATCCGTTGCGAAGTTTAAAAGATTATTTATTAATTATTTATTATTTATGTAGTGTGTGATTAAGGATTAGGCTACAAATTATTTCAAAATTTAATAATACCTTTATGAACACAGTAATGTTCTACTTCCCGAGGTACCCCAACCTGTTCAATGAACCTGTGAGCGCCAGCGAATACGTCAAACTTGTACTTTTCTCCGAAGATGCAGCTTGCAGGGGTTAGAATTACATGGGCTTCTAAGATGGCTCCGGCGCAAAACAACATTGCGTGAGATAGGTAGTATACCTGTGTGCGACAATGGTTAATTCATTGGAAAAATCTTTATTAACAACGAAAATTACAATCAAGGAATAGAAAAAATAACACTAGTAGGTAGGTATATATACAATTGAAACCATTGAGATAACTGCAGACGGTTGCAAACAATCTAAAGGTACCTAGCTCAATCTGATCCATGTCAATACGGGTAGGAAGCGTCCTCAAGACACTGGCTGCATTACCACGCTGTATGGCAATGCTGATGCGCTGAGCCAAAATCAAAAGCTCTCGAGTCACGCGTGGCATCGACCAGACGCTCAGATAATTTGGAACATAATTGTATACACGACGACCGATGAGGCGCGGCGGGCGAAGGTCCACCTGCAACACGGTAGGTAGCGGGTTCGATTCCCGCCTAGGGACAAATGTTAGTACTATCAGCTAGTATTTGTTCCGGGATTCTGGGTATTTTATATGTGTAATAAAAATATCTATTTATCTATGTAATGAATAAATAAGAAACACTAATAAAAATAGAGAAAAAACACATGACAATGAAAGTAAACTAATACAGAACCAAGAACCAAATCAACGAAAAGGACTCACAATGAACTGCCCTTCTGTAAGTTCTGCTTTTTTTCCCATAAAGCCAGCTGCATTCTCAAAGTCGATGTCAACTACAAAAAAAATAGATACCTACTAGATACCTACGTTCGTAGGTAGGTACATAAGTTCGGTACCTACACTACATAAGTACCTACTCAAATACAAATTAGGATCAAACGGTAGAATTACACTTTTATAAGTAAATTAAATGCAAATGTTTAGATGTTTGTAAACCCTTCATGTCATCATGATTAGATACTGAAATTTTGCAGAGATATTCCTAGTACGAAACCTAGATTAACATGTAAGTACCTACCGAGTCTACTTTATACCTATTTCCTCTTTTTATTACCGATTTGGGTAAAGTAGGTAGACAGGGGGAATACCGTTCATCTCAGAGAAAAATGCATTATTTATTTCTTGACTGTTTTTTTACATGAAAAAATAACAAAATAACATTTTATTGCTACCAAATTTTCAAAAGAAATGGCAATATTATATTACGTTAACACAAAAGTAATACTTATCAGTCTAAAAAAACAGGTTTGAGCGCCATTACCCCAGGCTCTGGGTAATACCGTTTATCCAAAGGGATAATTACGATCAAACCTGTTTTTTTCATAAAATAAAATAAAGATATTTTTTATTATTGTAACAAGTGTAATGTTAGTATTGGGAGTGAACCTATATTTATTTAAAAATGAGTTATTTCTTTTGTTTTCAAGGCTTCAGCTTTGCAAACAGAAACAGATGGCTTGCGTCGCATTAAACCTAGAACCCTGGCTAATCCTGCTATTTTGCTGTTATGGTCTAAATTGTGTTTAATTATATTATGCTCATATATTATAAAATATATGCTGTTTTATATACTGGCTATTGGGATAATGCCGCACTTATGAACGCCATTACCCCCAAAATAAAATTTAAAGTAAAGTAAAGTAAAAGTTCATTTATTGCTTGAAATACAATTTTATAAAGATCTTAATTTTGGATAAAATTGAATCATTGTTTTCTAACTTCCAGCATGCAATCCTTTTATATAATTCATTGACTAAACATAAAAATTAAAAAAATCAAGACTAAATCATAAAAAAATAAATTCTAAATGTCAATAACTTGGATTATAAAATCATGTCAAATTACGAGTAAAATACAATAAAACTGAGTCAAGTGAAATGAATTTGAACATTTTATCATTCATAAATTTATGGTGTAATAGGCGGTTTTTTATGAGTATGATCTTAACTTCCTATGAAACAACGAACAAGGCAATTACGCAGTGGTTCTGGTAGTTTATTATAGATATAGGTACCTAAGGAGCCATATGAACGACGCTTATGCGCATGAACGTGGACTTACAGGTAGAAACAAGGGATTGCAATCCGGTCCGGCGGATTCGGTAATCCGGCGGATCCGGCGTGTTATTGGACATACCGGATCCGGTGAGTCAGCGCCGGATCCGGTGGCGGATCCGGTAAAGCAAAAAATACGCGAACGCGAACGTCTTAAAACAAACTATGAAACAATTTCGGTCATTAGTATAGTACAGATGAACTTTGCATATTACACCTATGTTGTTTGTGCGATTTTCTTTTTTTGAACGTGCACAATACACGCATCGTTTTATGTTATGCCCTTTGAAATTCACCATATGTGCACCGATAGATTGGGTTTTCGTATTGTTCAGGGCTTTTTGAAACGCATCATTGAGATGTATATTTATATATTGATGAATATTTATATTTTATATGCTCTGCCGTAAGTAGGGCTGCTTAGGTCTCATTATTGCAGAAATGAAGGTTTCGCCGTATTTCTTCGAATCGAGTCCGAGCCATCACCTTCGATATGAAAGGCACTACCATGTCTGGTTCTGTAGACCAATAATCCCTCAATGATGGTAAAATATGGTAGCCTATGACTAAATTCATACCAAGAAATGCATCTCGTCGGTTTCAATAGCGAATTCCCGCCCATTTTGATGTGCGTGCGTACCGCAGTATATCTAATACAATTTGTTGCACTAAAATGTCAAAGTAAGTAGCTAAACCAAATATTTCAAATGGAGTCGAAGTATATAATGAGAGTCAGACTGATTACTAACTTTATTATTTAGATTTTTCAGAAGTTTCATAATTTCTTTTAGTACAAATAGTACGAAAAATTACAATTAGTAACAAAAAATATAAATAAAACTGACTTTATTTTTTATATATACGTATTTTATTTTTCTTGTTATGTATTATCATCAAAACTAAAAATCATTAAATACTAGGCCAAGTAACTTTGAAATCCGGCCGGATCCGACCGGCTGTGCGATTACGCTAAAACCGCCCATCCAAATTGATATTCTTGAGCCATTTCAATGGCCATCGCGCGCGTCCTTTCCATACAATTTCAAATTACGAAAGCCATTAAAAGGGATTTCATATGTCAGTTTTGTTTCATATGTCAGTTTTTTTTCAAAACTGACATAAGAAAGCCCTTTTAATGGCCTTCGTAATTTGAAATTGTATGGAAAGGACGCGCGCGATGGCCATTGAAATGGCGCAAGAATATCAATTTGGATGGGCGGTTTTAGAGTAATCGCACAGCCGATCCGGTCGGATTAGCGTCAATCCGGTGAAATCCGGCCGGATTGAAAATTATACCGGATTGCAATCCCTAGTAGGAACACAAACTTTATTATTGTCTCGTCTATTTCATACGACGACATCGGACAGTCTACTAAATAAGTCGCTGCCATAGTATTTAGCAAGTAATTAGTGTGAGCGCCATTACCATTGTCTCCCGTACATAACTACATAGATTTTGGTTAAATAAATTACAAAATTATTTAGAATGCCATTTCCACCTGAATTTCATTTTGGGGTAATGAAATTCAGGTGAAAATGGCGGATAGTAGACTGTCCGATGTCGTCGTCTCCTACATAGGTAATATTAAAATATAAATATAATAATAATAGAAATACACTAGCATTTACATAACGTGGAAGTCATCGAAAAAATTAAGTAGGTATATAGGTACCTACCTAGGTAACTACATAGAAAGGAAGGTACAACATACTACGTAAGTAGGTGTTTATAACCTACCTTCATAACAAGATAGGTAGCTACCTACTTTGAACTTATATTTTATTTGTTCATAGGCACAAAATCTGTTTACTTACGCAAAGTTGCGATTCCTCCGATTTGACCTGCCCCCATTTCGATATTGTGATAAATTAGAATAATCAACACAAAATATGTTTTTCTGAATCATAGAAACTCAACTCACATAAAATGTTTTTACGTAGTACCTACTTCACGATCAAATTATTTTTCTTCCTTACCTACCTAAATTTAAATTTAATTTTCAATGTTTATGAAACGGCTTAGCAATCGACAATTCTAGAAATTAGTTTTTCTTTCTTTAGGTAAGTAAGAAGCTAGGTGCTTACTTTTTTCCTACATACCTCCTATAACATGGCTGTATCATTGGCTAAGCTCAGCTTGACTATTCTGAACCCACTGGTTTATTTGGGCTTCTTACGAATACGATCGAATACTCAAAAGCATCTTATGGTGGCAAACGAACGAGAACAAGCGACGAATAACAAACGAACCAGTGTGGAAGTCATGGCGAAAGCAAGCGAGGGCCTTTGTTCCCAGGCATCCGTCCCCTTAGCTATTTGACAGGATCATCGACGTCCATGATCACTATAATACCTACCACTAGACTCTAGACTTCTTTCCGGCCCTTTGTGGGGGCACGGAGGGGGGCCTCGAGGCTGAGCTTCATTACCCTGGCTTCATCTCGAGGAGTGAGGACCCCTCATATGAAGCTCTCTAGAGTAGTAAATACAGTTTAAGATGATTGTTCATATTCCACGCGTCATCTTAAACTGTATTTAATTGTATTCTAAGTGAGCCTAATCACCTTGTATTTGAAGTGTCCGGGGGTACCCGCCGTCCGGGGCTACCCGCCCTTCCCCTACCGCTTCGCAGTGGCGTAGGTATTTTATGATTTTGCGCAGCTACCGGTAGGGGTATAACTCCGTTTCCGACTCACGGACACGGAATCTGATACAGATTCGCGCGGAATTCAAATATTTTAGCGGTCCACAGCCTGCCCCGCAATGCGATGCCCGCATTGGCCCTCTCGGTTGGCTCTAGGGTAAATACGTACTCCCGCCACTTTGCGCTGGTTCGCCGGCTATCGCTAGGGTTTACATGCATTTGTTTAATAAGGACACAACGAAAGTGAGTGAACATGCGGTACAGATCGTCGAAAATAAATCTTGAATCATGAAGCGGGCGAAGTCGTTTTTTTTCGGTTCACCCGCTTATGTTCGCTTGGTCTGTAGGTCAGATAGATCACATAGATATCTATCTACCCACCATCATTCTATTTTTAAAACGCTATCGTTCGTGGTTCTCGATATAGATCGAAAGCGTTTGTCAACATCTTTTAGCAATATAAAACAAATGCGTCTTAATCAGTTTCTTTTTCGTTTTATTTTTTATTTTTTTTGAACATAAAGAATAAAAATAAAAATAATTGCGTCTTCATTACATTTATTTTCGCATTGACGCACTTTTCGTTTCATATTGAAAGACTAGCTGGTACCCGCGACTTCGTCTGCGCATGATTAGTATTTGGAGTAGGTACTCGCGATTTTACTTGCGTAATTCCCTTTCCCGTGGGCATTTCGAGATAAAATAAAGCCTATTTCTTATTCCAGCTTATAATCTATCTCTGTGCCATTTTATCCAGATCCGTTCAGCAGTTTTTGCGTGAAAGAGTAACAAACATCCATCCATCTATCCATTCATACTTACAAACTTACGCGTTTATCAGTTCAATTCAGTTTGGTTCCCCTGGACTATGTGTACGCGTCGTTCAGATGCAGTGAGAAATTTTTGAAAACCCGTATTGCCCAGGGGAACCAAACTGAATTCCGGGATAAAATGTATCCCATGTCCAATCGTCCCGAGTTCCATTAATCATGCCGAGTTTCATTTCAATCCATCAAGTAGTTTCGGCGTGATGCGCGTTTACGATACAGACAGACAGACAGACAGACAGACAGACAGACAGACAGACAGACAGACAGACATGAATGAAAAAAATTACAGTTTTGGCTTGAGTACCGATAATAGAGTGCCCTCCAAAAAAAATTTTCAAAATATCTTCAATGTACAGAATCGGACCTGTTACAGTTTTATTATAAGTATAGATAGATGTTGTCAACAAACACTTTCGATCAAAATCGAGACGAACGATGGCGTACTTACTAAATTAGGTAGGTACAAATACAAAAATGGTTCATAGGTAGGTACTTCGTCGCTCGCTAACTAAACTACTACCTATAGCTAATTATTGGATGTTTTAGAAAACCTAAAAACCACTTCAAATTCCAGACCAACACTATTATTTCGTTTTAAATTTTATGTCAACCTATATTAGTCCACTGGTGGACATAGGCCTCTCCTAATAAACGCCGTAGCGCTTGACGCATCCAGCATCTGCCAGCCTTCTTTTAATCAAGTCTTTCAAGTCTAATTTACTTATATGGGTCAATTTCATAGATCTCCTGTAGGAAGGTAGGTAGGTATAGATTGTAGAGAACAATGGAGCTGTTAGTAGAGTAACTTGCTAGGGTGCGTGTTTGCCAGGTGGATTGAAATGAAATACACTCACATTTTATATCTTGGTTGTTTATATTCACACTATATAAGCAAATATATCGGTATCACATCCTAGGGATTCATTGTGTAAATGTGGATTAATTAAATCAGAGTTAAGAGAACATTGCCTCGTCAAAGCTGAGATCAGGAAGAAGTAACATGAACGACAGCGGAAGTGGAACTGTCAGAATTACAAAATGATATTCTAAAGACAGCTGTCACAGCTTGACTACATTGTAAACAAAGATTATATTATAGTAACTAGATGTAACATTATAAAAACGAACATTGGACACTGTTTTGACTTCTTGCTCTTTGGGAGTATGCCATATGAAAAAAAAAAGATAGATATAATTTTTCAGTTCAGTTTCAGTTACATTCAAATACGTATGTGGTCAATCTGATTCTTGTCTGACATTCTACTGAAATGTGAGAATAGTGATGTGAAATTCTGTACTTATCGATTAAATTATGATTTCAGTAAGCAGGTTTGTTGTAACCGCTGCATTGTATGTTGATCATGACGACCGATGTAGCGCGGTGGGCAAAGGTGCGCCTGCAACGCAGGAGGTTACGGGTTCGGGAATCAAACCCCTCAGAACAAATTTGTGAACGATCTGCAGATATACCTATGTTCCGTTGGTCTGGGTATAAATGTACTATAAAAAATGTATATCTATGCATAATAATGTATTTAATAAATCAGTTATCTAGTACCCATACCACGAGCTTTGAGTAGCTTACTTTGGGGCTAGATGGTGCTTTGTGGATTGTCCAGCATTATTATACCGGGTGTTACCAGACGACTACCGAAAAATAAGAGGGGTGGCAGAGGACCCCTAACCATCAACAAAAAAAAAATTCGCAGTCCGAAAAAAAAATTCTAGCCGAAGATAAAAATGTTTAAAGATTTTCAATTATTTTCGTAGCGAGCAATGGACACCGTACACTTAGTAACCTACTCTACTATGTAGATAGATAGATAACTCTTTATTATACTTGACACAAACAAAGAATACCACACAAAGAAAGAAAAGAAAAACATACAATAATACTACATACTAAGACTAGGTATAAAGGGCGGACTTATCGCTAAAAGCGATCTCTTCCAGGCGACTTTGATGTAGGTATTACGTTGAAAAGATGTTAAAGTTAAAAGCTACCTATCAAGTTGGCTATCGGTAGATATTTTACCACTTACCTAATTACGCTGTAGCCTCGGTCGAATCAGAAATGGTTCAAACTGATCTCCTCCTCGTTCAAGGCTGAGCCCAGTATGTATTTAGTAGTAATAAGTAGGTACAGTTTTATGTGAAACCGTGACTCCACAACCTCTAAGTAACCTCGCTGCAGAGCGCGTCCCTACTCGGGGGTTTCTCTCTACGAGGTCTAAGACATGGTCGGTCATGCACTCTGCGATTTATCTCTCTGCCACCTCTGATATGCTGCCGTGATGACCCGAGAATCAGCTGGGTGTTGCTGGTTCGGGATATCTTGGGGGGAAAACGCGCAACGCTCTTGACGCATTTCCGAGAGCTCCATAGCACATGAGCATTTGTCCATACTCCCTCGCACTAAACATGTTTATAAAACACACCGAAATCACAGAAAGCAACTTCCACTATTTACATAAAGTACTCTAAGAATATGTACAGAAAAACTTTTAATAAAACACACAAACATACTAAAAATCAGTTTCAATAACAACAAAACAAAACAGTATTCGCAAATTTCCACAACGATCGCGCACGTTCGAATACTAAACACCGACTAAAATAAAAGACGAATAAAAATGAAGCAAGCAATTCGCCGCGGCCGGCGCCTAGCAACGCCGCGCGCGGCGCCCCGCCCGCGGCCACAGAACAATATTACTCTAACGAGGCCGCGGCGTTGCCGGTCTTCTCGTCCGACAAAGAAAAACACCGCTGCTGTTATAAACCTTATCATGATTGGAATAAGGTTTTCCTATACCAAAGCAGACTATTCAGTAATTAGTAAGGTACAAAATGGGGCATACAAATTTTAACATCTTTATCACAGAATTATGAGATAGGTAGGTAATTTAATTTTTTTCGCGGGAATAAATACTACGACTAGTAAAAGGATTAATTAACGTTTCCAGCTAAAATTAACTTACCCTGGACCAAAAAGCACAGAATACATAATAGTAGTAAAACATCCCAAAGTTGCCTGGAGAGATCGAGAACTTTTAGCGATAAGGCCGCCCTTTATACTTTGTTGCAGTATTTTTGTTTTCTTTTCTTTCTTTGTGTGTTACCTAGGTTTAAGTACTAAACCTACTAATAAAGAGTTTTCTATTCAATTTTAGTAGGTACAGGCTGAGGGTACAGGTAGGTAAAATGTAAATGATATCTTCAATTTTCTAATAGAAGAAGTGTTAGGAGGGGCTCGATCCTACAATCTTCAGATTGAAAATTGAGTGTATTATTTCTATGCCAAGTCGGCAAAATACAGACAACCACCAGCGTGCAGCGCGGTAACTTACGTGCGTACCTAGCGTATGTATGTATGTATCTTGCGTAGATACCCATTTCGCTCGCGCAGTCGAGCGTTGTTGTTAGTGCGGGCGGCCATAAACAGCTGAGTTGAGGTCATTCACTTGCGTGCAATACATTACAACTTTTTTTAAATTTATTTGTTTTTGCTTTTAAAAATGATTTATTCGAGTTGATATGTTTTCTTAGTGTTGTACTGTGGGTGTGTAACTAGATAAAAAAATAAAAAATTTAAAAAGGTGAATTTTTTTTGCGTTTTTTTTTCGATAAATATGTTCAGAATCATGGTCTGATTGCTACCTTTCATTTTTCGATAGTAGTCTTTTTACACCCTGTATATTATTATAAAAGAGTATAATAAATTCAGTTATGTTTAAAATCCGCAAGCTGTAATTTTACTTGAAAAGATTTACCAATATTCATTAATCACCTATATTTTTTTGGTGTTTGTGGGGTTTTATATTAAGTTTGGAGTATGTGAGTCAGTATCGTGTGATCACTCATTCCGCTTACGCGTCCAACCGCAACATCGTTGGTTAAAATATATCGTCAACCTTCGGATCATAACCATTGCGTACTTTTTTCGTTAGTAATATAAAATAAACCACACCACAACTTCCACAATGAAGTGTCCAATTTGCTACTTGGAATTCACTGATGGGGTTCAGTGCTCCATCTGCCGAAACCACATGGACTTTGGGTGTGCCATGATTTCCGAAACCACCTGGAGAAGATATGGCGCTGATAAAAAGTCCCAGTGGAGATGTCAGTCGTGCCGTGCACCATCGCCAGCGTCGCTTGCGCCCTCGGAAACTGCATCCTTCGACTCCATCATGAAGGAACTACGGGAGATGAAACGCCAGCTTTCAAGCCTACCGGGACTCAGTGAAGACATGCGGTCTATCAAACAGGAGCTGTCCGAGCTAAGGAGTACTTGTGACTTCACGAGCCAGAAGCTGGATGAGCTTGGTGGTAGGCTCACTCATGTGGAGACTAGGGTAACGAATCTTGAGAAGTTGCAGGACACCGTTCTCACCCTGCAGAACGAGGTGAGCAAGGCCAAACTCGAGCTGTCAGCGCAGGAACAGAGGTCGAGACTGAACAATATCGAGATAAAGGGAGTGCCCATCAAGAAGGATGAAAATTTATTTTCAATTGTGGAAAAGATCGGTAAAAAGGTGAACTACGTCGTGCCAAAAACTCAGATAAATTACATATCTAGGGTTCCTATGCACAATTCGAAGGAGAAACTGATAATCGTCAGTTTTATAAACAGATATATTAAAGAAGACTTCATCGGAGCTGCGCGTGCTGAAAAACTTGTAACCTCGGACATGGGCTTCTCAGGGCCTTCTAATAGAGTCTACATTAATGACCATCTCAGTGCCGACCAGAAAAAACTACTCACCCTGACTAAAACTACTGCCCAGAATAAGATCTACAAATTTGTCTGGGTTAAGCATGGAAAAATCCACGTCCGCCGTGATGAAACTTCGAAAGTTATCGTCATTAGAAGTGAAAGTGATTTAAACAAAATTGTTTAACATGTTGGCAACCTCAATGCACCGTAGTATTAATTTTCGTAAATATAGATAACTTTTATTTAATAACATTAAGCAAAAATATTAACTTCTTAGTTTCGCTACTTTGTGAATTGTTGTGCTCCCCTGCCTTGCTAATGACTATTGCCTTAACTTGCAATATTTATTATTTCGTCATATTACTTGTCGTAAAAATTGTCAATCATAATATGTTTTGTGTCTTGCCCGCGTTTACGAATACTGCTTACGATAGTAATCTATTTCGAACGCTTTACAAATGCTACGTGTTGATTACCTTGCAAAAATGCATTCAATTGTTTTCCGAACGTTCTAATACATTTCTATCAGACTGTTTACATTACATGATGTTATATTTTCATACATTGATGCTATTATGTTATGATATTATTTTCCAATGGTTTCGTTAAATAGGAATGATCGTGAATTGTGTATCTACTACCAGAACGCTCGCGGATTAAGAACGAAAACTGAGGAAGTTTTTCGTAATGCTTGTTTGAGTTCTTATGACATAATAATATTTACTGAGACGTGGTTAGTTGATAGCATTTCTAACTCCGAGTTTTTGGATGATAGGTATTTAGTATGGCGCCGTGACCGTGATTATAGTTTGACCGGTCAATCAAAAGGTGGTGGAGTATTGATAGCAACACGTAAGGATTTGCAAGTTAAGTTGTTACCCCAATTTAACTCCTCAGCTGAGGACCTATGGCTGTGTGTACGTATGAAACAAACCAATACGCGTAAGTGGGTTGATCTATATTTATGTGTTATTTACTTATGCGGTCAGAATAATGGCTTGTCTTTTAGTTCTCAATTAGCTAACTTTCTTACTAAACTAAACTTTGTGGCATCGGTTAACCCCTCTGATGCGGTCCTAGTCGTGGGTGACTTTAACCTAAGTAGTATTTCATGGTTACCGAGTGACAATTATAGTTTTTACCCGACAAACCTAATCAGTACAGATGAGTTTTTATTAACTGATGAAATGTGTGCATTAAACCTCAGCCAACATAATGGCATTGTTAACAAAAGTGGTAGAATACTTGATTTAGTTTTTTCTAATCAATCAGTAACTGTTTCTGAGTGTGTTGATCCTCTTACGCCGATCGACTTGTACCATCCTGTCTTATTAATTAACGTGAAATCGTTTGAAATGCCATTGTTGAATTATGCGCCGCGAACCCGTTACTTATTTGATAAAGGTGATTACGATTCGATAAATAGAGCAATTGGTGAGTTAGACTGGAGGGCTATGTTTTCATCGCGCTCTATTGATGAGTGTGTTTCTTTATTTAATGAAAGTATTCATGATCTTCAAAACAAGTTCATTCCCACGAAAAATATTTATAACCAGTCTTACCCTGTTTGGTATAGTTCGGCACTAAAAAAAGCCATAAGGGAAAAGTATAAATTCTATAAGAAATTCAAAAACTACGGTAACAAGTCGGATGAATTCACCTATAAAATGTTGCGTACTAGAGTTAAAAAAATGGAATCAGAATGCTACCTAAGCTATATTGAATCAACTGAGAATTCTATCTTAAATAATCCGAAATATTTTTGGACGTACGTTAAAAACAGATCTAAATCTTATTCGATGCCAAGCTCGGTAACTTATAATAATGTTACTTTCTCTAGTGGTGATTCCATTTGTAATGCTTTTTCATCTTATTTCCAATCTACTTTTCTACATTCTAATATCACTGCTTCATGTAAGAACACCATTATAAGTAATCAGTCAGAATCTGATATCTCTGCTGACATAAATATAATTGAAATTGTTCCAGCTGACATTATGATCCTACTTAAAAAGTTAGATGCGTCGAAAGCACCTGGACCTGATAACATATCTGCTAAATTTCTTATCAGATGTGCCTCTGCTTTATCTTATCCTATATCACTTTTGTTTAGAAGGTCAATTTCAACAAATACTGTACCAAAATTATGGAAATCCGCATTCATCACCCCTGTCCATAAGAAAGGGTCTAAAACAGAGGTTTCTAACTACAGACCTATCTCTAAACTTTGTATTATAGCTAAAGTATTTGAAAGAATTATTTATAATCAAGTATATTCTGCTCTTAAAAATACGTTTAGTCCCTTTCAGCATGGGTTCTTGCGAGGTAAATCAACAGTTTCAAATCTTATACTCCTTAATGATTACATCACTCAAGCCATGGACAAAGGTAATCAAGTCGATGTAATATATACCGACTATAGTAAAGCATTCGATAGAATAGATCACTTCACGTTGTTAAATAAGCTTTCTCATTCAGGTATAAGAGGTGATTTGCTAAGATGGTTTGCATCGTATGTTGATAATCGATCACAGGCAGTCGTTCTCAATAACTATATCTCTAGTTGGGTTCCTGTTCCTAGTGGGGTCCCTCAGGGGTCTCTGCTAGGCCCCTTACTTTTTACATTATATGTTAAGGATATTGAGTTATGCTTCAGGTCATCAAATCTGCTGTGCTTTGCTGATGATATGAAGATATTCTCAACTGTAACATCCAATCTTGACATGGCTGCTCTTCAGTCAGATCTCTCTCGTCTTGAAGACTATTGCGTATTAAATAAGCTTGAACTGAACCCCAGTAAATGTTTCGCTACTACTTTTACTCGTAAGTCTCGGGCTATTCCGACGTGCTATGCACTGGCAGGACAGCTTCTTACAAAAGCTACTGGTATGCGTGATCTTGGAGTTTACCACGACTCAAAACTACTCTTTGACGTCCACGTTGACAACATAATTAGTAAAGCTTCGAGATCACTGGGATTTGTTATGCGAATTTCTAAGAGCTTTACCAACGTCAAAACATTTAAAATTCTATATTGCACGTTTGTAAGGAGTCATCTTGAATACGCATCTCAAATATGGCACCCGCGTTATCAGAAGTACATCGATCGTATTGAAAGTATTCAGAGGCGGTTCTTAAGATACCTGTGCTTTAGAGTAAAGATTCCTTACAAATCATTTACCTATGATGAACTCTGCAAGAGGTTCCATTTCTTGCCACTTAAAAATAGACGGGACATAGCTGATTATCTTTACATTCTTAAGATTATCAACAACGATGTGGACTGTCCTGAACTTCTTGGCAAATTAGACTTCAATGTACCGCGTAAGCAGCTAAGACATAATCCCCTACTGCATGTCCAACATGTTGGAACTAATTATAGACAAAATTCATTTATAGTGCGAGCAAGTAGAACTGTCAATGATTTCAGCAGGATGCTGGACATTGACCCTTTCAATACTAGCATTCACAAGGCAAGGCGAAGCATGACTCTCAGCTTCTTTTGCACATGATTAGTTTTACTTTTACTTATTACTTAAAGTTTTTTTTTTAAGTTTAATTTTATTGCTTTATTAAGTACGCAATTGTCGACGAAAAAAAAAAGTTGTGTTCACACTTATATAGTATAATATGATTTTATTAGTGAATGCCTATTATTAGCTTTCTGTATCTATTTTAAATTCTATTGTAATTAGTTAAGCTGATGGCAATCCGAATTAAATAAATAAATAAATAAATAAATAAATAAATAATGATTAAATCAATCAGCTGGCAATGATTGAAACTACAACCCCCTCAAGGATCTAGATCGACTTAACCGGTACCTGACCCTGTAGGTATATAAATAAAGACCTACTAAGGTTATTTTGTTAAAACTTACATAAACTTGATAAATCTTCTTGATAATAATTATGTTTTTATTTAAAATGGGGTTAAGCGGTGATGGTTGTTTGCCGTCGTTATTTAGGATATGAGCAGTGAGAAAACTTAGGTAGGTACTTAGTTACATTAACATAAACGAAATTATTTTTAAAGTATTTTCACGTCGTATACTACCTACTATACTTAACCGAAATATTTTGTGCTTAGATACCACTTGGATGCTATCATTTAACCTTTATTTTCAAAGTTTATTTGTAAGTCCTTTGATATCCAATTCTGTGGCACGAAACATGGATATGTAAAAAACACCAACGAGAATTCTATGATGGCTCCCAGACATGTCTTCTCAAGTTTTGTTTCCATTTTTCTTTTGTTATTGGATATTTTGTATATCTAGAAGTGAAAGATAAGAATAAGTTGTGAACTTCTAGCTACATTGCAATCTTTAGTCTCCTAGATCTTACTAGCGACACCATAATCAAGTTTTGATTTCTAACTCCAACTTAGTCGGTCCATGTAGGTACCGTAGCACTATCTCGGTAGGTAGGTATAATTCTCAAACTACGACAATTTACTTTTGAATCATCATTTTGTCAACCAGTATTAGACATTCATCGACAATAAATTATCGACAACTACCAGTACTTCACTAGGTGGCATCAAAATGGGACATCAGATGTCAGTTTTTCGTATTGTACTTTAATATTAGTGAATTATAGAATTATACTGCTAATGAGCTGTAAATAACGTAGTAAAACAGTTATTATATTCTATGTACAAAAAACTATTCAACATATTGCAAAGAAAATACATGTAATATCCGCGTAATATCCGCGTCTATCACGATTATAGACTTACCGATGAAAAGATATCTTGCGTTTATCTTCACATAAAGATCCCAAACGGCTTTTACAACCCACAGCTACACAAGTCATTATATACTAAGTTCTCGATTAAATATTATATATAAAACACAAAATTACAAATAAAACATAAACACAAATTTTCATTTTCTCAATCTGACATTCACTTGTCACCGTACGGTATCAAACAAAACCAAAACAATATCAAATCGGCTACATCGCCTTATAGGATGACAGTGACCATATGCTCCGTCTACCTTACGGAACGTAAGGTACCTACTTGGTCTTAGATTGTAAAGAATACCATATTCTAACACTTCCCCTTATTCATTACAATGTCATAACATACAGACTAAAACAAGTGATCTTATACATATTTTACATTTATAGCACTATCTAACCAACATGCTTATAATATTACATTTGCTTTACATTATGCAAACAAGTCAGAAACTCTACACAGTCACATCTATATGTCTATAACATTACATTTATTTCGCTCTATGTCAAACAAACTAGTCAATAAGATAAAATATCAAGGTTGGCATGTATCTAACATTACAGTTATATTTCTGAATTAATTCTTTCACAAAATGAAATCTTATATCTATATGTTTTGTACGTTTATGAGAGTACTCCTTAGCCAACAACAATTTTTGTACGCTCTGATTATCATTGAATATGATAATATGAATGTGTTTACAGATATATACATTCATACATGAAATATATATATGTATATATTCATACATGAAATTTCTAATAAAGCACAACTCTTTTGCGACATTACAAATGGCCAAGTATTCAGCCTCTTTACTGGATAAGGCAACGCAACGCTGTTTTCTGGATTCCCAGTCCTTGCAACAAAACCTTATAAGATTTCCTATCTTCCATATCATTAGCCCAGTCAGCATCAGCAAAAGCTACAATATTTAATGCTGTATTTTTATAAAAACAAAGACCATGATCAATAGTGCCTGCTAAATATCTGAGAACTCTTTTAGCAGCAACCCAATGGCTGTAATGGAGGGATAGGTATCCCTCGACAACCAACATAAATTATTTAATTTAAATATACATACAGAAAATTGCAAAGAATAAATAAGAAAATAGAATACAAAATAGAAACAGAAGAAAATAGATACAAATTAAAACGAGCAATGACAATTGAAAAAGTTGAGCTAACTGCGGTTGCAAGGCTTTCGTCGCATCCCTGAAACGCTGACATGACTGCATTGCCCCGATGTATAACACGCGCGACGCTTTGCATCGACCTCGCTCAAATATTACTTTGTAAATATTAATTGCATATTTTTATTTCAGGTCGGAACTTTAGTATGCTGATCATAAAAAGCTTAATATCGAGTGTAATCAGATCGTTTATAAAAATAATAATAATTCCGGACAGTCCACACCGCATTATCTAGCCCCAAGCTAAGCAGAGCTTGTGTTATGGGTACTAGATGACTGATATACTTTATACAATACATTACCTAAAGAGATATTTTTTATTATACATAGAAAAAACATACATTTCAATTAAAATTTATTTACAACATCATAAAAGTAATTTACGTAAAGCTAATTAAGAAGTAAAAATGGCCCCATCATTACATAGCATCAAATAAACAAAAAGTACTTAATTAAGACACTTATGTATCAATTTGACTTGCCAATGTCTTTTTGTGTAACTCAATTGTGAATAAATGAAATACTAAAATACGAATAAATATAAGGAATAAAGATACTTTATAACGAACGGAAATTATAATCAAGGAATAGAAAACATTACAACTAGTATATAAAATTAAAACCATTGAGCTAACTGCAGACGGTTGCAAACAGTCTAAAGGTAGCTCAATTGATCCATTTCAATACCAGTCGGAAGCGTCCCCAAGACATTGGCTGCATTACCACGCTATATGGCAATGCTGATGCGTTGAGCCAGATACTCACCAGCTCCCGGGTCACGCGTCGCATCGACCAGACGCTCGAGAGCCTCGGTACCCCACGGACCTAGGGTTCTGCGTCTAATTCTTCTAATTCTTCCTCTTTTTTATCGTCTTCCTCCTCTTTTTTATCGTCTTCCTCCTCCTTTTTATCTTCTTTTTTCGCTTCTTCTTCTTCTTTTTTCTTTTCATTTTTCTCTTCAATTGGCTTCTCTTCCTCCACTTCATGATGATCCTCATCAGATGCAAATTTCACAGTCGTTTCTACCGTTGAGAGGGCCCTAGCCGTAGTTAGTTCAAAGGATTGCACGTAGTCATCGGAGTGGCTGATGACGTCACGGGAGTCATCGACCCCGCAAGTCAGGAACTTGTTGTATTTAGCCAGGTCCAGGAAACCAGTGCCACATGGACGGTCCACCATACGGGACGTCATCATGCCGAGGACGAAGCCAGAGCAATCGATTATGGACCCCACGTCATCCTGAAAATACATAAACAAATATTATTAGACATTAATTTATTATTAAACCTTATTGGCGCAAAGAGCAAAGATCGAAGAGGCCTATTATGTCTAGCAGTGGACTAATTTAGGCTGATGATTTGCTGAATCAGCCTGCGATGAGTTTGCGGGTTCTACTCCAGCATTATTTATTATTTATAGTAAGACTAGCGACCCACCCCGGCTTCGCACGCTTTTATTAAACGTATAAAACTTCCTCTTGAATCACTCTATCTATTTAAAAAAACCGCATCAAAATCCGTTGCGTAGTTTTAAAGATATAAGCATACAAAGGGACATAGGGAAATAGGGACAGAGAAAGCGACTTTGTTTTATACTATGTAGTGATAGTGATTCGTAGGTTTATCATGCTGCAATCCTCAGTTCCTAATAAAGTTAACACTTGCACAGTAATCATTGACCATGACTATTGTTTGTGCAAACATAGCATCAGTCTATGTAAGCACCGCATTACATCGGAGGACGATTCATAGTAAAACACTTGACAATACGCTATTTGCTCGACTATTTACTTAGGTACTCAATAAACGTTGGAGGTACTTACAGGACATAGTGCTCCAAACTTATCCGACTGCAAAGATGTACCATGATTAGTTAAATCGTAGGGCATTTATCAGAAAATAGTATATATATTTAAAAAATAGTATATAAATGATATAAGTATACAGGAATACAGGTATCTAATGATTAACCTCTTAAAGGCGAATTGGGTCAATGAAGACTAACATAGCATAACTTTTATTCCATAACTTTTGTTCTATGACTTTTGCCAAAACGTTATAAATCTCCAGTTTTATTTTTTTTAGTTTCGGCGGGCATTTCTATCAACTCCCGCTCGCCTCACCGCAATCCCGTTCTTTCTATTATATCTTATACATACAGGGTGTTAGTGTGAACACCGTTGTCCTTGAAACCAGAGGTTCAGCATCATGAGTAGAATCCAAAACCGATGAGAAAAGCTTAACACCTATTTTAGTTTTGCAAGATTTTGATATTTCATGTCTTCGCTATCGTACACGATGCCATAGTCACTCTACATACTTTAAGTACATACCTACGTAAGTTCTTATACCCGCGCCTTACTTGGATCGTAACTTCATTACTTGTGCCCATCAAAAGACGGGATATTCGCACAGAAGGTGATCCGACACTGAGGTGCACATGCCACGTGCCGCCTGGTCGAAGTACTTGTGTCACGTGTTTGTGAGCAAACGTTTAGTGTTTATAAAAAATTTATTTCAAAAATGAGTAAAAAATTGAATCATTTTTTTTCATCCGTTTTGGATTCTACTCATGATGCCGAACCTCTGGTTTCAAGGACAACGGTGTTCACACTAACACCCTGTATATCTAGCAAGGAATGGCCACTTGGGTAAATCAAGACTAACAACTTTGGTCTACGGTTTTTTTTCTAAACAAAAGTTGTTAGTCTTGATTTACCCAAGTGGCCTTTTCGAGGTTAATCATTAAACACCTATAACCCTGTAAGACATGGATCAATTGAGCTACCTTTAGACTGTTTGCAACCGTCTGCAGTTAGCTCAATGGTTTCAATTGTAAATACTAGTTTTAATTTTTCTATTCCTTTGCTTGTAATTTTCGTTGTTAATAAACAATAACCCTGTATATATCTATCTATACTTATAATAAAACTGTAACAGGTCCAATTCTGTACATTGAAGATATTTTGAAAATTTTTTTTGGAGGGCTTTCTATTATCGATACTCAAGCCAAAACTGTAATTTTTTTCATTCATGTCTGCCTGTCTGTCTGTCTGTCTGTATCGTAAACGCGCATCACGCCGAAACTACTTGATGGATTGAAATGAAACTCGGCATGATTATAGGTCATACTACGAGGAAGGACATAGGATACTTTTTGTCCCGGAATTCAGTAAGGTTCTCATGGGAGAGGGTATGAAAGTAAAATTCCTTTACCGCGCATCACGCCGAAACTGATGAATGAGTTGGAATGAAACTTGGGACGATTTGAGTTCATACTGCAAGGAAGGACATGGGATACTTTTTATCCCGGAATTCGGTAAGGTTCCCCTGGAAGAGAGGGTGAAAGAAGAATTCTTTAACCACGCATCACGACGGAAGTGAATGAATTCGAATGGAACTCGGGACGATTGGACATGGGATACATTTTATCCTGGAATTCAGTTTGGTTCCCCTGGGCTATACGGGATTTCAAAAATTTGAACGACGCGTGACGCGTCGTTCAGATGCTGTGAGATATTTTTGAATACCCGTATAGCCCAGGGTAACCAAACTGAATTGAACTGATAAACGCGAAAGTTTGTAAGTATGAATGGATAGATGGATGGATGTTTGTTACTCTTTCACGCTCAAACCGCTGAACGGATCTGGATGAAATTTGGCACAGATATAGATTATAAGCTGGAATAACACATAGGCTTTACACAACAACATAGGCATAGGCTCATTTTGTCCCGAAAATCCCACGGGAAAGGGAATTACGCAAGTAAAATCGCAAGTAGGTACTCGAAATACTAATCATGCGCAGACGAAGTCGCGGGCACCAGCTAGTGTATAATAATTTAGTATGATATAGGTGTAGGTACGAGTATAAATGATGTATTTTCCTGAAATAACTATAACCTCAGTTCTAGAAGTATGCCAACACGTACCTAATCACAACTCCAATTCAGAAATTGATTTTTGATAACTAAATTTAATTTAAGAGAGTAAAGAAGCGAACAATAAACTTTTACTACAAGATTTTTTTATTGTTTATTCTTTTTCTTTTACCTTGCTAGGTCGCTAGTTTTCGAGTAGGTTGGAGCAAACTCGTCCAAAGGTTTTTTCTTTTAGGTATTCTGGTATAGTGGTCTGGTATTTTATTATAAGCCTTTTTGCAAAACATATTTAGTTTTGACATAATTACCAAAATTAATGATAACGACTTATTAAATTTATAAATCACAAAGGTAACTAAAAACAGGAAAATTTACTTCCACAACGCATAATTTCATAATCACACATCATCACTCATTGATTGAAAGCGGAAGAGAAACAAATGAAATAGTGTAAAAACCAAAAATTGTTTCAAACTTCTACTATGTGCCACAGTATCGTAAATATTTTACAACAGGATTATTTTTTATACTTATTTTACTCCTTTGTTTACAAATAAATATCTAGGTTTATATTGTAGGTATTAGTTTAGTAAAGATCAGCAACGAAACACAATCTGTGTACGTAGGTAGAGTAATATGATATCCCCTCATAATTTACTATCTTACTTCTTACTATTATAATATTTGGGAAAGTCTGTGTGAATGTTTGTTATAAGTAATCTTTGTAACTACTTAAGTTATTTAAATGTGGTATGTAGATAGTTTAAGACCTAGAATAGGACATAGGCTTTTAAAATTTGGAATTTTTAACCTCTGAGGGGATTAAATTTGGTGATTAAGTTGGTATGGAAAATAAGGTATAAATAAACTATGAACTGAATAATTAACCACGTATTTTTTATTTTTACACAATAACCCCTAGGAGGTGTGCAATAAATTTCTGTAATACCTATGTTCGAAAAAAAATCTGGTTTCGGGCGAAGCCGCGGGGCGCATCTAATTTGTACTATTTACTGTCGTTGTACTGGCAATACTAACACGCAAATTTGAAAATTACATACAAAGGGAAATTGTAAGAAATATTAATATAGTAGTAGATTATTCTGCTAAACTAGTACTTCACTTTTACAATCGTCACAGTATGAAACATTTTGATATTCTCTAGCATATATGAAAGAAACTACAGCTCGATGGAGGGACGCTTCAAAAGGAGTGAAACCATTCTATAAATCTCTCCGTGCTAATAGCATCGCGTATCTTTGGTAGAGTTTAATTAAGGCGCAAACAGCACCTAAACTGGCGCCACCACTTATTTTATAATATAATTCCGTCCGTTAAACAAAGGAATTTCCAAAATTCACACGTACAGTTTGTAAAACCTATCATAAGCTTTTTTTAATGCATCTGTAATAGTAGTTTTATTTTGTCTATTTTAGGAAGAGATACGAAGTTGCCTTTGTTGGCCATCAAACTCTGTTTTCGTATCTCTTCCGAAAATAGACAAAATTAGTGGGGGCGCCACTTTAGGTGCTGTTTGCGGCTTAATCTAAGGACTTTACGTGACGATACCATTTTCATAAAGCGATTGGTTAGCAGAACTGGGCCCGAATTCCACTAAATAAATCGCTTCGCCATTTAAATAGTAGCGTGTCAAAATGTCAGTGTTAAACTCTTTTTCTTCTTTTCTACAAACATAAACTTTTGGGATTCATTCATAGCTGTGACGATTACCTCTATAACTACCAATTTGACATTCTAATTATGAAAGTATCTTCAAGCGCAAAAATAGTGGAATACCAAATGCACAAAACGTCATTTTAATCATCTTGATTGAATGGCACTATTGAGACCATAGACTTAAAAAAAATTCACTGAGACCGTGTTGTTTTGATATTAATGGAATTCGGCCCCTGGGGGGTTGGGAGGATTCACTATGACAGGAGATTCCTCGCCCAAAAAAGTGTGACGTCACAATGAGTACTAAATAAGACTATTAAATCAAGAGTGAATAAGTTCCTTCATATGAGATAGCCAAATGCTCAACTATCTATACTTATAATAAAACTGTAACAGGTCCAAATCTGTACATTGAAGATATTTTGAAAAATTTTTTTGAGGGCTCTCGATTATCGATACTCAAGCCAAAACTGTATTTTTTTTCATTCATGTCTGTCTGTCTGTATCGTAAACGCGCATCACGCCGAAACTACTTGATGGATTGAAATGAAACTCGGCATGATTATAGATTTATATACATATATATATATGTATATATACTACGAGGAAGGACATAGGATACTTTTTATCCCGGAATTTAGTAAGGTTCTCATGGGAGAGGGTATGAAAGTAAAAATCCTTTACCGCGCATCACGCCGAAACTGCTGAATGAGTTGGAATGAAACTCGGGACGATTTGAGTTCATACTACAAGGAAGGACATGGGATACTTTTTATCCCGGAATTCGGTAAGGTTCCCCTGGGAGAGAGGGTGAAAGAAAAATTCTTTAACCACGCATCACAACGGAAGTGAATGAATTCGAATGGAACTCGGGACGATTGGACATGGGATACATTTTATCCCGGAATTCAGTTTGGTTCCCCTGGGCTATACGGGTTTTCAAAAATTTCTCACAGCAAATTCCAAAATTCCAAAAAGTAGTATGACCTATAATTATGCCGAGTTTCATTTCAATCCATCAAGTAGTTTCGGCGTGATGCGCGTTTACGAAACAGACAGACAGACATGAATGAAAAAATTACAGTTTTGGCTTGAGTATCGATAATAGAGTGCCCTCCAAAAAAAATTTTCAAAATATCTTCAATGTACAGAATTGGACCTGTTACAGTTTTATTATAAGTACTTATAGATAGTATAGTATACACCGTGATGTGGTATAGTTATAACTACGTGACTCATTGTGCACATTTTTAGTAGGTAAGTACCCAACTCCGCGAGAGGCGCTGTTTAAGATTTCCATACATTTTTTAACTACAGTCGCTAGCGAGTATAGTTTTTATGAAGTCATGGTACACTTACTGGTGAAAATTGATGGAATGTTTTTGAAGATTATGTAAATAGCTAATTACCCGACACGGTGGATGCTGAATGCAAAGGTAGTCGTCATCAACACCTCGCCACATAGTAGGACAGTCCTCCTGGGGTAGAATAAGAATTGGCACTACGTGCAGATCGATCAGAAGTGGAATCATAAAACCCTGAAACAAGTGGATTCAATCAAGTAATTTCGTCAAAACTCGTCCATTTTATCTTATTAATAAAACAACCAAACCAAGGGTCATAGTATCGAAGTAACTACTCTTATCTCAGCATTAATAGTAGAATTGAGAATGCTTTTTGAAGACGTTTCATATATAATAATAGAAAGTAGTAAGTTTGGATAGCTGGATAGCTGGATATTTGTACTATTCACTACAAAACTACTTAACGGCTCGGGCTGAAATTTTGAAATAACTTAAATACTTTATTAACAACGAAAAATACAAGCAAGGAATAGAAAAATTACAACTAGTATTTACAATTGAAACCATTGAGCTAACCGTAGACGGTTGCAAACAGTCTAAAGGTAGCTCAATTGATCCATGTCAATCAGAAATCAATATATCTTTATTTCTAAAGGCTTACAAAATAAGCACTTAGACAAGTAAAATTAATACTATAGGTACATAACTATCAAAATAGTTCTATATAGAATAAAACAAAGGCATAAATTTCAGGCGGTTAATGCCGCAGGGTGCAGCTAGTAATCAATATAACTTACATTACGTCTACTTCCCCATCCAAAGTATCTACAGGTTTTGTCACCGATCCTAGAGACAGATTTCTCTTCTGCAGCCCCGTACCGAATCCTGTTGATGATGTATTCCGTATTGGGTTCCCGATTGTGAAACGAATACTGATGTGACAGTAGCAATAGCCCCAAATTGTGTTTTGTACAGGTCGACAAACGCGAGCGGTTGTACCCTTGGAATTAATTTAATGGTTAAAAATCATAATTATTACATTTTAAAATCCTAAGTTTTAAAATTTTCCAACGTGGAACATCTCCAATACCACTGAGCCAAATAAGGAAAATCACCACGATTACATACAATCAATCTACATGTACAATCAGGTAATCAAATAAATCATCAACTCCAAGTCAGAAGCTAAAATTATACATAAATATTGTAGGCAAGTCGCGGTCACGACCGCAACTTGGTAAACGTAGTGTAGGACTCCCTCCGGCCACGTGGGATGACGATCTGCGAAAGACTACTGGCAGATGCTGGTAAGCTTAACACAGAGCGCTATGGCGCTCATTAGGGGAGGCCTATGTCCAGCACTGGACTAATATGTGCTGATGATGATGAGTACTGCAGGCAACCTAGACCAGATATATTGAACCAAGGTCCATCACATTTAATATAAAAAATGAGTAAGTTTGTAATAATCTATGTTTGTTACCTCTTCACGCCAAAACTACGGAATAAATCGCTCTGAAATTTTGAGTAGACGTACTTCTCGCTCTGCAATAACACATACGCTACTTTTCATCCCATCAATCAGTTCCCATTTCTCGCTGACCTACCCTCCTTTGGTCAAAGCCTGTGACATCTCTTTGACCCTCTGCGGTCAAGGCCTACGACATATCTAGTAGACCGTCTACGGTCAAAGTTTACTACACATTTCGTAGACCCTCTACAGTCTAAGTCTACGACGCGACATCTCTTTGACCCTCTGCGTCAAGGCCTACGACATATCTCGTAGACAGTCTACGGTTAAAGTTTACTACACATTTCGTAGACCCTCTACAGTCTAAGTCTACGACGCGACATCTCTTTGACCCTCTGCGGTCAAGGCCTACGACATATCTCGTAGACCGTCTACGGTCAAAGTGTACTACATATCTCGTAGATCCTCTACGGTCTACTTCTACGACGTGACATCTCTTTGACCCTGTGCGGTCAAGGCCTACGACATATCTCGTAGACCGTCTACGGTCAAACTTTACAACATATCTCGTAGACCCTCTATGGTCTAAGTCTACGACACCTCGTTGACCCTCTGCTGCGGTCAAAGCCTACGACTTAGAGGAATAAGGCAGCCTACGACATATCTCGTTGACCCTCTGCAGTCAAGGTGTACGACATATCTCGTTGACCCTCTGCGGTCAAGGTTTACTACATATTAGATTCTCTACGGTCAAGGTTCACGATATATCTTGTTGACCCTCTATGGTCAAAGTCTACGAAATATCTCGTAGACCCGGAGATATAGGTCCCATGTCAAATTTTAGGCCATATGTAGTTGTCTATTTTTGACAAAAAAAATAGCGGTCTGTTTTTTAAATGTATTTATAATAAATTATTAATTTTAAGTTGTTTCGATTCCTTGGTTATAGTTTTCTGTAAAATTATTTCTGATTTGCCATCATTGATCCTATTTTGCTGAATTACATGTACGGAACCCTTCTACAAAAGAGTGTTATTGTTAACATTGTGTGAACTACATGTTAACAGATAAACTAAAAGTGTAATAAATGAGCAAATAACGTGGACGTGTAAAAAATAACAGGTACATACACGTGCGTTATGGTTACTGACCGTGAATCTTGTTGTTCGCTAAGGCACGTGTAAGTGGCAAATAAATAGGTACCTACTTTATATTTATATATACCTAGGGTAGGTTCTTCAAAACTTCGTCCAGCGTCATATATCGGTGAAAAGAAACTTGGGGAACAAGTGTAATTATGTCATAATCCGATGGCACAAAATTAAGTTTAATAAAGCAGTTGCGACGGATCAATGATCCATTGGGAACTTTTTATTTCATCAGATAGAAAAAGCGATACCTCAGCCGATTGCGAGTATGGCTGATACTTATAGGTGAGAATTATTTATTACACAAAATTTTTACCTATTATGTCCAGTATTTTCATTAAGTATCAGTTGAATTGGGAAGTAGTAAGTTAGGTTGGATTTTATACGTTTTATTATATTTTATTGGCCCTCCGGCCAGGTGGGATAACTGCGAAAGACTGCTGGCAGATGCTGGATGCGTCAAGCTGAAGACAGGGCGCTATGGCGCTCATTAGGGGAAGCCTATGTCCAGCAGTCACTGACCTCTATATATACAAGTACGCTGGACCTCTGATAAGCCGGGCTTTAGTGAGCCGATTTGATTTTCGCCATTTTGGCGCTGATCGTAGAAGTGGGTGGGAAAGGAACTAATAATAGAGATGGGACAATGAGATAAAATACATCGAGTTGTATAATTAATATTATAAATTATATAGGTAATATTATAAAGCTGACTAGTTTGTTTGTTAGGTTGAACGCGCAAGTCTCAGAAACTGCTAGTCTTAGGATAAGCCGAAGCCGGACTAACGGGTACTTAGTATGTGGCTAGCTAGATCCAAAAATTAATAGGGAACGTTTTTTAAATAGAAATGTATTTTTTTCAGGATGGAGTGGAATAGGTAAGGTATTTATAGAAAATAAAAATATATGTACAATCCTGTAATATTTTTTATTAGTTTCCGTTATCGTTTTCATAGTTACATAGGTAACATAATATAATTATCGTACTTTGCGTTTAACAGGGAAATTTGAATTATTTTCGTAAATTTTAGACATCACTACAAAATTACAGTAAACATCATTGAATAGAAGAATAATTTTTGTCAGACAGTAAATAAACACACACACAACTAAATAACATAATCTCCGAATAGACTTTATTACTTATGGTAATACAATTAATTTTTCCTCCATACAAACGTAGAAAGCTAATTACTCCGCCGTAGTCTTGATTTTATCAAAGAATTTTTAACTCTCTGCAATGCTTTTTTGGATGAACTTTTGCATGTGTTAGAGGACAACTAGATTGTAGCTTAGACCTTGCCTTCTTTGAAGCAATACTCTGTTGCGGGTTGGAACTTGTGCTTCGACGCTTTCGACCTAGAAACAAAATTTTTGTTTATCAACAACTAAACCACAAATGAAAAGTATAAATATATTCTTGAAATAATTTACATACAAGGAACATGACGTGGTCCTAATTTTATTTATTAAGTACTTACCACTCAAGTTGGTATTATTCTGATCCATAATTAATGTTCTTTTTACATCAACAGGTATTGTCGGTTAGGTACAGGGGGTGTCTTATGTCCGTCGAAAACCTGTGAATTATTAAAAAATTATATGTATTGATAATAAAAATCGGTCATCGGCAAATTACGTTCTTGAAAGTAAATAGATATCTATAGCAAAAATATCGATAAGTTTTATCGACAGGTAACTTTGACAGCACTATTAAACTTTATTGTTTATAAAACACCGGTAATATGAAGATAAATATGTTATTATTACGTATAATAATGAAGATAAGTTTAATTTGTTGAATATTAGCCGAAGATAAGCCGTAAATTCACTTACTTGTGGAATGGAACTCCACTTCCCTTCTGGTAATGAGTTTTGCATAACTCACACTCTTTCATAGTTTACCTATGAATGCCCACCACTTATTTATGTATGAACTAAATAAATAAGACACAACAAACAAGCTAAATCGCGTTAAACCACCAAAAACACTTTAAAAACACGGGAGATAATACAAACGAGACAACGGCCATTTGTCAGTTACGTCAGATTTAGTTGTCTTCCCACGCATTGGGAAGCTTCAAATAGGCACATTCAAGAGCTGTCATTTCAAAGGGTATCAGAGGTCCAGCGTACTTGTATATATAGAGGTCAGTGCCAGCAGTGGACTAATATAGGTTGATGATGATGACGATTATATTTTGATTCTGGGTGTTTTCTGTGTAATAAAATATCTATCTATCTGTGTAATAAATAGAAATAAGAAACATAAACAAAACAAAACCATAAGAATAGAGTTAAAAACACACATAGCGCATAGTGTGTAAGTTGTTTATGTTGTTTATGGATACGATGGGTCATCAGAGAGCGCCAGTCTACCTATTTTTGGCTTAATATTAAATTAATAGATATAACAAATTAATATTATACTCGCATATGCACGCGGCTTCGCACGTGTTATTTCTATGGAAACGTCTCAAAGCTATTTATATCCCATGGGAACTGATTTATGGGATTAAAAGTAGCCTACGTGTTATTCCAGGGCTAGAACTACATCTATTCCAAACAACAAGGGACGAGGGCATCAAGTTCTGCAAAAAACAGCGAACTGGCAAGAAGTCCAAAGTCTCGGATGAGACTCTTGGGCTGATGACAAGAAGACGAGAAACCACCCAAGCAACTTCGTCAGAAAGGTCAGACCTGAACAATCGAATTGCGAAGATGGTAAGGTGTGACCTTCGGAGCTTCAACACGAGCATCATACTTGAACTTAAGCTTCGAACGCACGAAGCTTAAAACGCACGACGACGGGAGGATCGTGTTGTCGAAACCGGAGATCTCGGCCGAGATAGAGGATTTATGGCCGCCTGTACACTGCACATGCCCCTCGTTCCTGACGAGACGACCATGATTCCAGAGCCACCCGGAGAACTCCTATCCTAAGGCGTGGAGCGGGTGTTTTGTGGTGCACTTTTTTAAGAAGGGTGATAAAACTCTCCTTAAAAATTACAGAACCATCACAATCCTGAGCCACATCTATAACCTGTTTTCACAAATGGTCATGAATCGTCTCGCCAGAAGACTTGACGAGATACAGCCAGCGGAGCAGGCCGGGTTCCGTAGCGGCGGAGGATATGGCATCACAGACCACATTCACACAGTGAGGCAGATTATACAGAAGTCCGAAGAGTATATAGATAGATCATTTTGCTTCAAGTGCGGGCGATCGGGCGGCATTGTTTCAAAGGTTATATACTCTCTTTGGATAAGAGATTTTGCCGCGCGCGTGTTAAATTAAATAAAATTGTTATTTCTTTAGTAATAAGAGTCATTTTAGGTTGCACATCACGAGTATAATGACAAACGCCGAAAGCGTAATAAAAGTAAAACAATGTTTATTGTTGAAGACTATTTTTTTATATGTAGGTAGGTACCTATTAATTTTGCGCATGTACGTATTTGTCGTTACAATTATATGAAACCTTGTAATGGCGTTAAGTTCAATGAAATATCTAAATATTCAGCGCTCGGCAGGCGCCCCTTGCACCCCCTCGTAAAGACGGCCCTGACTAGCGGCCCACCCCGGTTTCGCACGGTTTTATTATACGTATAAACCTTCCTCTTGAATCACTCTATCTATAAAAAACCGCATCAAAATCCGTTGCGTAGTTTTAAAGATTTAAGCATACAAAGGGACATAGGAACATAGCGATAGAGAAAGCGGCTTTGTTTTTTACTATGAAGTGAGGCTACAAATTATTTCAAAATTTAATAATAGGTACCTTTATGAACACAGATATGTTCTACTTCCCGAGGTACCCCAACCTGTTCAATGAACCTGTGAGCGCCCGCGAATACGTCAAACTTGTACTTTTCTCCGAAGATGCAGCTTGCAGGGGTTAGAATTACATGGGCTTCTATGATGGCTCCGGCGCAAAACAACATTGCGTGAGATAGGTAGTATGCCTGTGTGCGAAAATGGTTAATTCATTGGAAAAATCTTTATTAACAACGACAATTACAATCAAGGAATAGAAAAAATTAACACTAGTGTGTAGGTGTACAATTGAAACCATTGAGATAACTGCAGACGGTTGCAAACAATCAAAAGGTAGGTACCTAGCTCAATTGATCCATGTCAATACGGGTCGGAAGCGTCCTCAAGACACTGGCTGCATTACGCTCTGTATGGCAATGCTGATGCGCTGAGCCACGCGTGGCATCGACGCTCAGATAATTGGAACATAATTGTATACACGACAACGGATGAGGCCGGCGGGCGAAGGTCCGCCTGCGACACGGTAGGTAGCGGGTTCGATTCCCGCCTAGTTACAATTGTTAGTACCTACCTACTATCAGCTAGTATTTGTTCCGGGATTCTGGGTGTTTTATATGTGTGATAAAATATCTATTTATCTATGTAATGAATAAATAAGAAACACTAATAAAAATAGAGATAAATACACATGGCAATAAAAGTAAACTAATACAGAACCAAATCAACGAAAAGGACTTACAATGAACTGCCCTTCGGTAAGTTCTGCTTTTTTTCCAATAAAGCCAGCTGCATTCTCAAAGTCGATGTCAACTACAAAAAAAAATAGATACCTACTAGATACATACTTACGTACGTAGGTACATAAGTTAGGTACCTACACTACATAAGTACCTACTCAAATACAAATTAGGATCAAACGGTAGAATTACACTTTTATAAGTAAATTAAATGCAAATGTTTAGATGTTTGTAAACCCTTCATGTCATCATGATTAGATACTGAAATTTTGCAGAGATATTCCTAGTACGAAACCTAGATTAACATGTACCTACCTAGTCTACTTTACACCTATTTCCTCTTTTTATTACCGATTTGGGTAAAGTAGGTAGACAGGGGGAATACCGTTCATCTCAGAGAAAAATGCATTATTTCATTCTTGACAATTTATTTACATGAAAAAATAAAAATAAAATAAAACGTATAAATATTTTCCTTATATCGCGACACAACAGAAGACAAAAGTGCGTCATATTACCCCGAATGACTCTATAGGTATAGGTAACTGTTGCGTTGTGCGCGCATTGCAACGCAGACGTGTGGTGAAATTCTAAAAAATCATAATTAGTGCTTGCAATCTAAATCCAACCTTAAGTTCGACCAGCTAGACCAGTGATTTCATTAATCAGTGCTGCAGCGGTTACTACCATCTTACCTGAAAGTCCGGTTTGCTAGAGCGAAAGGCTACGTGAGTAAAAGAGACAACCTCTGATAACCTAAACCGTATTTTACACTACGCTTGTACTCGCCTCCGTGTACTTACTCACCATTGTAGTTTTGCCAAAGATCAAAATGATGCGACCTACTGGAAGTGACACGAATATTGAGCGGAGTGGCTCGACACCAAATCTGTCAACAGCGAGTACTTCGACAGCGGCTTCTTCTGAGCTATCAACGATCACTTTCCGTAATAAACGCAAACATGGTGTGGAAGAAACATTAACAGCGGAACAGTTTACAGCATTACAAAAGCAAATGACAGAAATGATGGCGCTGTTAAATGCATCAATAAATGCACAAAATGAAAACACAAGGCAGATTAGAAGTGATATTGCAGGTATCAAAGATGAAATGCTGGGTATTAAAACAAGCCTAGAGATGAATGAGAAAAAAATAACCAGTATAGCTTCAGAGCAAATGAATATGAAAGCTGAAATCCAAATGTTAGCTGACTCAGCAAAAACTACTGATACGAAAATAGCCTCATTAGTCTCTGATGTTCAAAATTTACAGACGAGCTCGACACAATCGGCTCTGCTGGACAGGACTCCGTGCGAAGAACTATTGGTCGAGCTAAACGACCAAAATGCGAGGAAAAGAAATATCCTTGTAGCGGGGATCCAGGAATCTAACCTCAGTGATGCGAAGATGCGAGATGAATCGGATAAAGTAGAAGTACTAAAAACTATCAACTCAGTGTACGAAACTTGCCCTGAGCCCATTAAAGTCACGCGGGTTGGAAAACATAAGTCTACTGAAAACCGACCTATAAAGGTATGCTTTGAATCCGAAAACACAGCTAAGCTTATACTTCAAAATAGAAATAAGCTGAAGGGTACCAATGTGAAAATCTTTTCCGATCAGACCCCGTACCAGCAGAACCGATTCAAATTACTTAAAGAAGAACTCAGTAGACGCACTGAAAATGGTGAAAAAGACCTTACAATCAAATATATTAAAGGGGTCCCCAAAATTGTCACCGCTCTTCCAAAAAACTCTACAACCTAAGTGACCAGGGTGAAATTACATATCAAGCTCTCAACAATTACGATGATCTTAAATGTAACAATAATTCACTTAAGTTTCTTTACGCGAATGTCCGGAGTATAGTTAAACCCGGTAAATTTGATGAACTCTGCTGTATTGTCACATCTCTGAAATTAAAAATACATGTCATAATACTAGTAGAAACATGGATAAAGTCAGAAGATGAAGCCAAGAGATTTCAAATACCTGGATATACTCACTACTATAATTATAGGCGGGATACTATCGGTGGCGGCGTCTCAATCTTTGTTGCAAACTATCTAAAACACCATCACGTAGAAGAAGTATCCCAAGATGACAACCAATATCTTTGGATACATGTGAAAAAGTTTTCTTTGGACATCGGTGCTGTGTATAAACCTGGTCGAACCAATTTCAATACCTTTAACGACACTTTTTCGCTGCAGCTTAATCAGAGGAAACGAGCTGTCATCTTTGGTGATTTTAACCTGAACTTACTTGAAACTAACAATGTTGTAGAAGATTATAGGGATACAATTCAGGAAAATGGATTCAGAATTTTAAATAAACTTACCCCAAGGCACTGTACCCGTGAAACAATGGAAAAGAAAAGCTTGATAGACCACGTCATAACTAACTTAATGGAAAATCAATTCCACTTAGCCACTGTTGAATCGTCAATGTCAGACCACAAGCAGATATTTTTTGAAATAAACAAATACCAGCCACCTTTGAGACGAAGAGTTCAGTACAAATCAGTCGATTATGAAAAACTACAGATATTAGCTGAAGAAGCAATGCCTAATACTAACAATAGTTACTTTGATCAATTTGAAAAGACATTATCTGAAACTGTTGAACGTTGTAAACTAGAAAAAACTAAAATTTTGAACCCACCGAGACAAGACTGGATAAATGCTGAAATACTAGGAGAAATTAATAAGAAGAATATACTTTATCAGCGACATAAACATAACCCTGAAGATTTAAACATTGAAAATGATTATCTCATAGAACGAAAAAAAGTATCCGAGAAAATACAACAAATGAAAAATAACTATTACAACAGTGAGTTTTCTAACTGTAAGAAGAAACCAAAAAAAATGTGGAGTTTGATCAATAGCCTAACACACAATAAGATACAAGAAGTCTCAATACCAGCAAAACTAGAAACAAGAGCTGCAGAATTCACAAATGGAAAAGATGTCTGCGAATATTTCAATGTTTTTTTCTCAACAGTTGGCTCAACACTAGCACAAGCTATTCCCGTAGAATATCATAAACATAATACTTACACTATGGTAACAGTTGATACTACCATAAACGGGTTTGGTTTAGAAAACTTAAATTTCACTACATCTCATGAAATTTTAAAAATGATTAATAACTTAGACACAAACACTAGTTCTGGAATTGACAATATAAACACTAAATCGATAAAAGCTATCAAACATATCATTGCCCCAATACTCACAGATTGTATCAACAACTGCTTAGAGGAAGGAACATTTCCAGAGAAACTAAAAATCGCCAAAGTAACGCCAATTTATAAGTCAGGGCCTAGGTCAGATCCTGGTAACTATCGTCCCATATCGGTGCTCCCAGTGCTATCAAAAATATTTGAAAAAGTTATCTATTCCCGTCTCGAATCATATGTGAAATCGATTGACTTTCTTTATAACAAACAATATGGATTCAGACCAAAATCCAATACTCTATCTGCAACCGTTGATCTAGTAACTAATATAAAAAATAAAATAGACCAAAAGAACATAAGCTTAGGCATTTTCATCGACTTAAAGAAAGCATTTGACACTGTCAGTCACAAAATCCTGTTGAATAAACTTAAGGACATAGGTGTAACTGGGAATGCTCATAAAATCTTAGAATCATATCTTACAGGTCGTTTTCAAGTGGTTAAAGTTGCTGAATTCCAAAGTTCCTTAGCACCAATTACATATGGAGTCCCTCAAGGCTCAATTTTAGGACCTTTATTATTCTTAATATACATAAATAACATTAGTAAACTTAACCTTAAGGGTGAACTGTCACTTTACGCAGATGATACTAGCCTATTTTATTTTGGTCAAAGCATTGAATCAATTGTCAATGATGCTCAGCATGATCTTGACCTTCTGAACGTCTGGTTCCAATATAACTTACTCACTCTTAATGTAGCTAAAACTCACTATGTAATATTCTCTGCAAAAAATAAGAAAATAGACAACTTTGAACCTCTCAAAATTAACGACACAATTATTAACAGATCTGACAGTGAAAAGTTTCTGGGTCTTACATTAGACAAACACTTAACATGGAAACCACACGTTCAGAGAGTCAAATCTAAACTGACAGCGTTAAATGGTGCTCTCCGTGGTATAGTTCGTTGTTTACCCAGAAATGTTCGTTATGTTATATATAATTCGTTAGTGAAACCACACATCGATTATTTGATTGAGGTCTGGGGGTCAGCGGCAAACACTAATCTTAAACTATTACAAGTATCACAAAACAAATTAATAAAACCTTTATTCCACTATGACTATCTAACTCCGACGATAAAAATATATAAAGAAACTAAATTACTTAACGTACATAATACTTACCGATATTATACATGCATTCTTATACGTAAAATTTTATCCAAAGACATACACACTAACATTACATTAAAAACTAAAAATGAAAATCCCCACTTACGGCGTTTAAGAAATGCGAATAATATCGTATTACACTCCCCTAGAACTAATTATGGTAAAAAGAATGTAACGTTCGAAAGTGCTCAAATTTACGATAAATTACCAAAAGAAATAAAAGGTACTAAGAACATACAAAACTTTAAAAAAATGTTAAAAACTCATTTGCTACAAGAACAATGAATGTCACATCTAGTTGTTGTCGATCTGTGTAAACCAAACCTGTTATCTTGGCGCTAAACGCGGTAGTGTAGTGTCGTGCGATTCTTGTTAGTACGATTGAATGCTAATCCACCCTCTTTAAATAATAAATAAATTAACTCAAATAAAGTAATATTAACTTCGGATATTAACTAGGTACATATTTCGATGGCACTTACCTACCTTGTTCTATTTAATAGGTATGTATTTAACTAAAGTAGAACTACTTGCCGCGAACTATGCACCTACCTATAAATGTACCTTAGCTATGTGGGTTCACCACTTAACGAAAACTAAAAAATAAAACATGAAATTTGTTTATGGAATCTTAACTTTAATTATATATTATACTTATACTTAGTTAACAACAGATAATTGGTTACCTACCTATAAAAGTTATGTTAATTTTTAATTTTTTATTTTTTATATAGTATGGTTACCTAAGTTTTTAAATTGTATATTTATGTCCTGCTCGCATGCGCAACTAAATAATATTTTAATTAGATTAGTTAAGTAATAAGTTCTCATTTTAAGTGAATTGTAATTCTTATGAGAATAAATTCTTTAAACCCAACTACATGGAAAGGTTATTCCTCTACTACGTAAAGAGGAATAACCTACCTTCATAAGAAGATAAGTAGGTATACCTACTTTGTCACATCATCAGACTATATTAGTCCACTGCTGGACATAGGCCTCCCCTAATGAGCGCCATAGCGCCCTGTCTTCAGCTTGCCGCATCCAGCATCTGCCAGCAGTCCTTCGCAGATCGTCATCCCACCTGGCCGGAGGGCGTCCTACACTACGTTTGCCGAGTCGTGGTCTCCACTCAAGAACACATTTAGCCCAACGGTTGTCGGTTCTTCGCGCGATATGGCCGGCCCACTGCCACTTCAACTTGCTAATTCTTTGAGCTATGTCGATAACCTTGGTGCTCTGTCGGAAGTATTCATTACGAATCCTATCCTTCAGAGAAACTCCGAGCATAGCTCTTTCCATAGCTCGCTGAGCGACATTGAACTGGTGGACCAGCCCTACCGTGAGTGTCCACGTCTCAGCTCCGTAGGTCATTACGGGTAGGACGCACTGATTGAAAACTTTCGTTTTCAAACATTGCAGTATGGATGACGAGAAGACTCGACGTAGTTTTCCAAACGCTGTCCAGCCCAGCTGAATCCTCCTCTTGGCCTCCTTATCAAAATTGTTTTTACCTAACTGCACAATCTGCCCGAGGTAAGTGTACTCTGAAACAATTTCGAGAAGGTGGCCTTCTGCGACGACCTGTCCTGGATTAATGTGGTTATTTGTCATGACTTTGGTTTTATCCAAATTCATATGCGCTCGTGAACAGTTCTCTTGGATATGACATCCCCCTGCCTCACTCCTCTGCGCAATTGGATGGGTTTAGACTGCTGGTCCTATACTTGGACACTCATAGTGGCGGCATCGTAGAGACATCTCAGCACCTCGATATAACGATAGACTACTTAGCATCGCTGTAAGGATTCCAGAACAGCCCAGGTTTCGACAGAGTCAAAGGCTTTCTCATAGTCCACAAAAGCGAGCCACAGGGGCTGATTATACTCTTCGGACTTCTGTATAATCTGCCGCACTGTGTGAATGTGGTCTATGGTGCCATATCCTCCGCGGAACCCGGCCTGTTCCGGTGGCTGAAACTCGTCGAGTCTCCTGGCGAGACGATTCGTGACCACTCGCGAGAACAGCTTATAGACGTGGCTCAGGAGTGTGATGGGTCTATAGTTTTTAAGGAGGGTTTTATCGCCCTTCTTAAAAAAGAGCACCACCAAACCCCCGCTCCACGCCTTAGGAGTTCTCCCACTGTGAAGGACGGTATTAAAGAGACTCTGTAGCTCCTGTATAACGGGGGCTCCTCCTGCCTTCAGAAGCTCTGAAGTAATACCGTCCTCACCCGGGGCTTTTCCATTTTTAAGCTGCCTCAGAACTAACACGATTTCATCTTGACTGATATCTGGCAGTTCGTCGGTATAGTGGCGTGTCAGGGTGGCTCTAGAATCATGGTCATCTCGCCGGGAACGAGGGTCATGTGCAGTGTACAAACGGCCATTTGGACTTCCTGCCAGTACCTTGTTTTCTGCAGAATTTAATGCCCTCGTCCCTCAACCAGATTGTGTAGTTTTTCGTCTGCGTCATCAGTGGGTTCCAAAGCAACAAATCTATCCCCGAGAAACTTCTCGGTGCCCGCCATGATTTGGATTGGATTAGATCGGAGCGTGGACTTCATCAGACGGTTTCTTTCAAGCTTTAAGTTGATATTCAGAGTGCCTCGGAGCATTCGGTGATCAGATCCGGTATTGAACCTGTTTGTTGATCACTGAGACATCTCTGAATATGTGCTTGCTATCCGTCATGATGAAGTCGATCTCATTTTCAGAGTCGGGACTTCGCCATGTCCACTTCCGCTGGGGCTGCTTCTTAAAGAAGGAGTTCATTAAGAACAGCCCCTCTTTCTCAAGGAAGTTGACAAGCATTTGCCCCCTGTGATTCCTAACTCCATAGCCATGCGGGCCTATTCGGGATTCGTTGCCAGTTTGGATTCCCACCTTGCCGTTAAAGTCCCCCATAACAACGTTGAAGTGAGCCTTAGTGGTGTTGTGTAAGGCTTTGGATATGTCTTCATACATATCGTCCACTTCATCATCCGAGTGTGCCGAGGTCGGTGCGTAAACCTGAATTACCTTCATGCTATACCGCTTGGACAGCCGAAGGATCAGGTATGCTACCCTGGTCGACACACTGGAGATTTCTTGAACGTTGTTAGAGAGAGCCTTATTGACGAGGAAACCTACGCCACCCTGGGATGTTTTATGACCCTCGCGAAAGTAGGGTTACGGTGTCCTCCCCCTCTCTACGGACTTCACATAACCCGAGAACATGCCATTTAATGTTCTCTAACTCCACTTCCAACTGCGCTAGATGATGGTTAAATTGGTCAAGCCTCAGAGTGCGTCCATTAAACGTTGCCAGGGTCATTTTTGTAAGCGTGTGGTAGCCTGACGGAGCCCGGTGATTCCTAGCACCCCCTGCCCCGCCGTTACCATGACCGCTATGGCCAGGAATAGCGAGGCGGCCGGGAACTGGGGACCGTTTTTTAGCTTTGTCTGCCATTAAGGGGTAGTGCCCATAATCCCCACGCTGGGTATGCGGGTTGGTGATCGCAGTTTGGTGGTGGGGTTGTTCTAGAGGGGTGCTGCTGCCCACCCCTCGGTATATCCCTTAGTCGCCTCTTACGACACCCACGGGAAGAGTTGGGGTGGTGCAATTCTAAGCCGGCACCACACGGCATAGCCTACTTTGTACTTATATTTTATTTGTCCATAGGCACAAAATCTGGTTACTTACGCAAAGTTGCGATTCCTCCAATTTGACCTGCCCCCATTTAGAGATTGTGATAAATTAAAATAATCAACACAAAATATGTTTTTCTGAATCATAGAAACTCAACTCACATAAAATGTTGTTATACTTCACGATCAAATTATCTTTTCTTCCTTATCTACCTAAATTTTAATTTAATTTTCAATGTTTATGAAACGGCTTAGCAATCGCCAATCCCAGAAATTAGTTTTTCTTTGGTAAGTAAGAAGCTAGGTGCTTACTTTTGTCCTAAAACATGCCTGTATCTTGGCTAAGCTCAGCTTGACTATTCTGAACCCACTGGTTTATTTGGGCTTCTTACGAACACGATCGAATACTCAAAAGCATCTCATGGTGAGTCCAGAGTCCAGACCAAGCGAACGAGAACAAGCGACGAATAACAAACGAACCAGTGTGGATGTCATGGCGAAAGCCTTCGAGGGCCTTCGTTCCCAGGCATCCGCCCCCTTCCTTAGCTATTTGACAGAATCATCGACGTCCATGATCACTATATTACCACTGGAGTACCTAACGCTTCGCAGTGGCGTAGGTATTTTATGATTTTGCGCAGCTACCGGTAGGGGTTTTAAAAACTCCGTTTCCGACTCACGGACACGGAATCTGATAGGTACAGATTCGCGCGAAATTCAAATATTTTTGCGGTCCTCAGCCCCGCCTAGGCCCTCTTGGTTGGCCCTAGGGTAAATTCCGCCGCTTTGCGCTGGTTCGCCGGCTATCGCATGCATTTGTTTATTAAGGACACAAAGCGAGTGAACATGCGGTACAGATCGTCGAAAATAAATCTTGAATCATGAAGCGGGCGAAATCCACCGAGTGGGTCGTTTGATTTCACCCGCTATGTTCGCTTGGTCTGTCTGTAGGTATCAGATAGATATCTATCTCCCCACCATTATTTTTGAAAAAAAAAGAATTTAAAATAATTGCGTCATAATTAGATTTTTTTTCGCATTGACGTAATTTTTCGTTTCATATTGCTGAAAGATGTTGTCGACAAACACTTTCGATCAAAATCGAGACGAACGATGGCGTACTACTTACTAAATTAGGTAGGTAGAAATACAAAAATGGTTCATAGGTAGGTAGGTACTTCGTCGCTCGCTAACTAAACTACTACGTAGGATGCTTTAGGAAACCTAAAAACAACTTTCAAATTCCAAACCAACACTATTCTTTAGTTATAAATTTTATGTCATCATCATCATCAACCTATATTAGTCCACTGCTGGACATAGGCCTCCCCTTAAGCGCCGTAGCGCCGTCTTCAGCTTGACGCATCCAGCATCTGCCAGCAGTATTTTAATCAAGTCTTTCAAGTCTAATTTACTGTCTATTCTGTGCTTAGGTATATGGGTCAATTTCATAGATCTTGTGTAGGAAGGTAGGTAGGTAGGTAGGTATAGATTGTGGAGAACAATGGAGCACCTCAAGATTTTTCCTAACATAACCTTTCAACACAACACAAACAGACGGTGCGGTGAACATACCCCTACGAAGTCGGTTCAAGCAAGAAACAAAACCGATTTTCAAAGAGACGTAAATAGGTACCTATATCAATAACAACGCTGCCAACTTAATACGACAAATATTTACCTATTGGGGGCTACCGCGTGTGAACTGTGAATTTGCCACTAGAGGCTGTGATAGAGGCGTTAAGTGTCGCGTGAGGTCCAAAAAAATTTAATTTTCACGTATTTGAGTGGGCTTCGTGACATAAATTATAATTTGTTTAATTTACCTGTTGAAAAGTGATCTCTTTCATGAAATTATTGCAAATATGGATTATTTGGCGATGAATATAAACGCGTTGAAAGCTAAAAATAAGCGGCTACACGCAAAACATGGAACTGAACAGCATTGCGGCATAGCTGCACGATATGATGATAGTTATTTATAATGAATAAATGAGATATTATTTTTATGTATTAAAGAGATTCAAGATTCAAAAGATTTTTTCGGCTCCGATCATAAAAAGTAGACTTTTGAGCTATACATCCGGACCTTAGTCATCAGTGGCGCCAACTGGTGAGCAAGAAAACGGTAGCCCCCTTTGAGTGCAAAATGTGCAAATTGCAGAATTAATTGCGTATGTTATAAGTTTGGTTATAAGCAAAGATATTATATGTTGTAATATAATATGTTTGGTTAAAAACTTATAATATTAATGTCTTTGGTCATTGGCAAAATTGCTACAAACCAGATGCAGAACCGTAATCAAGAAGTTGGAGTTTATATTTTTAGTGCAGACTATGCAGAGCCATCTTACAAGAGGTTGAATTTGAAGAATTTTTCAGAATTTTCAGTACCTACGCAACAGTGTTGCCGTTCTAGCGACTTTGTCGCTAGAACTAGGGGATTTTATGAATGTTTAGCGGACAAAATTCCACATTCAGCGAGAAAAAAAATTATAGCGACTTCTAGCGACTTTTAGGCGGTATGTCGCCAAGGGAAACCGTGGACCATCGCCCACCGTATCAAGTATTATGTATCTCATTTTCAATATGTTACGCTGGCAACTCCGATAGAAGCAGAGAATGCAGGAATTTAATCTATGGAGTGAATAATTAAAAACGTATTTTTTATTTTGAAAGAGATTCCTTTCTTTTAATAACTATGCTCCAATCTTATTTTTTTAGGTACCATAAAATAATGTTTATCGGGGTTTGTAGTTTGTAGGTTGTTTCGAACTTGCGAATATCAGCATCAGCATCCACATTGATCGATGCTGATTTTCAATGCTAATGTTCGAGTCGCGCGCGACGCGAACTGATATGGATAAAAATGATTCGTCAGAAGAAGGCCGAAGAAGGGTAAAGATTTTCGGTTTTATAATTTAGTTTTTTAACTAACTAGCGACCCGCCCCGGCTTCGCACGGTTTTATTATACGTATAAACCTTCCTCTTGAATCACTCTATCTATTTTTTTTTTTAAAAACCGCATCAAAATCCGTAGCGTAGTTTTAAAGATTTAAGCAGTCAAAGGGACATAGGGAAATAGGGACAGAAAAAGCGACTTTGTTCTATACTACAGGGTGTTAGTGTGAACAGCGTTATCCTTGAAACCAGAGGTTCAGTATCATGAGTAGAGTCCAAAACCTATGAGATAAGGTTAATGCCAGGTTTGTTTCTAGGCAAGATAAACTGTTTTAAAACAAGTCTAAATTCACAGAATAATCAAAAAATTCAATAGACCAAAGTACCTTGGTAGGCAGGTATTTTTGGCGTACCTACTTAACCCTAGGCCAGTTCTTATTCTATTCATAAATGTTCGTCCCTCAGACGAATGAAACGTCATTGCGAGTAAAATACACTTGCGATGTATCATAATCATTTTTACGTTTTGCGCGGTCTGTGAGACGAATGTTTGAATCTAGGGTTAAAGTTTATCATCAATCAATTTTATCTACTATTCAATCTAAATTTCAGTTCTTTGTACAGTGAATGAAATTCACTTACCAAAATAACACGCAACCTCCGCACGTTTTCTCACTCGTAGATTAGGTATTATTACAAACTCGAGAAAACACAAATTAGTACCTTATTTGTCAGCTTATTAAACACCTTACGAACACTTGCATTTTGCATGACTGGGCATGGTGAACTGGCCATATGTACGTACGTACGTAGCCTTTGTGTCTTTGGGATAGTTTCCTAGCTTAGCACACGTTATCCTGGGATGGAAACAGCTGAGCTCTGCGTACATCGTACGAGCCAAGTTCACCAGAGCGATGGCATAAGGCCGCACCATTTCAGTCCACTTTTATTTACATTTTTGTAAGACTTCGTAACTCGTTCGTACTGAAAACAATTGACGCGCGAAAATCTGTGTCAACGACGCGACGACGTGCTCTCCGTCACGCTGGCGGTCTGTCACTGAGGAGCGATCGATCGGACGGCGCGGCGGCGCCTGCGCGAGCAGTCGGGCGGCGCGTGCGGCGCGGTGAGGTACGTGCGGGGCGCGGCAATGAACACTTGCATGGCGGGCGGCTCGTTTGATCAAAACAAGTCGACACCTGCGCGGCCCCGCCAATGTACTCGTGTTGTAGTTTTACCACTTAGAAGGTGTATCGAATATTTTTGTTTCAAAAATAAATTAAAAATAGAATAATTATTTTTCATCGGTTTTGGACTCTACTCATGATGCTGAACCTCTGGTTTCAAGGATAACGCTGTTCACACTAACACCCTGTATGTAGTGAAGTAAGCGTGGAACACTATGATTGCGAGCCTGACACTTACTTGACCAAAATCAGCATCAGCATCCGCTGATGTGTCAAAAAACCGCATCAGCAACAACCCTGGTTAGTAGGTACTTGTGCACTTGGGCACGATACAATACAATATTAATAATGTACTGTAGAGTAGCATCAACTTGCACGGTCCGTAATAATGAGCCTATGCGATCTCACTAGAAGGGCCTATATGAATGAGCGGCTTTCTTCATAAACGTTATATTGCTGGATTGGAGAATTCCATCCATTGAATGTGGAGATGACGTAGAATTTAAATATTGTTATGTGAGAACAGCTATTATTATTTCCGAACCTACTGCAATACTGAATTGATATTTCTATTATTTCACTATTTTTTATTCAATTGTTCGTTTCCAAAGACTTAGTTAATGTTTACTCGGAACTCTCTAACACTCTATTTAAATAGTGTTCCAAACCCAAGCTAATTATGTTAATTCATTTAAGTTTACTGATAGATATTTCGTATTTGTATTTGATCTCGTATATTGCAGAACTTTCCAGAGATTTCTGCACATTCCCGAAAGCTCTAGAATGTTCGACTGCAAAACAAACCTTATTTACACAAAAGTAGGTAGGTACTTATATTGTTTTCTAACAACTATTAGATAATCTATGGCCTATTTTTGTTGGAGACAAGTACCAACACTCTATTCCGTGATGATAAATGAAAATGACGAATGATTTTGAACCATATAACCTTATAATCTGATTATTCCTTCCTTCAGAAAAATACTAGAAATCTTAAAACTATGTAGATGTTGTCCTGCACAGATTCTACAGCGATAATAATAATTCGGTCTTGATTTAACCAAAAGCAATAACCGTCTAGAGGTGACCGCGCATCGACTACTACTAGACTCGAGCGTCTCAGGGAACTCGTGAAGTCATGACGTTGTTGAGCGGCCGCGCGCCGAGAAGTTTTAAAGCGGACGGGAAAAGTATCATAACTTCGTCATTTATGAAGATAATTGAATAAAAATTTCAGTGGGCTTTATTGCAAGCATAGTATTATTTTTTTACATATAAATAAAAAAATCGGAAACTTCCTTATTGTGATGACGGAGACTAAGGTAGTTTTATAAGTAGGTTTGGAAGCTGCACAGTGTTATCCACATTCCAGAGGTGGCCATGCACTGTCATGTGGCACACGTTAATTTTGTTGAGTTTGTTGTATAAATTATAAAGAATCGATCTCTTACGGGAGTGGCTTAGTCACTGTGTGACAAAACTCCCTTAGAATTAATAAAAATATCTAAGTAAAAAAATTAGTTGACATTGACAGACATCACAACAAACTACGGAGGAATAAAACTACAACTATTCAACTACATACTACTAAAATCCATATTTCGGTTTGAGCGTTGCTGAGGTTGGTTAGCGACTTCTAGCGGATTTTTATGGAACGATTTTTTCCATATCTAGAGGAATTTTTAGATTTTACTAGCGACTTCTTATTTTGTTGAACGGCAACACTGCTACGCAAAGAGAATAAAAATACTTACCTACGTTTCAATATTGCAAGAGCGAATACTTATTTGTTGTTTTGTATCTCTACAAAAAAGTTTATCTTATTATGCTTTATCACAGTAGTGCCCACGCAGTTTACTATAAATGCCTAAATTGAGTTCCTGCGAGATAATAATTCCATATTCATGCAAGGATTACAAATCTGTGCATTGTAATTACAACAATAATGGACCATATTACTATTTTACGGCTTAGTTTATTCCTAATTTTTTCATTTAATATTAAAGTATCTTTTTCACAATACAACAAAGCGTGGAGTGAAAAATATGAGAGTAACAAATGCCCCAAACTATATCCTAAGAATTTTGTGAATTATGCACCAGTTGGTAAGTGTTTTCATACTAATTAGGATCCATAACCACAAGATAAATATATCGTACGCTTTTATGAACATGCATTGTAAAGTTAAGAACATGCAGTGTAAATAGAAGCACTGAAAACAATCTGTTTCTTAATTTCTTAAACAATATATTTCTAGGAAACCTCACCGCTGGAAACTTTACTGAAAAAAGCAATCTCAAGGGTTTGAGGCAATGTGTTATGTCATGCTGTGTGACGGAGACCTGCAATATTGTGTTCATTGTGGATGCCAGATGTTACCACGTGGAGTGTGCCAGTGACGAGCTCTGTCTGCCACTCCTGAGGGCTGGGACTCTCAAGTGGGAGTCTCGAGTTTCTATGATACTCGTCAAGCCAGTACTACCCAATGGTAAGTCTAAATCAAATCAAAATTAATGTATTCAGGATAACTTTAACAGGCTCATAAATAGACTTGAAACAATGATACTACGAAAGCTTTACAACTGTGTGGTAGTGTCAACACCTATCTGCTAGACTACATTATTTTCCTAATAAGTTATTAAGAAATAATTACATACTATGAATAAGAGGTTTTCCAATAAGGACTTGACAACTGTTTTTCAAAATAAAATGAAAACCATTTGAGATATTTCAAAAACTTTATTATCGGGTTGAAGCCCATTCAAAACATTAATGAATGTAACTCGACTTCGCTCATATGGCTACCGCGGCACGTTTAAATCACCATTCACAGTAACGTAACCACTATCATCAACGAAAAATACCGCACCAAATAGTTATCTTTTGTGGATGAAGTGGTTTTTCATTAAGCACATGTGGATTTTCACCCACCCAATACCGCATATTTTGTTTATTGACAAACCCATTGAACCAGAAATGAGAAAAAGAGAATTACGACCGAAAATTGGAGTTAACACTCTTAAAGTAGCGGATTTCCTCTGAATTTCTGTAGTAAATTTTTAAAATTTGCAGACATTGTTCGTTTGTGTACTTCACCATGATGAAAATGTTATGTCTACGGAATAAACTGAAAGTGACAGTGCGATGTTAAGTGAAAAGGTGCATTCACAATCTAAATTCAAAATTGTCAAGTTTCTATTGGAAAACCCTTTAAAAAGCACTAGCTATAACTACCATACTGCAGAGGCTAAATTAACATTTCCAAAATACTTCATTCTTGCACATTAGATTGTGTGTACCAATGCGTGTTCATGTATAGGCAACAATATTTACGTAAACATTAATGTGTAGCATAGGGAAACAATGTGAATTTCCAATTACTAGCGACCCGCCCCGGCTTCGCACGTTTTTAATATATGTATAAACCTTCCCCTTGAATCACTCTATCTATTAAAAAAAACCGCATCAATTTGTTGCGTAGTTTTAAAGATTTAAGCATACATAGGGATAGAGGGACAGAGAAAACGGCTTTGTTTTATACTATGTAGTGAAGCACACTTATTCTTAAGAATAATTATTAGGATTCATAAACACAATTATGTTTTCAATGTATTGATATAGCACATTTTTTTAACTAGAAATAATTTTGATAACAGCTCAAGTCTAATTCACAACTGACATTGATTTGATTTATTACAGAAAACTGGTCTGACATATTAGACCAGTCTAGTTTTAGAGAAATAAGTAGTAACTATTCTCCCGATGATGAGTCTATCTACTCTCCATACTCAAGTCACCGCAATGACCTCACTGATGAAGATGACCCTAACAACTTCCTCTCACACTTCATTGCGAACCTACCCGTTGATGAGGATGAATCCAGAGCTTTTGAGAAGTACAGAGACAGTGACAATGACATGATCTTAGAACCTAATAGTTTCTTAGAAAAGATATCATGTGAAGTAGGTGCAAGTGACATCCAATGCCCTTTCAACTCTGAATGTATACCCCTAGGACTTAAATTACATAATGGCTTTTGTAAATGTGTGCTGGGCACTGAGGAGAATGCTCAGGGGTCCTGCGTGCAAACTCTCAGACCATTTTCTAAAGGGCCCACCTCACCAATTGATGCTATCAAAAAGGATGATGCAGATGTTAAAGAAGAAGACTCTAAAACTGAAACCTCATCTACAAAAACAGTTCAAACATTGACTGTTTCCATCTTATCTAAACAGGTAAAGATATCAATGTAATTTTAAGGATAAAGGAGGTAAATAATAATAATATGCTGGACAATCCACACAGCTCTATCTAGCCCCAAAGTAAGCTATTCAAGGCTTGTGTTGTGGGTACTAGATAACTGATATATTTAATACATTATATACATAGATAGGCATTTTTATTATATACAGGATGATTGGTAGGTGGGTACAAAGCTGGTGGGTGAAGGTAGTGTGGACTATTTGGAACCATTTAAGCCATATTAGACGAAGTCTGACTGTTTCTTATTTACCAATTTTTTATGGGAGGCAAAGAAAATACCCTAAATTTTACATTAAGGAGCTGGGCTGGTTCTACAACACAATCTTTGTAATTAAGCTCATGTCAGGCGAGAAGTCGCCATACTTTTTAGAGTACTTTAAATATTTCTATGTATTATACACTTACTTAGAGTTAATAATACAAATATTATTAATCTTTTATATAATTTACAGGTCCAACTACCAGATAAAGAAGTGTCTCTAGCTGCTTACACTATCCCTAACGAAAAAGCTACAAATAGCCACTACAACTATGTATGGACTTTGGTTGACCAACCCAGTGGGGGATTCACAGGTACAACACTATTAAACTTTACTGAAAACTATCAACCCAAGCCTTAGATTTCACATAACATATTTTAACTTTACGCCTTAGGTAATATGAATCAAAATGGCGCAACAGTTACCCTAACAGACCTAACGGAAGGCCAATACCGTTTTAAACTCACCGTGAATGGGACCAACTCCTACGGCGAAGGGTTCGCTAACGTCACAGTGTTGCCACCACAGAGGATCAACACTCCTCCGCTTGTGTTGATCACGCCGCAAACACAGACTGTCAAGCTGCCTAACTCCATGGCTGTGCTTGATGGCAGTGCTAGTAAGGTCAGTAAAAACTAAAAGCGGTATTACACTACATGTTATTAATATGTATAATAAAAAATATCTATCTATGTATATAATGTATTAAATATATCAGTTATCTAGTACCCATAACACAAGCTGCTTTGAGTAGCTTACTTTGGGGCTAGATGGTGCTGTGTGGATTGTGCAGCATTATTTATTTATTTATATTTATGTTATTCAGGGACCCTAACCCTATCTAAGAGTGGTGTAATAAGATTTAGGGTCCCTAAGGGACGGACCCGGCAAGCCTTGCTCCCTATTCTACCGCTTTAACTTACTATTCTGGAAAAGGGACTTGATGTTTTGAGAGTGTGTGTTGAATGTAAAGAAGTTTATTTAATTATTGAATAAGACGCCGGCGACGGCTGATATGCCCATATAAACGGAATACCAAAATTATGTGTAATTTGAGCATGTTTAATGTATCTTATATGTACCTCTGCAAAGTAGGTATTGTATTAAGTATATCAGTCATCTATTACCTATAACAAGCTCTGCTTAGCTTGGGGCCAGATGATGCTGTGTGGATTGGTGGACAACCCGCACAGCACAACATTATTTTTATTTGAATATTATATTTAGGTCCCTGGATAGTTTCTTTATCAAAATTTTAATATCTAAAAAAAAATTAGCTATATATACTATGTTAATGTACAAAGTCTATAACTGATCAACAGCATTGTTTGACAGGACGACGACGCCATAATATCCTGGCACTGGGACCTAACCTCAGGCCCTATCGGCTACCAACCGCCCCTGCAAGACGGCCCGACGCTCGTCCTCAAAGACCTCAAACTGCCTGGAAACTACACCTTCAAACTGACCGTGGAGGATTCAGACCATCTCAAGAACTCTACAACTGCTAATATCACAGTCTTAAACCATACTGACTACCCGCCTGAAGCTAATGCAGGTAATATTCTTCATAATTTTTGTTACATTTATTTTTTCTTCATATTTTTTAATGTAAGGCGGCCCCTAGACCTACAATAACATTGTACAATCCTTTTATTGTAAAATAAGATTGAAAGGCGCCCTGAATCCAAACGAGCAATTTTATTGCACAATAATACGAACTGTACAATGTTTTCGTGTTCAGTCCGAGAATAGTATTGATTCCGTGTGCACCAAATATTACACAATACTGACCCTACACGATGCAATGGAAAAATATTGTACAATAAAAATTAAACTCGCTCAAACTTTCGTTCAATCATTGCGCAATCTTCAATATTAACCCTAAACGGTCAATATTATTGCACAATTTGCAATATTGCGCAATGTAATTGACCGTTTAGAGGCCGCCTTATGAATGTTTTTTTGTCATTTTATTGATCCTCCACCACGATCTTTCTAATCTACGTACGTATCACATTTCTTGAATTTTTCATGAACTGGTTTTATCGTTCGTTATCCTCTTTTCCATTACATTTAACCCTTAATTACTCGCATGAATAAATTTGGCTCGAACTAGGATGTTTCTGTTTTGGTCATCGCGTTCTGACCACGTGAAGTAATTTTTAGCGCGCCAAGATTTGTTGACCCCGTGTGAGTTATAAAGGGTTAACTTGTCGCTATTATTTTCAGGGCAAGACGTAATAATCTACCTGCCCAACAACAACCTGACTCTGAACGGCAGTCTCTCGACGGACGACCACGAGATCACGTCCTGGGAGTGGACCAAGTCTGCGGAGGACGAGAACAAAGCCGTCGACATGCAGAACACACACTCACCTTACTTGCAGGTAATACACACCTCCTTATGGGGTTTTGACTCTGCCAATCACTACATAGTATAAAACAAAGTCGCTTTTCTGTCCCTCTGTATGCTTAAATCTTTAAAACTACGCAACGGATTTTGGAGCGGTTTTTTTTAAATGATAGAGTGATTCAAGAGGAAGTTTTATACGTATAATAAAACCGTGCGAAGCCGGAGCGGGCGCGCTAGTGCTTGATATCTAGCTGGTCTATTAATAATTGCATGATTTTTTACAAAAATTAGCTACCTACCTCAATTTCATATGTATGCTACAGGTTTTGCAATATAGCACACTAGCGGCCCGCCCCGGCTTCGCACGATTTTATTATATGTATAAACCTTCCTCTTGAATCACTCTATTTATTAAAAAAACGCATCAAAATACGTTGCGTAGTTTTAAAGATTTAAGCATACATAGGGACAGAGAAAGCGACTTTATTTTATACTATGTAGATGTATGCAAAACTATAGGTTTAACAAACATGTGCTATCACTACATAGTATAAAACAAAGTCGCTTTTTCTGTCCCTATGTCCTTATGTCTCTTTGAATGCTTAAATCTTTAAAGCTACGCAACGGATTTTTATGCGGTTTTTATTAATAGATAGAGAGATTCAAGAGGAAGGTTTATATACTTATAATACAACCGTGCGAAGCCGGGGCGGGTCGCTAGTAAATATATACCTACATACTAGTATCCGCCCGCGGATTATTTCTATGGAATAGTTTCAAGACTATTTATATCCAATGGGAGCTGATTTGTGGAATTAAAAGCATAAAAAAGCCCTATGATTAAGTCCCGAGCTAGAGCTATGTCTATTAAAAATTTCAGCCCGATCCGTTCAGTAGTTTTTGCGTGAACTTATCTTTCGTTCAAATACTGGTATATAATCTGCATAAGTACAGGTTTTGCATCTATAAGTGTGATGTGATTTAAGAGTTGGAAACCTATTTGACTATTAAAACAGTTAACTGTTAAATAGTTTGACGAATTAATTATGACTAAGCGGGTTTCCTACAAATCTAGTTTGTGTTGAAAGAACACCAACGTTTACGTGTCGTTAAACACAAACTAGTGTTAAGAAACCTGAACCGTCCGATCAGCTAAGGTCTATAATGTTAAAGCTATCGCCACACATCAGAGTGGTAATATTGTAATTCGAACCAACTATCATAATTACATTCGGAACAAAAGCGGAAAACCATGTCTGTTATTTAATTTGATAAAAGCTTTTTACATTGTTACTTGTTATCTGGCCTACTCATATCAAGGCTGAGGCACAGCAGTTACATTAATCTACAATACCTATGATCCATTGGGGTATAAAGGGGAAACCGGGTAGGACGCCCCTGGAAGATATTTTGATTCTTTCGAAATGTTACGCTCAGTAGATTCAGAGTTTGGTCAATAAACTACCTATACTCTGATTTAGAAACAGATATTTTTTGTAAACAATGACATTTTGAATGAAAATTGATAAGATAACAGCAAGCTAAGCTACTAAAAACCACTACAAAAACTTCATTATCGCATAATTGGTCAAGGACAGCGAAAAATATGCAGAATCGAGTTCGATAACGAATGAGAAACCAAAGGAATGATGTGTTCCACTAATATTCCTTTGGTTTTGTTACTCATAAATTTACAAAAAATATCTATGTATTTGAATCGCGTATACACATTCCGAAAATGTATGATCGAATTAGGATGTGAAACAAACCTGATGTTAGCTGTACTGTACTGGTCTCTAGGTAACATAATACAACATAACATCCACGCATTTGGCGACCCTTGGTTTTTTATTAACCATCTTAAAATAATATTACAATGAGAATAAATTAAAAACAATTAGAAAACCACGGCGTTTTGTGTTGTGATAGTGTTTTTTGTTTTGTTATTAGGCCTATCTCCCTTTGAAAAATAAATCTAGAGTCGCCAATGCTATCATCATAAAGGTAAAAAAGTTACACGCCGCGTCTGTTGTTGTTGTTTGATAATTAAGTTACGATAAGAATAAATCATGGAATTTTAATAATGCAGATAAGGTTTACAGTGCACCTTTATCTAGGTTATAAAAATCAATACGACTCTTTTGTATATCAAATCACAATTATATCATAATGCGAAAGTTTAATGAACAGTTGTTTGTTACCTCTTCACGCCAAAAATAGTGAACGGATCTGACTGAATTTTTTAATAGACGTAGACTTAGGCCTGGTATAAAATATAGGCTCCTTTTTCATCAACTTTCACGCGGGTGCAGCCGCAGGCTGTAGCTAGTAGTCAATAACCACACAAATATCATAAATGCGATGTTTATAATGGATGTATTTATGGATATTTGTCACGCCAAAAATTCTAAACGGATAAGGCTAAAAATTTAAATCCTAGTCCTGGAATAAAACATACTACTTTTTCATCAATATTTACGCGAGTTAAGTTAGTCAATAATGATCACTACATAGTATAAAATAAAGTCGCTTCCCGCTCTCAGTTTTAGTTTTAGTTTATTCGGAGAACAAACAGTTGTACAAACAGAATACTTAAAAATAAATTAAATAACTCTTAACTATTAACATGTCCTCGCATAGAGAAGCTAAATAACTTGCTTGCCTGCATTTTAAACCTCCAGAAAAAGTTTTAAGAACATAAAATTGAAAAAAGAAAAAAGAACCTTACTTTACACAAAAAAAACCTTAACACTACAATTACAATTTATCTACTAAATTTACATAACACGTTTACATGATCAGTCTCTATGAATGCTTAGATCTTTAAAACTACGCAACGGATTTTGATGAAGTTTTTTAGTGATTCAAAAAGATTTAAATGTATAACATACCCATGCAAAGCCGGCGCGGTTGGCTAGTGTCAATAATAATATAAAACACTGTGATTATGGTTCCAGCTATCGAATCTATCAGAAGGCGTGTACACGTTCGTGCTAAAGGTCACCGACTCGTCGGGACAGTCGTCGACGGCTGAAGTGCACGTGTTCGTGAAACCTCCGACGAACACCCCGCCTGTGGCCGATGCTGGGACTGATTCGGTGAGAATAACCTCCTTTAACACATGGTTTAAGAACAGAGCAAGAGCCCTAACTTGATATAATGGGTTATACCTGCTCGTCCCCACGTTTTGTGGGTTGTTCCCATCCGATTACGCTAAACCGATCACGGTGCATCCGATCACGACAAACGGCATCAAACAGTTTCATCCGATCACGCCATACAAATACTGCCTTACTTTTTAATTACTTTTGTAAGCATAATATAAAGATTTTCAGTATTAAATATTTACGGATGTTATTCGTAGTGTGTGTGTATATGATTCAGTAGTTTTTAAGGCAAAAATAAAAAATATGGTATATCGGATGGGAACAACCCCGTTTCGTCCCCTTAGGGACCAGCGGGATGTTGTTCAGTAGCGTTCGTCTCCACTAAATTAATATGAGGGATCATTTTGAAAAGAATCATACTATGTTTTGATTTATTTTATACTTAATTGTTGAGTTGATTGTAGTTTTCTATACTTTAATTAAATTGTAAATCAACAATTAAAATTATAAAAAAAAAATACGATCTGCAGATATTTTTTCCGAGTCCAAAATTACTGGAATGCATTTTCAATCAATGTTATAGCATCCTGGCTGGCTCATCTTAAAGGAGTCAGCATGAATTTTATACGCGATGATCACTGGTTAGATAGATTTTCGACCCAATGGAACAACCTAAACAAAGTAAACCATTTGAGATAATCACTCATTTTTGGTATGGATATTGGATATCTTTGGTTTTGGACTTGAATAACTTCCGTGTCTAACAGCATGATGATTTCTATTGCATTGCATGATGATTGCAAAAAAAAGATTGTACATTGTAAAAAGGTGCTAACATTTCTCTTAGAATCCTCTCTCAACTTAAGATACAGCTGAGCAGAATTCTCTATATACTTTGATTAACTTTCTTCAACAGTACACAAAGTAACAGTGTCTCAAGCTGAGCGAAGGTTCTAAGAGAGTGAAGTATTATAATTATAAAGCCTCGACCCCACTGCCTCGATTTTGAAGCGCGTTTTGTTGCGATATTTGTTTGTAGTGCATACATTTTGTACTTAGACGCATACGATCTTACACACTGCTGCAATTCTATCGACGCAATTGAAATTATCCGATGCGTTTCCTTATCCTGCGATTTTGCTATAATTGTTCACTGAACATTTTGTACTTAGACGCATCACATCTTTCACACAACTGCGTCTTTCGATTTGGCGTCGCGGCATCTATAAATCGCGCTTACAAGACGTAGCTGTTTGTAGGGAACCGCAACAAATCACTCGACATAAGACGCGCTTCAAAATCTTTCAGTGGGGTGAAGGCTTTAAGTGGAAGGGACTAATAGTAGAGTGTCTCTAGACATGTTAATAGAACACAAAAAAAGGCGATTACCATCACAATACCACAATATTTGCAGTTCATTTCCCTCCCTCAAACGTGGATCACGCTGAACGGTTCAGCATCGCACGACGACCACCGAATCGTCGCGTACACTTGGCGCTGCCTCTCCGGACCCACTAACTCTAACATTATCAGTTTTAACGAGTCCATCGCGAACGCTACAGCCCTCACTAAAGGACAGTACGTCTTCTCGCTGACTGTACTTGATGATAATGGGAATTCTGCTTCGGATAATGTGACTGTTAATGTCGCACAAAGTAAGTAAAATAATCGTCACGAAAATACATTTCAACATTAGAATTGTGAGTAGACCAAGTTTTCGATGAATGGACAATATTCTAAGTATCAAGGTAAAGTTTGCTGCATAAAAATCTAGAGGGTGCCACGTAATATGTTTACTAAGCCAAAAATTGAAGAAGAAAGATAAATCAATAAACACCCTTTTATAGTGTTTTGATACTTATTATAGCTGACTTGTCTCAGTGCTTATTTTGTCAGCCAAACCTTAATCGAAATCAATAACTTTATTCCTTTAATAGGTTTTAGGTATCAAATTAACATCTAAAATATATTAATTTCTGATTTCTGAAAAAGGGACACCGAGGGAATGGACAAATATCGCGTGAAAGTGCTTGAATCTACGACGCAGTATTTTTTACTTTCGCATCGCTAACTATTTTTGTTATTTCACCTCGTTTATGTTCCAAAACAAAGAGTTTTGTAAAAGTACATGAATGAATAGGTATAAATAAAAAATTCGAAATACAAAATGTATCATTTGATCCCCTCGGAGTTAGGAACCCCCTTTCGGCTTACGTGGTACACATTTTACGTGGCACCCTGTATAAGTATAATGGAGCATGTTTATGTTGTAAATGTTTGTTTTGTAACTACTAATACCCTGTCCTTTTGTATAATATTTTCAAATTGGCCACCATGTTTTGTGATAAGTAAGTACGTTTATCTTGAATCATGTCACGTTACTAAGGTCTTAAAAAATACCTACAAAGATGCTGGCCTTCTGCCACTAGCAAAGTTTTAAATGCTTGATTATTATTATAATATATTATTAACCTTATAGATAAGAACAGTCCTCCGAAAGCGGACGCCGGGGGCGACAAAGTCCTAAACCTGCCGTTGCCAGTGTTGATACTCAACGGATCCAAGTCTTCCGATGACTTCCGGATAGTTTCGTGGAAGTGGGCGCGCTCCGGGTCCGGATTAGCGGCTGGCACGGTTATACTGGCCTCGGATACTACGCCCGTTTTGATGGTGAGTTTTACTTAAGTATAAAAAAGATAATCGGTATAAATAAAAAATAAATAAGGTCGGTTTTTGCGTAATCGCACAGCGGATCGGCGCTATGTACATATATTTCTAGTGTGATATTCAATTAATAGTTTATGTTATGTTTCTAGCTAACTAACATAGAACCAGGGCGATACGTGTTCGAGCTGACGGTGACAGACGACCAGGGCGAGTCGGATCGCGACACGGTCAGCGTGCAAGTCAAGCCGGACCCCATCGAGATGAGCCTCATGGAAATGACGCTCAATATACCCATCTCTACATTCACTCAAGGTATACAAAATATTATTATTACTATATCGTGTTCGAGCTGACGGTGACAGACGACCAGGGCGAGTCGGATCGCGACACGGTCAGCGTCGAGACGAGCCTCATGGAAATGACGCTCAATATACCCATCTCTACATTCACTCAAGGTATACATAATATTATTATATCGTGTTCGAGCTGAAGGTGACAGAAAACCAGGGCGAGCCGGATCGCGACACGGTCAGCGTCGAGACGAGCCTCATGGAAATGACGCTCAATATACCCATCTGCACATTCACTCAAGGTATACCAAGGTCTCACGTCATCGCGATAGATGACGAAATAATATGGCCGTGGTAAATTGTCACTATTTGAGGATAATATATTATTATTATGGTTGAAGATATTTATTTCTCAAAATAATTCAAATTAACAACTACAATTAAATACAATATGTTGTATAGAAAAGTTTATTTTGCTTGATGGTATTTTTCTTTGTTAGTAAAGAAATTATTGCTCACAGATAAATAAAAAATATAATTAAAATAATAAAGCGTACAAAGTTAAAAAAAACTAAGTTTAGTTACTTGATTTAAAGTTGCCCATAAACAGACATTTTAAAAATATCAAATCAAATTTGTTAATTATTATTTATTTTTACTCGCTTGGATGTAGTAAATTTATTAATCGGTAATACAAAAACGTTCTATTATAGTATAAAATAAAGTCGCTTTTTCTGTCCCTATGTCATAGTGTCCCTTTGAACGCTTAAATCTTAAAAACTACGCGACGGATTTTGATGCGGTTTTTTTTAATAGATAGAGTGATTCAAGAGGAAGGTTAATACGTATAATAAAACCGTGCGAAGCCGGGGCGGGTCGCTAGTATTATATATATAAAGTGATTAATTTCCTTTTGTTCAGGCCAACTCGACTCGCTGGTTCAGAAAATGACGCTTCTCTTGAAGGATACACAAATAAACGTGACCCAAGTCAGAGGGGATGTCGACTCTGGAAATACTCAACTTATATTCTTCCTAACTGAAAATGTGAGTACTTATCACTACATACATAGTATAAAACAAAGTCGCTTTTTCTGTCCCTATTTCCCTATATCCCATTGACTGCTTAAATCTTTAAAACTACGCAACGGATTCTGATGCGATATTTTTAATAGATACCTAAAGTGATTCAAGAGGAAGGTTTATACGTATAATAAAATCGTGCGAAACCGGGGCGGGTCGCTAGTATTAAAATAATTCCTTAACAAACTTGCGTAATCCTATTTCTCTATATCCCTTTGACTGCTTAAATCTTTAAAACTACGCAACGGATTCTGATGCGGTATTTTTAATAGATACCTAAAGTGATTCAAGAGGTTTCTACGTATAATAAAATCGTGCGAAGCCGGGGCGGATCGCTAGTATTAAAATAATTCCTTAACAAACTTGCGTAATCCTATTTCCCTATATCCCTTTGACTGCTTAAATCTTTAAAACTACGCAACGGATTCTGATGCGGTATTTTTAATAGATACCTAAAGTGATTCAAGAGGAAGGTTTATACGTATAATAAAATAGTGCGAAGCCGGGGCGGGTCGCAAGTATTAAAATAATTCCTTATCAAACTTGCGCGTTGATAGGTATTAACGGAATTATATGATAAAATAAGTGGGTGCGTGCGCCACTTTAGGTGCTGTTTGCGCCTTAAGGTAGCCTTCCGTTCCTAGCGACCGCGACGCGCGACCGCGACCGGGTCGCGCGACCGAAGGGCGTGGCTCCATATAAATTCATACAAAACCGGTCGCGGTAGCCTTCCGTTCCTAGCGACCGCGACGCGCGACCGCGACCGCGACGCGCGACCGAAATCGGGTCGCGCGACCCACTGCTTTGTATGAATTTGTATGGAGCACTAAACACAAGGCGCGACCGCGGTCGCGCGACCGGTGGGCGTGGCCAGCAACCCAAGGGTCGCAGCGACCCAGTCGCGTCGGAGACAGTGCCGTCGCGCGACGCAGGCGAGAAGCCTTTCAAAATGGCGCCGTTTTCATCACACGAGGACATGATATTAATAGAATTAGTCAATAAAAACCCTTTTTTCAGAGGCATAGATAATAACATAGGTACTTAATAAGCATATAATTTTTCGAAATTATATGCTGATTTTTAAATTAATAACTGATTGATACCGTTGTCATGTTATTCACCATTTAAATAAGGTACTTCCTGTCAAGTACAAAGATCAACAGAAATCTCAACTGATTTAATCTAAATGGCAGAAAGTACCTAATTAGGCCTAGCTAGGTCAACTATCTAGCTTTCAAATGAGACTACTTTGAATAAAATACACCATTTACTCAAAAAGAAACGAAGAAAAAACCAGATGAAGTAGTCTTCATTTAAAAAAATATTAAAACTGCTTTGTTTTTGAGATAAATCCCGATTTTTATCGATAAATATGTGTCATGTATCCGCACATTTCGTTTGATCAAGGTTCGAAAAATCTATATACATAATATAAGTTGCGTATATTGCTCTCGTGTTCTTCATTTTTCGATAGTAGTCTTTTTACACCCTGTATAATAATATATTTTTTAAGTTTGGTCCTTCATTTTTGTTACACCTTGTACAGGCGACGATGGTCGCGCGGTCGCGGTCGCTAGGAACGGAAGGCTACCTGCGACCGCGACCGCGCGACCGCGACCGCGCGACCGTGCGACCATGGTCGCCTGTACAGGGTGTAACAAAAATGAAGGACCAAACTTAAAAATATATTATTATACATGGTGTAAAAAGACTACTATCGAAAAATGAAGGGTAGCAATCAGACCATTATTCTGAACATTTTTATCGAAAAAAAAACCGAAAAAAAATTAACCTTTCTTGAAATTTTTATTTTTTTAATATAGTTACACACCCATAGTACAACACTAGGAAAACATATCAACTCGAATAAATCATTTTTAAAAGCAAAAATAAATAAATTACAAAAAAGTCAAAAGTCAAAGTGCTTTATTTCCATAAGACCTTACAGGACACTTGGACACGTCATAAAATTCATTTAATAAATAATTAAAACTAGAGTAAAGAAGCGAACAAGAAACCTTTACCTTGTTAGGTTGTTCGTTTTCGAGTTGGAGCAAAACTCGTCCCAAGCTTTTTTATCATCCAAATAATCAGATATTTTATAGTAAGCCTTTTTACAAAGAACAGTTTTGACAATTTGTTTGAATTTATTTAAAAACAAAACTATGTATTTTGCACCCAAAGTACAGCGCAAAGTGATCAACCTCAACTCACTCAGCTGTTTAAGGTCACGTGCACTAACACGAGAGCGAGATACGCAACATATATAATTTCCAAACATCATCATCATCATCAGCCTATATTAGTCCACTGCTGGACATAGGCCTCCCCTAATGAGCGCCATAGCGCCCTGTCTTCAGCTTGCCGCATCCAGCATCTGCCAGCAGTCCTTCGCAGATCGTCATCCCACCTGGCCGGAGGGCGTCCTACACTACGTTTGCCGAGTCGCGGTCTCCACTCAAGAACACGTTTACCCCAACGGTTGTCGGTTCTTCGCGCGATATGGCCGGCCCACTGCCACTTCAACTTGCTAATTCTTTGAGCTACGTCGATAACTTTGGTTCTCTGTCGGATGTATTCATTACGAATCCTATCCTTCAGAGAAACTCCGAGCATAGCTCTTTCCATACTAATACTACTAATTCTGCTAGCTCTTTCCATAGCTCGCTGAGCGACTTTAAACTGGTGGACCAGCCCTTCTGTGAGTGACCACGTCTCAGCTCCGTAGGTCATGACGGGTAGGACGCACTGATTGAAAACTTTTGTTTTCAAACATTGCGGTATGGATGACGAGAAGACTTTCCAAACATAGTATCAATCAATTATTAATTTAAAATCAGCATATAATTTCGAAAACTTATATGCTTATTAAGTATGATATTATCTATGCCTCCGAAAAGGGTTTTTATTGACTAATTCTATTAATATCATGTCTTCGTGTGATGAAAACGGCGCCATTTTGAAAGGCTTCTCGCCAGCGTCGCGCGACGGCACTGCCTCCGACGCTGCGACCCTTGGGTCGCTGGCCACGCCCACCGGTCGCGCGACCGCGGTCGCGTCTTGTGTTTAGTGCTCCATACAAATTCATACAAAGCAGTGGGTCGCGCGACCCAATTTCGGTCGCGCGTCGCGGTCGCGCGTCGCGGTCGCTAGGAACGGAAGGCTACCTTTAATATTCTAGTGAAGTAACCGACTCGCGACGAAATTAATGGCGCAGCGGGTTCGATTCCCGCCCCGGAACAAATTTGTGTACGATTTGAAGAAATTTGTTCCGTTGGTGTTCCAGGGTGTTTCCTATGTATGATAAAAAGAAATATCTATATTTATCTATCTGTAATGTATTTATATCAGTCATCTAGAACCCATAACACAAGCTATGAGTATCAGACACAAGTTGCCATCAACAAAGAAATCAAATCAAGCTTTGAGTAGCTTACATTCTACTACACGATATTCAGGGACCCTTACCCTAACTAAGAGAGGTGTAATAAGATTTAGAACGGCGACCGGACGGACTCGGCAAGCCTTGCTCCCTAATCGCCCTAACTACCGGGCCCTGAATATAATACACGATGTATTGGAATACCGCTTTAAAGGCTATATGGTGGTGTGTGGATTGTCCAGCATTATAAAGAAATACAGACTTTATTAATTACTCCTAGTAAATAATTATGTAGGTATAATTTGTAATAATCTATGTATATAAAAATGAATCCCTATTTCCCTTGGTCACGGCATCACGCCTGAACGGCTGGACCGATTTCGCTAATTCTTTTTTTGTTCTGTTCGTTATTATCAGGAGAAGGTTCTTATGAAAGAAAAAATTAAGGAAATTGCGCGGAAAATTCGAATTAAATTTTCAAAAGTTAAGATAGGACAACGTCTGTCGGGACAATTTAAATTAAATTGAATAGGCGGTAATTCCAAGTATTCTATCACATATATTTATGTTTCCAGAACAATGTAGTGGAAGGGCTAGGGGCGTTAGAGCGGGCGCGCACGGCGGCGCGCGTGGAGCCACTCGCCCGCGTGCGCTCGACGCGCTGCCTGTCGGCGTGCAGCGGGCGCGGCGCGTGCGACCGCGCGACGCGCACCTGCCGCTGCGACGCCTTCTGGATGCAGAGCCTCTTCAACCAGCTGGACCCGGACGCGCCGCCCGACTGTGGTAACTATAACTAGCAGCAATACTGATGCAGATACAGTATGACCTCTTTAATCCGAACTTCGAAAATTTACCCCCTGTTCGGATTCGTGGAGCATTCGGATTATAGTACCTACACAGTATTTATTAGAGATGGGCCGAACATGGGTTTCACCAAATACGAATATTTGGCCGAATATTCGGTACATTTGATTTCGTTCCGTCGCACAAATGCAAGTCTAAACTTCATAATCTACTAAGGTGTTGTGATTTGATTCAGCTATTCTCTAACACAATAAAGACTGACCGAAATAAATATCTTATTTATTTTCCTTCAATTAAAGCCTGTATAATATATTATTATAAAGAGTTAACACAGAAGCCTAATCCCAAAACAGCTAGATAACTATATTCTGCATAAAGTTATTATGGATTCCTTGCCTACCCTGCAAGGGATCCGGCGTGAAGATATTAATTGAAGTTATTATCTTTTTACCAAACTACTTTAATTGAAAATAAAGCTTCAGTGACGACAAAATCAGAAAGCTACTCTCTAAAATACGTACTTCATTACTTACTGTATTTTCATGATTTGAGTGTACAGTACACTTAAATCATGATAATACACGGGCCTTAACAGTAAAAACTTTGAGTATCACTTTGCCGAACATTACGTGATTCAGCCGAATATTCGGCCAAATATGAATATTCGGTAAAGCTGCCGAATAACGAATATAAAACGAATATTCGGCCCATCTCTAGTATTTATAGGATATTTTTATGAAATAAAATGAATATTTTGTATCGTGAAATCTTTATTTATTAAACTTTATAAATGAAATCCACTATTAATGTTTGTCGGGAGTTATTTAATGACATACAAAAAGCTTTGTCTCGTATTTTACGTAAAAGCATTTTATCTGGTAAAGGAAACAAATGCGCGAGACAACTACTTTCTCTGCTTTCGGCAAGCAACTGGCGAGAAGGCACCGCGTGAAAGCGGGCGGGGATGGGGGCGTTTGGATTTCAGAGGTGTTCGGATTAGAAGGGGTTCGGATTAAAGAGGTCCTACTGTAGTTATTGCCTCCATCTGATCACTATTTTAATCACACTTCATTACATAGTATAAAACAAAGTCACTTTCCACTGTCTGTCTGCTTAGATCTTTAAAACTAAACAACCGATTTCAAAGTGGTTTTTATTAAAAAAAAAGAGTAATTCAAGGGGAAGGATTAAAATAAAAACAAACATTTGACATACAGAAAGATACAATTGTAACGCTTTTAAAAATGTGAGTGGGGAGGAGGGAAGGTGGAGGGAGGAGGACCTATAGTTGTTGAGAGGTAGGTATACAAATAAAAGTTTAGTTAGAGATACAATATAAACATAGTTTTATTAAATTTTACAAGAGCAAAGTTTTGGTATTGTTGGGCGCCTTAGGGTAAAGTAAAATTATGTTCAGCGGTAGAGCATAGAGTAAAATAACAGGGTGTGGTAGCCTACATTCAACTTCTTAGCAACCAGATAATTAAGAAATCTACAGTTATTTAATTTATAGCACGGATGATGTTCAGCGAGTGGAGTAAGTAACAGAGGGTTCCGGATGTTTCCAGAGTGAGGTTAGTTTTGGGTCACAGCACAATTAAATAAATGAGACACGGGGACCAGGGTCCAGCCGTGTTACCAGTAAGCTATCGCTGTCGGTCCAAAGGTCAGGCAGGCACAAAAGAAGGGGCTTGCACTGTACCGCACCGAACAGCCTCCGAGCGGTCTCTCTCCGACCACTCTCCAGGGACAGCACATACAAAGATTTCACCCGCTCAGCTAGATCCTGCAGCCAGATAGCTGTAGGACAAAATAGATATATTATAGACAGAACGCGTACTATCTCTAGCGACACGTGGCGCTGAGAAATTTATATAGAAATATACCTGATCGAGATCGAACGCTCCAAACCGTAGGAGGAAGACGACACGGCCTCTTGCGTATTCCACGCGGGCAGGCAACTGCAACCACGGTACCACGGATGCCACGAGGTCACACTGGGGCTCCGGGTGCAGGATCCTGGAGTTTTACAGAAACAACGGACGGTAAGGCAGACCGCTGGCGAAACCACGCACAGGCTGATGGCCAGAATACGTACCAGCTGAAGAGGTATCACGAGGTTTCAAGGATTATGTAGGAATCTGACCAGCCGTGATCGATGTCCGGGACAAAAGAAAGGAATGACTCGACAACGCGACCCGACAGTAGAATAGACAGACGTCACTTTGGAGCTGTCACTGTCAACTCCAATTTGTGACGCTAAGACGCAGACCCTAGAATGGTTCCGTGGACACAGAGCCAATAAATCAAGAATGGGGCCTTACACAATGACACAAAATATTTTCAATACAAAAAAGAAAGTGACTGCAGCAGTGGACTTATAGAGCATTATGTGTTATATATTCTGTATTTATAATGTAATTTCGTTTCTAAAATGTATCTTCCATCTTTTTCTAGACTGGTCGGTGGTGTACGCGAGCCTGGGCGGGGTGGGCGCGCTGTGCGCGGTGTGCGCGTGCTGCTGGGGCGGCGTGCGGCTCGCGCGTCGCCTCTGCGCGCCCCGCAAGCCGCGCGCGCGCTCCAAGTACCGCCTGCTGCCGCTCGCGGACGCAGAGGACAAGCCTTGTGAGTACGCACTGCACTTAGTACGAGCCTGGGCGGGGTGTGCGCGTGCTGCTGGGGCGGCGTGCGGCTCGCGCGTCGCCTCTGCGCGCCCCGCAAGCCGCGCGCGCGCTCCAAGTACCGCCTGCTGCCGCTCGCGGACGCAGAGGACAAGCCTTGTGAGTACGCACTGCACTTAGTACGAGCCTGGGCGGGGTGGGCGCGCTGTGCGCGGTACAACTTTTTTTATATCGACGACCAATGTGGCGCGGTGGGCGAAGGTACGCCTGCGACGTAGGAGGTTGCGGGTTCGATTTCCGCCTCGGGATAAATCGATAAAAACAACTTCGATAATGCGTGAAATTTCAAGTCGGTTATTACTTTTTTAAATAAATAAAAATTCCATTCAAAAACATTAGCTGTCAGAAAAAGTGATAGGGAAGCAGAAAAATATCTAGGTTTTTGAATTGTGGTATAAGCAGCGTAACGTGTCATTATCCGCAGCCCCGTTTTATTACTCAGCTGTGTTCTCCTGTTCAAACTATTTGGTTTGAACAGGAGAACACAACTGAGTAATAAACACAGAACACAACCTTCGAGATACCCGAGATTCTGACTCATTTAATAACAAATCTCCTAATATTATTCTTCTCATTCCAGTCACAAGCAAAGACCTCCTCTCGGAAACTGAAACAGACTCCGACGTGCTATTCGAGTCAAAAACCAAGACAACAACATTCGGAGCTCGCTCGAACGGAGACATCCAATCCAATGGGTGGAAGAGAAACGGACACCACAAAACTGGACGGAAGATCAAGACGTAGCTCAGAGCTTTCCTGGTGAGCTGTTGCCGTTCCAAGTTGTACTTAGCGCGGCCACGCAGGACTGATGAGGAGCCCATCCTTTCGTAGGCAACACCGTCCATTGGACATCCGACACTACATTGGACATCCGACACCTTCCATTGGACATCCGACACTGTCCATTGGACATCCGACACTGTCCATTGGACATCCGACACAGTCCATTGGACATCCGACACCGTCCATTGGACATCCGATACCTTCCATTGGACATCCGAGCTAGCGAAACGCTCCGAAAGAAGTGTACCCAGTTTTTGGGTCCAGTTGAATTAGAACGACGTTATCTGTGTATTTTATAAGACCACCAGTGACCGGTGTTTATTTTATTTTCCTTAGAACTCAAGCGTATCTACAATCGATAGTCAACTAATATCTGCCTAGAAATTATGTCTCTTTGACTCCAGTACGTTAAAATCGCGTTCATTTATTCCTTAACAGTTTGTCTAAGTCTCCGTTGAACAAAGGTAAAAGAAATATCTGATCAGACACAGTTGCTAACACAACTCACTGGAAAGTGCCAGTTAGTGCAAGTAAATTTCGATAGTCATACGACATACCTTCGATTGTAGATATTGGTCCGAGAGTGAAGTGTTGACATAATAAATAAAAACGATGTGTTTGGGGTTCATGTGTCGATCTAAATAGAACTTTGCTAGCAGTAGTTAGATAGCGAAATAGTCTAGCTAGATGTTATAGTCACCCTATATATACAAAATACGTATGTATATGTCACCGTTAAATTGCAAATAACGTTAGATTATAATCTATCTCGCGAGATTATAAACTGTCGATAGATTGTGAACCGTAACATTTCATTACAATTTAACGCATTATTTTTCGGTAGATTATAATCTATCGAAGTGAAACCGTCAAATCACAATCTTACAATTTTCAAACTATGTTCTATACGAAGACCTGATCCCTGATTGGTCAGCCTTACAGTAGACTGCTCTGTGTCCATAGAGTTAGGAATGAAACATAGGTGTCAGTCAAATAAAATAAATGCACTTTAAGAATAATTGAGTTCTTGTTTTTATTTTTTTATTTTTGACTTCCGATGTGGCGCGGTGGGCAAAGGTCCGCCTACGACACAGGAGGTTGCGGGTTCGATTCCCGCCTCGGAACAAATTTGTGAACGATCTCCAGAAATTAATTATATCAGTCATCTAGTACCCATAACACAAGCTCTGCTTAGCTTGGAGCTAGATGATGCTGTGTGGACTGTCCGGAATTATTTATTTATTTATTATTAAGTAGGTACTTAATCAATAATTCTGATATCACATGGTCTCAAAATAAGAAAATCAGAAACGTAAAAATATTTTCTCCTCAAACACAACGTAAAATTGAAAAAATAATGAAAATTTCTTATAGAAAAAAACTATCACAAAATTAAATCAAAATATAAAAAAAAACAAGTCGAAATATAGTAATGTTTTTGAAAACATAATTTTACTGTGTTGTAGTTACCAACTCGTCTAACAACTTTAAAACACTTTGTATTCTTTGATTTCTCCATTGTATTTTTTTACTATTTTCATTATGCCCGCTGTAATAGGTTTGTAACTCTGTGGTAAATTCATCCTGATTAAATCAGCGCGCTAGGTGCGTTCTGTTTTACAATTTGACGGTTTCACTTCGATAGATTATAATCTACCGAAAAATAAAGCGTTAAATTATAAGCAAATGTTACGGTTTACAATCTATCGACAGATTACAATCTCGCTAGATAGATTGTAATCTAACGTTATTTACAATTTAACGGTGACATATATAAAGCGCCAACAATATACGCTTATCGTTCAAATTGGACAACGCACAGTAGAGTTTTGTAGCTTTTTATATCGTAATTGTTCGCTTCTAGAAAATTTACTAAAACTGTGAATAGGTGAAGTTTCTCTTCCATAGAAGCTATAGCAATGTTGAATGATTGTCAAAAATATTATAATACTGTATGTTGATAAAAAGAAAAAATATACATAAAAAAAATAACTATAGTGAAATGTGAACTAACCTTATACCTAGTTAATCAGTTTCATTATCATTATTGTTGTAAAGTACCATTTTGTAGGGACTAATGTAGTGTTTAAAAATTATATAATTAAATTAAATTTAATAAGGGTCTGTCTCACAATAGTCAAGTAAGTTCCCGTTAAATTAACTGACAGGTATCTATGGTGCTGTCTCTTTCGTATTAAAGTTGTCAGTAGGCGAAGAAAATATTGTTATATATCAAGTAAATTCCTTTCAATAATAATCAATAATAATCATATTGGTTCCATTAAGAATCTTTTTTCTCATTAAAACTATTAAAAAAAATTGCGTCACAAATTGGATCTACTGAGAATAAACTACGAAACTGACGTTATAAGGCCTGATTTTTAGATACAAACAACTTTTACAATAACTGGTAAATGAGAAGTCAGAATTTAATAAACCTTTTTACCTATAATAAGATAAAAATATTTTTTATCTTGCCATAATATTCATCTATAAATTGAAATAATTTAAACGTAATAGTCTCTAGTTCTAATAAAATAAATTTATTAACGTAGTTTATCTAGAAAACCAACATTGATATCCCCATTTACAAGTTGCATTTGAGCAAACAAAATGCAATCGTCACTTTCAATACTGCTTTTACGTCGTTTGCACGATGACTTGTTAAACCTTTTCAGTCGATTACAATTTAAGGAAGTGATTGATGATTCCTGTTGTAAGATATGCAAAATTTGCGAAAATTGCACCCCATTTTATTTATATTAGTATTTAGATTGTGGTTCCAACCTTCTGCGGCATTATTGGTGCGATGATGCAGCCCATACACACACCAGATTTTAAAATATTCATCTTTCATCCAATTTTTTTCGAAATAATTTACGAATTTATGTAAATCGTTGTCAGGCATAATTTCTTTCTTAATAAAATTCCAGCCCTCTTCTATACAATTTTCATGGAGTAGGAAGGGGAAGTTTAGTGCAAATAGTAACGATCCTTCTATTATTTTTCGTTTTCTTAATGATATATCATATCAAAGAGACTATTACTTTGTTGTAAATAGATTGATTACCTATTACCCTATATCAGAAAATATACCTATTTTTTAAGAAGCGATTATATAGAATCAGCCCGAAGCAAAACAAGAACTTTTTAATCAGAGTGAACAAATTATTGTTAGATCAAAGTAATTAATTTTGGCTCTAAAGGATAAAAAGTATTAAATATTACCACAGGAACCAAATGGATCTTGATCATTGGGTCTACAGAAAGTAAAAGTTCTTCGTAGAACAAAATCATCAAAATTGGATCTAAAGACAAAAGGTATTCTCACTGGAACAAAATCAATTTGATCATTGGATCTACAGATGATAAAAGTTCTTGTTAGAACCAAATCATCAGAAATGGATCTAAAGAGAAAAAGTTTTCTCAATGGAACCAAATGGATCTTGATCAATGGATCTACAGAGAGTAAACGAGTAAATTAATAGGAACTTACTTTTCGATGGTGAAACAAGCCCTTAGTGTAACTACCCACAGATAGATAGATCTAAAAGAACTCTTAAGACATATGGAACTTAAGGATGTCTTCACGATGACATTATGACGACACGATCTTATATTTTCATCACCTGCCTTAGGTAAGTAATCAAAGTTTTGTAAATCAATCATTTAAATTAGGTAGGTAGACTACCTAATTGAAATTGTTGGTTTGTTGATTAAATTCGAACTTAAATGAAATCTTCTCAACATTTTCCAACTCAAATAAACAGTTCTGTCTGAACCTATTGTTATTTAGCAAAACAACATCTTTTTCAATGATATCATATAGGATGGCTTGCTGTAGATAGACCAAGTTAACAAACGTGCCGAATGTTAAAAGAACATATTTATCGTGTGTGTATCGTAATATTACGAAAATATGTACCTTTAGTTGTAGTAGATTATAAATAATGTAAGAAGTATGTTTACAGCCATCCATAGGCACTACCAAAACCTGTATCTTTATTTACCATATTAATTGATTAATTATTTATTATGTATGATTATTGAACATTATTTAACTTTTAACGAGTATTCCAAAATTAAATGTTCGCTGATGGGGTCTTTGCTCGCAATGCACTGGCGATGCATACGCTTTTAAATTGTCTCTATTTTTAAGTTGTTTCGATGTATGTACTTATTTGTAAGTATTAAATTCTAGTCGTAGGTAAGAATTAGTGAATATTATTTGTCTAGTGTGATTTGATGTCATAGGTATTCAAAAAATATTCTTTATTTACCTTTATATAATGATTGATCATGTAATTAATAAAGGCCTTTTATGAATTTAGTGTTTCAGTACCAAAACAACCCCCTAGCTAGTGACTAATAAAATAAAATACAGTAGGTATTGTTTTCCACATTTAATTATAAAAGTTGCTTAACCAAATATGTAGCAGCTCATTTATTTTAAATAATATAAGCAATTATTTGAACACTTTGACAGCCTAAACAGGCCCCAACTTGAGTAGGGACCTAGTGGATGAATACAAGAGATTTATTACATCACAATACTTTATATTCAAAAGCCTGATTTCAACAAGCAAAAACAACTAGATGGAACCTGTGGAACTGACATAATATTTAGCTTCATGAAATCAGGCCCAAGAAATATAAGTGTGGGTTAACAATCTACATAAAGTAGGTTAGTACCAACAAATGCCATCATGATCTTGGCATAATTTTTCCCACATAAAAAATATGGTTAACATACCTATAGGTAGGTATGCCTATTAAGCCTTATTTAATTACGGAATGTAAATTTACTTAAGGCCAACACCAAAGATACCTAGTATGTACTCAACTTCAATACTATACAACAGATGATTTTGTATTACCTATATTTATAATGCTAATAGTTTTATCACAACCAATTACGTAATTAGTTAAGTTGTAACAATACTAGCTTATTCAATAATTGCATAGGTACTTTGCATATATTTTGCAGCATGTTCAAACACAACATTTTCTTTTAAGACAGACTTCATTACAGTTACTTGCTTCAATACAATGTTATCATTAACAAAATATCACTATACTTTGATATTTTTTAGTTACGGGCAAAGTATCATAGTACAGTGATGCGTCATGATGAGTTGTTGGTTCATAAACTTATCAGTAATTCAAATAAACTTACTGTAATTAAGTGCAGCCTTGACTTATTCACTAGCTTTAATCACTGGTCATTGTTCAAGTCTTATCAAGTAGATAAATGATTATTATTATTGTTTTTGCTGTTGACATGCAAGCCAATAATTATAATCTTACAAATAGCAAAGTAATCTTTAAAAAACAGTATTACAGTAGAACCTTGTTTATCCAAACCCTCAATCATGAAAACTTGTTGGAAATGAAACATGTTTTGTTTCATCAAATGTAACTAGTCTGTTTAAAAGATCCCGCATGCAATTCAATGTACAATTATGCAGTTAAAGATTGCTTTTAAATGTACCTATTTCTTTTTTACCATAGCGCAGATAAAAAAGTGATTATTTCCTTTTTCACTGCATGAAATCTCATAAATGGATTTATATGGCTTAAGCATTGACTCTTTCAACTTCCAAGCAGGAACATTGTTCTTACAGAAGATAATTGGTAAGATTAAAGAAAGGATGGAATTAAGGCATTTTAGTACTTGTCCCAAAAACCTACATTTCGATTGGACTAGTCTGAGTCCCAAGAAGTTAGTATAATCAAGGTTCTACTGTAGTGGTAGGTAGTGGTCTTAAATCTCAACTGGCTACTATATTTTTTAGTTCATTCTATACAAAAAATCTTTCACCACAAAACTCTTAGGCAACCCTTATGAAGCTAGGCTAAAAGCTTTTCTACTAGGCAAGTTTATGTTTGGAGTGTTTTCTGTTTATTTGGCCTTCTTTTTCCCAGACCTTACAGTTGCTTCAATTTCTTTTGACCAAATTGCAGAATTCACTGTCTCTCCTAAAGAGTAAAAACTGCAGACAAAAATCAAGTTGAATATGAAAAATGCAATTCTCAAAGGCCAACTAAGAACTTGAAGTACTGGGTACACCCACATTCCAGTTTTGAACCAGATAACATGGACCCAGGTAAGATAACAAAGCATAAAAGTGCAAAGAATAGAGATACCTAATTTCTTTTTTGGGTACATTCTAAAGCTTGTGGCAAGTTCAATTAAAATGAATATCACAATATTGGTGTGCATAACATGATTCAACCATGTTGGAAAATAGGCATCTAAAGCTCTTGGCAAGATAAGTTCCCTATCTACTGCATAGAGTGACCAAAATGAAATCCCAACAAACATTGATACTGGAAATGCAAGAGAACTGAAGATGGCATCTTTGATGCGTCTAATGAGTGGCTTCACTGTCGGTGTTGGCTCATTGCTTCCGAATAGGTCATTGCATACAGCCAATATGAAGTACCCAGTTTGGATTAACTGAAAATAAATGAACAATAAGTACGAACTTTCACAAACAGAAATCTTTTTAAATTAATCTTTTAGTAGAGTATGTACAAACCGCATTAATGTAGGTCAAATATTTCAACTTTCCCCCAAATGGAGGTGTCACTCGCGATGTTTGAGGGACTATAACGTAAGTATAGTCATAATAGCATCCATATGCGAATTGAATCGCTCCAATTATATGAAACAGCAACTTTAACATTTTTCCTGCGAAAAGAGAATTCATTTAGTCAAAACATTATTAATTGCCATTATCATAATTTGATACCTAGTTCAAACATTAAGCGAAGGATTAAGTAGTTACTTACTTTCACCTTTGGAAATTATGGAGAAATCAAAGTAAATACAGTACAACTTCCAGAGCTGTGCCTAATACCACGGGACAGCGCGGTATCTCGACTCGACGACTCTCAACTCAGTGACCCCACCACAGGAATAGTTACGATTCTAGGAATCTTGCCGCGGCGGGTTACGGTGGATACTTTTACTGTAGGTAAGTAAATCTGCTGATATTGCAGTGCACTGCACACAACACACTGCTGGCTGTACGTACAATACTGTACTGATTTCAAGAGAAATCAAATCAAAGTAATAAAAAATTACCACACGTAGCCTTTTGACACTGACAAATACATGACAGTTAGTTAAGTTGAGTGACAGGTTTGATATCATAGTGACATTGGCAGTACAGAATTGGAGTGGTAGATTGCCATCAACATAGGATTAAAATCCATGGCCATCAACAAAGAAGTCAAGGGCTCATCATCATCATTAGCGCGTCTACCTACCTACTGCGCCTCGGTGCTGTCCTGTGCTAATCCCAGATCAATAGGCTGCTACCGCATGCGTAACCCTACGGTTTTGCGTGCATCAGCGACCCATCACGTTGTCGGCAGGAATTATTCCCTTAACAGCAAAAATCCTATTATAAGACTATATACATCCTACATCTTTGCTTCACCTTGATTGTACGACACGACCTCTATTCCTACAAGGTATAACCATCAATCGGCCTTTTTTTTCCTAGGTGATTTCTTTTTCTCTTTCCGTACATAATAACCTGGCCGTACACAGAACAATAATACCTACCTACTCTACGAGTACTGTCCGTTCCGTATCACAAAGTACTACTACATATAATATGACACGGGAAAGTCCTTATAGCGGAAAAATAGTAGGTGGTAGGTAGGTATTTGTTACATTTTTTGACTTTACTTTATATAAGTTTACCTATTACTTTTATAAATATACCTAGCTTATATTTAAACAAGCTTGCATCTTCAACTGATGGTTTAAATACTTACCTACCTAAATTCTTTTTTCATAACTAGGTAAGGTTTTTGAGAGATGGAAAGGGTAACCTTGGATGTTTACGAATTCATTAGCTGCACCATAACGTTGAGAGAAAAACCAGGTGGATAATTAATTGAGAAGCTCATACTTTCAGGCGGTAAATTATAATCATTATTACAATAAAAGTTAAAAGCGCTGGACATTTTACACCAAGTAGCAAATTTATACAAAGTGATAATCATTAAATTAAGAATACCTACCTAATCAATCATAATGTTCTCCATGGACTAAAAAGTCGAGTGTCATTTATAAAGCGACATAATTCCAAAGAGTATCTTATGCAGCATACTATCAAGAAAGCCATGAACTATTTATTCACAATGTATGATAACCTCTTTGGAATTCAAATCGGCGGTAGTTTGTACCCCAGCGGTGCATTATCAGGGCAGGATGCTACAAAGGCTTCGTTCGGTTGTCGCGCGTACTTTGGCACCGTCATAGCCGACGGGATGTCGGGCAGAGAACCTCGGACCAAGTGTCGCAGGGCTGCGTTCCGATGGCGAAGATGCATCACTTCCTCGTGCAGTCTCTCGCGTTCTGTTCAAAATAAATAAATCAATAATACTGGATAATTGACACAGCATCGTCTAGCCCCAAGCTAAGCAGAGCTTGTGTTATAGGCCTATAAACCTACTTTAACACTCACAACTTAACTGATCACATTAAAGCTCTTAATTTAAATTTTATTACGTTACTAGCAGTACTCCGCGACTTCGTCCGCATAGAATTGGATTTTTAATACATTTAGTTAACCCATTTTAAGGTCGCAAAATCCAGAAGCACGTGTAACCTACATTTATTTTGCATTTATAGTATTCTTGAAAACGTTCAATAAAATCACACACAACTATGTATATTCCCTATAGAACACATAAAATATTAAAAACTATGTATTTAAATATTTGAATTTCACGCGCCTCAGATTCCGGTAGCGGAGATTTTGAATAACCCTGCAGATCTCAGGTAAAACCTCTATTGATTCCGTCACCTTTTGTACTTATATCTTAAATAGATAGATGGATATAATTTCCTCATACAAGAAAAATACATATTTTGGTTAGTAGTATCTTAAATTCTATGTTAGGTTTATCTAGATACTAGGCTATGCATGGCGTATTACCAATTGATAGGTATTGGATGCGTCAAGCTGAAGACAAGGCGATATAGCGCTCATTAGGGGAGGCCTATGTCCAGCAGTGGACTAATATACATAGGTTGATGAAGATGATGGTGCCTGCGACAAAGTTTTACTAAAAACTACAGCGGGCATCATCGAATGCCAATAGTTTTGTAACCTTTGTAGTCATTCGGGGTATAAGGACGCATTGGGTAAAAGTACGCACTGCCTTTTTCTCGGATTGGGGGGGAGTGACTGGGGGAGTTTGTTCGGCGAAACTGAGTGACTTTGAACCGTCTTTATGAGTCAATGTCAGTTGAGCAGCCAATGGCGTGCTGTACGCTTTACAAATAAAATAATCAAATTCATGTTTCATTTGGTGTGTTGTGAGTAAAAGAAAAGTGTATTGTTCGTCTGACTCTGTTTTTTATGAGGTAAGTGGCTTTAATTGATTGAATGTAGTTTTTGAACATTCAGTTAGCCATATTTTTTTTATCATATCTATATTATTTCTTAACTAAGTGTGGATTATTTCAAATACTGGCTGAACGGGGTAAAATGACGGGGGTAATAGTTCGCTCGCGTACTTTTACCCTTATTTAATATTAATACTATATTAAAAATTCGATTCTTTTTTTTAAGTTTTCATGTGTTCCCTACTGTTTCAGAATGCATAAAAACGCCGAGTCATTACAAAAAAAAACAAAAAAAATATATTTGCAGCGGTCTCTGTGAGCATTAATGGCATTTAACTACCCTCAGAAAGAGGTTCAAGTTGGACCAACAGCTGCTTTGGGCCGGTGAAACAGACTTTGTTAAAAAAAACAAAAAGCACAATTTGTGGTGAAAATATAGATAACAGATTTTTCGGCATTACGATCAATGATTTAAGGTTATTAATTATCACTCCCTTGGTTTAATACTACCTTGCGATTTCTTAAGCCGCGTACAGATTGCTGTAACGTAACATGCAATGTATCACGCAATGAAAGAATTTGCCGTCCACACTGTCGCAATGTATCATGCAATGTAACAGAATTCACATAGTGTGGACGCCTCGCGCGCACGAACCGAGCACACTACGAGCGCGAAGAACAGAGCATTTCAACTCGTGCTCGCCGCGATCCGCCATTTGTCGGTTTTTTCGCCGAACACAAAGGGGCGCGCAGTGTGCTCGGAGCGCCAGTGTGGACGGGATGTACTGCGGAACGCGCGCGAACGTTGAAAGAATGGAAGAAAACACAGCTACAGCAGAGCCGTTTACGTTACGTTTTTTTTCACATGATTGATGATAATCATAGAAGCATCGACAATCATCGTAGCCAGTAATAATTGTATAATAAATTCTCTCCGCGTGTTTTCGGCAGACTGAGCTATGTTCGCCCCGCGCATGCCGGAAAAGATGCGAACACGTACCTGCTCAGTTCGTGCGCGCGCTGCGTCCACACTTATGAAATGCTCCTTTCATGTTACATTGCATGTTACGTTACAGCAATCTGTACGCGGCTTTAAAGATTTATGGTGTAATTGAATTACATCTAGTAGGTATTTGGTTGTTTATATGTTTGATTTTAATAAAGATTGGTTAATTATACCATATTTCGTTAATTTTCCTATACTAAACCCTATTGCGTACTTTTACCCTACATGCGAACTTTTTCCCAAATTGCTGCGTATTTTTACCCCCATGAAGGGGTAATAATACGCACTCCGACCTGGTCACAGTTTTCTTCAAATACACAAAAAGTATTTTAGTTATCGCCAAAAACTTTATGCACCTTGGAAGTCTAATAAATTTGCTTTACTAAACGCATAAATGTTTTCCTTATATCGCGACAGTTTAAGTGTTATCGACAACAGAAGACAAAGTGCGTCACATTACCCCGAATGACTCTATTTGTTCCTAAATAAATTACTTTGAAATTACTTTGATAGGTAAGATGTGGGTAAGATTTACCTTGTAAGATCGGCAGGTAGTTATTCAACCCGGTTAGTAGTCCGTCCCAGAACTTATCCTTCTCTGGAGGGAACACGCTCTTCCACTGTGTCCAATACTGTTCTATTTCCGTAGAGGATATCTTACGTGAGGGCGTCGAGAAGTTTGGAGGTTTCACTGAATCCCTGAAAATCACAATAAAATAACAATATACAATTATGAGCACCAATACTTATTATATTATAATAAAAATCAATAAATATTCTATTAGCACTACATAGTATAAAATAAAGTCGCTTTTTCTGTCCCTATGTCCCTATATCCCTGTCCCTTTGAATGCTTAAATCTTTAAAAATACGCAACGGATTTTGATGCGGTTTTTTTTAATAGATAGAGTGATTCAAGAGGACGGATTATGCGTATAATAACCGTGCGAAGCCGGGGCGGGTCGCTAGTAATAAATAAACGAGGACATTTTAATCAGCATCATCTGTCTATAATAGTGTTTTGTATTTCAGTATTTCATTCAACTCTCTCCTGAACACCAGCCCTGCACACTCCGACCTATTCGCGGATACCTTCAGGAAAATAAAATTAGGATGTTTAAAAATTTAAAATGTGTAGGTAGTGAATGTAAGAATGTTTTTTGCGAGCGCGTTGTATTAATGTTTATTTTGGTAATATTGTAGGTAAGTAAGTACTTATAATTTACTAATCTTATGTCTGTTCCTTTTCCTCAAAAAGTCGTCGTAACTTACATAAGGTCGTAAAGTCGTTTTTTCTCAGGAGGCACGAAGATTTTGATGAACTCTCCCAGGGCCGTCAAAACCTGCATTGCCTCTATTTCCAGGTTATGTCCAGCTGCAATGAGGATATAAAAAAACTAGTTACTTATTTAATATAACTAATAATGACTATAAATATATCTTAATTATATAACATAAGTTATTTTTTTAAACTGAATTAAATAAAGATAAAAAATTCATTGGTTTTTGCAAATTATGTTTACATATCCCTCCTAATATTGTAAATGCGATAGTCACTCTGTCTGACTGTTGCGCAATCATATATTATATAATATCATTTAAATCGGTACAGAAATATAAAAAGAAATAGAAATTCGGTACGGAGATAGTAAAGAGCCTGAGAAAGGATATAAAGCTACTTTTTAATTCGAAAAAGGGTTGTAAAGGTTTGAAATAAGTGATGAAAGTTGCTGAAACTTTTTAGGCTTTTGATAGATTTTAATAAATATGTCATTCAAAGTTTACAAAATTTTACCTGGGGCTACAATAAAAATAGGAGAGTTGCTGATGCAAAAGTGAAAATAGAGTATGTATCAACTTCTAATATGCCCGCAGATGTTTTAACTAAAAGTCTTAACGCTGTGAAACATTATAAATTTGTGAAAATATTAGGTCTTGCGGACATAAGTCAATCTTAATTTTGCATTGTTTAGTTGTAACCTTTTCTAGTACATATAGATGGTTGACATTATTTTGTTAGGAGAGGGTGTAGAAATATTCTAGGTACCAAACTAATGTATGTGTGTGTCCTTCATTTATAGTCTATGATTACCCGTGTGTGTACCTCCTAATAAATTAATAACGTTTTGAGTCTGTGGAAAAACCTCTTTTTATTAGACATAGTATATACCAGGTTGCCTATCAGAATTTATTCTGATAGGCAACCTGGTATATATTTATATGTCGCAGATCGCTGCATTTATAGGCCTTAATTCTATTTCATACGTGCGAGCCTTCGTTATGATACCATGAATTTCATAGTCAACAGTAATGACAACTTTTTGATTATGTATCCGCTCTCTGCTCTATCGGCGGCCAGTCCATAGAAGCTTGGATTGAAGGACAACAGACTGTTGATGGACAAATGTCATAAAAGAAAATTAATTACTTTGGCTGGAAAATCTTCACTGCCATATGCAGTGAAGATTTTCCAAATTATTAATCTGAGTTGAATCTGGTTTTATGGAGATGATTATGAAGATGATCCTATTTTCCCTCTATTCGACATATATATATTTTTTGTTAAACAAAAAGCGATGAGCGGCCTATTTCTGCAGTCGGATCTCGTACCATAAATAATATACCTGGACATAGGAAAGGGTTGTTAACTTTTTGTTCAGTCTCCACTTTGACCTGCTGCTCAGGATGTATGTTGGTGAGCGTGACGCCTCGCGCGCTCTTCTTACTGACGGGGGCGTCGGTCGGCGATGGCACTACGAACGCGCTAGCTGAAATAAACTATTATAATAAATGGGAAAGTCTGTGTGAGTGTTTGCTATAAGTAATCTCCGTAACTACTAATGAATAGGACATAGGCTATTCATATTTGGAAATTTTAAGCTCTGGGTTAAATAGGGTGGTAAAGTTTGTATGGAAAATATTTTTTCCTTGGTTCGATATCTCAAAATTCGTTTTATATTATACATATAAACTATGGAGTGAATAATTAAACACGTATTTTTTTATTTTTACTCAATGACCCCTAGGGGGTGTGCAATGAATTTCTGAAATTTCTATGAAAAAAAAGCTCTGGTCCGCGGGCGAAGCCGCGGGGTGCATCTACTATGTTATAATATACCTTGGATCTCCACATTTCTCACATACTTACCTAGTATGTAAAAGAAATGTTTGTTATATACTTATTATTATATACTATTGTTACTTATTATTATATACTATGTTATATACCTTGTGGATCTCCACATTTCTGAATAATTTCCTCAGCTTCTGTCATAAGTTGCTGGTCGGCATCAGAGAACTCGCCCCTGCAAAATAAACAAGTCTTATTTTGACTTATTTTTCTTTTGTATTAAGTGTACCAGTCATCTACTACCGATAACACACACAAGATAGGTCCCTGATCCGAGCTATAGCTGAACGAGCTATACAGGATTATACGGGTCAGGTACATAGCTCGTTTAAGGCCGGATCTAAAATACACATAAAAGAGGGGCCAAATAAAGTCCAACACACATTAACAGCACGGAACGTTCGGTAGACTCCTATGACTGTAGGATATGCCGTTCGAATGATTGTGCAAGTCTTAGTCTTATTAAATACTAGCGACCCGCCCCGGCTTTGCACGGTTTTATTATTCGTAAAAACCTTCCTCTTGAATCACTCTATCTATTAAAAAAACGCATCAAAATCCGTTGCGTAGTTTTAAAGATTTAAGCGTTCTAAGGGACATAATGACATAGGGACAGAGAAAGCGACTTTATTTTATGCTATGTAGTGATATCTTATATCTTACCTCCTTATTACACATGACCACTAATGAACGTGCCCCCAGAAGAAGAAACAAGGGGGGTTCTGCCATAATCATTACGCTAGGTGGATTGGCGAAAGCAGTTGTTTAACCTTTTCGCCCGCCGTGCCTCTGAGTTCTAGTCATGCCTTATCGTGTACCTACGTGTGTTTTGTTGTTTGTGTGGGTGATCTGTAAAGCCAACATGTGGCTCTGACGGAAAACCAGCGTTGGTTGCTAGCTTGCTAGAGACCAACTCATGCTGAGGCAGAGCCATTTTGTTACAGATTTACTCTTCCCATTTTAGTATAAGTTTAGTCTAATTTTATAAAGTGTTTCTGTGTAATTGTGTCAACAAATAAAACATATTCTATTCTATGGATAAGTTTAAAATTAAGGAGCTAACATACATATAGATTTAATTTTAATAAATACCTACTAACTTACTTTCTAAATTTGTATATTGTGTAAAACTTATTGAGTTACCTACTACCTTCTTATTTATGTCTGTGCCGTTTCTTTGTCAAATAAATGTATCTTTATCTTATCTTTTTCTTTATCTATTCCTGTACCTGTATCCAACATGAGAGCGCGAGGTACTCGCCGAAATGCTCCGCGCCACGATGCTCGCTCGTCCTCTGATGGACATGTGGTCCCCTCGCGACTTGGTGTAACCGCCCGCACGACGCGTGTCGTCGCCTTCCACACCGGTCGTACCTGCTTCAGAATATTTTACGTTTTTTTACATACAAACTAACAACCAACTCATCATCATAATCAGCCTATAGTCCACTGCTGGTAATTCAGTAAATCAATATCTTTATTTGTTTAGGCTTACAAAATAAGCACTTAGACACGTCAAATTTAAACTATAGGTAATTATCAAAATAATCTAAGAAATAAAGTGATAATTAATTTTCCCTTCGCTTCACTTTTTTGTATTTTTGTTGGACATAGGCACCCCTAATGGTATCAGCTTGCCGCATCTAGCATCTGCCAGCAGTCTTCGTCTCGCAGATTGTCATACCACCTGACCGAAGGGCGACTCCTAATTTCACGCATTAAAGGATAGAACTCACAAAAAACTGATTACTTCGATCACTTCGGCACAGAAAAGATACATGTAACTTCGCGAATGATCCCTAAGTGGTCGATATCGATTAGGTACGTTTATTTCTTGTGTAGAGAATGATCTCTATACCAAAAATACTCGTAATCCTTACTGATATCGTAAAGACGAAAGTTTGTATGGATAGATGTTTTCCATTCACGTAAAAACTACTTGGAAGGATCGAGCTAAAATCGGCTTTTAAATAGACGTAGTTCTAGCCCTGGCTGGAATAGGATATTTTTCATACCATATTATCAGTTCCCATAAGATAGAAACGTTTCCATAAAAACAACGCATGAGAAGACGCGAGCAGATACTAGTACAGAACGACTCAGAAACTACTGGTAAGGTTGGACATTAGACCATACGAGAATCAGTTTTGAAATAAAAAGTTATTAAAATAAAAGTTACGGCATAACACTACCAGTCTAATCACTGTATTTTATGTGTTATGCCTTAGGAGGCAAGGTGTAGCTAGAATGCCGCATAAGGCAATATTACAATATTATAAACACAAAAATACAGTGGAAATAAAACCTACTCCGCTTGACAATACAAGCCTTTATTACGTGAGGAGGGCTTCGCTTACCGGATTGATCCATGTTGCTGCCGACAGCAGATTCAGAGGTAGCTTCCATACCGATACAGATCGGACAGAAGGCGTAGTTCAGAAATGTCTGGCAAAGAAGCTCCACGTCTTCCTCTGCTTGGATTTCTAGGGCCTGGACATTATTAAAAACTTTGACAAAGAAAGTAAAATAAAAATCATTTATTGGTAACTTCTAACTACAAGACAAGTGAACAAAAAACAATTTTGATATTTCGTTGTCACCTGCAGAAGTTCAGTAAATTTCAATCAAAAGGAATAGAAACTACAATTGAAACAATTGAGCTTACTGCAGACGGTTGCAAACAAAATAGAGGTAGCTCAACTGATCAATATCAATCGGAAGCGTCCCCAAGACTCTGGTAACTAAACATTGATAATACCATAAATTAACTATCCTAACCTGAATACCTACTAAGAAGCACTTATTAGATTTCAGAATTTAAGGGTGAATTCTGTTGGTTGGTTCATTTGTCTAAATGATAGCCTCAGGCGAGTTGAAGATGTTGAAATATTAATTTCAGAATATCGACCTAAACTGAAAGATCTTACCATAAATATAGCATCCAGTGTACACAAGTTTCGTGACGTCAGTTGGTACTTGGAGATCAATCTCAAGAGTCGATCTTCAACCAAGAACCCCGTGTTATCTGCTACCAGTTGAAGAATATGACGGACCTGACAAACAAAACAAATACAATTCGACTTGTCTAAGTGCTTATTTTCTAAGCCTAATTATTATATTGATATTGCCTAATTATTATATCGATATTGATTTACTGCTCAGCATTTAAAAAAACGCTTCAAAATCCGTAGCATATGCTACGACAGACAGACAGACAGTGGGAAGCGACTTTGTTTTATACCTACTATGATAGTGCGTAAGCACACACACTCGGGGAATATTAAAGATTAAATAATATCGCAAAATCGGTTCAAGTCCCGCCGAAGCCGCAAAATTGCGATGTTATTTAATTTCTTATATAATATTCGAATTTACTTAAGGTTGTTCGATTCGTTCGATCGTTCATACGTTTGTATTTTCCCAAATATGAGCGATGTGGACATAATTTAACAAATAAATAACTGTTTTTGGCTTTGTTATTCGTCATTATTTGCGGCAAATTGTGTTTGATTCATGAAAACACTCGGTATAATTAGAAATAACGTGAAAATTTTAGGCCATTTCTATCAATGCGTGAGTGAACACGGATAGTGTCGTACGCCCGCTTACTTGAACATGTGAGTGTGATGGCGGCGACGGAATCGCCATCTGTGTGCTATCTAAAGAATCATCTAATAATACCATAGTCTACCGTTCTCAAAGGGTTTTTCCATCGTCCAAGTATTTATTCCTATCTATTTTTGCTGCATGTCAAATAAGATCTAGGAAGCCTACGTTCCGTTTCCATGACAACAATAAATGACACTATGTAAACAGATAAAATGTTTGCTTATAGATACCAGTTTAGAGAGTTTTACGCTGGGGCCACACTACCTTACCGTCTACCGGGCTGTTACCGCAATAATTATGACATTAAATTACCGTTTAAATTACTGCATGACCTGGTGTGGTTACACTAGAGTTTACCTAGATATGTCAATAAATAAGGCGGTAAAAATATCACGTGCGTCGCCGGTGAGCTCATATTGCACACTGGACAAACGGTGGCCACAAACGCATTAATTACTGCGGTAATCTTCTTTGATGTGCGAAAAAAGACCGCCACCGGAGCTATTGTCTACCGCCATTTGCCATATTGATTGGCATTGTAAAATTATGGCCATAAATCGTGGTTACACCTAGGTGTTGTATAAGTTATAATTAAAATAATTATCGGCATATCACGGTAGTGTGGCCCCAGCATCAGACGTGTCAGATTGTATGCAAAGCATTTCGATCATTCATCAGCGACAACCGATGTGGCGCAGTGGGCGAAGGTCCGCCTGCGACCGGTTGTGGGTTCGATTCCCGTGTCGGAAAAAATTGTGTACGATCTACAGAAATTGAACATGAAATTGTTCCGTTGGTCTGGGTGTTTTCTATGTATTTATAAAAAAAAATCTATCTATGTAATGTATTGTATTAAGTTTATCAGTCAACTAGTACCCATAATACGAGCTTTGCTCACCTTGGGGCTAGATGATGCTGTGTGGACTGTCCGGAATTATATATATATTTTTTTTATTGGACTAATCGTAACTTTTTACAGAGAGCCAAAACAAAATTTTGAACATGATTTTTTTGAAAAGTTAAAGTTTTTCTTTTTTAATATTAAAACATCATTGTTTTCGTAATTTTTTGCTCTATTTTTTAAAATAATGGTCGCTGTTATAGCTATCACCCAACTTGATAAAAACTACAAAAGCCCATTTTGCATTAAAATTTTGAAGCAAAGTTAAGATAATTATCCCAATAAAAAGAAATAAATATTTAAATTAAACTAGCTTTATGAAATGTTCTCAAAAGAAAATATACTTTATCAGAAATAAAACCATATTCTAAATTTTTGAAATGTGGCCGTTTTGCATTCAATGAGTGATTTGTAAAAATGCCTGAACTTAGCTGGCGTAAGAGCTAAAATAAAATAAAAATCAGTTGGTGTTGATAGTACATAATTGTTTCTTTTTATTTTTGTCATACCGTTAGAAACGAGGTCAGGACCCTTTGTGGGATGTACCTACGCAGAACAGTCTACCAAAGTTTTATATAACAATCAAATAGACTTAGGAAGGCTTACAATAAGTAATTTATGACAAATATGAATTTGTTTGTACTAGGTCTATGACATTGTTCAAAATATAAAGAATAAAAATGATAAAAATCAAAAATTTTGGTAGTGTTGAAGGGATTCGAGCCCGTACTAACGGGATGTATCAAAATTTTGTGGATATTTTATTTTCAAAAAGCAAAAAGTAAATTAAATTTTCGGTGGTTTCGAACCCAGGTGCGACTATACATCGTCGCACCCACCCGACTGTTCAAACCGCTAGTCCAAAGTGAGTTATTGAAATACTGTGAAAATTTGTATTACTTTTAATCTTTTATAAGTGGTCGTAAAATCGGAGCTAAAATACCTAAGTACACAAAGAACAGAGTCAAAAAAAGTGGAGACTTCCTTACGCTAATATTTTTAATGTAATTTTATTATAAAATTGGAAGAACTTTCACAGTGAGTACATTAAAATTAATAGAAGCGTTTTACATAAAATAAAACGCATATTAATTTACTTACCTTATTCGAAGCTTACTTTATGAGATAGAGCCTACATTTCCCGCCTAATATTCAAATTCAAACCTCGTCCAATCAGAGGCTTCGCCAAGTGAAAGGCCGACCAATCAGGAACGTTGTCACCCCACCACAGTCGTGGCGCGCGCGCGTTAAGCGGCGCCGACATTATTTCTTCATTGCGTCTTATATCACCAGGCAGAAATTAAAGTGTAAGCTTCGAATAAGGTAAGTAAATTAATATGCGTTTTATTTTATGTAAAACGCTTCTATTAATTTGACTGTAGCTTATTCGAAGCTTACTTTATGAGACATGTTTGTTATCGCCTGGTGGTGGTGGTGACACTGACGCCAATGTGAACATCAATGTGCAATTGTGCAGCTTATAATAATGGGTAGTGAAACCTAATTTAAAAATAAAAATACTGTATGTAACAAAACTGAAATAGCATTTATTCTCCATAATAATCAATTATTAGTAATAATCATACAACAGTGGGCTTAAATAATTTAGTTACAGAAGAACTAGTAGATTCAGGCAATACAGTTCTTTTATAGAATTTACAAAAAGTATTTTGAGAACGCCAATTTCCTCTAGAAAGGATTTCTTCAATTGGCAAATTATCAAACCAATTTTTGGACGCCACTGCAGACCTAATACTGCCAGGGGTGGCCTTTATACCTGCATCTTTAAATAAAGATCTAATCCATCCCGAAATTAGAGTTTTTGAAGCGGCTCTTGGCTGACCTCTTATAGAAATAAACAAATTATCAATACCAGCGGACTTTCTACGCTCACTCAGTAAATCAACACATTTAATAATCCAAAAAACTGGATCTAAATTTCTATTTTCAGGATTTGTGAAAAATTTCCAACCTGATTGTCGATAATGTGCCGAATCAGTTTTGGATCCAAAAATAGGCCATAACACAATAGATCCTCCTTCTTCATTGGTATGATTAAGATGATCATCATCTACCCTCAACAAAGTTAGATCATGTATCCTACGACCAGAACATAAAAGCAATAGAATCGCAGTATGACGTTGTACATAAAAAATATGATCTTGAACATTATAGCTGCCCAAGTAAGAAGCGAGACTGTCAATGTTCCAAATAGGTGATTTATTTTTAGGAGGTTTTTGCAAAGCGATAGATTTTAAAACCTGTTTTACCAAAATATGAGAACTTATTTCTCCTGCCTTGTCTGGACTACAAAATGTTGAAACAACAGACTTGTGTAAAAGAATTGTAGCATACGATAAATTATGTATTAAGTGAAGATCAGATAAAAATCTAGCAACTTCATCCCCGCTGGGATTCTGAGAATCTATCCTGTGTTTTTCTGACCATTTCAACCATCTATTCCAGGCGACGTTATATGTTTTTTTCGTTGAATCACGCCATGATCCTTTTAAGAGCTCAAGCTGGTTGTTATTCCAGTTACTTAATTTCGCAAACCACCCCCACATTTCCACACTTCGAGAGTCATGTCCTGTACCTTTGGAGGAGGAAGACCTGTTGAGACATCGATCAGGGCTTGATTGAGCTGCCGTATCGTATAAGGGGGCGCTACTGCTCGGTTCTTCAGATCGGCGCGCCAGTAGACCTTGTGCCAACGTGGTACTACTACTAGATAATTTCCCTTCGCATTGTTTAGATGACATAAAACTCTGGGTATTAGGAATGGTGGGGGAAATACCCACGCTAGGGGATAGTTCCAAACTAGAGAGAGCGCGTCGTGAAAAAGGGCTTCTTGGTCGTTGAGGTCCAGGGATACATAATTGCTCACTACGTGCGCTCGACTGGAGGCGAATAAGTCTATTACTGGAGTGCCCCATTTTGCAAATACTTTCTCGACGCTCGCAGGTAGAAGGTGCCATTCTGGTTCGAGACGCAGCCGAGATAGGTGATCGGCATGGCTGTTGTACATACCAGGAATGTAACATGCCTGTATCTGAATCTGATATTCTTCTAGGATCTGAAATATCTGATATGTCAGGTTCATAAGGGGTGATGACCTCGTCCCGCCCTCGTGGCGGAGGTATGCAATGACAGTCTGGTTGTCGCACTGGACTAGTACTGTGCTGCGACACAGGAGCTGACAGTGACCTTTTAAAACTTTTAATATAGCAAGCATCTCTTTTTGATTGCAATGTAGAAGCTCTTCCGCTTTTGACCAAAACCCTGTTGCAGAAAAATTGTCTAATCGAGCTCCCCAAGCTACGTCCGAGGCATCCGTCGTGAGGAAGTGAGACGGAGGGGATATGTGAATATTGGAGGAGACCTGGGAGTTTTTGAGCCACCACTTCATCTCGTTCCTGACATCTTGGGGAATGTACTGCCATTTTTGATTTGATTTTAGTAATCGGTTGAGTAGGTATAGAAGGGCGCGATAGTGTAGGCGACCCTTTGGTACAGCGAAGCTCGCAAAATTTAAGCAACCCACGAGACTCTGTGTCTCTTTGATATCTGTGCGCGAGTGCTCCAACATACGAGTCAGTTTGGATCTCAGAACAGTCACTTTTTCGGGCGGAAGACATTTTTGATTGGTCCACGGGTTCCACTGAATCCCTAGGTACACCAAGGATTTCGTGGGTACTATGACAGATTTTTCGAAATTTATCATCCAACCCAACGTTTCTAATCTGTCGATGACAATCTGAAGATGTACCTTTAGAGTGTTTTCGTGTTGATGAGCAATTAGGAAATCGTCTAAATATACTAAAATTCGAATTCCTTGTCTTCTGAGGGTTTCCGCAACCCAGTTTGTTACTGTTGCAAATGTCTTGGGAGACGTGCTTAGACCGAAAGGTAGACAGGTCATTTCCCACATTTGTTTTTGAAAAATTAGGCGCAAGAATCGTCGATGATTTGGAGCAATACTTATGTGAAAGTAAGCCTGTGACAGGTCGATCTTGCATAACCAGTCTCTTGGTTGCAAGAAGTCTGGTACGCGATTGACATTCAGCAGACTGAATTTTTCGGTCAAAATAAATTGATTCAGGGCTTTCAAATTGAAAATTGGGCGAGCCGTACCGTCGCTTTTGGGGACCAGGAATATGGTGGAAAGAAAACTTGGAGAGGGATGAAGAACTCGTTCCAGCACACCGTCGTCCCTCATTTTTAAGATTTCCTTGGACATCTCCACAGAATACGGAACCTCTATTGGTTGCTTTTGCCATGTGGGATGTATAAGAGTGGAGGTTTTAGGCGAAAGGGTATGCGGTACCCTAAAATAATTTTTATAACGTGTTTCGGGGCTCCAAGGCGTTTCCACTCGTGTAGAAACTGAAGCAGACGGCCTGCTCTGAAGCACTTGTCAATACTTCCGTCGTTGCTGGTGTTTGTCATTTCGACCCCTGTTCTTGTTGGATGGGGAATTGGCACGCCTTTGACCAGAATTCTTCGGGTGCTGTCTATTTTGTGACGTTGTGTAACGGCCACGTCCACGAAACGACCCACGATTCGGTGCGGCCGAATCAAAACCATGTTGCTGGTAGTGCCGGTCATTGCGGCCCTGTTGAAAACCCCGCGAGGGCTTCATATGTTTTGCGTGCTCCCGCGAGGAGACGCTAGCTCTGTTTGAGGTGACCTGCGAGGTCGATAAGCGAGGCTTTTTTTGCAGGCCAAAAACATTTGTTTACTCCACCTGCTTTTTCTAGAGCTGTTGTGAACCTTTCAGCATCAAAAAGATTTGTAGACGTCGGTGGTATTTTCCGCAGAGCGGATTTAACCAGCGGGTCCTTTACCTGGGAGATCACGGAATCTCTTCGCATTTCCAACACCTCAGCCCTATGTCCACATACTAGCTGTAACAAATCTGCTGATGTTTTCTGGAAATCACCCTCGGAAACAAGTTCTACCAATTTTTTATTCAAAACCTCACTATCAGGTGTGATTTCTTGAGAAAATTGCACAAAGTCGTTGCACAGTGTCTGAAGAGCTTCCCTTTGTTTAAGGATGCACAAGGTTAAAGCAGCGTACGCCCTATCCGCGTGTATGAGATAGCTAGGGGATTGAAAGACAGCGATCTCGTCGTTTATATCTATGTCCGTAAAACCTGGAGTCAGGTTATAGCTTTTCTGAGTTTCTGAATATCTTAAATCATTCCAGTCGCTGCTACCTAAATGCTGAATTTGATTCAAAAGCTTTAGCTGGGAATCAGAGCTCCTAGGAATAGGTGGCTCTTTGAGTTTTGTTTCAATGCTTAGAGACACTTTATTTTCAATTGAGGCATTTGGGTCAGAAACCCGTTCATTAGGTTCGAATTCATTGTAAAGCCTGCCACTTATACCCGAAATGATAGACACAGCGTCATCCGCGCAACAATTAGAATGATCACTCACCTGGCGGTCATTACCTTGACCGGGCAAGAGCTTTTGCAGCTCATGAAGCTTCTTTTCCAGTTTTCGATAGTTCTTGTTCGAACGGCGGTGCTTACGTTTGCCCCCCTTTTTCTTTTTATAATGCCGACGATGCTTTGAAGAATGGGCAGAAGAACCGTTACTGCTACTAGTAGATGAGCTACTGGTACTGCTTAAACTCGACGTACTCAGCTGCCTTTTCCGTGGTTTAGAAGGTCCAGGTACTGGTTCTCTTTCTCCGCTTCCATCAATAACAAATTCGTTTTCCATACTAAAATAAAAGAGTACATTTAAATAAACCGTATAAAGCAACCGCTTACATACCGAAAAACAGAAGAGACAACCGTATCTCTATTTAAAAAAAAAGAGGGTTGACCGTCAATATAACGGTAACGTTACATTTCCTAAGTTAAATGTAGGTACGTACGTTGTAGGTATAAATTAAACAATCGCTTACATTTTTGTAACCGAAAACCAGAAGTAACGTTGTAAATTAAAAGGGTTAACCGTTAATATAACGGAACGTGCATTTCAAAAGTAAAACTAAAAGTAATCCTAATGAACAGGCATCCAGCCTGTGGTATGTATAACGAACGGAAAAACCGTTAGATTTATTATTTCGAACTAGAGACCACCCGCTTGAAATTACGACTAATGCGTAAATACCACGTGGTGATCGTTACACATCGACGACGACGATCGTCAATAAAAACGCTTACCCTTGTGTAATACGGAATACCACGTGTTCAAAATTATAAGAAAAGTTAGATTGCTACCCGCACAAAGAAAAAATAAGGTGCGAGCAACCACGTTGTCCAAGTTTATTGTAACTCGCTACAAAAACAGCGGACGTACCACGTGTGCAATTCAAATTTAAATTAAAATGCTACACAGAACAGTTTAAAACATGGAGGATTACTTACGCGATAAGCTTCGACTTTTATAAAGTCCGTATATCTTTGCACTTCTTTTCAACGCGAAACTTTATTAACTATAACGTGGAAGTATTCCATGGAATATTCCTGTAGCAAACTGGTTAGTGCTAGCTATTGCTGGCACGTGCGAACACGGCGGGAAACAAGACGCCAATGAAGAAATAATGTCGGCGCCGCTTAACGCGCGCGCGCCACGACTGTGGTGGGGTGACAACGTTCCTGATTGGTCGGCCTTTCACTTGGCGAAGCCTCTGATTGGACGAGGTTTGAATTTGAATATTAGGCGGGAAATGTAGGCTCTATCTCATAAAGTAAGCTTCGAATAAGCTACAGTCAAATTAATGATTGTTATTGTGAACTTATTCAATTTATTTGTCAATTCCAATGATTTAACGAAATTAATAAATAGCATGAAAAGTATTTTTTTTTACCTATGATTTGTAAGATATTCTTTAGCTAATAAGCTAGTTTGTAAATAACATTACCCTCTGCGCCTTTTTACTTAAATTGTTCAAAACGATAAAAGAAAATTACCTCCAATTTATTTTAAATGTAAATAGAGCCTGTTTTTATTCTTTAAAAAAACAAGAGTCGAAAATTAGTTCGTTAACTAGTGGTTTTATTGAATTCATTTTAGATGTAATTTAGTAATGTCCCGAAAACGGAAATATTGGTCCGAAAAATATTTAGTCCTAAGGCGTCTCCAATTATCTCTGTTATTTTTCGAACAGTAGTTATTTTAGTTCCACTGAATTTATAGGGTTTGCCTGTGTGAGTGACTCGTAGCGGCCGATCACTCACACGGGTAAGATCTTTTTTGTGTGAGTGACTCGTAGCGGCCGATCACTCACACAGGCAAAATCTTTTTTGCTCTTCCCAAATACAAGCTCCATAGATGCTTTCAACACTTGAAAAATTGCTTGGTACATAAAAAACAACATCCCATTTGCGGCAAATATATTACAATTAAACAATTATGCACAATTTAATAAGAAAATAGTGAAAAACTTCAACATAGAAAATCAGCGCCATCTAATAGCGGAGCTATGCTTAGTCCTGGACCAGAAATCACCTTAACTTGTAGAAGAGAGTTCAGAGTTACATACCAGTTTCTCTTTGGCTTCGGTTATTTCTGTGCCTTCAGGGACTTCAACCGCGCTCTCTCCAGTAGACTGCCCAGCTTCGTGCTCTGAAATGAGACAGCGCCGTGCGTATTTAGAATCTACCTAGAAGTTTGTGCAAAAAAACAGTAGGATTTTTTTTTGTTGATTCTCTGCAATTATTGTGTTTAGCGAGGAGACTTTTGAGCGGCTGCGGAGCTGAAAGCTCGACTGAACGTAGGTTCCTGACCTACCTACTCTGTGCGTGGCTGGCATACACCATATCACACATGATGAAGATACCAAAATAAACCACACCACTACCTAGCTAATGTTACCGTATTTAGCGATCGGACTCAGAGAACTGCGTGAGCGAGGCCACTTCTCTCATGTCTCGGACGTCACGCGCAGTCTCTTGCAAGTGCGTGGCTGCCATACACCACATCACACATACCACAACCACACCACTAGCATGATCCTACCGTATTTAGCGAGCGGACTCAGAGTCGGACAGGACTGTGTGAGCAAGGCCACTTCTCTCATGTCTCGGACCTCACGCGCAGTCTCTTGCAAGTGTGTGGCTACCACACACCACATCACACATACCACAACCACACCACTAGCATGATCCTACCGTATTTAGCGAGCGGACTCTTCGGCGGCGGCGGAGGCGGCGGCGGCGGCGGCTCCGACAGAACTTGCGCGTGCACGGCCACTTCTCCGAAGCGGATGTCGCGAGCCGTCTCTTGCAGATGCGTGGCTGCCATGCGCCAAACCTGATCGAAATTAAAATTTTCTATAAAACCTAAAAGAAAAATGTTTAGGTAAATTTTAATCAGCATAATCCTAACATTCGAGACACACCGATTGTTTCAAATGTAGACTGAATAGGAATCATTTTAATATGGGAACATATTATTGTTTGTGAGTAGCTAGGTATCTTACCTATAACATAAGGAATACCTCTACCTACTCCCTCTCCACCTATCATCATCATCAACCTATATTAGTCCACTGCTGGACATGCCTCCCCCAATGAGCGCCATAGCCCTCTCTGCCCATAGGTACTCTCAAAGTTTGGAAGAAGCTCCCCGTTACAAAGAGGAGATGGTGGACACATGTTACATGGCAATTGGCAACCTAATGATAGAAACGATGGTAGACTAGACACGTAACAACACATGGTAGATTAAAGCAAACCCACCTGGCTAAACTTGTAATGGTTGACTTGCGAGAACTGATTAGACTTTTTCTCCAAGTCTTCCATAGTTTGTATGAGTTTGACAATCTCAGCGTCTGCTTTTTTCTCCTCGATAGCGCCATCTTCAGCCGCCTTGCGGATTTTGGCGCGTAGAGCATTTGCTACATCGGACATTTTGTTTAATTTACGTTTTTGTTGAGATCGGACGAACACGTTTTCTTCTTCACGCTTTTTCAGGACCTTAAGAACAAAAGATAAGCTTAGGTTATGGGTGTAGGTAAATTTTACAATTTCGGGTGTTCTATGAGCCATGATACATTTTTGACAAAGCGTAGAATAGGTATTACTATAAATAGATAATTCTAGACTGACTGTGTGGATTACACAGCATCATCTAGCCCCAAGCTAAGCAGAACTCGGATTATAGGAACTAGATATTATTTTATTTTACTATTATATGGCGAGCATAAATCATGCCTTACTTGATAGTTGTAACCAATTTTCTCCGTATTAATAATGCAAGTAGATTTCAACTTCTCCAGTTCCTTCTGCAGCTCTTGGGTCAGCTCCTCTAGTTCTATTTTAGCCGCGCGATATTTATTGTAGTGGTCCCACATTATAGATTCAATCTCCTTTTTGTGCTCCTCTTCCTTGAACAAAAAAACAGAACTGGGAACTTGCAATAACGAAACAGGACCTTGTGGTACAACATGGCCTCCCGTAGCAGCATAATCTTATCTTATCGCAAATTGCTGTAAAATGCCCTTTTAGAACTGACCTGATCAAACCGCAACTCCATTTGAACTAGCTCCTCCTTGTCCCTCTGCTTGAACAGCGCCTCCCACCGCTTGTTGTTGTGGTCCAACATGGCCTCCCGTTCGAGGTTGACCGCGGTTTCAATCAGCATAAGCTGCTTCTCGTACGCCCGGAGCATGATCGATACTTGCCTCTCCACTCTTTCTGAGAGTTCCTTTATGTCATTATCCTGAAAGGTTAACGTATACTCGTAAAGTTTATACTTAGATCGTAAAGTTTATAATCAAATAGATATATCTATATAGCATAAAAAAATCTCTACATTAACTAACCTAAGTCTGCGACTTCGCGCGCGCTTTTCATGGATTAATAGAAGCCTTTTACCGGAATGCTTAATTAGGGCGTTAAGCAAACACACTTAGCTAGGTACGCATTTTATAATATGGGCATAGATAAATCATATGTTAATTAGGATTTAAAAATATGTTAACCTATGTATTGAATAAAACCTAGGTAGGGGTACCTGTTTCTGCAAATCTTCATAATAATCTTCATCCATTTTCTTCAAATCGGCATTTAGTTCATCAATCAATTTATTTTTCTGGTCCAAAAGATCATCGCATTTCTGCTTCTGTTCCTTCATCGCAACATCGATATCAAGTGGGTCTCTGATCGCCATCATTGCCTCCCAGTTTGCTGTTATTATTTCGTACTGAGTTTGAGCTTCCGTGGCTTCGTCTTCGATTTTCTTCAAGGATCCTGATGAAAAGACTCTACACTAGGAGAGGCCCTTTAGCCCGTAGAGGCCCATAATAATGGTAGACTAACTAAAGAGAACACCCTGAACAAAATTAAATATTCGCTCGCAGTTCATATCATACAAACATTTGTTCAAAGGCAGGCTGCGGACCGGCCCGTTGCACCGTAAGGTCGTCAATATAGCCTTCTCTACATTATCGGAATCACATAGGCTAGGTAGATACGTTTTAAATAGGTTTATATGGGGTACATACGTGATATTATAAGCAGCCGTCCATTAATGACTTGAGGCTCGAAAAGGGGTGAAGGGGGTTTGACAAAAATCACGAAATATCACATAAATACCTACACGTGATTTCGGATGGGGGTGTTCAAACGGGGTGTCATAACCTCACTACATATCACCCCCTTGGTGATAAGAAGGGGCGTTAAAGAATTTAAAAAAACGGACGGTCCCAAACTAGTAGTAGTTTAGTAAATAACTAGCGACACGCCCCGGCTTCGCACGGTTTTATTATACGCACAAACCTTCCTCTTGAATCACTCTCACTCATTAAAAAAACCGCATCAAAATCCGTTGCGTAGTTTTAAAGATTTACCTAAGCATTCAAAGGGATATAAGGACATAGGGACAGAGAAGCGACTTTGTTTTATACTACATAATATGTATGTAGTGATTAGGTAGGTAAGGTAGGTAGCCATACTTTCAGTCTTATCCGCCAACAGTCGCCTACGGACGACCTCACGCTCATCTGTCGTGATCTTGACATTGGTGACCTTAGCCGCGCCCTCAAGTGTCAAGCGTTGAAGCTCTTCAGCTGCGAAGGAGGTTGCTATCTCGATGGGACTTGGCTCTTCGAAGGCCAAGGCCTCTTCGGGCGGGGCCTCCGCTCTTTTGAAATTAGAACAAATAGATTTGATTATGAAGTTTCTTTTTCATTTTGTATGTTGCTGTTTGGTTAGATCCCATTTTGAAATCAATTACTTATCCAGTCTGATAAATATATCCATCATCGTCATCATCAGCCCTTATTAGTCCTGACGGACCTACCAATAAGTTAAGTCCAGAACTCTATTTTTGTCTGTTGAGTAGGAGGTATCTGTATAGTCGCCAGATCAGGACGACGCTCTCCTCTAAGGAAAATTTGGAGCTGCCATATCCTTGTAGGGTAGCGAGTTTATATTTTCTATGTCCAACGAGCCTTAGCTAGGTAGGTAGGTATGCTAAATAAAGAAACATAGAATCATCGATTTACCTTTTGATCGCCTCTTGCCTTCGTTTTATCCGTAGAAACCTGGCCGCCTTCCTTTCACTAGGTTCCAGGGAAGTGACCTGGGGTTCTTTCGGGACCAGCACATCATCAACGTCTTCTTCTAGAAAGCCAGCCATTTTCGAAACGTATCAAAAGAATTGTAATTTAACTTGCGTTTGAGAATTTATAGTCCAATTCATTCTTCTTGTAAATAAACAAAAATTCGTTGCTTAGCAACAACAATAGATAGGTACCATCAACAAAAGTTGACAAAGCATAGAATAATACCTAATTAGGTATATGTACTCCTTTTCATTTTTCCTCTTCTTCGTTCTTTATACCGTACAGGGTGTTTCAATAGATTTGTTTCTATAGAAATAAAGTACTACTACCTACCTACTCTTAGGTAGGAGCATGGTATAAACAAAGATGTTACCTACTGAACGTACCTACGTATTTTGTAGTCATGAATAATAAAATAAATAAATAAATACGTTGGACTATCCACACAGCACCATCTAGCCCCAAAGTAAGCTACTCAAAGCTTGTGTTAAGTAAGGGTATACTATATCTGATATATACGTATATATTTAATACATTATATACGTAGATATTCTAACAGATAGATATTTTTTATTGTTTTTTATTATGCATAGAAAACACCCAGACCAACGGAACAAATTACCTACTGCAGATTGTACACAAATTTGTTCCGAGGCGGGAATCGAACCCGCAACCTCCTGCGTCACAGGCGGACCTTCGCCTTCCGCGCCACATCGGTCGTCTTTGGGGTAGGTAGTTATAAAACTCAGAGGCTCCTCCTAGTACAAGGGAATCCAATCCCAAAAATGAGCGTTGTCGCACCATCATTGGGTCGCAATTTAGAAAAGATTGTTTGTGTATGATCCCGCGGTATCCAATAATGATGGATGTGTATTGACTAGTAGTTTTTGTTGCCTGAAATTTCTGTTGAAATATAAAATAAAAAAATTATCTAGATGATGTCTCTATCTCTCATGTGAATGTTTAGAATTCGGCAAGAAACTTTTAGGTCTGCACAACAAGCAAGTATATCATACTACTGATGGTTCAGAGTACCAATGACGCCTCACAGACTCGCTCTCGAATCTCCTACAATCATTTTATTATCCTGGGCTCTGGACGCGAGAGTTTTTATAGATGTTTGTTTCTCTTTCACGCAAAAACTACTGAACGGATCAGGCTGAAATTTTAAATAGAAGTAGTTTTAGCCCTGGAATAACACATAGGTTACTTTTTATCTCATAAATCAGTTCCTATGGGACAAAAAATCCTTAATTGATGGTAAGTACGACAGCTACGTTTCATTTTTTTTATAATTTTGTAATATTCTTATCCAAAAAAGGTAATTATTTCGTGAAACTGGTGCCATTGCACACAGCACAACACAAACTTTGTTTACACCATTTGCATCGGAAAACACAGACTAGGTTTATTGATATACCTAATCATGATCAAATAAAACACAGGAGATTTAGGAATTTTGTTTACTTAAAGTTACTTTGCTTTGCTGTTCAGGATGATACCATCGTACTTCTGTTGGAACCACTTCATGGCGTCTTCCTTAGTCAGGCGATGGGGGAAACCAACCTTGCCGGTTTTGCGTCTCCTGTGGGCTACGTTGAAACCTGTAGGCAAAAATTAAATACTGAAATATCTTCTTCATTTCTAATAGAAAATATTTGTGAACAATATTTATTTATGTAAAGAAATTGAGACAATTCTGATGTGGCCAAAACTAAACTTACTAATTTGACAAGACTTAAAATATGGCCATAAAAATTTAAATAAAAATAAATAGTGTCACAGTTAGTGAGCTGTGAATAGTAAATTTTAGAAACAAATTTGGTGCTAATTCAATTGAACAATCAAAACAATGAATGAAATGGTAGAAGTTGAAACAATTTTTGGTTTTAATACCAAAAATTATTTCAACTTGACCATTTGTCCAAAGCTGTCAAATATTTATCACCTATTTTTGGTTTCAGGTGTAGAAAAACCTTACTGAGTTAGGATTCACCAACATCTAAATTCTACACAAGCTTGATAAGCTAATAAAATACCTACATGTGTGCTGAATTAAGTAATGCAGTGTAAAAATCTGGGTATTAATGGTCTTTTTATGACTGTGTTATGTCAAACTTTTATAGAAAATACTATTTCGTACAATATATTTTCAAGTGTCAAACATAAATAATTTAGCACATTTTTTACACAGTGAAAGTTTATTACTCTACACTCCTGAACAAATGTGCACAAAGACTTAATAACCCAGTCACAATTGCACAAGGATACTTTTTTTGCATTACATTTGCAAGATTTTATATTTTTCAAGATGTAATATTACTTATAGTAAGTTATGTATTTTCATCCACAAGGTTTATTAGTTCTAATATAACTAAGTATCTAAATTCAATAAACTGTCTGTAATTGATAAAATAAGTAATGCTTACCAGGGCGGCCCAATACAACGTAGAAATCAAGACCGTAGATACCAATGGAAGGGTCGTATTTGATACCCAAGTCAATGTGCTCCTGAATACCAAAGCCAAAGTTTCCAGTGGCTGAGAAATTGTCTCGTCTCAACTCGTATTCTCTGACCTGGAATAGAATTCAAACTAAATTTAGTTTTTTTTTTAAATAAAATGCAACCTCCTCACCTACACATTCCGCTGAATGTGGCTCTTCTAATTTGGAGGGTTTTGTTATGCACTGCTAGGCAGGTAGATTGGTAATTTAATGCTGGTAAAAGTGTTAGTTCCTTTAGTATTCTGAGCAGTAAGTTGTAAAGTACCCAGAAGTTGCAAATAAGAAATATTAATTTTGCATGATTTTACAAAGAAAAACACAATAATAAGTGTGATCTTGAACAAAATCATGCTATTTGTGACTCTTAATGCAATTACAATAAAATGTGTAATTGCATTATAAGCATTACCAGGAAATTTTTTCATGCTTCCTTCCAAACTTCTTTATTATGACTCTGCGTCTGGTTTGACACAATTTTGCAAATGACCGTTTTTGATAGCATCACAAGATTTTTAGAACTATTTATAGATATTTTTGAAATTATTACTTTGTCAGGAATGAAAAGAGCAAAAATTTAAAACTAACCTTTAGACCCCTCTCAAGGATCTCTTCGGCTTTTGCTCCACGGACTGTGCAGTGGACCGCAATCTTTTCATTACGACGAATACCAAAAGACCGCACTGTGTACCTAGCCTTAGAGAACACTGGCTGCTGGCCTGTCAGCTGTTCCAACACCTGAAAGGTAATATTAAGATATTAAAACAGGGTAATTTACTTTGAATTCATTGTGTATTTGTCTTCTAATAAATGTCATTTCCGTAAGTATTCTGAGCAGTAAGAATAAAAGTACCCAGAAGTTGCAAATTGGAAATAATAATATAGCATGAATTTACAAAGAAAAACACAACTTGTGTAAATCTTGAACAAAGTCATGCTCCACATTTTTTAGTATACCTATTCAATCTAATCAATGATACCTATTAAGGTAACTAACAAATCAAGAGTACCAACAGTTTGCAATAGGTTATGTTTTTAAATTTTCATCTTTGGTTAATAAGTATAATTGCAGCAACATTCTTGAATTTCAGAATAATAGTTTTTTAAAGCAAGCACTTTTCTTCAAAATATAAGCAGATGATTTTTTATAAACAAAGAGGCAACCCAATACAATGTTTTCAGGGAAAATTACATGAGACAATAATAAGTTGAAGGATAATTAGTATAATATAAATAAAAAGGTAGTACCTTAGCAGCACGAGTCAACCTATCTCCTGACTCTCCCACACAGATGTTCAGGCACAGTTTTCGGATGTGCAGATTCCTCATAACATTTTTAGAGTTATCCTTAGGAGCCTTCTTCTCCTTCCTCTCCTTTTTCAACGCGGGCGGTGGTACACGCTGCAACATACATTTTCTATTTACACGCGATTTAACCAAAAAATAACCATGAGAATAAATAAACTATTGCTCCAACACTGTTTAGGTTATGCCGACCAATTCGGTGATTGTCAAAAATAACTTAAAATATAGTATTCAAGACTTGGTTTGCACGAAACTATAAACAATTTAATATTTTAGTAAAACTGAAAACATAAAATCACACTGATTTGTTTCGATTTCTGTAATATTCAAAAGAAAAACACCCACCGCCATGATCACAACTTTCAAAAAGAACCACAGACAATTTTAGGAAGAATGATGGAAAAGATTATCTGTCAACTGCCATGTAAATATGTCAGTCGTTCTGTCATTGTTAACCATAGACCTAAAGTTTCTACTTTTAGTGAAAGTGCGACACAGAAAATAAATCTAGACTTGATCATATTACAGTCTATCTACCTACACGATTCGAGACCTTTATTTAGCCACATTGTTTATCTGCTTGTTTGTTTGAAACAAGCAAAGACTCCGATGTAAAAACTTACTTATTTACATTATTATTATTATATTACCCGACGAAATCAGAGAGCAGTCAACACAAAATACAGGCAGTCAAGTCGACCAATAAGAAAATCAATTACCTAATTCATAATAGCAGGTATTACTATTTATTTAATTTAGAACACCAAAACAAATCAACGAGCAAATAAGGCATCACTAGACGTGACCCCCCAATTTTCGCAATAATGTTAGCCTGCCCAGCGTCCAGGGTCAAGTGGGCTTATTTGGACCATTCATAATATATTTCATAAAAATGTAAAAAAAATAACCCCGTTATCATTTCGTCAGTATACTCACACACAGGTCAACAATATTAAACTCGTTTTGTTGGTTTATACCTACAAGCAACCTACAAGATACCAAAGTGTACACATAACTACCTACAAATTTATTTTAATTGAGATGTAAATATACAATCCACCCAGCATTATTCAGCGCCAGCCAAGCTACGCAGAATTTGCGTATTTCCAAATAAAAGTCTTATGGGTACTATTCTGTAGTTAGTATTTAATTAAGTATAAAAGCAATGGGCAACGGGTAAGTACCATTAAACTTGTTTTGTGTGTTCTGATTTGAAAAGCTTGCATTTTTTCAGCAATTTATTACGAAAAGAGAAATAAATGCAAACATGGAGGAACACCCAGCTCCAAAGAGGCAGAAAACTCACAAACGATACTACTGCACTTTGTGTAATATTTTTACAAATTCAGATAACCAATTAAACCAGCATTTAGAAGGTGTACGTCATCTACAGCAAATGAAATTGATTTGTATCACGCCAAAAGCCAGTGTCTGCGAAGAATATAAATGTGATCCTCACGTGTACCTCCCGGTATTTCTATTCGTTTCGGTTACAGCATATATTATTTGTTATATAATCGTATACCTTACCATGTAAATAATCGATGTTCATGATTAGCATAAAAATGACATTAAATTATTGTTAACGACGCCTTAAATTTCGCGCCATAATTTTAATTGGTGGAGGAGTAGGCCCCAAGCGTTCACGGCTTCTATGCGCACGAACGAACGCGCAGAACAATGAGGTAGCAGCCATTTTATGTCGGTGTCTAAAGAATAACATAATCCGAATGGCCAATCTTAACGAAATTGTGTAATTAGTGATATAATTTATGTGATTCTACATACACAACTATACTTAGCTGCTTCTTTACATCAATGTGAGTAGAATCTAGCTTTGAGTATATTGTGTTTCGATAGATTATCATAAGCGCGATAAACTTATAAGATTTTGCATAAAACAGGAATAATAATAAATTTATATCCCATTCCCACCACACATTACGAAAGGTCGTTGTATTTCCAATAGGAAACTGGGTATTTGTTTACCTGCTAGTGTGAACTTTAGAATAGCAATTTTTAAAATCGTATAAAACAGAGTGAATCTTTAATGTAAATGTAACATGCAAGTTCAATAATGACATAACTCTATCTAGGTATTAAGAACATGTAAAATAAAGTAATAAAAAGCCGTGTTGTTTACATTATAGACAACGGAGATAATAAATATCTTGATATGACAACCGGCGACGCGCAGCGTCGACATGAAAGTTAGGAACAAAATTCAATAACGAATTGGCCATTTTATTGATGGCCGGGGGGAGGCTGGGTGGAGACTCGTTTGGTGAGCTTCCGCCATTTAATAATTTTCATAGAGGTCTATTGTATTTCGTCTGTTTTTGCGATATTTCCTTGTTTACATTTCTTGTTACTTACATTTTTATTCTTGATATGGTTATCTAAATCAAGTTTATCGACATCAATTGATTCGTAATGGTTCTTACTTGCTGTAGGTACTTGTGTTTTGTCCTGTAATGTAGGATAGGTACTACATACTTTGTTAATTTAAGTAGATGTTATTACTGCTTGATTACCAAATTTTTATTATATTGTTATAAACGATAGTAACAAATTTATTCAAATATTGAACAATTTTTTTTTATATGTTGTTATAGTAGGTTGTTTAGATGTGTGATAGCCGTGATAGGCAAGATAAGGGGTAGGTAGGTATTTGTGATTTGGGAATTTAGCCAGGTAGGTTAGTTACTTTGTTTATGTTTAAATCTTACCATACCGATTGTGTTTATAAATCATTTTTTTATCATGAAATAAAGTTAAGTTACTTCTGTAAGTGAAGCTAGGCAGCAGTTTTAATCTTCAAAATATTTTATCGATACAATATTTTTGAAGTAAAATGTACCTACTAATATGCCTTTGTTTACATACTAAATAAATTATTATAAATAAAATTTATTTGAATTTTTGTAGACTCCTACTGAGAAACAATGAAGGAAGCAGGGGAAGAAGTATAAGGAACAGAAAAATATTTAATTAGGTCCCTTTTTCCATTAAACATGAATTATTTACTTACTTAATTTATAATTAAAATAATAATAATATTAAAATATTATAATAATAATAATTCATAACTTATTATTTTCTACGTTGTCTAACTGTCTTTTCTTAATTTATTTACTTGGGCAACCAATGCTGTAGCTTAGATACTGTACCTACATAGTTTTAACAATAGAGTTAATTTCCTAACAAAAATACGTTAGGGGAATGGATAAGTCCCTTTAATTTTACTATTCGAGATTTTTAAGAATTTTTATAAAATTTGAATGTAAGTTTTATTGTAGTTCTATTGTTTTTATTCAAAAAATAAACCTCTATAATTACTATATGGGAGTACTTAGTCACCTCAATTATATCTTAATACAATAAGAACTAACTCGATAAATTACTGACGAAACTTGTAAAGGTAATTCCTATAAGTAGGTTTGTAGTTTTTAACTGCTAAAATCACGCATACATTTAAATAGTTTTTTCATGAGTGATTTTTGTATGTAGTTATTATTATGTAGATAATATACCTATCTACTTATCTACTACATCATAATTTTAATACAATATAAAATAAATAGCAAAATAAAAAACTAATACATTCATTTTGTGCGCAGACGCAGTAATATTGTTATATTTTTCTCAGGAAGGGAAGATTTAGCATGGAGAAGCATCAACACCGCCATTAGTTTCCCGGCACACTGGGGCGTGGGCGTCGGGGGAATGGCGCGGGGCATGGGGGTCCCCGTGCCACCCCCCGGCGACCTACTCGCCACTATTTCCATGTTCGAACAGCAAATCAAAGCTGAACCCATGAAGTAAGTAAACTCAAATCGAATAACACAATAAAACATTTTCTTGTGTATTTATTTTTGTACCTTCTAGTTGTATTAAATGATAAATTTTATCACCGTGTTTAAGCTGCCTGCCTAATTTTAAGTATTTACTTAAAATTAGGCAGGTAGGTACTTAACTACACTGTACTTATATTTATATAAGAACATTACTTTTTAAACATATTGTACGTGTAGTTATCACGTAAATTGATACTATAATATAACCCATTGAAAGAATCAAGTATATAAAATTAATTAATTAATTTTCGATGATTCATAAATAATCAAACAAATTTCACTCAACTTCCTTATTTTTAAATGCTTTTTGGTATACAATATAAGTCGGATTAAAATTTGGGTTTAAAGCGCTACCCAAAGAGCGACACCGTAAAAAGTACTATTTTTCGTCGCACCATTAGCCGTACTGCGACATATTACAAGCCCAAAAAAAATTCAGTGTATAGTCAAATGCATAGAAAAAAGTTATACAAAAAAAAATCATAAAAACGATCTAGGATCCTGAAAAAAAAATCACAAAAAAGAACAAAAAAAAACTTTTTCGCCTCGAAATGCTCTATATTTTGAGTGACAACCATTAATAATTTTAATACCACATAAAAGGAAATTTTATCAACTAAAGACATATGTAAAAAATCTTAACAAACTGGTGTATTTATTCTTAAATTAAATAAAAACTGCAAAAAAAAATCATATTGCCGAACAAGAGATTCAACTAAAATCAAACGCATCGCCATTTTCAACCTTATTTGTATAAAGCGAAGAACTCCCTAAAATATCTAAATATTGTCTTCATACCGCGCCTTAACCTTTATTAATTTCATCGGACATTATTTTTAATCACTCTAAAACTATCGCTTTATAGTAGATACAATATTTTCCCTACCTCCTTTTTGAGCTTTTTCAAAATGTCCTATTTGACTTACGAGTGTGTAGAGGTTGGAAAATTCAAAAACAACAATGGACCAGTGTCCAGGGACGAAGAAAATCACCACTCAATGAAAAGGTCATAATTCTGTCTTTAATAAAGTCAATGTCAAAATAGTCATGATGCTAAACAAACCAAGTAGGTATTTAGATAAAGTACCTACTAGGTTTCTTTTTTTTAGTATCTACCTATTTTTTTATTCTCTTTGTTTTAGAAATGGAAATCATTTCCATTTATTTTCCATGGTGTTTGTTTGATTTGGAAGAATTGAATAATTTCGATTGGTTCGATCTAGTTAAAACGAAGAATAACGTAATTTTACAATGGACAATTATTTATTAATTAATTAAGTGCATATGTAACATTAGGTATTCTACTACCTTTACTACCTATTATATTCATGTTTCAAAGAGCATCGCCTGCTTGATTTTTTTCTGTCGGAAGCACAACACCAGAGAGTACGCACAACGTTAGGCCAGCAAAAGGTAGCATGCCAGTGTTGGGTGTTCACAGAAATACGCCGATTTCTGTATTATAAGGGAGGCAGACGTATAAACGTAGGTATATCTATATTGCGTTGACTTATTTTCACCTATTTCCCGCAGCTTCTACCACCCTCATATCCCCCACGTGCACCCCGGGCCGCCCACGATAGGGCGCTCGGAGTCGAACCACCACCTCATGAACCCACATCACCACGAAGACTCTAAGGACAGCCTCATACAACACCAAGTACAACACCAGCAGGATCTCATGGAACAGCATCAGCAACAGGAAATGCAACAAGACGATGAGGTAGAGTGTACTTTTTTTATCACTACATAGTATAAAACAAAGTCGCTTTCTCTATCCCTGTCCTTATGTCGCTATGTCCTTTTGTATGCTTAAAACTTAAAAACTAGGCAACGGATTTTGATGCGTTTTTTTTAATAGATAGAGTAATTCAAGAGGAAGGTTTATATGTATAATAAAACCGTGTGAAGCTGTAATAATTATAGACTGCCAGTCCCGTATTTTAAATACATCTAAGATGATGTGATGTTAAGTTTAGTTTACACTAATCTAAACAAATTTAGAGCCACATCACATATATGTGATGCCAAAACAATTTGGTAGAGCATACTTAAAACTTATAAAACTATCATGGTTTCTAAAGACAACTAAAAAACAACAACTAAAAACTATCAAGGTTTTTGAAAAACTTAAAACAAATCAAATCATGGTAAATATCCTGTGTTAAATGATTAAAGAGCATTCACAACTACAATACTGATGCAATTTCTATTCTATTCATTTTCATGATAAAAGGATCTTAATATTTTGCTAGTAGACAGACTGCATTGCAGGGAGAGCTGGGCTACTTTTTATCTGAGTAAAAGCCATGGGCTGAAGCTAGTTAGGTGACAAGTGGTTGTGGTAATGCTTATTGGCTAAGTTGGCCTCTGTCTGACCTGCTTAGACAAAACAATACCAACTTACTAACAAGACTTCACACTTGCGCTTGATAAAGCAAACTAGCTCTTATGACCATTATTTTCTCATCATCATCAGCCTATACCACATCTGGACATAGCCTTCCCTTATAAGATTAAGTTGTAAGATTAAACACCTTATTGGTTTATGTATGGGGTAAAATCATTATTTTATTCTTATTAGAAAGATTAAGGTATTTCTTTAAAAATTCTAAGATGAATTAGTCACAATGAAATATACTTCAAAATATATATAAAATCTTCCTTTTTTTCAGCTGAGATGACCATTAGTTTTCAAGTTTAGAGGATAACTTGAAAAGTAAGGTAGAATAATATTTTTTTCGAAAAAAATTAAGTCTATTTATGTCCTTTTACAGAGATATCAGTGTCTAGATGTAGCTTAGATTACCAATGCACAGTTAGTACACATTACTTTTTATTATTTTAAGGTCTTTCTTCTACTCTGTATCCCCAGTATGGGGTTTCATTATTTTTGTAATTATTCGCTGTCTTATAAGAAAAATAGGTACGTCTCTTATGAGTTAATCATAACTCATAAGAGAGAGTCATAACTTATGTTACTTATGACGTAAAAGCAGCAATGTATGGGGTAAAATCATTATTTTATTCTTATTAGAAAGATTAAGGAATTTCTTTAAAAATTCTAAGATGATATAGTCACAATGAAATATACTTCAAAATATATAAAAAACTTCCTTTTTTTCAGCTGAGCTTCAAAGGAATGGAAGATGAAGGTGTAGATATGGATATGGATGGCAGACAGTGTTCACAGGTAAATTAAATCATTTTATATGTACATACATTTTTAGACTCATGTAGTACAACAGTGGCAGCTTACATGCAATCATCACTACATAGTATAAAACAAAGTGTCTTCCCGCTCTCTGTCTGTCTGTCCCTATCTATGCTTAGATCTTAAAAACTATGCAACAGATTTTGACGCGGTTTTTTTAGGAAGTGATTCAAGAGGAATGTTTCTATAATACACCCAAGCATTTTCATTCATTCATTCATTCCAAGCAAATCTGGGACGGGTCGCTAGTTAATTAATGAAACTGGACAGACTCTTGGTAGTTGTCAATAAAATAAAATATCTTTTTTAAAATTTTATAGTTATACACTACGTTGAATCACTACATAGTATAAAACAAAGTCGCTTTTTCTGTCCCTATGTCCCTTTGAATGCTTAAATCTTTAAAACTACGCAACGGATTTTGATGCGGTTTTTTTTAATAGATAGAGTGATTCAAGAGGAAGGTTTATTTACTTATAATAAAACCGTGCGAAGCCGGGGCGGGTCGCTAGTAACATTATATAACTAAACCAATAAGATGTATCATAATTTATAGGGTTTGGTGGTGGACATGGGTGCAGTACAAACCAAAATGGAGGTCAACGGAGGTCAATCCACACCAAGATCGAAACCACAAGCCTGTAAGGTAAGCATCACTGAAAGATATGTCCTAAGTTCAATGTAACAGAGTCAAAAATCATTTATCAAACCTCTTCTTTTTCATTAAGCTTAGTTCACACTGTGTTCACTTTCTTAGATGAATCCATTAAATGAGCATGAGACAATGTGTTATTTGAGCACTTTTGACAAAAAGATTTTGTTGACAATCCCTATAGATATCTCTGGTACATAATGATACATAAAAACATAAATGATTTAAAATAATCTAGATCATTTAAATTTGATTAAGATCTGATTTTACTCACTAAGGTACCTACTAGTCTTCTATAAAAAAATAATATTTTTTATAGTCAACTAGTATATTCTCGAGTCAATTCTTCTCGTCATCCATACCGCAATGTTTGAAAACGAAAGTTTTCAATCAGTGCGTCCTACCCGTAATGACCTACGGAGCTGAGACGTGGACACTCACGGTAGGGCTGGTCCACCAGTTCAAAGTCGCCCAGCGAGCTATGGAAAGAGCTATGCTCGGAGTCTCTCTGAAGGATAGGATTCGTAACGAATACATCCGACAGAGAACCAAAGTTATACATAGCTCAAAGAATTTGCAAGCTGAAGTGGCAATGGGCCGGCCAATTCTCGCGAAGCACCGACAACCGTTGGGGTAAACGTGTTCTTGAGTGGAGACCGCGACTCGATAAACGTAGTGTAGGACGCCCTCCGGCCAGGTGGGATCACGATCTGCGCAAGACTGCTGGCAGATGCTGGATGCGTCAAGCTGAAGACAGGGCGCTATGGCGTTCATTGGCGGAGGTCTATGTTCAGCAGTGGACTAATATAGGTTGATAATGATGATATTCCCGAAGCTTCGCCGCTTTGTTCTATGGAAACGTTTCAAGGGTATTTCTATCCCATGGGAGATCCCATGGGATAGAAATACCCTTGAAACGATTTATCTCATGAAAAGTAGTCTATATTTTTTTCCAGAATACGTAGATTATTTTTTTTAGCCCGATCCGAAGTTCAGTAGTTTACTTTAACGAGTAACAAACATACAAACTTCTTTTTCTTTAACTTTCGCGTTTATAATACTAATAAGGATGATTTCGAATTGGTCGAGATGACCATTAGTTTTCAAGTTATTCATTAAAGGTAGAATAATATATTTTTCGAAAAAAATTAAGTCTAATTATGTCCTTTTACAGAGATATCAGTGTCTAGAAGTAGCTTAGATTACATGACTGTAGACTTAACATAAATCAATATTGCAGGTTTGCGGCAAAGTCCTTTCGTCCGCTTCTTCATATTACGTCCACATGAAGCTTCACTCTGGAAACAAGCCTTTCCAATGCACAGTTAGTACACATTATTTTTTATTATTTTAAGGTCTGTCTTCTACTCTGTATCCCCAGTATTGGGTTTCATTATTTTTGTAATTATTTGCGGTCTTATAAGAAAAATAGGTACGTTTCTTATGAGTTAATCATAACTCATAAGAGAGTCATAACTTATGTTATGTCTTATAAGCAGCAAGTAATGAGGGTTCGATTCCCGCCTTTTAATGATCCTGGAATATTGTATTCTTTTAAATTTTATGATCGAACTCACTGTGGCTAAAATATACCTACTCAATAGTAACTTTGTATTGAGCTTCCCGTTAATAATTGAATAGTCTAATCATAGCGTTTAGCGATCAAGGCGTAATAAGTACCTGGACATATTAGACCAAAAGCTACTGACCTATATAAACTATCTTCTCATGAACCTATATGTCAAGTCAGACTATTCTTTCTTTCGCAACTACGTTCACCAAAAGTTAGGCAGATTCCAATGGAACTCTAATTTAAATAAGGTTCAAATCCCTGCTAGGTGTGCGACGCTGCGTTTTGCCGGAAGCCTTACCTCGAAGTTCATATGCGAACACACACAGGGGAACGCCCGTTCCAATGCGATTTGTGCCTAAAGCGCTTCACACAGAAGTCAAGTTTGAATACGCACAAGAGAGTGCACACGGGTAAGTCCCTTTGATGCTTGTAACTGAGGCTTTGACAATCCTATTGGATTGCATAGCTTCTTCGTTAAATATTCTAAATTTAAAGCAAAGCCAGTATGAATTTTTTAACGTCTTATAAGCGCTGTTTTTGGCTAGGTGATTAAAAAACTCACATCAGATTCTAACTCCAAAGCAATAAAGTTCATTTCAGCTGGCCGCTGCATGACTCTTACTTGTCGAAATCGTGGAGGACTTTAACTGAAGCTTAATTGAACTTTATGGTGTTGTAGATAGAATTTAAAATGTTTTTTTATAAAGCTCCTGCTGCCATGCACTGCCAGAGAAACTTCTCTTTTTTTCAACAGAAATTGAGAGAATTAAGTTGATTAAAGAAAGCATAAGTATTACCTACTGCATTTTTTATACGAAACTCATGCTGGGTTTGCTTAAAATAAATTTAAATTAGAAATAATAAATTACCACAATCAAATTAATATAATCTTACTATCCAAGAAAGTTAAAATACAAGTATCTTGCTAAATGTTATTTCCATATTACATACTGATTATGATCTCCATAAAAAGGTTGAATAATTAAAAAAACCCAGTGTCAGTCTCATGTTTAGTAGTTAAAATTGAATGAATAAATATGGAAATTACATAAATTTGACAAAAATAAACATAAATTTGCCCAAGACCCTGGTACCATGAGGGGATTGATGAATTCTCTATTGGATTATTGTATTTGTTCTCTTATGGCGACCTCCTCCTGTTTCCACAAAACAAAATAAATATTATTTTTTTAATTGGCATTCACACTTTTTTTAACACGCTTCTTTTTCCCTATTTTGACGCCCTGATACATAACTTCAGGTATTTTATTTTAATAAGTATGTTTATTTTTATTTTATAATTCCTATTCTTATTAATATTTTTGTTTCACTTAAGTTGCATTTTATTAGAGGACTACCTACACAGGATATTATAATCTGTTTGAAAATATTTAAAACACTGACATGTTATTGCAGAAGTTAGATTTTGCTTATAGGCCGTTATGCCTACTACTATTTAGGATTTTAGTATTTTAATTTAAGTGCTTTTGCATTACAAGCACGCTAATGCCGAATGGAGCTTTACAAAACCTCGCCCTTATCTTATAGTTTATCGTACCTATCGAATGTATTTACCTACACTTCAATTATTATCTCTAAACAAACAAAACACTGGTGCACCAAAACACCTCTGTACAACACTGTCCAAAACGTCGCAGATAAACTTTTAACACTATGCTTTACATACTATAAATGTGAATAGTTTTTGAGTTGTGTCAAAAAAAGTAGAAATCAGGGCGTGAGGATGGTTTCGTTGATGTGAGGCAAACAGGGGGAGGTAAAGGAGCCACAATCGACTCTAAACCTGCCGTTGTAAGGTGTCGAATTGATTGTGTGCTCTTGCGGTTAGAAGAAGGCAGATACGAGCGTGTGTTGTTGGATTGTGGCCTGGGTTCTAGATGAGCACTTGCACGCGTTGGTGGCGAAGGACCGGCCCTACAGGTGTGAACTCTGTCAGATGCGGTTCACGCAGAGTTCCAGCCTCAACCGACACAAGAAAATACACACGGGTGGGTTTAGTCTACATGTTTACACCGCCCTGAGCCGATTCTATATCCACACATTCAATTATAGACTCAATTACTATCCGTCGTAGAGTCTACGATCTCTCCGTAGTCACGCATTACCATAAATTGACTTGTACGATTTCGTTCAGAGGAACACAGACGCGCTCTGCTGGTCAAGGATCGGCCCTACCAATGCGGAATCTGCTTTGTGAGATTCACCCAGAGATCGAGTTTGGGCCGGCACGGGAAAATACATACCGGTGGGTCCCTATTCTCATATCGCCATGCTAACTTATGCGTGACGTTTATTCTTGAGGCAGAACGGTACCTACGACTCTCTTGTTCTAGTCACATAGCCTACCTCCCCCTGAGTGTGTGTGAATGGTACATATTGATATCATAGGCATTTATTTAAATTAAATTAAGTTTGAGAGTATGCAGTGTTGTTATATCGAAACTCGTATAAATTATAGAGGAGCACAGACGAGCCCTGTTAGAGAAAGTGCGGCCGTACCAGTGCCACATCTGTTTTATGCGCTTCACTCAGAAGTCCAGCCTCGGACGTCATGGGAAAATACACACTGGTAGGCATTTCCCCTAAGATCCTTAGTAGATTTATGATTTGTTTATTTGGTTAGCTCACGTTAGTAGGCATTGGCTGTGCGTCCAAGAGGGCGGATGCTGTAGCTGTATTCTGTTGGTATTTCTAGAGGAGCACATGCAATCGCTGATCAACAAAGTGCGTCCGTATCGGTGCGACGTCTGTGACAAGCGGTTCACGCAGAAGTCCAGCCTCGGTACTCATAAGCGTATACACACCGGTGGGTCCCTTGATATTTCTCTTTTATTATTTTACTAATCGGTCTCCAAGCCACAACCTAACAAGTTCAGCTTTACCGGCTTACATTTGCTCTTGTGGCTTCGATACCATAGTTTTGTGAATAGTTTTAAGGGCTCCCTAACCTAAACTAGTTACCTTGTACGCAAAACATACCTTTAAACCGAAACAGATACCGACATCACTTTTATTTTATTCCTCAACAAACAAATTCAAAGAAGCATAGGTTACACACGCTCAAAAACTATTCACAAACAGTTAAGCATGTGTACGTTGTGAGGATTATGTTAAGAAAGAATGAGAATGTTTGATGGACAAATAATAGCAAACAAATTAAATTCCCTCATGGTAGCGAATTGAAAGAGTAGATGTAGTAAGTTGGTATGCGGTTGGTGAGACGTAGTGTGAACTTATTTGTCCATCGTGGTTTTGTTTTGTTTCTCTGTCCCCCCGTGTCCGTCGCGGCGGCGCAGGGGAGCGGCCGTTCCAGTGCACCGTCTGCCTCAAGTCCTTCACGCAGAAGTGCGCGCTCAATTTGCACGAAAAGATACATACGGGTTAGTAGCCCTTTTGTCTATATCCGCCGTACTCCTCTCGTTACGTTAGCGACTACCGACCTCGAACGCAGTCACGCATCTCATAGCACACTATGCTTCTCCCTCTGTCCCGTGCCATGCCCGCCAAACCCGACTTGCTCCCTCTGTTAGCTTCCATCTCGTTGCTTCCGACTAACATCCTCGACTCGCATTAACTAACCTACTAGCTCTCGCGTACTAGCCTAGCGCCATAATCAACCTCATGTAACATCTCTTAACCCGGCGGGCACTCGCTCTATCATCCTCCATTCTGCATTATCTATCTACTCGGTGATTTTAGAATTTAATCATTAATTATATCATTCATGTATATTAATTATTTCACAAAAGCGGTAATGCAATCGCCGCGATGACGCATTGTTCTGGCGCCGCGATGCTTTAAACGGTATCGTACAAAATGTGGGTTTTTCAAAATTGGGGTTTGTGAGTCGCGATGTCAGCGACACGATGCGGCTATAGATCGGCCGGGGCGGGCGGCCTAGGCTCGGGCCACATGCGTCGGCGACGTGCGTTACTCGCTTTTGTGTGTGCACTGGGCGCAGTGCAAGGGCGTCCGTTCGCGTGCTCGCACTGCCCGGCGGCCTTCGCCCGCCGCGTCTATCTGGACACTCACTTGCGCACGCACACAGGCGAGCGGCCCTATCAGTGCGACGCCTGTCTCAAGCGATTCACGCAGAAGTCGAGCCTCAATATACATAAGAGGACGCATTCAGGTGGGTGTCAGCCGCGGGCCGGACCGGCCGCCCCCCGCCCCCCGCCCGCCCTCGCCCGTACCTTCCGTACCCCACAGGGGCGGCGAGCGGCGACCGGCGACCGGTCCGCGCCGCCTCGTAGCGCGGGCGAGTAGCGTCCCCGCCGCTCGTCGCCCCGCTATAATTTACTCTGTGTTGGGCACCAGTCCAGGGCAGACCGTTCCAGTGCCTGTCGTGCCCCGCCGCCTTCACCTGCAAGCAATACCTGGAGATACACACGCGCACGCACACCGGCGAGCGCCCCTATCAGTGCGACATCTGCCTGAAGCGCTTCACGCAGAAGTCCAGTCTCAACATCCACAAGCGGACGCACTCAGGTATGTGCGGCGCCGCGCCCCTCCCGCGCCGGCGCCCCGGCGCCCATTACCGGCTTCTGTACGCATCGAGCACCCCCGAGGTGGGCCCGACAAACACCTCGCTACTGCTACTTCCATAACCGAGCAGGTGACGTCACGCCCGCCTCGGCCCATCGGGTCGCGACTATTCGCTTGGAGTACGCGGAGTAGAGAGTAGTGCGTGAGCGCGACTCCTGGACCCCCCCTCACCGGCCCCTCTGTCCACAGTTCAAGGCCGGCCCTTCCAGTGCCTGCAGTGCCCGGCCGCGTTCACCTGCAAACAGTACTTGGAGATTCACAACCGCACGCACACGGGAGAGCGCCCCTACCAATGCGACGTTTGCCTCAAACGATTCGCGCAAAAGTCCACACTCAACATTCACAAACGAACGCACACAGGTCAGTTCTTTTTGTCACAACCTTCTTAGTCCCAATCTTATAACTAAAACTTGAGTTTAAAGTTGTCGGTGCTACATCGTGGGTGCTTTGAGTTTAATGTTTGGGTGTGAACTGTCAGTGCAAGGGCGGCCGTACCAATGCATGGAGTGCCCGGCCGCGTTCACTTGCAAGCCGTATCTGGAGATTCACATGCGCACGCACACCGGGGAGCGCCCTTTCGAGTGCGATGTCTGTTACAAACGGTTCACGCAGAAATCTACGCTCAACATCCACAAGCGAATTCACACTGGTATGATACAACACGATATTCGTGTGGAAATAAAGACGGGCAAACGACGAATAGCATTTTGAACTCTATTTCAATTGCGATTCGTCATAATTTGCGTTTTTAAACGTTTTGTCCGAGTTTGAAGTTCGCTGCAAAAATGTTCTTCGTCAGTTTGTCAGATTTGTAATATTTGTAGTGTGTGCTTGTATCGTGTTTGGATGGTGCAAGTTAAGAAGACGGCAAATTGCTTGGGTACAAGATATTCTGAATTTAATGATGTGGCACCGACGACGACTGAACTAGTATATTTATTGTCATCATAACTTAAGTTTCAATGTTTTTAATTTTTAATTTGTTGGCTTAAACTCATTAATTTCAGACTGCATCATTCTAATTGCATCTTGCCGTCTTTCTAACATCACATTTGGCTATCATTTTTGCTTTTTGTTTCATTATTTCGTGGCTTTTAGCGCTTACTTCCTTCAAATCTTGACTATCCTTTTTGTAATAATAGTGTTATTTCAGGTGAACGCCCATATGCTTGCGATATTTGCCAGAAGCGGTTTGCTGTGAAGAGCTACGTAACAGCACACAGGTGAGAAATACTCACTAAAATATCGAATTAAGAACATCACTAATATCTAATAGGCATAGCTTCTGATCTGCTTTTATACAAGAGTAAAGTTAATATATAAAAATAAAGTTAGAAAAAACCAGCTGAAGGTTTCATTAAAAAAATGAAATCAGCTTGATTTTTGAAATGATAAACATAAGCCATGTATTTCACTCAGCTGATTAAGGTCAAAGCGGCGAAGGTAACTTACGTCTAAATTGTCCATTGCGGGCTAACAAAAGAATTTAAAATGTCTAACATTCAATGTTTATAATGTACTATTTTCTTTCTTTGTGTGGTAGGTTTAAGTATAATAAAGAATTTTCTATTCCCTCATCGGCTACATTTTTCTTTCGTCCCTAGATTTTATTTATTGTAAAGTATATCACTCATCTAGTATCCATAACACAAGCTCTGCTTAGCTTGGGGCTAGATGCTGTGTGGACTGTCCGGAATTATTTATTTATTTATTTTGTTCAAGTTTAGGGATGCACCACATTTTTGGCAGTTGTCGTTTTACACCCCGTATAATTTACGCCTCTATATTTTGTTTCCCAGATGGTCCCACGTCGCGGACAAGCCTCTCAACTGCGACCGGTGCTCGATGACCTTCACGTCCAAGTCCCAGTTCGCCCTCCACATCCGCACGCACACGGCCGGGCCATGCTACGAGTGTAGCGTCTGTGGACGGACCTTCGTCAGGGACAGCTATCTTATACGGTAACTACTACTTATTAATTTACCAGCTACCTTATACGGTAGTCGGTAACTACTTCTTGTGCGTATTAATTTGAAAGCTAACTTATACGGTAACTACTTCTTGTACTTATTAATTTGACAGCTACCTTATATGGTAACTAGGCCTATAAATTTGACAGCTACCTATTATACAGTAACTACTATTTATTAATTTATCAGTCACGTTATACGGTAACTACTAGTAATTAATTTATCAGCTACCTTATACGGTAACTACTACTTGTGCTTATTAATTTGAAAGCTAACTTATACGGTAACTACTACTTGTACTTATTAATTTGACAGCTACCTTATACGGTAACTACTACTTGTACTTATTAATTTGACAGCTACCTTATACGGTAACTACTACTTGTACTTATTAATTTGACAGCTACCTTATACGGTAACTACTACTTGTACTTATTAATTTGACAGCTACCGTATACGGTAACTACTACTTCCTTATTTATCAGCTACCTTATAGGGTAACTACTACTTATTAATTTGATAGTTACCTTATACGGTAACTACTACTTATTAATTTGACAGCTACCTTATACGGTAACTACTAGTTATTAATTTAATAGTAACCTTATACGGTACTTGTGCTTATTAATTTGAAAGCTAACTTATACGGTAACTACTACTTATACTTTATTAATTTATCAGCTACCTTATACGGTAACTACTACTTCCTAATTTATCAGCTACCTTATAGGGTAACTACTACTTATTAATTTGATAGTTACCTTATACGGTAACTACCACTTATTAATTTGACAGCTACCTTACCTATACGGTAACGATTACTAATTATTAATTTGACAGCTACCTTATCTAATACAGTAGAATGCCGATTATTAGGACCGGGGTCGATTCAGGTAATCGAAAATTCCGATAATCGGACATGACTGGCAAAGAAAAACGAACTTTCGCACAGAATGTCTGACATGTAATGTCTTGCCTCTAGCTTTCAACCATAACAGTTGAAATATATCTGGACTCCAGCGAGTTCCAACAAAACACAACAAAACAACTTGGTTGTCATTTTTTATATTACGAGATGGAGCTATGAAAACGAATACAATCTAAAAGCTGACGATACAACTTGGTCGAGGTTTATTATCATAATAGAAATTTAAAGGGTCACAAGGGGTTTGAATAGAACCCTTTTCAAATCCCTTTCATGCGTGAATGAAAGTTAATTGCTTGGAAATGCAAAGCCTTGTGTCCTTGGCCGAACTAAAGAACACTGTAAGCCGTTCCATTTGGCGTAGTCACAAACCTTACCGCTCTTAGACAAGATGACTTTTCTCGATATCATTAGATAACGTAGGTACGAGTATTAAACCCATCGTTAAAAAATAACAAATATTAAATCAATAAATCAATATCTTTATTTCTTTAGGCTTACAAAATAAGCACTTAGACAAGTCAAATTTAATACTATAGGTACATAATTATCAAAATAATATAAGAAATAAAGTGATAATTGATTTTTAGTTCGCCTCACTTTTTTGTCCACTTGTGGAAGTGGCGAAATAGAAACCACTAGCATGTGTATAACTTATGTGTCTAATACATGTTTGCCTTATAAATAATTACATACTATTGTCGATGTGGAACTGAGCGACATCTGGCCAAGCACTAACGAAGATTAAAGAGTACAGCTTGTAGATTACGTTTAGTCCGTGGGCGTATAAAAGACGGGGCTGGCGTGTTCATTAATTGTGATTTTGTCTTTTAATTGATACAAAATTTATCATTTTGTTCACACAAAATAGTGTAAGTGATATATGAACATAAATTTATGATAACCAGTATATGCCCACGGTTTCGCTCGTGTTTTTTTCTATGGGAACGTTTCAAAGCTATTTATTTCCCATGGGAACTGATTTATGGGATTAAATGTAGCCTATTATTCCAGGTCTAGATCTATTTCATCCCGATATTTTTTTTGTAGTTTTTGTGTGAAACAGGACCAAATATGCCATCCATAAAAAATTTCGCGTTTATAATATTAGTAAGGATGAAAATCTGCGAAAGACTTCAGGCAGATGCTGGATGCGGCAAGCTGAAGACAGGGCGCTATGGCGCTCGTTACGGGAGGCCTATGTCCAGCAGTGGGCTAATATAGGCTGATGATGATGAAGGATGAAAATAATAGTTTACACTTTTATTAAATGTATTATTTTATACACCTGCAGTCACCACAACCGCGTCCACCGCGACAATCACAGCAACATGTCGGCGAATAGCATCGGCAACTTGAACTCAATCACGACCAACGCTAACTCTGACAACGGCGGGTTTGAGTCACCCGGCGGCGTCTGCGATTTGAGGTAAAGTAATCCCTATTATTTATTTAATATTTACCCTTCTGGTAATAAATATTGTCAAATAAAAAACGTGAACAATACCAACTCTGACCACGGCGGGTTTGAGTCACCCAGTCACCCGGCGGCGTCTGCGATTTGAGGTATAGCATTCCTTATTATTATTAACTCTTCACAGCATTATTTATTTATATTGTCATATAGAAAGAAAAATGCAAAAATGATAGGGCTCTAAACGAGTCAAAGGGTTTAATAGTACATTGTTACCCAAGGGTTGAAAGTAACTTATTTAGTCCCGAGACGTAGCGAGGGCGCCAATATTTCGAGGGTCTAAATAAGTTACTTTCACACCAGGTAAGCACTGTGCTTTTCATTACGAATACAAGGAAATATTCATAAAAACAAATGAATCGAATCGCCGCATATTAGTCCATCTAGGACAGGCCAAAGCCATAAAGTCATACTGCCTTGTCTTTCGTATTTTTTGACTTCAGTGAATTACCGCTGACCCGATTATTTTTTTTAGCTTCAGCATTTGTTTATCTCATTCTGCCATTATCATGGTTCAATACTATCGTGATAGCTGTCAGTTGAAAACGATTCTCCCTAGGGCGGAAAAGTATCACTTTCAACCCGCTCTTCAGGCATGTTCAGACCTACTTTCCGAGTATGAGTAATGAAAAATGAATTTTCTAACGTCTATGAGAGTCTAAAGGAAATAAAGCACTTTGAGTTTGAGTATTTTTGCCTTGTTCAAATGCTTGATACAATTCACTTCACACTTTGATCCTCCAATGAACATGTAGCACCGAAATTGTAAAAAGTTATTTCTTTCCTTTCAGCTTTGTCCCAATGGTGAACCGATACATGACGTCACAGGGCACACAGGTGTCCATGCAAGATGCCCAGAAGATGCAGGCTATGTCGCCGCAATCCATCGCCTCTATTTGTGAGTAAAATGTCCACAGAAGGGATTCTGAACATATCACTTAGCTATAAAACTCATTACTCTAAACAATGGGGGCTACCGTTTTCATGCTCACCAGTTGGCGCCACTGTATCGAGTATCTATGCCGCAATGCTGTTCAGTTCCGTTTTTTGCGTGTAGCCGCTTATTTTTGAGCTTTTTTTCTTAATTTAGCTTTCAACGCGTTTATATTCATTGCCAAATAATCCATATTTGCGATAATGTCACGAAAGAGATCTCTTTTGAACAGGTAAATTAAACAAATTATAATTTGTGTCATGAAGCTCACTCAAACACGTGAAAATTAACATTTTTGGACCTCACGCGACACTAGCGCCTCTAGTGGCAAATTCACACGCGGTAGCCCCCATTTAGTTGCAGACGACCTCAGTGGCGCAGAGGTCGTATATCCAACTGTGACGCAGGAGGTTGCGGGTTCGATTCCCGCCTCGGTTCAAATTTATACAATCTGCATGTGTTTTCTATGTATATTACAATAATATATGTAGTTTAATGTACCTAATAAGTACTCGCTTTGCTCGCGGCTTAACTCGCGTGAAAATTGATAAACATCCAGGCTTAGAACTACGTCTCTAAAAATTTCTGGCCGAACCCATTTCATTTCATTTAAAAAAAAAAGTAAACTAAACTAATATAATAATAATGTAACTTGCAGCCTCGCCCCCGCCACCTCATACCCCGACGCCGCAGCCCCAGATGTCTGGCCCACTGCACATGGCAGACTGAAAAACAGGTAAGCTTTATAGCAATGAAATAGGGTACAATATCCCACTACCATTTTTGTCACAGTAGGCACTCAACGAAGTCTCGGTGCTCTCAACAAGACTCAGTTAAACTTAGTAGTATATAATATCCCATGACCTTATTTAGGGTTAATTTTTTATCATACAATACAATACAAAAATGCTTTATTGTACACCATAAAAAAAGAACATTTAACAAAATAAGTACAATGGGCGGACTTATCCCTTACGAGCGATCTCTTCCAGGCAACCTTTGGATGGAAATAATTATGTGAATTTAAGAAAGGCGTATTATTATCATCATCATCAGCCTATATTGGTCCACTGCTGGACATAGGCCTCCTCTAATGAGCGCCATAACGCCCTGTCTTCAGCTTGCCGCATCCTGCATTAGTTTTTATATACATAAATAAAATGTATAAATATAATATTAATAAATTATATTTTAAATGAAATAATTTTGTTCCAGCTATTGATTGAGAAACGCGCAAATGCAATGATAAAAGAGCAGCTCACGGATCGTGTTAACGGGGAGTTCCCGAAAGATGAGCATGGACTCATGCACAGATTTATTGTTTATTTTATTACGAGTTATTTATTTATACCCACTGTTGAGTTCGTCGGAGGTGGATTGCACGCTTGTGGGACCCTACGCCAGTGGACAGAATCGGCCCTAGCGAGTAGTCATGTAGCGTACCGCCTGTGTTATTGACCATTGTGATTAAGGCTTCATTTCCAACAGAAATGTGCTTGCTATGATCCCAACCGATCAATAGGATTGATTCTTTATCGCGTCGTTTTTGTCAGCTATGAAAATAACGCTATATGGAGCGATGCTATTGGTCGGCTGGAAATAAGATTAGTATGTCTGTGGTGGAAAGGCAGCCTCTTACCCGCGACTGTGATTCATCCATACCATCACGTAGTATATCGATTTCCGTAGTGGCGGTCATAAATCAATACTTAAAGTCTCGTCGTCGTAGATTGTAGGCCTAAATTTTTGATCTCATATTCTAATTTGCTTAGTGATAAATTTTGGAAACATTTGGTAAATATCCAAACGAAATTCTAAATTTTAACGTGCGTCGTTCGCTTCTTCTTTTTCCCGTTCTTAAAACGCTGTGGAAATGTAACGATATCTTATTGCGATGCTTTAACTTAGAACGTGTCAGTGTATTGTGGAAGTTTTGTTAATATAGGAGTGTTGTTGCTGATGTGAGAAAGTATTTTAAGCACTGTAAAAATAGCTTCCGTTTTTACTAAGTCAACATCTGGTTCATAAATAAATATAATAATCCTAAGTACAAATAAAATAATGCACCATACAGAAGCCTGAGGCTTTATTTGAAGCTGTCAAGATGAACTTTATGATATTGATGTTTATTGGAGAAATCCAGAGAAGTGCCTGTTGCAACATAATATTGGCAATATAATATTTTAAAGGTTGAAATAAAGTTTTGTTCGGTGTTCAATGTGTGTCGGACTCCACGCGGCAATAATCGTGACCTTAACAATTGCCGTGGAGGTTTTTGGGCCTTTTAGACAGAGCATATAATTTGAGATGCTTCTTACTAAAAACTTTGTGTGCCTTCTAGCGGATAGCGACATTAGGCAATATCGTAACACCATTGACACTACATTTTTTCCACAATAAATCACTTTGTATATTCATAACACCATCATAGATATAGATCGTCTTTAGGATATTGCTGATTCTATTTTTTCACCGTGATTAAAGTGTGGCAATACTTTCCAGTAACTGTCGTTCGTATATAAATATGTATAGAGTTAGAGCTGTAGTCTTCCAATACCTTGAGAGCGTTCTTGGCACGAGGGGCGGTGTCCGCGGCAGCAGGGATTCCCCATGGTTTGCCATTATTGATATCAAAGATAGATTGGTGCCATTTCTGTATAAATGACGTGGTAGCGTAAGTTTAGTTAAGTCTACAGGTCAGGGTAGCTGGATAGAATATTTAAAGAACTTTATATTCTCGTAATATATTATACCGACGTTTTTATACTATTGTTTATTCTTCGCTCCTTGTTGTTATTTTTGATTTTTTATTTTATTTTGTTTCTATTTCTATTATGTATGTGTCCATGTTCTGGGTCAGGACTTGTAAATAACATTATTGGTAGTGTTTATTTATCTGATATATAAAAGAGAATACAATCAAGAATAAAGTAAGTACTTATTGTTTGTAGATTCTATTCTACGATCGTGCGTGTATATCGAACTGAGAATATTAGGATTGGAAAAGAAAATTAGAATTATAGCAGAACTATACTTTGGGTACTATAAATCAAAATTTCTTGTAGATACATAAGTATACATAATAAATTATATATACATATGGATGTTGTTTGATAGTCGTCAATATTTTTTTATATTTTGATAGTTCTGTATTTGAAGGAAACATGAAAAATAGGCCAATATCTCACTATCATTTAAAATAAAATGTGTACACGTAACGTAATAACCTAATAAGTTAAGATTAAATAAATATAACGGATGCATTTAGTTGCCCAGAAAAAAAGAGGTAGTTTCTGTAATGTCTTTTGAAAAACTTGTAAGTTTCTTACCAAGCCATTGATAACAGTATTACTTAGACAAACTAGAACTTGTTTTAAAGAGTAGTATAAAACCTTCAGATACCATTAACATGATCACATTAAATTTTACAATATAGTTATCAATAGTTTGTATGTAGAAGAGTTGGGTTTGCACCCACGAGCGTACCGATGTTGATACCGTATCTTATTATTATCCAAACCTAGATAAATATTATAATAATTGAATAGAAACACCAACATAGAGAACTAGAATCATAAATAAATATATTATAGTTTATGTAGTCATCCATCTTTTGAAAGACTCGGCGAGGGTGTTTGTTTCTTTATTAATCCTAGAATTAGTTAATATATTTTTTTGTTATAATGTTCGCTTTCTATATTACTGTTTTCTTTTAATATAAATGTTCTATCGTTACATGATCCTCGCCGAGGTTATATGCGGAAGTTGGATGCGGTCCCTTTCACTTACGAAATATACAATAATATATAGTGGAGATCTTTACGCCGTGCCGCTGTCAATATATTTCGTAATGGTTTCGGACAATAAAAGAAATCAGTGAAATATCAAGTTTATTTGTTATTTTCGAGATGCACAAACTGATATTTCACTGTGTACTATTTTACATACCGATGATGTTAGTATACTGTAATGTAGAACGTAAAATGATATACCATTTCTTTTATTTTAATTCCTTGGAAGTGGTACTAGTTATCCGTACCTTTGTCGGCCGTAGAAAAGACTGAGGAATTCACAATTTGATGAAAGTATAAGAATACTCAAATCCTTTATCGGCAGTTAGGAATGTTTGTTGAGTTTTTATTGTTTGACCATCTGATAGGTTGTGGTATCGGACCAACCAGTTATGTAGTGAGCTGCGTTTGACATTCAGTTAGAAAAGTACATATCCTTACCCAATGTATGTTGAATGTATACCTTGTGGGAGCGGACTAGTCTAGGGCAGCCTTCGCCGACCGACCTTACTTGAATGTGTAGCTACAGTGAGCCCCGTATAATCATATATGTCTAAGATACATACCTAATTAGTTTAATTGTATCGTTAGATTACGCGAACTTCCGCTTTGCCAACATTATTGCGTTGCTTACATTATAATCATACAAGAGTACAGCCTAAGGATTTAAATCTTTTTTTACTGAGAGCTATTTCTAAGTCACTGTTTTTTTTTACTATTTGTAAGAATTTATCGCTAAATTACTCGGCTGTAAGCATAGCTAACAAAGTTTTGGAGTAATTTACAACTCTTGATTGCAATTTTTTATTATAAACCCAAACAAACATCATGGCATGGTTTGTGCGCGGTCATTTAGTCATAGCTCTGCAGAGTTCATTTTATGACCAATATTTTTAATTACAGCTGTTTTTACTTTATTGTTATAATTATTAGGATAGTTTTTACTTTTAAATAAGTTAGATTTGTTAATTGTGGTGTATTTACATTGCACGTGAATAGAGCTCTCACAGCCTCCTTTACAAAGAATATTACTTAAAGTATTGTTTTATAGTCTGAAGTGAATGTGATAAAAATTATCTTATTATTGGTTGGTAAAAAAGTCTCTTAGTTGTTTTAACTGTTACTATGTTGAATAATTTGAGTATACTATTGCAGGAGGGTTGAGGAGACTAATCGTAGGCGAGGCTGTAAGAGCATTTATGTAGTCAGCATTATGTATATGCTTTAATGTGATTTTTTAAATGTACTCTTTATTATAGTCTCTCATCAATCAATATTATATAATTATAAAACTAACAAATATAAAATTTTCAGTTTATAGTGATTATATTGAAATGATCAAATTAAAAACAGAGTATACATCTTAATTTTATGAGAATATACACTTTGAAATTAATTAGCTCATTTGCTGAGCTCTAATGAAAAATAAAAATTTATGAATGCAAAATAACAAGTCACGATTCTTTTAGAAGCCATGTAGAGGAGAAAAATAAACGTGCCATGATATTTGTGGCTAATTGACTTGTTTTATTTAATACATTCTTTTATTTAAATAAGTACCTACCTACCTACTACTCATTTTAGGGAAACGACTTTGTTATTACAACACTTGTAATAACAAAGGATCAAACTTTATTAACAACGAAAATTACAAGCAAAGAAATAGAAAAATTACAACTAGTATTTACAATTGAAACCATTGAGCTAACTGCAGACGGTTGCAAACAGTCTAAAGGTAGCTCAATTGATCCATGTCAATACCAGTCGGAAGCGTCCCCAAGACACTGGCTGCATTACCACGCTGTATGGCAATGCTGATGCGCTGAGCCAGATATTCACCAGCTCTCGGGTGTTTTAGGAGTGTGTCGTTATTTCAATTAGGTACAGATAAATACAGGTTAGTTTCAGTTAACAATATTCCACAACAATAACGCTAAGCCGCGATTCAATAACTATCTTCATTACTAACTATATGTCAACGAATTAGAGTGCGTTCAAAGATCGCTACCTATTCGTATTTAATTTGAATGCGTGAAATCAGTGAAACGTGAAATAAATGTGTGAGTATAATATTCCTTACATTTTCTCGTAAATCGTTAATTCGTTGAGCGACTATAATTTAACTGATGAGTGTAGGTACAAGAAATCCAGCCATTAGGAAAAGTTTTTTTTAACGTTGGCTTAGCGTGAATATTCATTCGTTTAGCTATATCTATTGTGAAATTCACATGGTGGATATGGTTATTATCATTGCCCATCAGATAGGTTACTAGTTCGAAATTCTGTTATCGGCACAATCATACTGTAATATGATATTAACCTTATTCTGGTTACGACAAATTCGCTTTTGTGCAGTCGATTTTAAGGGTGCCTGTCCATTGGAGCGGAGCGAGCTGGCGGGGCGGAGAAACGAGGATATATTAACCAATAGGATTGCAAGAAAAAGCGGAGCGGAGATTTTAATTTACCTTTGATTACTTATGATTAATATTTCCTCGTTTCTCCGCTCCGCTGCCTCGCTAGTCGCTCCGCATCAATGGACAGGCAGCCTAAGTGCGAGAGTGTTAGTATGACAGCTACACACCACCGAGTTCCACAATGATGGGAAACCATACTGCGGACCCACTTCTAGTTTCACCGAGTAATTATAGTACAATTTATTTATAATTTTATTTTTAATTTATAAGTATATCAGTTACCCATAACACAAAATTTGTTCAACTCGGGGTTCGACGATGCATTATTGCTAATTGTCCAGCATTATTATTATATTTGGGATCTTGAGAACAAGTTATATTTTTCATGCTCTATCTAATTACAAAGAAAAAACAGTAACATTTTATAACAATTTATTACGTCCATAACTTAAATCTAGCAATCCACAACAATCTCTTCCTTCACAACATTAGCGTCCCCTGCCGGCGCTAGTGAATGATCCACAATGGGTGCTGGACTCTTAAAATACTTATTGCTAGCGTGGTGTTCCTTCAAAAATTCCCCTCCCATTTCATAATACTCCTCTTTGGTGATGCAGCAGTTTTCAAAATCGTTGCTTCCAGCGAAGTCCCGTGCTCCGTACCACGCGTCGAGACATGCGTTTTTTGCCATTACAACTTTGTGGGAAGATTGGAATGGACGCATTTCTAGTAGTTCTCGCTCAAGTCGCTCTTTTAGACCTGAAATAAAGACAGATCGTAAGGGATAGTTAGTATTATTTCGGAAGAATTTCAGTCAATTGTTCCCCATTGTAACCTCTGGTCAGCAAAATATCCTACATCTATGGGTACACTAAAATTTTCAGAATAATGGGACTAAAACCACTGATCTAAGGAAAACGGGGGTTTGTATGCTCTATGGTAGTCGAAATGGGACTACACGGGAAGCACATGCTATCAAATAAAAAATAATCATCAAAATTGGCCCAACTGGACAAAAATATCGCAAAAAAAAAACAATCAAAAAGTAAGTCATACCAGGGTACTTAGAAGCGCCTCCAGTAACGAAGACATTATTGGCGAGCAGCAGTTGATCCTCCGCGCTGAAGTGTTTGAAGACGTATTCCAACGTCTCCGCCAGGCCCGCTTCGAGGTTACCCATCATCGAGGGCTGGAACATTAGCTCTGCAGCTCTGGATAACAAGATATTACAAACGTTACTTTTCTTATCTATGGTTTAGTTTTAAACCGCTCCTATAATGATATAGGCACGTCAAAGACAAATAAGGCACCCGCGGCCTTCATACATGAAAGGGAACGTACAGTAGCGTTCACTATTTGCTATACCCCTTATTTCTAAAATATTCGCCAACAATAATGTTGAAGAACTTCAAGCAATCTTAAACTAAGTGCAAAAACTTAAGAGATTCGAACCACGGCTTATCGCAGCGCAGTCGACCGTTCTTTCAATTCTGCTACCCGGTATGTTGACTCATAGTTCGAATTTTTAAGACAGTAGTTTTTATCGAAGGCTAGGAACCTCTCCTAAATCTCAGCGGCCGATCCTTGTGTATTTGTTGCTGTTTCAAGTCGAATGAAATGGAGCGCGTTATGAGTGAGAAAGGGCGTCTAAACGAGTCAAAGTGATCGTGTCACGAAATACTTTCGTCATTAACGTCAAAATAATAGCCTTTACTCTGGATTGGATGAATTCAGAAGTTCGTTTGACTAACGTCAAGAAATCTTGTCAGTAAATTAATGACGTAATCTTAATTTCAAACTACATCAAAAATTATGAATATGGATTTTATTCAGTTACTATCAAAACCACGTGGCTTCGTCCGCGTAGTTTTAGCCCTCATTTAACCCCCATTTTAAATATCAAAATCCTGAAATACGTATTCTTTCATTCTTAAAACTTCACTACTAATTGAACAACTCTCATGCAAACTTTAACATAGGTATTATCTTATACCTCTTTTCAAGGTAGATCGAAAAATTATGAATTTTTCTACGTGTAGGGGAAGTACGTCCAAAATGACATACTGTTTTGTATTTCTCTAATAACTTTTTCATTATTATAACTAGAATCGTACAATTTCGTAATCACAAACTTTACTTATTTATTTATAGAATATACATGCAAAATCAACAATAAAAACATAACACAAGAAAATAATTAGCCTTGAACAGACATCAATGAAAAACCATTTTGTCCATATAGCATGGACAAAATGGCATAGACTTAATGGGTAAAATGGCACATACACCTTTACTAATATTTGTTTGTGATATATTGACCACATATTGCTCAAATAAACTTTTTGGTTCTTTTGGGCAAATCTGCACATTCAGCTTGAGCCCTGAGATAACAATTAATGCACCATAGCCAACCTACTCCAGGTCTTGAGTGCGAAATCAAGTCATTGCTGTAAATGCAAGCGCAGTCATCATTTTCGTTTTGCTGGGTCCCGAAAGGTTCTTCTTCACTTTCCGATTGAAACAGGTTCTTTGTGACCTGTTTCTTTCTCTTGTTACAGAGATTGTGATTTTTGGTGAGAGCCTTATTCTTGATCGCTTGCATATTTGGAGTCGATGTCAAAATTGTGTAAGATTTTTGAGTTTTTGGCTGTCGTTTACCCTGACCACTGATAAATCGTCCTGTCAGCATCGGCGATAAGACTCCTATTGGAACAGCCAACAAACTAGAAGGACCAGGTTGATCCGGTTAGTTGGGTTGTTGATGGTCCAGGTCTTCAAGTGGCAAGATTTCAGGATTTGGAATGGGTTCAAGGTTTGTTCGCAAGTTGTAGGTATATTGTAGGTACCTATAATAATGTTAAAGAAGAATTCAAATTTTATTACTCGATGGACAAAATGGCATACCTTATTACCCTATGCCATTTTGTCCATAGTATATGTATGCCATTTTGCCCGTACAGGGTTTTAAATATCTAAAGACCAAAAAAAATTTCAAAACTCAAGTTATTCATTAAAATTAAACACAATAACTTGGACAAAATGTCAAGGAATGCAAAAAATACGTTACCATAAAGTTTCAAACCGAATCACTTACCAAAACTTTAAAAACTCTTCGCAGCGAAAAAAAACTCAAAACGACCGAAAACTTGTCTAAGATGACTGATTGAAAATGGTTGCTCTGACAATGACAATATTTTGACAGCTCACTAATAGACAAATAAGGCACTCGCTGTAATTGCCACAATGACGAGAAAACCCGCCGAATTCGAAATACAGCCGGTATGCCGTTTTACCCGTATATGTCATTTTGTACGTACTTCCCCTACTTTTATTTTGTATTTGAAATAGTCTAGGTTCAATAAAGTCAGACTAGGTACGCATTAAAAAGTTTCATAACAATGTTTTCATTTCTTTTCAACCGCCTTAGTGCTTTTACTACAAAAGGAAGCTTTTTTCCAAATTTCAACTTTTTATGTAGCTGCAGCGGTTTCGGCTCTTATGATGATGAATCAGTCAGTCAGATGGTTTTTATATATAGATAGAATATGACGACCCGTCGAGCTTGGTCGGCTCGGCCCGTTCGGCTGCGTTCGCTCTCTTTCGCGAATTGAAATATTTCCACCAATCGTTCGATGCAATAATTGACTCGGTCTATCAGGTGTCAATCGGTGAACGCTATATTTGATTGAGCCTGTCAGCTGCATGTCGGTGAATGGCTGAGCGGACTGACGATGACGATTCGTCGTCGGTCGGCTCGGCCCGTTCGGCTGAGCTCGCCTTATTTCGGAAATCGTAACATTTTCCACCTCCTCTGCGTCTTACCGCCCCCCTCGCGTGAGCGAGCGGTGGCAAAAACGACAATGATTTTTAAAAAATTTAATATTTTTTCGTTGCTTTGGATTTATTTTGAATTACCGATTGTTTTCTCAAATATTATTGTTTATCCCTAAAGTTAAATATATTTACGATGGGTGCACCGTGACAGATTTTCGAATACAGGTGTTTATCATGCATAAAAAATCCCTTGAAAATGACTCGATTTAGTGTGAAAATATGGCAAATTAGTTTCGCTCTCATTTAATGCTAATTACGTTTTTTGAAAATCTAAAACGGTGCACCCGTAGCTTTTAGTTATCCGATTATGTATGCAAAATTTCATTGAAATCGAGCCGGTACTTTCCAAATGAAACGAAAGCAACGTTTGTATGGGGGCTCGGGTGTTCACACCAACCTTAACGGTGGACGTTGAATCAGTTGAATGCATTTATTAATTTTGTTCAAATAAATGAGGGTAGTTATAATTTTATGTCACGAATGACAGTCAAGTAAGCGTTTCACCACCGCTGGAGAATAATTATTAGTAAACTGTGTTTACGTGTTAAAAAGTTTAAAATATAAAAAATGAATAGCCATTTAAGCAATTTTGTAAGAACAAAAACTATAAAAATTCACGAACAAAACGTTCCTAATAAAGCTATGCAAGTCAGCTTGGGATAAGCGTAAGTTTATTTTTATTTTGTTTTGTATTAATTCGTTGTATTTATTGAGCATAGATAATTAAACTTTTTATTTAACTTTCAAGGAAATAACGATTCAATTTTGAGTGAGGAGATACGCTTTGACTGGAGATGTAAAGCAATGCGATCGGGTCCACGCCCGTGGGTTTTTACATCAGGAACGCCATCGACAAATTGTGAATACCTACTCACAGCCATGTCTGACATGGAGGGTCGGATAATACTATGGAGGAAACCAAACAAACGACTCCTACCACAAAATATACTACCTGTTCAAGCAAGTGGCAGAATTACCATAAGTAAGATGTCATATAAATAATAAGTATTACTATGCAAATTCTGCTGCAAAATCAGTTTCTTTTACTAGAGACTAAATGACCTATCTAGTAAATTTCCAACATCTTTTTTATTACAAACTAAATTGCCTGTCCAGTCAATTTTTAATTGAATATATACCCCAACCTACAAGTCTTGAGAAGTAGTGTTTTTTTTTCAGGTTATTGGGGCTGGATGTCATCCATGGGCCCAGGAGAACTCGTAGAAATTGGCGGCCGCTTGGGGAACAATATTTACAAGTGTTGAAAAGAAGTTATGATACCACAGTGCGCGTTGCTTATCCAGTATCTCAAATGAAAAGTAGGCTAGAACAAAGTTACCAAGCAAGGGTTATCCAATTCGATATAAATTTTGAGTAAACAATAATTTAGTTTTGCTATGGTAGTTCTAGCATGCTTTTCATTTAGCGTATTGCATAATTATGCTCCAAATTTCTCTTAATGGGTAAATAATGGTCTGTTACACACGAGAGATCTAAATTGTTAATATTTATTAGATGCTGCCTATAACAAAGTAGACCTTACAGTATACTGTGGTATAGGTATTCTAATGATAACAAAACATGTTTGTTCTACTTGTGTGTTGACTTTTATTTACAAGGATTATAAAACAACATAGTTGTGTGAAAAGGAACCGAAAATGTAATAAATTTTATTAATTTATGTTAATATCATTGTAATGTTATTTATTTTCTTCAGACTTTCTTTCTATTGTATTAATAAAATAGCATCACATAAAATCTGAGATGTGTTTATTATATTCCAATCATACCCTATTTCTTATTAGTAAAAAAACAGATTATAGACAATTATTATTATACAATGTGATTTTTCGAACCTTGATCAAACGAAATGTGCGGATACACGACACATATTTATCGATAAAAACCGAGATAAAAAAATTTTAATGTATTTTTTTTAAACACAAGTCAAGTACAGATATCAACAGGAATCTCAACTGATTTAATCTAAATGGCAGAAAGTACCTAATTTAAATGGTGAATAACATGACAACGGAAAGAGATAGACCCCCAGTTTTTGAAGGATTTGTAGAATAAATTATGAAGTTTAATACAACATGCAAAAAAGTACACCTTAATTACCCAGTTTTAAAGTTACAAAGAAAAAATAAAATAAAAATCGTTTTTTTTTGTCTTATTTCTAAAATAATACTGTTTTTACTACGCTTATGTATCGTACTTGTATTTTTTATTTATTTTATTAGCTAGGTAAACTATCTAGCTTTCTAATGAGACTACTTCGAATAAAATACACCATTTACTCAAAAAGAAACGAAGAAAAAACCAGATGAAGTAGTCTTCATTTTAAAAATTATTAAAACTGCTTTGTTTTTGAGATAAATAACATGTAATTTTTTTTATCTTGATTTTTACCGATAAATATGTGTCGTGTATCCGCACATTTCTTTTGATCAAGGTTCGAAGAATCACATTGTATATATTATAAGTCATAGGTGAAAAAAGCAAAAATAACATCGGTATAATGAATCGAACAACCTACCCTAGAACACAAGCCCGACCCTTGAACCACTCATCCAGATGGTGATTGCTGTACTAGTCGAAATTAAAGATAGCTTTTATTTTAGCTAGCTCAACTGTTTTAAGTGTATCATTTTCATTATTTACCAGGTTATTTTTTTCTTTTACAATAATAGTAGTAATTTTCTTTGTTATTTTAGTTACTAGTGCTTTGTCAAAAAAAGCAAAAAATTGTTTAAGTAAAGCAGCAGGATTCGATCCTGGTATGTCTATTAGGGGGGGTAAGCAAATAATGAACGCCTCTGTACATACTACATTAAAAAAAATAACTCTCCTCTCCCCCCCTTTGAAATGAAAATTATTTATTTGTCAATATTCACAAAAATTATAACTAATCTAATTAAATGTACCAAAAAGAAAATTTATAAACTTGTTTGATCTTTGTGGCAGATAAAATAGTTAATAATTTTTTTAAATTTTAAAATGGCCCATTGCTCAGCATAACCCCCCCTTCGTTGACTACCCGTAGTACCTATATGCCAGGACCGTCGCTCCCCCACTAGTTATCACACTTTTAAAGTAGTAATCATACTATGGTTTTAAAAGATTTTTAGCAGAAAACAAGTAAAAAAATTAAAAGAATAATAATTTTATAATATATTCATGAATTAAATTTCGTTATTTAGCACGATAGTTCCCTAGACGATATTGACTACTGATTCCCTCCCAGAATTTTTAGGTTAGACGGCCAACAGCAGTAAGTGATACAATACAAACTAATATTATAAGTAAGTTTGGATGGATGTTTGTCAACTGAAATAAAATTATTACCCCAGGCATTCAAGTACGATTTATATTTAAAAAATTCCTTACCACCAATAATCCCAATCTTTTATCCTTATCACACCAAAGCGAAAGTTTTGATAGATGGATGTTACCTCTTCACGCAAAAAGTACTGAACAAACTGGGCTGAAATTTTGAATAGACTTAGTTCTAGGCCTGGTTTAAAATATAGGCTACTTTTCATGAATCCGTGGGGCGCAGCTATTTAAATTATATTAAGTATAATAATAATAATATATTTATTTCGGACACCATTAGAACAAGTAGACAGATCTTATATAACTCATTCTATGGTCCATATACCTTAAAACTAAAATTTAATGGGATATCATATTATACTAAGGCACACGCGTGTTCGCCGGCGTGTCTCGTAATAAAAGAATTCTCGTGCTTCGTAGTGTACCGATAAGGCCGCCAATTCCATTGCCTCTCTTTAGGATAAGTAATTAAGGACTAAATGTTTCAACTTCTTTATTATGGCTCTGCATCTGGTTTGACTAAATGTTTAAATAAGGCTTTGAAATAAGGTATTATCTACCTGAACGGTTCGATAGCGAGATGCAGCTGGTGGAACTGATCGGCGGCGGCGGGCGGCGGCTCGAACTCCCGCAGCGATTCCTCCAGCTCCAACAGTCGCTCGGCGTCCGCGTCTGAATCACTGTCCGCGTCGCGGCTTATACTGAAACAATGTACTTGGATATTATGACTGTACTAGCGACCCGTCCCGGTTTCGCACGGTTTTTTATACGTATAAACCTTCCTCTTGAATTACTCTATCTATTAAAAAAACCGCATCAAAATCCGTTGCGTAGTTTTAAAGATTTAAGCATTCAAAGGGACAGGGATATAGGGACAGAAAAAGCGACTTTGTTTTATACTATGTAGTGAAGCGGGTTTACTACGATTGTTTGTCATAATTGATCGAAATGTGATAGTTTTTATAGTAGTATAGTAATTTATAAATATACTTGCGACCCGCCCTGGCTTCGCACGGTTTTCTTATACGTATAAACCTTCCTCTTGAATCACTCTATCTATTAAAAAACCGCATCAAAATCCGTTTTAAAGATATAAGCATACAAAGGGACGTAGGGATATAGAGACAGAGAAAGCGACTTTGTTTTATACTATCTATGTAGTGATATTCAAATTTACTATTTTAACGCGTTGTTTTGGCTTTAACTAGACCGATTTGGAGCTAGCCATCGTCAAGGCTTAGGGAATGATTCGGCTCACATCGTAGACCGATGCTGAAACATAAGCCTTGATGAATCATAGCTATAAGGCTATAATTGTCTTGATGTGGAGCTAATAATCGTCAAGACTAATGTTTCTGCTCACATCGATCTGGTTAAAGCTTGGAGTTTCTCTACGCGATATAATCCGGAACATAGAAGTCCGTTGAAGAACCAAAATAACCGACATAGCTCTCAGAAGTAGCAGGCGGAAGTGGCGATTCGCAGGCCCGATTCATTATGGAAATAATACTGGACAATCCACACAGCATTAACTATAGAGCTATATCCAGCAGTAAGAAGACCGACACCAAACATGTGCGTCACAGCCATTGTAGTGTAAGTATACCTCTTGTAGGCGTCCCAGTCAGAGTCCTGTGTCCCGAACTCGTCCCCGGCGGCTGCGAGGTGCGATATGACGCGCATGCGCTCCGCCGCCGCGGCCGTGCGACGCTTCACCATGGCGGCGCGGCGCGAGCGGCGCGCGTCCCGCCGGCTTACTAGCTCGCGATACTGGAACAGAATACAATATGCACTTCACTACATAGTATAAAACAAAGTCGCTTTCTCTGTCCCTATGGCTCTTTGTATGCTTAAATATTTAAATTTACGGCACGGATTTTGATGCGGTTTTTTTTAATAGATAGAGTGATTCAAGAGAAAGGTTTATACGTATAATAGAACCGTGCGAAGCCGGGGCAGGTCGCAGGATGGATTGATGTTTCTTCCTCTTTCACGCAAAAACTACTGAATAGATTGGGCTGAAATTTCTCAGTTCTTGTCTCGAGATTGGTTGGTAGGTATTCGCTTTTCTATTCGCGCTTGTAAAATTTTCAGTGTTTCTAGAGCATTCCTCATACGTAAATTTAGAGCATGTCTTAGCGAACTACACTTAACTTGTGTCAAAACTATACCATAATAACATGTATTTGATGCAATAAATTTTACTTTACTTAGATACTCTCGGGGTCAGTAGATATTCGCTTTTCTATTCGCGCTTGTAATATTGCTTGTACCAGCCAGTCGTTTCTAGAACGTTCCTCATACCTTGCCTTGGCGCGTGTCTCAGCGAGCAACACTTGGAAGTTCTAGGGGGCGGTAGGTATTCTCTTTTCTATTCGCGCTTGTACTATTATCAGAAGTTTCTAGAAGGTTCCTCATACGTTACCTTGGCGCGTGTCTCAGCGAGCCACACTTGGAAGGCCTCGGGGTCGGTCGGCGGGTGGCGGCCCGACGCTCGCGGCTCCACCACGTGCTCTTCAGGGTTCGCGGCTATTGCTATTCGCTGCTTGTTCTTTTCTATTCGCGCTTGCACTATTGTCAATTGTTTCTGTAATGTTAGAAGAGGTGTTTAGGCAAGCGCTATTCGAAATTAGCCAATCTTCGATGAAATTTTAAGCGATCATATTTTTATATTCTTTGATACGATCGGACAATAATATTTATGTTGTGTTTCTCGCCTTGGGACAAATGTTTGTAAGATCTGCAGATATTTATACCATTTTGGATTCTTATTATTTTACCTGTAAATCTTCATAGCTTTTTATTTCGAAACCTCTGATCGCTTCATCGAATTCGTCAGCGTCGCCATCTTCTATCATTTCCTGGAATTTAAAAATGCAGTCAATATCGGTAATTTTGTTGGGACAAAGCTCAAACTAAACTAGTTTTAAAATATTGCCATCGTTTACTTCCGATCGATGTCTTAAATTCGCATTTACCAAAAAAAATCAATCACAAGATATTTTTTTAAGCCTATCTACCTGTTTCTTATAATGATTAAATGTCTCCACACACAGAAGCCGGAGGCGTGCCGGTTTCTCCTATGGCACCGCGCCGCCACCGCCTGCGGTGGATGTGTAGGCTTCCATATGATTCAATAGGATACTACTCGCACGCCTTCGCCTCCGCTCCGCTTTCAGTGTGTGGAGACCTTAAAAGTCTCTACTGGAACTTCTGAGTTTTGAGTAGTTTATATGTGTTTTTGTGTAAAATTACCATTTAATGAACTGTAAATTATTTCCAAAATTAGTGAATGCAGTTCAGAATAACTCTAGAAGTTATGGATCTCCTAGGAATGTTTTTTGTATTTGTAACATAAGATAACTGTACTGTCCCATCTTAAAAATTCACCCAGTATTTATTTATGGTTTTTCATAATGTGTCTTGATAAATCAAATAATCAATATCTTTATTTCTTTAGGCTTACAAAATAAGCACTTAGACAAGTCAAATTTAAGTCAAATAAGATATCAAATGGCCAATTGGGATGGTGATGTATGCGACAAATTAAAGACAAGGGGTTATGGCATTAGGAGAGGCCTATGTCCAGCAGTGGACTAACTGAGGCTGATGATGATTTAGACGAACCTTAATCATCTTTTAAGACGAACCTTAATCATCTTTGTAATTGCTCGACCCACCTGTATAGTAAGCAGCTGACTTAGTTGCTCTTCATCCTCAGCTAGTTTCTCCTCTCGCTTCCTCGCATTGATTTCAAGCAGCCGGCGCGCCATTTCTCTCTTTCTCTCCTTTTGTTGTTCAGCTATCAAAAACTTTAAGTTATTAAATGGGTTAAGACATATGAAACGATTAAGTTAAAGTGTCCAAGTAACCCCCCTTAAGAACTTATATCTAATTAAAAATAAACATAGTACCTACAAGAGGCGGCTTATTCGCTGAGAGAAATAGGAATATTCCAATGTTATTTATTAACTAGCAGCGCCTCGCGGTTTCACCCGCTTGATTCCCTTTCCCATGGTAATTCCGGTATAAAATATAGCCTATGTTTTATTCCAGACTATAATATAATCTTTATCAGAATATAATCTTTCTCTGTGCCAAATTTCATCCATATCCGTTCAGTAGAAAGAGTAACAAACATCCATCCATACTTACAAGCTTTCGCATTTATATTGTACTAGCGACCCGCCCTATCTATAAAAATAACCGCATCAAAATCCGTTGCGTAGTTTTCAAGATTTAAGCATTCAAAGGGACATAGGGACAGAAAAAGCGACTTTTTTATACTATGTAGTGATAGTAGGATTCTCACCAGTCAAAGTGGAGGAGCTAGCCGCCTGCACAAACGGCAACTGAACAATCTTCACATACTTCTCATAGAAGTCTATATTCGCCCACTTCCGAATGTCCTCCTGGTAGTCCAGTGCTATGGAGCTGTGCTCGTGCAGTATCTCTTCAGCGCGGGAGAGCGTGATGGCGTTCACGTGGACTGGGTATTTGAGCTGGAGGAGCTTGTGCAGGTATGCTGTCATCTCACTGCCTCCTGGAAGCACACTGGGTCATTAAATAATTTTTCATTACTCATACTCGGAAAGTAGGTCTGAAGTTGCCTGAAGAGCGGGTTGAAAGTGATACTTATCAGCCCTAGGGAGAATGGTTTTCAACTGACAGCTATAACGTTACTATAGAACCATGATAGGGGCAGAATAAATGCTGAAGCTAAAAAAAAATTCGCCTTAGCGACAATTCACTGAATTCAAAATATACGAAAGACAAGGCAGTATGGTTTTATGGCTTTCGCCTGTCCTAAATGGACTAATATGTTAAAAAAAATTGGCGGCAATTTGATTAATTTGTTTTCTCAAATTTTTATTTATCATCATAGGTCTTCAATATTTCGTTCATAAATCGAAATGCGGGTAAGAATGGAACTAGAGTTCTTTCTTCTGGCTTCAACGTCGAGAGAAACATCACCCGAGTCTTGTGATTTCGCTTTGAGAGTCCAATTTTTATTTATATTTCCTTGCATTCGTTATGAAAAGCAGTGTTTACCTCGGGTGAAAGTAACTTATTTAGTCCCTCGAACTATTGGCGTCTCGGGACTAAATACCTAAGTTACTTTTTTCAACCCTTGGGTAACAATGTACTATTATAATTAACTAGCAGTTACAACCCCGGTAATTCCCGTTCCCGTGGGAATTCCGGGATAAAATATAGCCTATGGGTTATTCCAGACTCTATCTCTGTGCTAAATTTCGTCCATATCTCTTTCACGCAAAAACTACTGAACAAATCGGGCTGACATTTTGAATAGACGTAGTTCTAGCCCTGGAATAACACATAGGCTACTTTTCATCTCATAAATCAGTTCTTATGGGATAGATATAGCCTACATGCTGTAGTACATATGGAAACTGATATAGTATTTATTTTATTATGAATTAACATAAGGGTATCAAGCATGCACCCTGTTAGGGCACTGCAAATACTTACAAATTTAGTATGTAATATTACATTTATAGATAGTTACTTAATTATGTTTTATATCAAAGAACTCCTGTAACATGTATAAGCTATTTCTAATCAGGTATGTTTTAGAAGATTTTTTGTTTCCCTCTATTTATTTATACTTAACTAGCGACCCGCCCCGGCTTCGCACTGTTAAAAACCGCATCAGAATCCGTTGCGTAGTTTTAAAGATTTAAGCATAAGGGACATAGGGACAGAGAAAGCGACTTTGTTTTATATTATAGTGTGTTGATTATTTTGTACCATTGGTATGGGTCTTTTCCATGTTTAAAAAAAAAATGTTTTAAATATATCAGCTTTGATTAGCTTACTTTAGGGCTAGATGGGGCTGTGTGGATTGTCCAGCATTATTGATTTATGAAGTGCACATACCTAAATTAATTCTCCGAGCATACTCCTCGTACACTCTGCCCCGGATTACAGGTATGATGTGTATTGTGTGATATCCGCAGTTAACGATCAGTGCTGTATCACCAATATCATTTCTGTACATACTGAAGAGGGAATCCACTCCGTAGCTCACTCCAGGGACACTGTAGCCCTCGAAGAGAAGTTCTGACATCACTGGAAGTCAAATAAACTTTTTATTTATTTCATAACACACAACATGAGATCACAAGATGTGTTATACAAGGAATAAAAATAGTTCTTAAGTCTATGTGTCTCTAAATAATAATAGATGCGCCCCGAGGCTTTGCCCCTCGAACCAGAGGTTTTTTTATACAAATTTCAGAAATGTATTGTACACCCCCTAGGTAGTGTTTAATTATTCATTACATAGTTTATTTATACTGAGTTTTGAGTAAATCGAACCAAGGAATAATTATTTTCCATACAAAATTTAACCCTGTTTAACCCCTTCAGAGGTAAATTTAAAAAAAATTAACTATCCTGTATGATATTCTAGGTCCTAATGTATTTACATACCAAATTTTTTAAATAACTTAGGTTGTTACAGAGATTACCTATAACAAACATTCACACAGACTTTCCCATTTATTATAATATGTCTCTGTCTCTATACAATATAAGACATCTCAGCATACACAGTATCAGAATAGAAGAAAGATAGAATATCAGAAGTCTTTCAAGTAATTTATCATTATCAACATTATTGTAATCTTATTTAAAATATTAAAATAATTGTGTGTAGTGTATGTATAGTTGCAAATAAATGATATGTCTATGTCCATTTACATAAAAAAACAACTTACACTGTCTACAGTAGTTGGGATTGACAAAAGCCTCTGTCATGACAATGGGATGTGGAACAGACCCATCACTGTCAATACCTAAATGTGAGAAGATGTAGTCACAAACTTGCTCCTGCACCTCGAAATGTGTGACAACATTCTTATCGAATTGGGTCTTCAGTTGAAACCTGGAAATTAAGTACACATGGATAAACTAATAAGCTAACACAAAAAAGAAAAGAAACCTGTAATGATGTTAAGATTAATGAATGAATAAATAAATTAAATAAATTAATAATGCTGGACTACACAGCATAATCTAGCCCAAAGCTAAGCAGAGCTTGTGTTATGCCTAGATAGGTAACTAATAAGTTCATACACAGGTATTTTTATTGTACATAGAAAATACTCAGAAATCTGCAGTTTGTAAACCAACTGTTCTGAGGTGGAATTGAACCAGCATTCTCCTGCATCACAGAAAACATTTACTACAGTCCTAAATTTAATTTTTCAAAAAGAAAAGCACACTATTACATAGATAGATATATTTTATTATTTAGTATTTTATTAATTATTATAACTTTGATGGTGCAATAAAGTTATTATCTATCTATCTATTTATTTAAAACAGCAAGAACCCTGGAACAAATTTATGCAGATCATACAAACATTTGTTTGAACACGGGAATCAAACCCGCAACCTCCTTCATCTCAGGCATAAAGTAATAATGAAATGGCCACAATTTAGAGTGTGCACAATTATTGAACATGGTCCTATTTTTAGTAGAAGTAAACTACTTGCCTGACTGCTTCGATGTTTAAAATATCATTTCCTATTTGAATTGGCGGAGTAACTGGAGGTTCAGCATCCTTCTTGACTCTGTCCTTTCTCGGCCTTGCTATCAAGTTCTTAAAGATCAAATGAGGTTCATCGTAAATAGACCACCCAACCCTACACTGGTAAGAACCTACGAGGAAGAAGAATACTAGTAATCACAATATCTCTCCTAAAAAAAGTTCCTAAGTAAAGTTGTTTACCATTGTCAATAACTAGCGGAATATGCCCGAATTTAACACTTGGGTCGTATTCATGTACAATATCTGGTGTTGTTTTGTTGTCTTTCAAAATAACAATATCGTTTTCAACAGCCATTCTGCAATTTTATTGAAGAAACAATAGGTACTTGGGCCGGACGGAAAAAATAAACAGCATCAACCAACCAAACCAAACTCACCAAAACACAATCAATTTCAACTTCTTGACGAAGGCACCACACCACCAACCAAGCCGCTTTGAGATAAATAATATTTTAATATATAATTTTATTATAATATTATTATTTTTAATATAGGTAATTTTATTTTTGATAATATTTTTGACTTGACTTCTATGCTAGGCGGAGCGGAGGCGAAGGCGATTTTTCCTATGGCACCGCACCGCCACCGCCTGCGGTGTGTGTGTAGGCTTTCATATGATTCAATAGAATAGAACTCACACGCCCCGACTTCGCCTCCACTCCGCCTCCGGCGACGAATCGTCGCCCGCCCAAGAACATATAGGCGATGTTCTTGGGCGGGCGACGATTCGTATCGAGTTGACGCGATGCATCTTGTGCCGGATTGTGTTGTTCAGTTCAGAAATACAAACCAATTTGTCTGGTATACGTCGTTGGTCCTGCTTGATTTCTTAATAGTCCAGTCATTTAAGCTTAAATTAGGTAAAAATCTCGGAATTCGAGATACCCAGCTGTAAGTCTGTAAATACTTGTATATTGGCACCCTAAAAGTTGTCTCAAAACCTACATATGGTAGGGTGTGCGCAACTATTAAATTTCAAGGTCAAAGGTCACAAAAATCAGTTTTCTGCGCCTTTTTTGTAAATGTCTCATTTCCCATGGGTTTTTTACTATTTGTACTTATTTTCAATATTGTAGAATACAAAATTCTCTACAAATTTTGCTTAAATATTTTTTTTTATACGTGAACCGTTTTCGAGATAGAGGGCGCCCGCGGAGAACGCGCGGTCACATCACTTCAGTCAATCGATGCCTCCCCGGTCAAAAACGCACATATATAGTTGACTAGTTGCGCCCCGCGGCTTCGCCCGCATGGAAATTCCAGAAATTTATTGAACGCCTCCTAAGGGCAGTTTCGTCAAAATAAAAAATACGTGTTTAATTATTTATTTTTTAGTTTATTTATACCGAGTTTTCAGTAAATTGAACCAAGGAAAAATTATTTTACATACAAACTTTACCACCCTATTATACTCCTTCAGAGGTTAAAACTTAAAATTTCCAAGTTTTAATAGCCTATGTCCTATTCTAGGTCTTAAGCTATCTACGTACCAAATTTCATCTAAATAACTTAAGTAGTTACGGAGATTACCTATAACAAACATTCACACAGACTTTCCCATTTTATAATAAGATAAGCCAATAAGGTTTGAGTTCAATAAAAATTGACAAATATTTATAATTATTGATTATCGATAGTTCATCAACTATACATGGCGCGTTTTTGACCGGAGGCACCGGTTGACCTGAAGTGATGTGACCGCGCGCTCTCCGCCCTCTATCTCGAAAACGGTTCACCGTATAAAATATTTTTTTGAACAAAATTTGTAGAAAATGTTGTATTCTACAATATTGATAATAAGTACAAATAGCAAAAAACCCATAGGAAATGAAATATTTACAAAAAATCTATTTTTGTGACACTTGACCTTGAAATTTAATAGTTGCGCACACCCTACCATAATAATGTAGGTTTTGAGACAACTTTTAGGGTGCCAATATTGTATTTATTTATTTTTTTATTGTATTTGTATTTACAGACTTACAGCTGGGTATCTCGAATTCCGAGGTGAACTTACTAAAATGACTGGACCATAATTTTATTGAGATGAACTATGTAGTAAGTATGCCATCAAAGAATACTTTTTCTTTTTCATTTCTTCTACTGTGGTAGGCCAACTGAGCTTATTTTTAATTCGAATCCACGTATCATTTACTTACCAAGTGTTTCATTTTATGGTCTGGGTTTGGGATTGCACCCAGGAATTCCCGGTCCCGAATTTCCAGGGAATTCCCGAAATTTTTGGCCTATTTCAGAACCGGGAAATCGTAAATCATATCCGGGAAATTTCGGGACTTTCGGGAAATAACATTTACCTTTATACCACTACCGAAATGATATAAAATCTTGAATAATAACTACGCTGTATTGTAAGTTGGTCATAGCTTTATCTCTTTTGATATTAAAATTCGTACCTATCAAATTCTCAGGTCAACATTATAAGTTGAATCGCTCGTTTTTAAATTTGAAGATGGGACGATTGCCCAGTAATAGGTACTGGACGTGGGCTGTGGAGTATATGGAGAGCGACCTAGGTTTGGCAGCAGCATAAACCTTGGTAATTACGCCTCTATCTTCCAAGCAGAAATATTTGCCATCTTAGAATGTATCGGGCCCCGAACCGTTATGTGGCATACCTACCCGAAAACCTAGCTCAAAGAACCCTCCTGAACCTCTGCTACGAGGAATCGACCGAGGTGTAGGGTATGAGCCATTCAAAATTACTGATCAAAGCCTTCGATAAACAGCATATACCCCAACCGAATAAGCAGAAACAACTTTCGCATTATGACAAGAGCCCTAGCTGGACACTGTCGCCTAAACAAGCACATGATCAAATTGGGGCTCAGCGACTCACAATCATACAGATTCTGCAAAGAGGCGGTGGAAACGCCTCTCGATCTGCTAGGTATGTGTGGAGCACTAATGCATCAACGCAACATTCATTTGGGCAAACACCTAATAAGCTCAGATGAGCTAAGAGACATCATCCCGAAGAAAATCCTACAGTTCTTTGCAGCTGCAAGGGTAAGTGGTGAAATATAAACGCCACGTCTTCGAGGGTGAACACTTAAAGTGACACAAAAGCCACATCGAGCAAAATAAAAATACTTTCGTAAAAATTGTTAGTGGGAAAATATAATTAACATATTGATGATGGTAGAAGACCTGACGGTATGACTCTGATTTCCTGGAAGATAGTTCGGCCTTTAGTTTGGGATGCCACGTGTGTGCTCTAGCACCTTCACATCTGGCAGGGACATCAGCAAAGGCCGGCTCCGCAACTTCATCAGCGGAGTCCCTCAAATGGCAAAAATAGGTATGCTAATCTGGACCGAGCTTACCTATTTGAGCCATTTGGAGTGGAAACCCTTGGTCCTTGGGGTGCTGGGGCACTCTCAATTTTTTGAGACCTTACCAAACTTCTCATAGAGGCCACAGGAGATCGGAATGCTGGCTTCTATCTATTTCGGTCAACGAATTAGCATTGCCATTCAAAGTGGCAATGCTGCCAGCATTCTGGGTACTCTGTCTTCTGGTGACGGCTTAGATTTTCAAGAGTAATAGGGGTATTACACTACATGGTATTCAGGGACCTTTACCCTAACTAAGAGTGGTGTAATAAGATTTAGGGTCCCTAAGGGACGGACCCGGACCCGGATGATATTCAGAGCCCGGTAGTCAGGGTCCCTGAACAAGTGTAATGTAATACCTACCCCTTTATGTTATAATAATTGTATAGGTATACTATTCACTCTGTGACGAAGTATAACGAGTAGAATCGCAAAAAAAATCAGGTTTTTATTTATACCCCAAGATGTTTTACGTAGTAATGCTAGATCTTAGTTTATACCTTAGCCCCAAGTTTGTTTGACAATAATATCGAGACGTCATCGTGACTCTTTCTTCTATAGATAGGATTTGGTACCTATAGCGAAGCTATAGCGTCTTTAAAGCGCGTACAGAGAAATAAGCAAATTCAATTCAAGCATGAAACCTCACGTCACGATCACTTCTCGATATCATCACCCGTACTCTGGCTCTGTTTAGGTACGAATATAAGTAGGTACATAAATCGGCCAAGCATTTAATATCACTCGTGTTATCGATCTACATAGAAAACAAAACAAAAATTTTAAAACACTTTACATTAGATATCAATAAAGGCTTAGTTTCTTATAGGTACCAAAATTTGATACATGTCGATACGTTTATTAGGAAATTATGTAAAATTTGGAAATTTTAACCTCTGAAGGGGTTAAATATGGTGGTAAAGTATGTATGGAAAATTATTTTTCCTTGGTTAAATTTACTCAAAACTCGGTATAAATAAAATAGAAAGTAAATAACTAAACACCTATTTTTAATTTTACGGTACTAGAGTCATTCGGGGTATTAAGCGCTATCCACACATTTCCGGGTCAGGGCTATCCGTGTTCCGAGTTGTCTGTTTCAGTGTTCCCGTCAGGGACGTGCCATCAGTCACCCGTGTTCACACTAGGGCATGTAAACCGGTTATTCGGTTAATCGAAAAACCGGTTAATCGACTGATTTTACCTCGGTTTTTAACCGGGTTTTTTGGTCAGGAAAACCGGTTTTTTCGGTTATTATTTGTTTCTTCAAACTCAAGAATTTGTCCCTCATCTGTATTAAAATAGGGTCGTAAAGAAAACTATTTAGTGTTATTATGCAGTGTATGCATATAATATTACGATCCATCTAACTATTTTATAACATTTTAAGATTGTCATATGGAAATCTTACCAGATAGAGATTATTGAAGAAAAATATTTTCATCTACACTTCCGAGCTATAAACTGGAATCACTTCATCGCTGGTTTTTGCAGACCATATTTTACAGTTTCCATGCAATAAACTGTAGGTTGTGGTATATTATTTTAAAGATAATTTTATTAGCTTTCAAACTCTTTCGATATCATAGCGAAAAAAATGTTCATCATATGTCATGGAACGTGAAAACAAAAGACATAAGTTTTTGGAACGAAACATCAATTTTTTCAAACTCCTGAATCCCTATAAAAACTGGGAATTTAAGCAATTTTGTCATCAGTCCAATCAGTCACGTCACTTAAAATACTGGAATTACAAGAAAATGGAAAGCACACCAATAGAAGCCGCTCAAATCGTCACCCTAATCCAGCAAGGGTTCTCTCAGCGTACTATCGCTCGACAGCTTCATCTGAGCCAGTCCTGTGTCTCCAAAGTATACAAGAGGTTTAGAGAGACTGGAGACTTAGTCCGAAGACCAGGATCTGGTCCACAGCGATGCACTTCGGCGAGAGATGACCGATTTATTGTCAGCACTTCTCTCCGAAATCGACATCTAACCGGCGTTGACGTCCAGCGGGAGCTCGGAGAAGTTCGAGGGAGAACTGTCAGCGAGTGGACAGTGAGGCGAAGACTCAAAGAAGCTAACTTGACCCCGAAAAGGCCAGCTACGGGACCCAAATTGTCTACACAGCCGTCAGCCCTGACATGAACTCTATCGAACACTTGTGGGACGAGCTGAAAAGGCGGGTACGAGGAAGATCTCCAGCTCCGACCTAAAAACTGCTCTTATCGAAGACTGGCAGGTAATTCCACAGGATTCCATCAAGAAACTCATTAGGTCAATGAAAAACTGTTTCCAAGCAGTCATTAGGGCCAGGGGGGCAATACAAAATATAAAGCGGGAAATAACAAAGATTTTAAATAAAAATTTGATATTTTCATATTACTTCTTATAAATTTAAACATCAACAACTTCGACCTATTGTAATAATTCACTAAATGAAGGTAGGAAACTTAATTAAATTTAAATATCTAATATTTTTATACCATACGACTTAGATTTTTAAGAGTTTGTTATAATTGTATATACTAGTGAGCTATGTGATCGAATAATAAACAATTATTTTACCATTCGAAAGCTAACAAAATTTCTTTTCAAATGGTATACACCAATCTGCAGTTTATTCCATGGAAACTGTAAAATTGGGTCTGCAGAAACCAGCGATGTAGTGATTCCAGTTTATAGGTCGCAAGTGTAGAAGCAGGAGAAAGGATTTAAAATGTTTTAAAGACATAAAGGAACGGTATTAACGATTGATAAGAAATATAGTCGATTGACAGATTGATTGAAATAAATGAACTATAGCGTATTTTAATCAATCTCTAGCTTACGGAGTTGGAAAGAAGGGCTAGAACTATAGGCCTTGCAATCAACCACGACAAAACTGAATACATCCACATGAAGCGCTACAAAAACACCCGTGTTAAACGTAAAGACTTAGATGCGGGACATGTGGTGTCTAAGGGTGCTGTAAGCTTCAAATATCTGGGATGCAATATAACAGATACAGGTTCTAGGGAAGATGAAATTAATATTCGCATCCAGAACACCTTGCGGTGCAGTGCAGCGCTTCATAAAGTGTTGACGTCCAGACTTCTGAGTCGAAGCACCGAAATCCGAATATATTAAACTGTTATACGTCCTATTCTGATCTACGGGTGCGAAGCCTGGACGTTGACGCTGAAACAAGAAAACAAACTCCTCGTGACTGAGCGTAAGGTGCTGCGTAAGATCTTTGGTCCGACCAGACGAACAGATGGAACATGGCGACAGGTTGTGTCCCAAGGGTGAAAAAAAGGATGGAAAAAGAGTCTTTTAAGACATTTACAAGGGTAGGCAACGCGCGTGTAATGTCTCTGATATGCAGGCGTCCATAAGCTGCGGTAACCTTTTGCCATCAGGCGGGCCGCATGCTGTTTGCTACCTTGGTGGTATAAAAAATACTGTAGGTGGTACATTTCTGTTAATATCGACAACACTAAATGTTCTAATTATAAGAAATGTGATTTAAGTCAAGTTAATGAGTCCTTAGATAAATATAAGTAAATTTTAATACAGATTTTATTGTTTTAATTCGTCTTGTAGAAAATAACCGAAATCACCGAAAAAACCGGTTTTCACCGGTTTTGAAATCAGAAAAACCGAATTAACCGGTTTATAAAATAACCCGGTTTTTACATGCCCTAGTTCACACTAGGGCATGTAAACCGGTTATTCGGTTAATCGAAAAACCGGTTAACCGGCTGATTTTACCTCGGTTTTTTACCGGGTTTTTTGGTCAGGAAAACCGGTTTATTCGGTTATTATTTGTTTCTTCAAACTCAAGAATTTGTCCCTCATCTGTATTAAAATTGGGTCATAAAGAAAACTATTTAGTGTTATTATGCAGTGTATTAGGACCCTTTTTAACAACTTATTTATGTTTCTTAAATGTGTGTCTTGATAAATGTTTGTATTGTTGTTATAAATAAATAAATAATAATAAATAAATACTTAATTCTATTCTATTTAAATAAACTTTCACACACGGTATTCAACATAGAGTAAGTTGCAAAATTAGTAGATATAATCTTAACCCTGGATCACTAAACATTAGTCTCACAGGCGACACAGTTCCTACGCATTCGCTGTTTAGGCATGTTCCCGACACTACCCCTCTTAGTACCCTATGCGTAGGCGTTACATCCGCATGCATTTTATTTTCCGAGTTTTGGCGAATTGTTAAGCTAGGTTCATATTGCTGTGTCGGGGTGTGTTGTGGCGCGACAGAACGCTATCGATCTAATAGATTTAGTATGACTAGATTCACATTAGTAGCTTGTGTTGGGGTGTGGCGCGATCTGTCGCTAATGTGAATCTAGTCATACTAAATGTATGAGACCGATAGCGTTCTGTCGCGCCACAACACACCCCGACACAGCAATATGAACCTAGCTTAATCATTAGTCTGTGCGACTAAAGCTAGGTGTTGTGGCGCGACAGAACGCTATCGGTCTCATACATTTAGTATGACTAGATTCACATTAGTAGCTTGTGTTGGGGTGTGGTGCGATCTGTCGCGGCGGCAATCGCTCGGCGCCCGGTCGCGCCAGAGAGGTGGTGGGGGATCTGGCGCGACACAACGCGCCACATCAATGTGTATCTGCCATTCTGGCGCGTAACCGCGTGGGATGCAGTTCATTCCGTAAATAGAATTATTTTTCGTTCTACGCAGTTATTTCTACTTCATTTAAAAATGTCTGATTAACCTATAGAGTTAATACGGCAATATTATAGTGTACTCTATGACACTAAATATAAAGAAAATAAAGATCAAGGTATCAGGAATGGTGTTTGGGAAGAAATAGTAAAAACATTAAATATTTATTCTTTTTTTTAAGATGAGTCATTAATAATAGAAATTGAATATTTTCATCAAAATGACTGTCAGTATCAGATGATTCCATTTTAAAACCAACACGTTTTGACGCCTCAACTCTCAAACGATGAATGATCTAAAAATGCGACATATTGCGCCCCAACACACCACATCAGTATGAACGCTCAGCGAAACGACAGACGGCGCCCCGACAGACCCCGACAGAGCAATATGAACCTAGCTTTAGTGATTACGCGTGTAAAGTGAGTCAAGGTAAGTTTTGAATAATGTTGTTTATTTAGTGTAGAAAATACTAAATAAACTACAATAAATAATGTTAGTATAAAAAGTATATTTTTATGGATTTCTGAGTATTTTATAGCTTTTCTAATATAAATATATAAAAATAACACAACCTGTCATGTATTTTATCAGTGTGTGTAGTAAAACGTATTATGTATTTGAACATCTAACCGCGTTTATTGTTTTAGATGGATTTGAAGCGGGATCTGATATTCAAACTATCTTTGTTCTTCAAAAAAGGGCGGTGCGTGCAATTTGTAAATTAAAGCCACGTGACTCCTTGGGGGAATTATTTAAAGAAATAAATATTTTAACTGTAATTTCGCAATATATTTATGAAAATTTAATGTAGGTACACACACAAAAACAAGAGTAACTTTTTGAAAAATTGTGATGTTCACAATAGAAATACACGAAACAAGAACAAATTACACATTCCTTCATTTAGATTACGAAAACTGGGGAAATCATTTATGGGTAATTGTGTGCGCTTCTATAATAAGCTTCCATCTGAAGCAACTGAACTTTCTATTCGTAGATTTAAACAGTAGGTAATTCAAAAAGTTTTATAAATGTAGGCGGCAACATTCAAATTAAATTTTTAAAATAAAAGTACTTACGTTTATATATAGTATCGACATCTGCTGTCGCCACATTATTGTAGATAATGATGTGTTCTACAAAGTTGTAGCCAGTTGTAGGTACTTAATACATTATTTTGTTCTATCAAAGTCAAAGTCAAAATGCTTTATTTCCCTAAGACCTTACAGGACACTTGGACACGTCATAAAATTCATTTTAAATATAATTAAAACTAGGAAATAAAGTGCTCAATTTGATTTTTGTTTACAGACAGAACAAGAAACCTTTACCTTGTTAGGTTGTTAGTTTTCGAGTTGGAGCAAAACTCGTCCCAAGCTTTTTTATCATCTAAATAATCAGATATTTTACTAAGCCTTTTTACAAAGAATAGTTTTGACAATTTGTTTGAATTTATTTACTGATAGTTTTTGCAACTCACTTGGAGTTTTGTTGTAGAAACGTACCTACACATTGCCTTTAAAAGATACAATAACCTTGTTTAGTCTAGTTGTAGGCAAAGCGAGTTTATTTTTATTTCTAGTATTTACATTGTGTATATCGCTATTTTTAGGAAACTTATTGATATTTCTACGAGTGTACAACAGGTTTTCATAAATATATTGACATGGGACTGTCATTATGTTAATTTCTTTGAATTTATCACGTAGGGATTCTCTGGGACCCACATTATAGATTGCCCGAACAGCCCTCTTCTGCAACACAAAAACGGTGTTAATGTTGCAGGCATTCCCCCACAGCAGTATACCATAAAACATAATACTATGGAAGTAGCTGAAATAAACAAGTCTAGAAGTATCTACGTCTGTAAGTTGACATAATTCAGTGAAGTAGACGATTTTTTTTTGACTGCATACGCTGCAGGCAGAACTGAGTCTTTTCGATAGCTTCATCAATAGCTATCGCAGCGCACGCGATGATAGACATTTCTGTGGCCAACTTTTATGGACCTTGCTTTATCTATATAGGTACTTAATTAAATTAGGGGATCCCTATTTTTTATACTAATAAAATGCTAATAAATATACCTATGTTACTTAGAAATAATGTAGCATTGTAATGTTGAAATAATTTAAAATCCATCCATTGGTTTTTGAGTTTATTCGTTACATACATACAAATGTTTCCTCTTTATTATATTAATATAGATTTAGCAAGGAACTCTTGCTATGAAGAAACTACTAGTTTCTTGCTATGTCGAATTGTTGACCGGCACCCAATACTCTTCTGTATGTCTCGGCAGTATCAAGGATTGAATTCCTTAAGGAACGAATAAACAGATGCGAGCGGGGTGTTGAGTTCACATAGTTATCTGCAGTAGATCGTCGATTTATTCTTATTTGCATTTGTGGATTATTCAAAATGAACTCATTATGAAGAGTTGATATTGTTTGCCTCAATGTATTCAGAACATTTGCTATTGGTATCTGCGGTTGCTGCTGTGAATCCAGCTGATTAGGTCTTTGTTGTGCAGGCTCGGAATTCGTATTTGTTGGATTCATTGACACATCCATTGTATTGCTAGAAGACTTAGCTTGGCTCATGCTATTATTTTGATCTTCACCATCGATATTCATGACTTCAGTACACTTATCAACGTCTTGTAAGGGTGTGCTTAGAGCGTCTTCGGTTTGCTCGATACGCGGAATTTTAGACCTTGGTTCAGTATTTTCGTCAGCATTAGAAGCAGCAGAATTATTTTCTGCTTGAGAACTTCCCGCTGCTTGGTTATACTGGATGTTAAGCGACTGATATGCTCTGCGCAATTTCTTGTTTATCGAAGACTTTGGTTGAGTATCTGAAAATAAAAAGAAAAATATAGATATAAATAAAATATAATGCTGGACAATCCACACACTATCTAGCCCCAAAGTAAGCTTGTGTTATGGGGTACTAGATTACTTATTTCAATACATTATTTACATACCTACCTACATAGATTGGCGCTCATTGGGGGGGGGGGACGCCTATGTCCAGCAGTGGACTAATTAATATAGGTTGATGATGATGATAGATAGATATTTTTATTTTTTGATATCGATACAAAACACCCAACACAACGGAACAAGTTTCTGCAGATGGTAGGTACACAAATTTGTTCCGAGGCCGGAATCGAACCCGCAACCTCTGGCGTCGCAAGCGGAGTCTCGCCCGCTGTGCCACTGAGGTCGTTATTATTTAAAAACCTGGAATGTAGTAGGTACCTAATAAAATATGTATTTAATGCCTTGGGGACTTCCGACTGGTATTAATATGGATCAGTTGAGCTACCTCTAGACTGTTTGCAATCGTCTGTATTACCTAAGCTCAACTGTTTCAATTGTGTATATGTAGGTAGGTACCGACCTAGTAGTTTTTATTTGTTTCTTTTCCTTGATTGTTATATTCGTTGTTAATAAAATTTACAAGGAAACTGATGAAATAATTATATTCTCACCTGTTACTTTTGATTTTTTTTCAATCAAAGGTCCATAATCGTTTCTTGTAGCGATCCAAAACATTGCATCATTGTAAGAATCTGAAAAAAAATCCTTTTATTTTATGGGATGTTCTAAATTTGAATTTTACTTCAATGATATAACGTACGATCTATGAACTAATACATTTATTTAAACTCACTTGATTTATATTTGACAATGGCCATATAAGATCTCCACTTATCATTGTATATCTCTTTCCTCTCCACGCGTTCTCTCGTATCAAAAGGATCTTCGTCTTTAGGGTACGCGACAGTGACCTTGTCAGTCGCTGCTTTACGTGCTCTGATCCAAGTGTACGGCACGCATACGTAATCATCAATACCTTCAAATGGCAATTCTATGAATTGAACAACATAGAATGCGAGCTCTTTTTCACTGTTAATAGTCATCTGAAACAATCAAAACCAAATGACAAATAGATAATACTGTGAAATCAACACTAGTCTCGTTTCGACTGATTAGCAATCTACTCTAAAAATAAAATAGCAGATTTTGACTAGGTACCTAATTTGCAGTAACTTTTGTACCTACTCTTGTATATATTCTGCAGTACCTACCTATTGTAAGTATTATGTAAGTATACAGGGTTACAGGAAAAATCGTGCTAGATCCGTTAAGGGCGTGGAGTACCCATCATTTCTGACTTATTTCACTATGAAACACCCTACCCTAAACTTAACCCTTTTCGAGATATTCGACTTTTAATTTTTTTATTAAAAATTGCCGATTTTTAGGCTACTAAATTTATTTTTGTTTACTTTGTGTATCTTATTATTATTTTTATTGCATTTTTACATGTGTAATAAGATGCTTTAGGACGTCAATCATTAAAATAATGCATAAATTAATTGAATAGACCGTAGTAGAAAAGTGAAAGTTAAGAAATAAAAAAAAATTTAGAAAGTTTATTTTTCTCTAAGGGATATCTAAAAAAAATATTATGGCAATTCTTCGGCAGATGTTTTTAAAAATATCTACGTTTCATCAGCTATCTAACGAGGTATAATAATCTAGGGTTTTATTCAATTGCATTGAAAAAAAATTAGTTTTATAGGCGACAGTGGAGAAGAAAATTTATACTTAGCCCTAAAAAGTAAAAGTAAAACAATAGGTAAGCATGAAATGTCATTTATTAAAGGTTTTCACACAACTTTTTCTTATTCTACAGTTCATGTTCAACATGGCCGCCTCTATTTCTGATACATTGTCGCATCCTTCTACGGAGACCAGTCTTCACTACTCCAGTGGTCAACGTGGTCCTCATTTTATTTGCTGCATCCACAATCCTTTCTCTTAGGTCTTCCACAGACGAAACTGGATTCGGCTCGCTGTACACAAGACTTTTCATGCACCCCCACACATGAAAATCCATGGGGGTTAGGTCCGGACTTCTTGCTGGCCATGGCAACGGCCCACCTCGTCCTATCCATTTGTTTGGATAATTTGTGTCCAGCCAGTCTCTGACACGTCTCCTGAAATGGGCAGGGCAGCCATCGTGTTGGAACCACATGTCCCTGATCAGGTTGAGTGGCAGATCATCCAGCAAATCACTCAAGTCTGCTCTCAGGAAATTTTCGTAGCTTTCCCCATTTAAATTATCCGGTAGAAAGTAAGGTCCAATCAAATGATTGGAGATAATGCCCATCCACACATTCACGCTGAATCTTCGTTGGGACCCCTTCACTCTTTTCTTATTGGGATTCCTTAGTGCTTTTGGGGCCCAGTAATGGGCGTTGTGATAGTTAGTTATGCCATCTTTATCAAATTTGGACTCATCCGTCCACAAGATATTTCTTAGAAAATCTGGGTCTTCTACGTCAGCATTTAGCATAAATCTGCAAAAGTCCAATCTTCTCGCGGGGTCTCCTTCTTCAATAACGTGTACCGGCGTGTAATGGTATGGGTATAGGCCAGCAGTATGCACTGTAAACCACACTCTCCATTGCGAAAGTCCCAGATCACGGGCAACAATATTAGTGGAAGTAGTCGGATCCGCTCGAAAGCGTTGCACTATCTCATTGTCCTGTTCTTCGTCGTCAATTCGTGGTCTACCCATGTCTGTATTACGTCTCAAAACAGAGCCAGATTCTCGAAGTCTTCGATAAACTCTGTCAAAAACGGCCACATCCGGCACTCGACGACCGGGGTAGCGAGTTACGTATTCGTTGCGAGCTTGCGCAGATACACAATCGCAGTATCCGTAACAAATAAGCATATCAGCATATTCCTCAGGTGTGTAGGACGTCATCTTCAACACTTCCGTATCACAGGTACAAATCAGAGTCCGGTTAACAAGTATAGTAGTCACAAATCAGAAGAAATAGTCCAGAATCACAGCCAAGTCGAGAAAAAGAGCAAAACGATATCACATCTACTATGTACGAAGCACAAAAGCAGACTGACAACCAAAACAATACCCCCTGTTGTATTCCCAGCCCTAACCGGTCTCTACACATTTTTCCTTTCATTCATACCTACATAAATCGTCACTTGTCTCGCTCTCACGGTGTGTCTGAACTTGAAGGACAATAGGCGCGGGACCGTTAGAACTGCTACCTGGAGCGTCCCAACTACTTTTTTTCCACGAAATGTAATACAAACCCTAGATTGTTATACCTCGTTAGATAGCTGATGAAACGTAGATATTTTTAAAAACATTTGCCGAAGAATTGCCATAATATTTTTTTAGATATCCCTTAGAGAAAAATAAACTTTCTAATTTTTTTTTTATTTCCTAACTTTCACTTTTCTACTACGGTCTATTCAATTAACTTATGCACTATTTTAATCATTGACGTCCTAAAGCATCTTATTACACATGTAAAAATGCAATAATAATAATAATAAGATACACAAAATAAACAAAAATAAATTTAGTAGCCTAAAAATCGGCACTTTTCAATAAAAAAATTAAAAGTCGAATATCTCGAAATGGGTTAAGTTTAGGGTAGGGGGTTTCATAGTGAAATAAGTCAGGAATGGTGGTTACTCCACGCTCTTAACGGATCTAGCACGATTTTTCCTGTAACCCTGTATGTATCTATTCTACCAACTTTGTGTCACCACTCAAAGCCCTGTCTGAAAATCAGCGCCGCGCCGCTACTAACTACGGTCTGTAGCGGCATAACGCTGAGACAGGGACCTTTTTGGCCCCTTACGTAAATAGCTTTACTAGGCTTTTTTGTTTTTGTGTTTTTTCTTGTTTTTGAATGAATATGTTTAATGAGTTATTTATATTATTTTTATGGTTATTTATTGGCCAAATAAAAGGATTTTCTTTCTTTCTTTCTTTCAGTGCATACCTTTTCACTTATTGTCACAGCTGCTATACCTAAGTACCTACTTGTTCCTATACCAATAGAAAATATTACCTTAAATTTGAAAGTCTGTGTGAATGTTTGTTAAAAGTAAATTATCTTAATAACCACTTAAATTATTTAGATTAAATTTGGTATGTAGATAGTATAGGACCTAGAACAGTCCTGGATTTGTAAATAGGCCGTACAGGCCGCAGTCCTAGGGGGGCGGCAGCGTCCTAGGGGGGGGCGGCAGATTTCAGAGGACGGTCACTCGATTGCAGACAATAAAATTGTATGTCTACGGGGGGGGGGGGGGGGTGCGGCTAATAATGAACGGCTCCTTACATGGGGCGGCGGAAAAAAGTGGCCTACACTCATTAAAAATGTAAATCCGGCACTGACCTAGAATAACACTAGGATATTAAAATTTGGAAATTTTAACCTCTGACGGGGTTTAATAATGTGGTTTGTATAGAAAATTATTATTTCTAGGTTTGATTCACTCAAAACACGGTATAAATAAATTATGAAGTGAATAATAAAACACGTATTTTTAATTTTTAATAAAAAAATAACCCCTAGGTATTGTGTATAAATTTCTAAAATCTTTAGGTACCTACCTATCTACCCAAAGAAAATATTCTCCGGTTCGCACATTCACTCAAAACATGGTAAAAAATAATGTAACAGGTTCGTATGTGTAGGTACCTAATAATATAAATTGAAACAAACAAATATGTACCTGCCTAAATAACCACGAACAACACAAATAGATAACTGAGCGCGCTTCCGCTGCCTTTAAAATGCAAAAACCCGAATGATAACTGAATACGTACTTCATCAGTGTTTAAACGAATGAAAAATAAAGTTTGCTACCTAATTATAAATTAGTGGGAAGCATCACTTTGAATCAGTGAATTATCACAACATATCCTGGAGATATTACTAAGTTAGTTAGTTTACTAAGTTAATTAGAATTGATTTTTTACTATTTTATGTAAGTACCTAAGTATTTGAAAATAATAATGTAACAGTGAAACCTGTAATTATTCATTTGAAATAGGTAAAAAAAATCCTTATTTTTTTTGCGTCCCGTAAACTCCACAGCGACCTTTACCAAAATTATAATTATCATTAAAAAAATGTACCTATTTAAGGTGTTAGATTTTTTCAAATTCATTCTTGTAGTAAATGCCGTCTAAATTACCTATGAAACCATTTATTTATTTGTTAATTGTGGTATGCAGATGATCTTAAATTTAACTTACGTTCTACACAATCTACTCTTTCGAGCGTACAAATTACCTGCTATTATTGATTATATTTATATGTGATATAAACAAATAAGTACGCAATAATAAAGTAAGTAATTAAATAGATCCTTACCTTTTATTTCGGCTGTGTATAACAACAACGAAATTTATTTCACTTGTCCGCTTTGTAGCGAAGCGATTCTCCAACTGTTATCCCCCCTCCGCATAGACTTTTTTTATAGAACTGCCGTTCCAGTGGAGGGAGAAAAACGTTACATTACGTCACCTCGATAGCTCGTTCGTCAACAATAAGTAAGTAGGTAGGTATTTAATTCCACGAAGTGAGTTAATATTATTGCCTTCGAAATTCTGCTCAGTGGAGATAAAAATAGAGTTGTTATGATCCGTGATGTTAGTTGATGGGTCATTGTATCGATTTGATTATTTGGTTGGATCTTCCGAGAAAGTTATTTATTGATATCCTAGAGTAGGGTGAACTCATCTAATTCCGTGACTCGCCTAATTCAGTGGTATTTGGTTTGAGCTCTACCATAGGCATGTACGAGCGAAATCAATGATTGGAAATACAACCTTATGCTTCTGTAATAATGTTCAAATTCGTCTGTAAAGTTTGGGGACGCTCGAGTGAGCGAGATAGTAACAACGAATGGTTTTGTCAGTCCGCGCGCAAATCTCGCCGGTTTCGGCAGTGTCTGTGAATTGGTGGCGAACTTTGCTCTATTTATGTAAGTATTTAACCGATTTCTTAGCTTCTTTCTATTATAATGAATTGTAAATGATATTTCCTTGATGTGGCAGTAAAAAATTCGTCATAGTTCTGCGTCGTTTTAGTGTTAGAGCTTATTTTGTTCGTCAAAAATATTAGCGTTTTAGCAGTTGAGTGGTTTTTGTGCTATCACAGAATTAGAGTAGTTATATACAATTATTTGTGGTTTTCACTGAAAGTATTGACTTATTTTGAGTTTAGTAGACAAGATTGATGTTATTTGATTAGTTTTATCTTGTCTCAATTAAAATGATGACTTTAAGCCAAAATTATATGTATATTTTGCTATCACGGAATTGAGTGAGACTTTTTTGCACTTGTCACGTAATTACGTGAGTAGTTTTATTACCAAATTTCGCAGCATTTGTTTTATTAATACGAGCTGCAAATTTAAACAGACGCTAAATCTAAGCAGGTATGTAATTATTATTATAATTTGCTTGTTTACTTTCAGATTTCATGGAGGACAAAAAGAAAAAAGAACCGAAAGTATTCGGAGTCTGATCTGAAAACCGCCGTAGAAGATATTACTAAAATGTATATCTTGTTTTTTTATGTTTATATGTTAATTTTAAGATTTTAATTTAGTACAACAAAAATAAGTTAACTTGCCTAATTCCGTTATATCGGAGTTAAAGTAGTAGCTATCACGGACTTAAAGAGGTCACCACGGAATTAGGCAAGTTGACTTGCTTTAGTAAATTTGATATAACTTTTAAGATTTTAGAAAAAACTGTGATTAATTGTGCCTATATTCCTGATAAAAGACTGATTGAAACTCATGCGAAGCCTGAATAAAAATAATTAATAATTTATTGGTATTTTATTAATCAAATGCCTTTATCACGAAATTAGATGAGTTCACCCTACCTACTAATTGAATCAAGTACAATTGTTACAAGGTTTATAGTGTTAGCTTAGGGTTGGATGTAGGTATGGACAGTGCCGGATTTATATTTTTTATGAGTGTAGGCCACTTTTTTCCGCCGCCCCAATGTACAGAGCCGTTCATTATTAGCTGCGCACCGCAGCCCCCCCCCCCCCCGGTATGAAATCTGAAATCTGCCGCCCCCCTAGGACGCCGCCGCCCCTAGGCCGCGGCCTATTTACAAATCCAGGACTGGGTATGGATGAATATTATAGGTAATCTGGTTTGCTGATAACATTTTATGAAAAAACATAATACCTACTAGCATAGCAGTCCCTCCCTCTCATAATGTGATAACTTTATCACTGTTTGACTATAGCGTTTTAATGAACTGGTACCATGAATCAATAAAAATTTATTTTATGCTGATCAGATGTAGGCGAAAAAAGGACGACTTATGCATTTTCGTCGCCGTATTTTAAACTCCGTCATGTTACATAATAGTACGTAAAATTATAAAAACATAAAATTATATAACCTTTTAAGTATTTTAAGTTAAATTGATCTCCAGGTTTTATACTTGAAAAATCGTGCGTTAAAATTAAAACAAAGGTCCTCATGTCGAAAATTTGACTGAGGCGTTATTATGTTCCTTCTTTATATCAATAGGTACATAGTATAAAACAAAGTCGCTTTCTCTGTCCCTATATCCCTTTGTATACTTTTTTTAAAAGTCTTAGTATTATCGAGAATGTTCTAGTAGCTTTTATTTATTATTTATTGGTAGAATTCTGAATATGTCACTGACAACACTAAATAACCGACTGTTGCTAATTTCACTTCAATTGACTGTCAGTTGATGTCAAAGTTGGTGGTGTTTTTGGCGGGCCAAATTTCGTGCGGAAAACTTTATTGAAAAACAGTACTTGCAGTTGCAGCAGGCAAGTAATTATTTTACCACTATAAGTTTATAACAAATAAACAATAACTGTCGAATATCTGACGCGAAACCTTTTTTAAACTCGAAAATATTCAGGTGGGCAATGTCAAATTACTTTTTCTGGAGTACTGTTTACGACTTTGCCCACCAAAATATTGTTGTCAGGGTTGTCACTACGACATTAAATGAAAATTGATATAAGTATGTCCTATTATTAGTAGGTCGGTTGGTATCTATCTAACCACCTATTAGACGACCGTTGTGGCGCGTTGGGCGAAGGTCCGCCTGCGACGTTAGTTAGTTAGTTAGCGGGTTCGATTCCCGCGTCGGAACAAATTTGTGTACGATCTGCAGAAATTTGTTCCGTTATTCTGGGTGTTTTCTATGTATAATAAAAAATATCTATCTATGAAATGTACTTATTGTATTAAGTATATCAGTCATCTAGTACCTATAACACAAGCTCTGCTTAGCTTGGGGCTAGATGATGCTGTGTGGACTGTCCGGAATTTATTATATATTTATTTGATTATGAGAAAGTATTTAGTTTTCAGTATTTATTTATTTCAATTCCTCTTTATCAAATAATGTAATGAAAAATTTACCATTTCTACAGTTTTTTTGTATATTGATGCCTTAATTTGATAAGCTAAATGAGGTACTTACCTTATTAATTATTATTAATAAAAAAAAATGTGTCAGATACTACTAACCAGCGTTAAGGTGAAAATTCTACCACGTTGTGTTAAAGCAAAAAAAATATAATTAATGTAATGCTTATTTTCAGAATGAACAACAAAAAGTTTAAAAAAATAGAAGAGTACCAGGGGCATATAGAGAGAGAACATATAGAGACTATTCTGAGGATATGTTATGCATTAGCAGTAGAAATGGTCGAAAAAAAACAATGTGACAACCCTAGCACATCTTTTTATTTGTATGAAAATTGTCCAAAAATTATTTGTGTCTTTGCCCACTCAATTTAGTCGATTAATTTGCTTGCTTGAACGTTTCATATTAAGATATAAAGTAACATTGAATTCCCCTATTGCTTGTTCCTTAAATCTTGAGATCATACGGTCAAAAATACCGGAATTACGATTTTTTTTGCAAAATGGGCAAACTTGTTATTTTTTATTTTATTTGGTCCGCTCTCTAAATTATGATTTTTTACACATACCGTCCCATTTTATTCGATTTTTAATCTTTTATTTGCAAAGAACAGTATTTATTTATAATAATGTAGCGCAAACATAATTTGAAATATACATACTTTTTAAATTATCTAAAATTAAACCACTAAATCTAAGAAAATTGGGCAAAGTTGCACTGTTTTACGGTACGCAACGGATTTTGATGCGTTTTTTTTTAATATATAGTGATTCAAGAGGAAGGTTTATACGTATAATAAAACCGTGCGAAGCCGGGGCGGGTCGCTAGTAATATATAAAAAAGGAACGTGATTTTATACAGGCTGTAACATTTAAAACGGTCAGTATGGGAAAGTCTGAAACTATAAGACATACGAAGATCTCTTCTTAGGAACCATGTCATCGATTTTAGTGACAAGAAAAACTGCATCAACCCTTAAAAAATCTTGTACTCCGTCCGGGAATCGAACCCGGATGTTTTGAAAAATAAAACTACACTATTTTTAGTCTCATTTCGATTGTGTAGGTCTTAAGGAGTAAATGTTACTATGAAAAATGATGTCTAAAATTAATAAAATGCATTGTTTTCATATTGTTTACATTTTTCCATACAACACGTTTAGGTAAGTTTAGGTGCGTAAAATGCATTTTATAAGAACTTTATTAACAACGAAAATTACAAGCAAGGAATAGAAAAATTACAACTAGTATTTACAATTGAAACCATTGAGCTAACCGCAGACGGTTGCAAACAGTCTAAAGGTAGCATTTTATTAATTTTAGACATCACGTTTCATAGTAACATTTACTCCTTAAAACCTACACAATCGAAATGAGACTAAAAATAGTGAGTTTTATTTTTCAAAACATCCGAATGTAGTTTTTCTTGTCACTTAAATCGATAGACATGGTTCCTCCATAAAGTTAGGATGTACAAGAGGAACAGTGACAGATGAAAGGCATTACCAAAAATGAAATGTAAATGTGTGCGTAAAATAGTGTTGTCAACATTCTAGCATAATGTTACCTATCGATAGTTGTACTGGCGCCATCATAAGACACTAACGATTTGATGTATCGAAGTTAAATACAAATAAAGAGTACCTACCTACCGTACAAAAAACACCGTTAATTGTTATTGAAAATAAATAAAAGACCAATGCATTTATTGAAAATAGATATATTACAGCACTTACATAGAAAAAACAACGTAAGAATATCATCCTGGACGCTCTCCGTCATCCTGGACACCTCTTGGATGCTCTCCGTCATCCTGGACACCTCTTGGATGCTCTCCGTCATCCTGGACACCTCCTGGATGCTGTCCATCATCCTCTGGACACCTCCTGGATGCTGTCCATCATCCTCTGGACACCTCCTGGATGCTGTCCATCATCCTCTGGACACCTCCTGGATTCTCTCCATCATCCTCTGGACACCTCCTGGATTCTCTCCATCATCCTCTGGACACCTCCTGGATGCTCTCCATCATCCTCTGGACACCTCCTGGATGCTCTCCATCATCCTCTGGACACCTCCTGGATGCTCTCCGTCATCCTCTGGACACCTCTTGGATGCTCTCCATCATCCTCTGGACACCTCCTGGATGATCTCCATCATCCTCTGGATGCTCTCCATCATCCTCTGGATGCTCTCCATCATCCTCTGGATGCTCTCCATCATCCTCTGGATGCTCTCCATCATCCTCTGGACACCTCCTGGATGCTCTCCGTCATCCTGGACGCTCTCCGTCATCCTGGACGCTCTCCGTCATCCTGGACGCTCTCCGTCATCCTGGACGCTCTTCGTCATCCTGGACACCTCCTGGATGCTCTCCGTCATCCTGGACACCTCCTGGATGCTCTCCGTCATCCTGGACGCTCTTCCTCATCCTGGACGCTCTCCGTCATCCTGGACGCTCTCCGTCATCCTGGACGCTCTCCGTCATCCTGGACACCTCTTGGATGCTCTCCGTCATCCTGGACACCTCCTGGATGCTCTCCGTCATCCTCTGGACACCTCCTGGATGCTCTCCGTCATCCTCTGGACACCTCCTGGATGCTCTCCGTCATCCTCTGGACACCTCTTGGATGCTCTCCGTCATCCTCTGGACACGTCTTGGATGCTGTCCATCATCCTCTGGACACCTCTTGGATGCTGTCCATCATCCTCTGGACACCTCTTGGATGCTGTCCATCATCCTCTGGACACCTCTTGGATGCTCTCCATCATCCTCTGGATGCTCTCCATCATCCTCTGGACACCTCCTGGATGCTCTCCGTCATCCTGGACGCTCTCCGTCATCCTCGACGCTCTCCGTCATCCTGGACGCTCTCCGTCATCCTGGACGCTCTTCGTCATCCTGGACACCTCCTGGATGCTCTCCGTCATCCTCTGGACACCTCTTGGATGCTGTCCATCATCCTCTGGACACCTCCTGGATGCTGTCCATCATCCTCTGGACACCTCCTGGATGCTGTCCATCATCCTCTGGACACCTCCTGGATGCTGTCTATCATCCTCTGGACACCTCCTGGATGCTGTCCATCATCCTCTGGACACCTCCTGGATGCTGTCCATCATCCTCTGGACACCTCCTGGATGCTGTCAATCATCCTCTGGACACCTCCTGGATGCTGTCCATCATCCTCTGGACACCTGGATGCTGTCCATCATCCTCTGGACACCTCCTGGATGCTGTCCATCATCCTCTGGACACCTCCTGGATGCTGTCCGTCATTCTCTGGACATCTCCTGGATGCTCTCCGTCATCCTGGACACCTCTTGGACACCTCCTGGATGCTCTCCGTCATCCTGGATGCTCTTCGTCATCCTGGACACTTCCTGGACACCTCCTGGATGCTCTCCGTCATCCTGGACACCTCTTGGATGCTCTCCGTCATCCTCTGGACACCTCTTGGATGCTCTCCATCATCCTCTGGACACCTCTTGGATGCTCTCCATCATCCTCTGGACACCTCCTGGATGCTCTCCATCATCCTCTGGACACCTCCTGGATGCTCTCCATCATCCTCTGGACACCTCCTGGATGATCTCCATCATCCTCTGGATGCTCTCCATCATCCTCTGGATGCTCTCCATCATCCCCTGGATGCTCTCCATCATCCCCTGGATGCTCTCCATCATCCCCTGGATGCTCTCCATCATCCTCTGGACACCTCCTGGATGCTCTCCATCATCCTCTGGACACCTCCTGGATGCTCTCCTGGATGCTCTCCATCATCCTCTGGACACCTCCTGGATGCTCTCCTGGATGCTCTCCATCATCCTCTGGACACCTCCTGGATGCTCTCCATCATCCTCTGGACACCTCCTGGATGCTCTCCATCATCCTCTGGACACCTCCTGGATGCTCTCCTGGATGCTCTCCATCATCCTCTGGACACCTCCTGGATGCTCTCCATCATCCTCTGGACACCTCCTGGATGATCTCCATCATCCTCTGGATGCTCTCCATCATCCCCTGGATGCTCTCCATCATCCCCTGGATGCTCTCCATCATCCCCTGGATGATCTCCATCATCCTCTGGACACCTCCTGGATGCTCTCCATCATCCTCTGGACACCTCCTAGATGCTCTCCTGGATGCTCTCCATCATCCTCTGGACACCTCCTGGATGCTCTCCATCATCCCCTGGATGCTCTCCATCATCCCCTGGATGCTCTCCATCATCCCCTGGATGCTCTCCATCATCCCCTGGATGCTCTCCATCATCCTCTGGATGCTCTCCATCATCCTCTGGATGCTCTCCATCATCCCCTGGATGCTCTCCATCATCCCCTGGATGCTCTCCATCATCCCCTGGATGCTCTCCATCATCCCCTGGATGCTCTCCATCATCCTCTGGACACCTCCTGGATGCTCTCCATCATCCTCTGGACACCTCCTGGATGCTCTCCATCATCCTCTGGACACCTCCTGGATGCTCTCCATCATCCTCTGGACACCACCTGGATGCTCTCCATCATCCTCTGGACACCCCCTGGATGCTCTCCATCATCCCCTGGATGCTCTCCATCATCCTCTGGATGCTCTCCATCATCCTCTGGATGCTCTCCATCATCCTCTAGATGCTCTCCATCATCCTCGGGATGCTCTCCGTCATCCTCTGGATGCTCTCCATCATCCTCTGGACGCTCTCCATCATCCTCTGAATGCTCTCCATCATCCTCTGGATGCTCTCCATCATCCTCTGGATGCTCTCCATCATCCTCTGGATGCTCCATCATCCTGGACACCCTCCATCATCCTGGACACCCTCCATCATCCTGGACACCTCCTGGATGCTCTCCATCATCCTCTGGACACCTCCTGAATGCTCTCCATCATCCTCTGGACACCTCCTGGATGCTCTCCATCATCCTCTGGACACCTCCTGGATGCTCTCCTGGATGCTCTCCATCATCCTCTGGACACCTCCTGGATGCTCTCCATCATCCTCTGGACACCTCCTGGATGATCTCCATCATCCTCTGGATGCTCTCCATCATCCTCTGGATGCTCTCCATCATCCCTTGGATGCTCTCCATCATCCCCTGGATTCTCTCCATCATCCCCTGGATGCTCTCCATCATCCTCTGGACACCTCCTGGATGCTCTCCTGGATGCTCTCCATCATCCTCTGGACACCTCCTGGATGCTCTCCATCATCCCCTGGATGCGCTCCATCATCCCCTGGATGCTCTCCATCATCCCCTGGATGCTCTCCATCATCCCCTGGATGCTCTCCATCATCCCCTGGATGCTCTCCATCATCCCCTGGATGCTCTCCATCATCCCCTGGATGCTCTCCATCATCCCCTGGATGCTCTCCATCATCCCCTGGATGCTCTCCATCATCCCCTGGATGCTCTCCATCATCCCCTGGATGCTCTCCATCATCCCCTGGATGCTCTCCTGGATGCTCTCCATCATCCTCTGGACACCTCCTGGATGCTCTCCATCATCCCCTGGATGCTCTCCATCATCCCCTGGATGCTCTCCATCATCCCCTGGATGCTCTCCATCATCCCCTGGATGCTCTCCATCATCCTCTGGATGCTCTCCATCATCCTCTGGATGCTCTCCATCATCCTCTGGATGCTCTCCATCATCCTCCGGATGCTCCATCATCCTGGACACCCTCCATCATCCTGGACACCCTCCATCATCCTGGACACCCTCCATCATCCTGGACACCTCCTGGATGCTCTCCATCATCCTGGACACCTCCTGGACGCTCTCCATCATCCTGGACACCTCCTGGATGCTCTCCATCATCCTGGACACCTCCTGGACACCTCCTGGACACCTCCTGGATGCTCTCCATCATCCTCTGGACACCTCCTGGATGCTCTCCATCATCCTCTGGACACCTCCTGGATGCTCTCCATCATCCTCTGGACACCTCCTGGATGCTCTCCATCATCCTCTGGATGCTCTCCATCATCCTCTGGATGCTCTCCATCATCCCCTGGATGCTCTCCATCATCCCCTGGATGCTCTCCATCATCCTCTGGATGCTCTCCATCATCCTCTGGATGCTCTCCATCATCCTCTGGATGCTCTCCATCATCCTCTGGATGCTCTCCATCATCCTCTGGATGCTCTCCATCATCCTCTGGATGCTCTCCATCATCCTCTGGACACCTCCTGGATGCTCTCCGTCATCCTGGACGCTCTCCGTCATCCTGGACGCTCTCCGTCATCCTGGACGCTCTCCGTCATCCTGGACGCTCTCCGTCATCCTGGACACCTCCTGGATGCTCTCCGTCATTGGATTCATACGTATTTTGGAAAGTAGTTTTTTGTACTAGGTATGGTATACGCCCTTTAGAACCAGAAATAACGATATGAGCAATCCAAAGACATTTTCCACAATCACGTCGAACCTTCACGTCAATAACGAATTGTCGACTTTATCGATACTTATGACGTCAGCACTTTATCAAGCCCTATCGTAATCAAAGGTTTTACATTTTGTACAATATATCTGTGAATTCTCCATTTAGCAGTCTAATTTGATGATACGTCCAAAGGGAAACATATTATTTAACATTACAATAGGACTTTTCTCTCATTTTCAAACAAAAAATAACGAAATTATGATAATGAACAATGCTATAAAATAGTCAATATTTACCGGTGAAACGGGTAATTATGAGGGTTGTTTCCTTGTGTAACATCACATTCCGCCACTGAACATGTCACCATCGTTGCACATTAAGATTTATTGTTTTATTCGTTAGTTATTTCACAAAATTTACATAGAGTGAGTGGGGGGAAGATGAAAAAAGGGGTAAGACAAAAAGTCTTCAATAACACCAGATTTATAGTACATATGACTGTACTGGCAACATCGTTAGGGCCACCAATTTGTTACTTATCACAACTCAGTCAGCGGTTGCGTCTGAGAACGCCTGGTTGTGTGTAAAGTGCAATTTTCTAGGACAGTGTGTTTTTTAGGATTCACAAAAGTGATTTCATCTTGCCCCGTGTCTTGTAAATTAAATTACAAGGCAGGTACGAGTGTTTCTGCCTATTATTTTTTGTACATATTTATGTAATTACTTCTAAATCTCTCTATTTCTTGTATTTTAGAATTTATTTCAACTTTTCATCTTTCCCCATTTACATTTAACGGGGTAAGACAAACATATCAATGTTTTAATTTTGACCCTTTTTCAGATTTCATACTAAAAGCCAGATGTTCTCAAACTGTATCTTTGTGTAAGTTTCAGGAAGAAAATAAGAAATAAGAAAACAATTGCTGAAAGTAGTAAAACAAAAAATAACAAGAAGGGTAAGAAATGTGAAATAAAAAAAGAATCCAATAGAAAAAGAAAATACCTTAAAAAGTACAAAAGAAAAAAATTAAGAATTATTTATGGTGATGAAAAAGAATATTCATATAGGTTTCATGTGAAATAAAAAAGTTTTCAGTTTTTATTTCATTTTTCATTAATAGATAAAAAAAAATTTCTTCATTCAAAACATGTGCAAATTGGCTCCAAAGTTTGAGAATCTCTTCTTCAATCTTCCCCCAGTGGGGTAAGTTCAGAATATATATTTTTTTTAAATTTGTTATATCTTTGTTAAAAATAGGTATTTTGGCACTACAGTCAGTTACAACTTTTTAAATTACTTAACACTATAGACTAAGGACCATAAACTTTGCCTAAGACCTACCAGACACGTTTTAACGATTTTAGATTTTTATTCGATCTTACCCCGTCACCTTTTCATCTTCCCCCTGTTTCAATTAAGTAAAAATAATATTTTTAATTACAGTTTTCTACTATTTGGACAGTTTTATCAGGCTGTTATTGACATATTATAAAAATCTAGTCTTTACCCTTTAATTATGTCCAATTTACTTTTAGCTAAAGTTAATATCTATTCTTCTACATGGATTCAAAAACAACACTGACCATCTCATCAAAAAACCGTTCGATCTTGCCCCCACTCACCCTATATAAATTTTTCTTTCAATTTGCCGGAACGATATGCGATGATATTCTTTCAAATTATGTCTCCTGAAAAAATAGTTTCACTATCTCTTTTTCTCTCGCGGAGATGGGGTTTTGACAAATACCTCTCGCTCTCACGCTTTGTTGGTCTTTTGAACGTAGTGAAAAAATTGTAAGTCTATGGGTTCCTCAGAAGAGATCTTTGTATGTCTTATATAGTTTCAGATTTTCCCATACTGACCGTTTTAAATGTTACATCCTGTATATTATATAAAATCACTATCATTTCTTGAGATGAGCTTGAGCTGTAAAGTCGGAACGTATGTTGAGTTCACTATTTTTTTTTTTTGAGATCTAAAACAAGCATACTAATTGGGCTGTGGTCAGGGGCTAAGACAGTCATAATGCAATCAAACAAAGGTGTAACTATTCATGAACTTTATTCACAATACTGCATATTGTAGTCACATCACATCTATGTTTTGAACTACTGATTTTTAACATTTGCCATTATTTTTCAACAATAGACCTTATAGGAATGTAAATACCAAATGTTATACTATAATTATATTGCAGCTTTGTGGTTCTAACAACACAATATAAATATCTGGATAATATTTACAATTAGTCATAATATTAATGGGAAAGAAGCATCTTATTTCATTTACATTTCATTGGTTATGTTGTACAAGTGTGTGGGCACACAAAAGCTACAGAATATAGTTCTTTACAACTTTATAGCACTGCTTCAAAGATTAACATCAACAACAAATTAAATATACATTTATCATTTAAAATACATTTCATTTAGGCTTTAGCGCCGACCACAGTGCCTGCCTGCTTGTCAATTTGTTCCTTTTCCAGTTGCTTGCCGAGGTATTCCCTGGAAAACAGAGATTCATTTATTTGTCATTGCTCATGTACAATTACAGTCAATCGCATATGCCAACTTAGGCTGTGCCCCAGTAGGCAAACTGTGAGCGGCCGACTAAGTGAGCCGCAAATTTGTGGCGAACAGCAACAAACTCAGATCAGTTTGCGTGCGTATCGCAAGCATTGGAACCTGCGAGTCGGCCGCTAACTGAGACAGTCGGCGCACGTATCGCTGCAAACTGCGTACAGTGAGCGCAAACTAGCAAACTGTGAACACTCAATTTAAAATAATTATGGAATAATGGAAGGGCGTACTGAACTGATACGCCGCAAACTCAGTCGGCTGCTCACCGTTTGCCTACTGGGGACACAGCCTTAGATGTTTTAGGCGTTACCCCGACTTCAAAAAGAAGATGGTTCTTAGTTCAACTGTATTTTTCTTTCTAATTTTGTGTTATCCCATAACTTTTTCTGGGTCTGTCTGGGATTTTGATGATTATTTTTATACATAGAAAAATAATCTTTATCATGTTAACGAATCGCGAAGCTTTAAAAATTCTTAATGTGCTCACCAGTTGTGGACCATAAGTTTCTGCACAGCGAGTAGGGCTTCGTAGCGTACGTTGGGGTCCTCGTGGCTCAGCAGGTACATAACGCGCTGCTTGCCGCCCAACTGCTCGATGATGCTGGGAATGATAACAACAAATGTGTTAATGCTTTAACTGCCCGGCCTTCTGATACGACCGGTCGTGCCGCGGGATGCAGCTTGTGTCTGCTGGAACCACATATTCATATGGTCTATCAATGTGTTAATGAACAGACCATAAGTTATTTACCGCCCTAGTTTAACTTTGATCGGTTCGTGTCGTGAGAACCAGCATCTGCCTGTAGTCTTTCGCAGATCGTCATCCTACCTGGCCAGAGGGGTCGGTTCTTCGAGATATGGCCGGTCCACTTCAGCTTGCTAATTCTTTAAGCAATATCGATAACTTTGGTTCTCTGTCGGATGAAACTCTGAGCCGATGGCGAGCGGTTATTTAGGGGAAAAACAAACAGTTTCGCATTTATAATATTAGTTAGGATATGAAGTTCTTTAGATAGTTCTTATATTGTGAGTGTCACTTACTGCTTCCCGCGCGGGTAGTGCCTCACGTACTCCCCCACGTCGTAGCAGGCGACGGCCAGCACCACGGGGTCGCGGCTCTTCTCCAGGAGGTGCACGAGGGTAGTTCTTATATTGTGAGTGTCACTTACTGCTTCCCGCGCGGGTAGTGCCTCACGTACTCCTCCACGTCGTAGCAGGCGACGGCCAGCACCACGGGGTCGCGGCTCTTCTCCAGGAGGTGCACGAGGGTAGTTCTTATATTGTGAGTGTCACTTACTGCTTCCCGCGCGGGTAGTGCCTCACGTACTCCCCCACGTCGTAGCAGGCGACGGCCAGCACCACGGGGTCGCGGCTCTTCTCCAGGAGGTGCACGAGGGTAGTTCTTATATTGTGAGTGTCACTTACTGCTTCCCGCGCGGGTAGTGCCTCACGTACTCCCCCACGTCGTAGCAGGCGACGGCCAGCACCACGGGGTCGCGGCTCTTCTCCAGGAGGTGCACGAGGGTAGTTCTTATATTGTGAGTGTTACTTACTGCTTCCCGCGCGGGTAGTGCCTCACGTACTCCCCCACGTCGTAGCAGGCGACGGCTAGCACCACGGGGTCGCGGCTCTTCTCCAGGAGGTGCACGAGGGTGCGGAGTAGTTCCTGACCGCGCTCGTTCAGGCGGGCTGCATTCTCGCGCCAGAACTTAGCTGATTTGTGCACCGGGGACCATTCCAGGCTGAAATGTGAAATGTTTGCGGTTAAAGACATTTATTTCTCAAAGAACAATATACATTCACTTGTTGAGATTATTATAATAATTAATGTCCTATGTCCTATGTTCCTATGCTTGTTATAGAAGCACACACAATTGCCCATAAATGATTAACCCTAATTTCGTAATCTGAATGAATGGGTAACTTGTTATTTTTTCTTGTGTTCTTTTGTGAACAGTCTTATCCTTGAAACCTGAGGTTCAGTATCATGAGCACACCAAAACCGATGAGAAAAGGTTAATGCCCATTTTAGTTTTGCTTCTGCTCCAGGATCGACAGCTGCTTGAGGACCTTGCATTGGGCGATTGCGATGACTATTGTACTATCGTTTACTATGCTATGTACTAACCGTCCACTCTTAACCTCAGTGGCGTACTGGTCGAAGGAGCTCAGATCTTGCACGGAGGCTTGCAGGCGTTCGTTCAGGAACTCCACGTCGTTCATGATGTCTTCGTCGTCGGATCGCTTTTGCTCCAGGATCGAGAGCTGCTTGAGGACTTTGCATTGGACCATTGCGATACAGTGCTCTTTGGCCACCTGAAACACATTTATTTATTTATTACTAGCGACGTGCCCCGGCTTCGCACGGTTTTATTATATGTATAGACCTTCTTGAATCACTATATCTATTAAAAAAACGCATCAAAATCCGGATATAGGGACGTAAGGACATAGGGATAGAGAAAGCGACTTTATTTTATACTATGTAGTGACTAGATGCGCCCCGCGGCTTCGCCCGATTGGAAATTTATTTGTCAAATTTCAGAAATTTATTGCACGCCTACTAGGGGTAGTTTCGTAAATAAAAATACGTGTTTTAATTATTCATTAATTATTCACTCCATAGTTTATTTATACCGAGTTTTGAGTGAATTGAACCAAGGAAAAGTTATTTTCCATACAAACATTACAGTCCCTATTTAACCCTCTCAGAGGTTAATTTTTTTTAAAAAAGATAGCCTGTGTCCTATTCTAGGTCCTAAACTATCTACGTACCAAATTTCATTTAAATAACTTAAGTAGTTACAAAGATTACCTATAACAAACATTCACACAGACTTTCCCATTTATTATAATAGTAAGATAGTAAGATCATTCATCAGCAGTGCCTTGGGGACGCTTCCGACTGGTATTGACATGGATCAATCATAATCATAATCACTTTATTGCATGAAATATGGTATTATAAAGGTCTTAAGCTTAAAATTAGTTCACATAATTCACCTATTGATTCGGCATGCAAATTCAATGCAAAGTCAGTTGAGGTACCTTTAGACTTTGCAACCGGTATATGCTTGTTTTAATTTCTTACTATTCCTTGATTGTAATTTTCGTTGTTAATAAAAGTTTTTAAAAATTTATTAGGTATATCACACAAGATAATAATATGTTACAATGTAAGCTAAGTTACCTATTCAAAAAAATAAAACAGTCTAAATCTAAATCGTAATATATTGTATGTGTGTGTGTACGATCAGCTAAATAATGCTGGAGATTTTTTTTTATTGTTTACACAAAATATGGCGATTAAAGTCGTACATAAATAAATAATGCTGGAAAAGCAACGCAACATCATTTAGACCCAAGCTCTGCTTAGCTTGGGGCTAGATGGTGCTGTGTGAATTTAACAAAGTAGCTTCCCATTGTCTGTCTGTCTGTCCATAAGTATGCTTAGATCTTTAAAACTGCGTAACGGATTTTGATGCGGTTTTAGTTGATAGAGTGATTCAAGGGAAGGTTTATACGTATAATAATACCGTGCGAAGCCGGAGCGGGTCCCTAGTTTATTTATATTAATTAAGCTAAGTACATTAGATAGATAAGTGTATGTACACATTTCGGTGACCAAGCGAATAGATGTAAGCAGGTCAAACGTGTACGGCGAAGCAATGTACTTACGCCAGTCCCTTGTAAACCATCTCTGTAAGAAATTGTCTTCAATATAAATCGTAAAGTGTAATTTCGTTTATTCATTTACCTTGCTCACTTTTGGACGTTATTATAGGCAGGACAGTACAGTTGCCGTTAGGGCAACTATAAATAATCCTACAATTAGGAATAAAATCACTACATAGTATAAAGCAAAGTCGCTTCTCTGTCCCTATGTCCCTTTGAATGCTTAAATCTTTAAAACTACGCAACGGATTTTGATGCGGTTTTTTTTAATAGGTAGAGTGATTCAAGAGGAAGGTTTTTACGTATAATAAAGCCGTGCGAAGCCGGGGCGGGTCTCTAGTTTATTAATATAAATACATATGGTTTGGAGAGTCATGCTTACCTGCTGGTCTTCCGGCTTCTCAATAAGGTTCCTGAAGACAGCCAGGACGATGCGAGTCACCTTCTCTTTGACAGAGTCACTGAGGATATCAGCCAGGATCGGGATGGCGTTGAACTTGTTCATCTTCTCAGCTAGCAGTGGGTTGAAGGTAAGCACCCACAGGCAGAACACTAGCTGGTATTGCACCTGAGGAGGAATTTTAACATTTTAACTACCTATTCTATCTATTTACTTACTTTCTATTTATTTTATATTTTTTCTATAACGTGTTCTTGAGTTGAGACCGCTACTTGGCAAATGTATTGTAGGTCGCCCTCCGGCCAGGTGGGATGACGATCTGCGAAAGACTGCTGTCAGATGCTGGATGCGGCAAGCTGAAGACAGGGCGCTTGGCGCTCATTAGGGGAGGCCTATGTCCAGCAGTGGACCAATATAGGTTGATGATGATTATAAATGACCAACCTGAAAGTTGACGCGAGAAGCCAGGATGGAGAGCAGAGTAGAAATGCCATCGACGGAGAGGAACGCGAAGCGGTACTCATCCACACGCAGCATCATTTGCAGGCAGCGCGCCACTGACTGGATGTAGTCGTTGTTCTGTTCCAAATAAACTTATTCAAAGTTTAACTGCTTTATTTCCTTAAAACTCTCCACACACTGAAGCCGGAGGCGGAGCGGAGGCGATGGCGTGGCGCTTTTTCCTATGGCACCGCGCCGGCACCGCCTGCGGTGTGTGTGTAGGCTTTCATAGGATTCCATAGAATACAACTCGCACGCCTTCGCCTCCGCTCCGCCTCCGGCTTCGTGTTTTCAACTTCAGACCTTACAGGACACTTGGACACGTCATAAAATTCATGTTATTAATAATTAATAGTAATAATTAAGGCCGCCTTTTGTACTATGTTTATTTTTTTTAAATAATATATAAGCTCTTTAAATGTATTTCTTGAGTACAATAAAGTGTTCATTCATTCATTCAAAACTAGGAAATAAAGTGCTCACTTTGAGTTTTGTTCACTTCAATCATTTTAAGGTAAAGTAAAGAAGATAATTGAGTAATAGCATCTCCCCGCGGATTCACACACTATGGAAACGTTTCTAGGCCATGTTTTATACGTTTTATATCCCATGATAAATTATTTATGGGATGAAAAGATATATGATAGATGAAACAGGGCTAGAACTACGTCTATCCAATAATAAAGCCCGATTCAGTCAGTAGTTTTTGTGTGAAAGAGAAATAAAAATCCATACATTCATACAAACTTTCGCGTTTAAGATATTATAGTAAGGATTAGAATATTTACACTTATACATGCCTATATGTATAAGAGAATATGGAATCTAAGATTATATCCTAGCTTTGTATAAAAATCTGTCAAAAATTCGTCACTCGAGCAAGCTAAAACCTAAGTTGCGTTAGACTGTTCGAGGAATAGACGAATGAAAAGCATTGTTCTAATTGAAAGTGTTCTATCGTTTTACGTAACCTATCAATCATTTCAATGTAATAGAGCTAGTCAAGAAAACTTTAGACGTTAGAAGTTTTGGTCTGAATTTGTATTTGTTTCTGTAGACGTTTCTGTGTAATCTATATACCAATCTAGATACCTTTTCGCGGCAGAAATATGTATGTGATAGTATTTCTTGGTCTCTATATAAGAGCTATTTAATTTTTCTCAAAAAATAAGCTTCTTCAAAATTTATTGCAACATACCTACATCAACAAAGATATCTCATAGCTCATATCGGCATACTGAAGTTTACATAACACTTAACAAAACACAAAACATTTCTTCAAAGCATCATGCATGCACATAAACAAAATACATAAAGTGAGTATGAAAATGTTATGGCCAAGCATGCAAATATTATAGATATTCACTTGTTAGTAGGATACTTACGGCCAGTTAGTCATGTTTGTTAGAATACAGCTTGTTTAAACACTCGTGACGACAGCTTTACGGAGTTTTATCTGTTTAAAACGGCGACAAGATTTAAGAACATTGTCTGAAAAATTTATTAAAAGTGACACAATGTAAAATAAACATGTAGATTGCTATTCACATAAAGTAAGCTCCCAAGTGAAGTCCTCTGTCCCTAAAATAGGTTCAAGTAGGCTGAGGGGCACAGAAAAAAGAATAAATAAACTGTGACTACGCATAAGCTGATCAGACCCACTAATTATTGGCATGAATTTTACATATTTTGTAGACTTGCAACGAATATTCGGTTACTATTCGGTATTCGGCCTATTCGACTGTTTATATTCGGCCGAATGCCGAATATCTACATATTATTCGGCCGAATACTTAAGTAATAAGTAAATTTTGTAATAGGAAGATAGAATTGGTACTTAAATAAAAAATATTGATTCATTACGTATAATCTTTCTCTTTTCATTTCTCACATAATCATATAAGTAGTCATTGGTAGGTACATAACACAGGTACATAATCATATTTTGTATTAGAAAAGTTAAGGATTCTATGTATTTGAATTATTGGCGTAAAAATTTAAGTAGTCATTGGTACAATAAACAGGTAGGTACATAATATCTTATATATTAGAAAAGTTATGAATTTTCTATGCTTTTGAATTATTTTCATAATAAAAATTTAGAAGGGGAAGGTTATGCTGCAGAAAGACTAATTTTTGTGCATTCGTACTGCCGAATATACTATTCGTTGCAAGCCTAATATTTTGCTCAAGTGTTAGTCAAATATTCGTCGACAAGGTTCTAAATTTCATAGACGCTCGCTTTAAACAGTAAAATACCAGTACCTTATGCAAGATCGGTGGTAATTCCTCATGAGTTTTCAGTACATCGAAGTCACTGTACAGCTCAGAGTACTTTTGGGGATCTTCAGATGTTTTCTCTTGTTTATGATGCCTGTGCTTAGGCTTATCGGCGAAATGTTCTTTCTCATGCTCCAACATAACCTGCTCTGCATGCTCTAATTCGGCAGACATTTTCTCCGCCTTCAGAAAACAAACCTTTCAGTGCATGTCCATGATTCCATCGTTGATGCTTGCTGATGCTTCACAACATTATGTTACTGTTTTTAGATACATGTTATTTTTTAAGCTTGCACATTGAGACTACGTTTGCGAATGTTTGTTGTGATTCGAAATATATGACTTGTGGTTTGTGGCGGATGTTTGTTTGAATTGTATGTAAACATAAGACCTAATGCAAATAACTCAAAGTGCTAAATATCTAGCTTTGAAAGTATTTAGCAAGTCAAGATTAAGAAATTTTTTGCTATTAGAAGAGTCATTTGAGAATATTTACAGTGGTTAGTTAAAATAAATGTTAATATAGACAAATATGATAACAAAAATACAATATTTTTCAGGTAAGATAATGATTATTAATGGATATGATCATAAGCACAACTACCAGCAAAGCTAGGATGATAGATGATTTATGTAAATAATGTAATCAAACAAATAAAAATTTAAACAAAGTAATATTATGCATCATCCATAGTTTAATTTACTTTCATCATGCATGCAATACATGCAGGGCATTCAATATTAAAAAAAAGGTACAGTCAGCTTCAAAAGAGTACAATATAAAAAAAAACAATTAGAAATAATAAATAAAATAAACATAGAACATGGGCCTCCTTGCAATTAATTATATTTGATGATAAGCTTGCCAAGCTTAGTTTCTTAGTTTTAAAAAAGAATCTATAATAGTAAAATGCATACACATCTAAGTATTATGCATACATTTCATTTACCCTTCACTTCTGCTGCTGACTGTACTTGCACTAGGTCTCTAAATACTTACATTGGTCTTGAGCTGATCCTTCAACCAAGAGAGGTAGAAGTGCAGATCACTCTTGTCCATCATCTGCGGGTACCAGCAAGCGAGCTTGGCGATGATGCGAGCGGTCATGTGCTGAACAAACTCATCTTGGCGGTTGAGCAGGTTGAGGAATGGCTGCCAGACATTACCTGACTTTGACTCTCTGAAGATCTTCACCCTGGTTTTGTCCTCCTGGAATTTTCATCAGATATTATTCTTAAAATCTATTGGAAGTGTTAGACACAGCAGCAGATCAAGGGAGCAATGGCATGAAAAAGAAGACACATATAACAAATAATAGTGCAGTATGCTCAAGACCGAGATGCTTGAACAGAGGGGAAGGGACCGAGGAAAGGCCTCTGCCCTGCAGTGGGACATACCAAGCTAATTGGATTATTGGAAGAGATGAAAAATATTTTAAAGTTGACTCTTTCAAGTTTTATTTTAGATGGTTAAGAAGTGCCTCTCTAATAGAGTAAATCTATGCCTCTATAATAGAGTAAATCTATGTAAACTAAGGCCTCCTTGCACAACTAATTTAAGATGACTGTGTTATCTTATAAGTTCACCATGTTTGTTTTGTTTGACAACTCACTAATCATATTTTACCATTTTAAATATCCTTGTGCAAGTAAAGTCACAAAACTATAGAAAGATTGAAGCCAGAGAGATGATAAACTCTGGTATGAAGTATGTATCAGCAATGCTGAAGTTGACACACATTGTTTGTACTCTATAAAAAATTTCACTTCAGTCATAAATGTTTAATTTTGATTATTTAGGTCTGATATTTTCGTAAATATTATTAATCAGTCCAATTTTCATAACTTATCTAGTAGTACAACATTGTTCCTCTATATCCCAGGCAAGGAGGTTCAAGGAGAAATGTTTTAATGATTGCAAACTCACAGATAAGATATCATCAATGAGGACCAAGATGTATTGGATAGTGTGATCCTTGCTGATGTGAGTAAGCAGGTTGAGGAACACTTCAGCGCAGGTTTCAGGATCCCTATCAGGCAGGTTCTTGTGTCCGCGTTGATCCAAGTTTACAATGAAGTCGTGGTCGCGTTGGGTGATCATCTGCGACCTAACAAAAAACGCATAATCAATGCTTCAGGTGTACCCTACAGACATAATAGTGCTCTGCCACGATCGATACTTACTGCTGGTAGGATTGCCAGTTGATCTGATTCTGGCGAATTTCACTTGCACGAATTTGCAACACGCTGGTCGCGGCAATCATATCTGGAAATCATTAGAACTCAATGGGAGTTTGAGCGAAGTGTCCTACAATGAATAATGAGCAAGTTACATCCCTTACCGATTTTATCGTCGCCCAGCGTGGGAATAAGCTGAGTCACATTATCAGCTTGAACGTGAGCCATCTTGGCTATAAATTATAAAATTCGGGTTCTTACAATCAAATGCAAAATCCAAAAAAATTATATTTTTCACAAAAAACAGGACTCACAGACAGCCTCAGCTGAGAGGTCTTGTGACTATGTTACGTGAAATTAGCCGAGATAGATGGTGCGCTCATTTTCATTCTTACCTTCTCTGATGAATACAACATGCCCTGGAACAAAAAGAGACAGCACCAATACGTAAATATGTTGTCTATACCGATTAGTCAACGTAAAGACAACATTGAAAAGCCAATTTAACTGTCAAACCACGGACTTCATAATTTCTGACAGTGACAGAAAAATGTCTTGCGCCAGAGTAGAAAATTTCACATTAACCTTGAATCAATCAATGACCTAACAAACAACTGACCACCACCTTGCCTTCTTATATGATGAGCTCACTCTGTCCTCTACCTATTAATATTACTTCCCTCCTTAGACCCCTGTTTTTTTTTTTTTTTTTTTTTTCTTCTTCTTGGACTCGCTAATCTTAGCATTTGCCATTTTCATGTTTTTTTTTTCTTTTTTTTTTTTAAATAAAAATTTGGGAAACTTAATTATGTACAAAGCCTACTGCGTAACGAAATATGAACAGGATCAGGAGAGTTAGGAACTAAAAGGAAATAAAGGGAACTATCTAATATATTATAAAAATTATGATTGTAAATATACTACAATTAACTAAACTATATATTGATATTATTTGTACAAATAAATGATGCTAAAGATTGGTATATACAGGGGTCTAAAGAGGAAAGGAGGGAAACAATATTAACAGGTAGAGGGATACGGAGGGAGATGAGCTCATCATAGAAGACACTGTGGTCATATTTGCTACAAGAAAAAAAAATATGATTTTCGTCACCAAATTCATCACCGCATTCGCAAGAAGGGTCACTGACTATTTTCATCCGTGCCAAATGGGCTGGAGTGCATGTGTGGCCAAGCCGCATCCGAATTATAACTGTAGTGGCACGTTTATTCAATTTCATTTTAAAAAACCAAGGTTTGAGTGGAACTCCAGTTTGAATAAATCTGTAGTGTTTTGCCTTGTTACCCACGTTGCCTGCCCAAGACTCATCCCAAGCATTCTTGAGATAAGTCCTAGGTAGAGCAAGAAGATCTTGCGAAAAGTTTTTGTAGGGGAAAAGGTCCCCACACTCTACAGCTTCATTAGCAAGAATATCTGCCCTTTCATTGCCGACTATACCACAATGACTTGGGATCCATGCGAAGTGCACTGAATATCCATAGTCGTTGCATTGCAAAAGCTTATTTCTTGAGTCCATTATAATGTGGTAGTATGTTTTGGATCTAAATGGATATTTGATGAGTGACTGTAATGAACTCATTGAATCACTGAAAATAACAGTATTTTGAAGTTTCATTATTAAAATGTACTCCAGTGCTTTCAAAATCCCGTAGCATTCTCCAGTAAATACTGATGTTTCCGAAGGAAATTTTACTTTTTGTACAATATTATACTCCTTATGATAAATCCCAACGCCAACTTTTCCTATCTGATAATGCTTGGAGGCATCAGTATAAATCTGATGCCAGCCACGCCAGCGATCATCAACGGCAGTTTTGAAATATACATTAGCATTTCTATCATCACGGTCTATATTGAGGTCAAAGTGTACGGTAGGAGAAAGTGTTAGAGCTTTATAGCTACAGTTGAATAAGGGAAGAAGATTAGATTGATGAGTCGGGGCTGTCAACGATTTAAGTTTCTTAAAACTATTAATTAAATATGGAGGCCGTTTATGTTTCCAATATGAAGAAGTAGTTATGAGGTGAGAAAGATGTTGTATTTTGGAATGAAGCTGATGATTTGATATCTGAGAGGTACGGAAAAAGAATCTATCAGACAGATACTGACGTCTTAAATGTAATGGAGATTCACCACATTCTGCCTGAAGTGCAATAATGGGACTAGATTTCATCGCCCCCAAAATGATTCGCATTGCTCTAGACTGAATGCCATCCAAAGATTTGAAAGCAGCTGCTCTTCCAGGTTCTAATAAGAAAGTGCCATAGTCTAGCGTACTTCTTATGAGAGCATTGTACAAGAGTTTTAAAGAAAACGGATGAGCACCCCACCAAACACCAGATAGACCTCTTAGTAAATTCAAATATTTTTCACATTTCGTCACAACATATTCACAATGTGGGTGGCCCGTAAGTTTTGAATCTAATATTACACCTAAGAATTTAGCATAACTATTTACAGGAATAAGAACATTATCATAATATATTTTAGCAGGTATCGGATTGAATTGACGCGTAAATGTAACTACTTTGCTTTTAGACACTGAAAGTTCTAGACCATGCTTATCCAACCATAGCTTAAGAAATTTAAGTGAGTTAGTTAAATCAGAAGATCCTTTAACAATGGATCTACAAGAGGTGTATACAAGTAAGTCATCTGCATACTGTAGGATACTAACCATATTATTAACAGAAGCTTCTAAATCATATGTATAAATACTATAAAGGAGCGGACTCAAAACAGAACCCTGTGGTAGACCCTTCCACGCTACTCTTGTGAGATCAGAAGAATTTAATTTAATCACTCGTCCAGCTAACATGTTTTGAATAAAGTTAGACAAGATAGGTGGGATTTTCAAAAAGTTAAGTTTTTTAATCAACACTTCAATTAAAACATTATCATAGGCAGATTTTATATCTAAAAAAGTAGCTAAAACCAACTTATTAAGTGAAAACGCTAGTCTAATATCTGTTATAAAGACACTAATACTGTCCATCGAACTTCTACCTTTTCTAAAGCCATATTGACCCTGAGGCAAAAGGTTCTGACTTTCAATAAACCACTCAATTCTATTTTTAACTAGGTGTTCTACAATTTTTAAGATAACTGGAGATAAGGCTATGGGTCGATATGATGCGGAATCTAATGAACTTTTTGTTGGTTTTAAGAATGGCAATACTATTTGAATTTTCCAATCTGAGGGAATGTCACCTGTCAACATGACGGAATTAATAATTGTTAGTAAATATTGCAAAGAATCTTCACCAAGATGAGCAAAGAAAGAATATGGAATGCCATCGTTGCCAGGAGCCGTATCGCGGGTCACTGACAAAATGCCTTTCAGCTCGTGAATAGAAAAGGGTGCATCAAGGCCATTCGAACACACAGGATGTTGTGGTAGTGTTCGGGATATAAATAGTTCCTTTGGCGGTACTGTCGCTGGGGCCAAACGGTCTATGAAGCTATCCCTCAGGAAAATAGGCATTGTAGCAGAACTAGATTCATTAACCCCAGATCTATAACGTCTTATATTAGCCCAGACTGTTGATGGCTTTGTTCTGGGAGAAATGGTTGAACAAAAGCTTTGCCATCCTTGCAGTTTCATTATCTTTCAATGTTTTTTTTGTTTTAGCAATAATATCAATCAATTTATTGAAATTGTCATCTGACATATCACAATTATAAATTATCTCTGCCTCTTTTCTTTGTGTTACAGCTAGACTACACTCTGAATCCCACCAAGGTGGTGATGCTAACTTTCCTAAAGCACTATTTTTAAGAGGAAATGTTGCATTAGCTGTTTCTATCAATTTATTCACAAAAGTATTAGCACATGTAGATATACCCTGGGATATAGGAGGCAAAGTATTAATCTTATCTTCCATGAAGGCCTTGAAATCACACCATTTATCAGGGATAATTTTGTATCTCATTCTGGGTGGAGCTTTAGGAACATGATTAGCTTTAAATTTGGTAAATTGTAAAATAATGGGAAAATGATCACTTCCATGTGTAAATGGTTGTGTTTTCCATGTAATATCTAGGGCTAAACTAGGAGAGGTAATTGACAAGTCAACAGCACTTACATTTTCTGAGGGTTTTGTTCGCCGAGTTTGAGTGCCATCATTTAAAATACACAAAATCTGCCTATCTATTATGTCAAGCAGGTCTTTACCATGAGTATTGGTTAAAGAGCTACCCCAAGTTCTATGATGAGCATTGAAATCTCCCATGACAACACATGGTTTAGGTAATGAAGAGAACAGAGTTTCAATTTCGTCAAAAATTTGTGAGGAAGGATGTGGTACATAAATAGAGACAAAGCAGATGTTATTAATAATGCAAGCTATAGCGGTAAAATGAGTCATGTTATGTGAAGGTAAAATAAATTGAGTAAAGGAACAAGAATTTTTTATAAAAAGAGCGGCTCCACCCCATCCATCAGGTCTATCTTCCCTGAGACAGGAGAAACCGCTCAATTTAAACACAGAGCCTGGCTTAAGCCAGGTCTCTGTGAGTGCAAGTACAAAAGGGTTAAATTTATTAATTAAATATATAATTTCAGACTTTTTGCTGACTACACTCCTGCAGTTCCACTGAACTGCGGATCTGGTGTGATCCATTGTGGGTGTTTAAAATACTAATTGTGTCAATTATTTTAGCAGCGTTGGACGGTTCTATTATATTAGACTGTAATAAGGTGGTTAGAAGGGCTATGACATCATTAATGTTCAGTTGTTTTTTGTTGTTGTCCTCTGCAATAGCACAACCATTAGGCTGTGTTGTCAAAGGCTGACTAGTCAGATCACGGTGGACCCTTTGGTCATAACCCTTGTGCAGTTTTGGTGGCAGGCGAGGTTTTAAAAACACAGTCTTTCTGGATGAGGATGGGACTTGGGTTGTTGTGGGAGAAGGGAAAGATTGGACTTTATTTGTTGTTAAAATTGCAGCATAAGAATGTGTCATAGGTGGGTGTATTCTTGATGCTTCCGCATAAGAGATACACTTATCTGCCATTGACTGTTTTATTTTGGTTTGTCTGGTGTACTCTGGACAAGATTTACTAGTGGCATTATGTGCACCACCACAGGAACAGCAAGAAATGTAATCTTCATTAACGTCACATGAGTCACCTGAGTGTTCTTGACCACACTTGAAACAACGTGGTTTGGACCGACACTGCAATTTGGTATGACCAAACCGACAGCAGTTGTAACATTGAATGGTTGGGTATGTGTACAGTTGAACTTGTAAGGCAGTATAACACATGAATATACGGTTAGGTAACACTTGCCCATCAAATGTTACAACAACCGTCTGTGTTGGCTTCCAAACTGGAGCTCCATTAATAATTTCCTTGAAATTGATTCGTCTTACTTTTAAGATTTTCCCACAGCCACTAGGTACTGTAGTGCACTCAATGATCTCCTCTGGAGATATGTCTGTAGGCACTCCTCGAATAACACCCATACGAGACACATTATAAGTTGGGATAAATGCCTTCAAATTATTTTTATTTAAGCTGTCATGGCCAACAAATGCATTAGCATCAATATGATTATTAAAAGCTATGGATACTCTGTTCCTACCAATTCTTTTGACACTACCATTCACAACATTATTGAAAGAGTTATGTTTCAAAAACTTTCCAAAGATAATGGGGTGGAGTGTGGAGCCATCATTTGGTGACTCAGTAATACGTTGCACATGTACAATAAAAGGAGCACTGTCTGTGGAGTCATACTGAGTTCGAGTAACCACTACTGGAGCCTGCGAAGATGGATTTGGTGATGATGTAATTTGTGTCGGGGTTGAGGCAATAGGGCTTGCCACAACAGGACTAGGGACAAAATCTCGGCTTACTACAGTTGTATCGCTATCGCTTGTGAACGGTAATTTCTTATCACAATGACATCCTTTTGATGCATTGGATCCATTTTTCCGCTTCTTTTTATTACAATGTTTGCACGTTTTATGTTTCAGCTTGCGTTTTTTTGAAACGGATGTATCCGTATCTACATCGGATTCATTAGATGGTAGTTTCTCAAAGCTATTGCAGATAGTTACATTGCTACCGACCTGAGGGACCGTGTCCCCAGGATCCGGCGGCTCCTCAAAGTCCATCAGAAAAAACTTTAAAAAACTTACCAGATGCTATAATATTTACACTACTCTACTTTATAAACAAAAAATATTAAAGAAAACAATGAATTCTAACTCTACTGATCAATATTTACAACAAAATTTAAATTTAAAAATTCGGAGGGAAAAAAATCGCGACCGCGCTGTTTGAAGCTTCCCGCCTTTTTTTTCTAGACCCCTGTTTAAATCAATTTTTATCATAATTTATTTCTACAAATAATATCAATATATAGGTAGTTTAGTTGCCTGTAGTATTTTTATAATCATAATTCATATTTTTTTTATAATATAGGTATTAAGATAATTCCCTAGGCGTGCGAGTTGTATTCTACTGAATCTTATGAAAGCCTACACACAAACCGCAGGCGGTGGCGGCGACGGCGGCCGCGGTGCCACAGGAAATAGTGTTCTGTGGCCACCATAGAGTACATTATGTTACTTATTAATATTAGGTTACTAGCGACCCGCCCCGGCTTCGCATGGTTTTATTATACGTATAAACCTTCCTCTTGAATCACTGTATCTATTAAAAAAAACGCATCGAAATCCATTGCGTAGTTTTAAAGATTTAAGCATTCAAAGGGACATAGGGACAGACAAAGCGACTTTGTTTTTTTAAGTAGTAATTATTTTGATTTCTGTAGAATATAGGTACCATGTTTATGATTGGTTGAATTGCTTGCGTAAATCGGCCACAAGAGGCACTAGTGGCAAAAAAAGTAAAAACAATAATAATTTCACATGGGCTTCGTGACATAAATTTTAATTTGTTTTATTTACCTGTTGTAAATCACTACTAAACGATTACATTACCCTGAATGTTTCCTAGCAGGACTATACCGGCGGGGAAATACCTATAAAATATAAATTCTATTCTATGAATAGGGGCACCCCCAATATTTATTAATTAGTGTGTTGTAAATTGATCTCTTTCGTGAAATTATCGCAAATACGGATTATTTGGAGATGAATATAATAACACGTTGAAAGCTAAATTACGAAAAAAAGCGAAAAAATAAGCGATAAATTGATGATGATGACTCAGAAAACGAACTTAACACGATATTGAGGCAAAGCTACTCGATATGATGATAGTTATTTCTATTGAATTAATGAGATATTATTTGTATTCAAGATTCAAAAGTTTTTTTCGGCACCGATCATAAAAATTCACCTTTGACATCAGGACTTCCGGACCTTAGTCAACAGTGGCGCCAACTGGTGAGCAAGAAAACGGTAGCCCCATCATTGCTGTTTACCTTATCATGTAGTAGGTGGTTATTGGACTTCTTCAAAAGATAGAACCAAGTTTTTTTTGTGTATAATTGAGTTAAATGGGGAGAAGAGAGTTATGAGTAGAACATAAAAACAGACCGTAGGTACCTACATAGGTAAGTTGAAAAAATAGGAGGCGTAAACACCGGCCTAAGCACAGTACGGCACAGTTTGTTTTGCTTGGTCGGTCCATTAAAAAAATGTATTGAAGAATCTTACACTGAAAACTCGCGTGATGTTCTTGATGTAATGAACTTTTTTCATTTCTAGGATCCATATTCCTTCACCTTGCCGTGGCTCAGAACTTGATCAAAATCTTCAATAAATGCCAATTGCTATCACTGGAGGGCAAGATTAATTTTATATTTTGAGCTGCGCGCCGTTCTTACATCCAAAGGAGTGACATTTGTTAGACATTTGGCATCAAAGAGTACCTAGTTGATAAGTACCTTTGTTGGGAAGTGGCCACTGAGGCCAGTCACTTTACCATGTCGGCTGAGCAATCAGGAAATTGTCAAACTAATGACTTATTTCCGATGACATCCTCGACGTCGTTTCGTGATCCGCTAGATAATTTGGCTCTTATATTCACTGGTTTCTTCAATGGCTTCAATGTTGAACTTGGTTCTCGGGAAGGTATGGAACTCCACAAGATGGGATGCTTTGGAAAAGGGTCTTCATCGCGATCAACGCCTGGGCGTGACAGAAACTGTATGATCATGAGAAAGCGGCAGTTTCAAAAACGCATTGAATGGTGTAAAAAATTTGGAGAAAATGTGAAAACGACACAATCAACGGACTTGTTTCTAAAAGATGTTGATAAACTTCTAACAAAAATCAAATGTAAAGATGTTGTGGACTTAGTATCTAGTGAGGGAAGTCAAAGTAATGAAGATAGCAGTGATGAGGAAGTAACCAGTGTTCCACCAGAACTCACAGACACAGACAACCTTGCTGTGGTGGTGCCAGATAGTGACCCCGAGCAAGATAGTAAACAATATTTTGATACTCTAAAGCCAGAGTGCTGTGTTGATCCAATAAAATTGCAAGAAAAACTAATCCTCACATTGCAAGAGGCATTCTTCCTTGTTTATGGCCTGGGAAGTTTACAAATAATTGATATGAATGATCAGATTCTCAACATAGAACAAACTTGGCAATTATTCAATGAAGCTGATAAAACATTCACTCCGAAATATGTGGTATATCATTATTTTAGATCCAAAGGGTACATAGTGAAACCAGGAATTAAGTTTGGTGGTGACTATTGTAAGTGTATTCCAATAATATCTATATTTTTTTCATGAAAAATTACTTATTATTCATATTCATTGAATGTTTCAGTGCTCTATAGATCTTCACCTGACCTAGCCCATTCAGATTACATAGTACTTATAAAGTATGACAATTATAAACTAGACTGGATTTCCATATTGGGCCATGTAAGAATGGCAAACACGACTGTGAAGGTAATAATTGTTTATAAGCCAACTGATGTTTACTGCTGGACATGTTCCTCCCCTTAATATCTACACAATGACTGATTTTGCAAAACCTGCACAACAATTTTATTATTATATAAAAAATTAACTCTGGGCAGTCACCTAAACCTTATGTATACATGTATTTCGATGCAAAATTTCATCCCTTATTTTTATTTTACCCTCTAAAAGGAAAACATTGAATGTCAGCTTTTCTAGCTTTAAAAATGATGAAACTTCCATACAAACTTTAATCCCCTATATCAACCCTTTATTTGTTAAAGTAGCCTATATTCTTTCTCAGGCTCTAGACTATCTCTGTACTTACCTACTTACTGAGTTTTCATTAAATCAGTGCAGTAGTTTAGGCATGAACATTTTTATAATTTATGTTTATAATATTAGTAGGGATTATTTCTGATATTCAAGCATTCCGGTTATTAATGTTAACTTTTTTCAGGAAATTATAATTGCTGAAGTAGTCAGTCCTATAGAGCCAAGAGAGATGCCAGAGGGCTTGAAAGACTACACTGTCCGGACATCAGTGTTAACCAGAAATATTGGTACAATAAATGAAGATTAATATCCAAACAATTTTTTTATTTACACTAAAGTAAGACAACAAACATTTCTCTAGACTAATTTTAGGCTCTTCTCATAGGCTTCTTGATTCCTGTCCGTCTGTATTCACTTCTTTCTTTTAGGTATTCTTCTGTACACAATTGTTTGAATTCATCATTCTTGTACCAACTGCCTAGACAATCTTTCAAAGCTGAGTTCTGATCCCTACATTTCACAACCATTAGTAAAGATGAAGCTTTGCAGCATTGCTCAAATTCGGATACTTCCTTGACACATTTTTGAGTTTTAGCTTTTTCCCTTATTAGCTTAGGAATTAAGACCTCGGCTTCTACTTTTCTAAGGGTTTTATCGTCAGGGTCACCTGAAAAAGAATCAATTGTAAGTATGAACTGAAGCATCAGTGGGTCGTACTACCTATTGAATTACGCTATCGGTAACAGAAGTCAGTAGTTAAACAAACCTAGACCATGCGGACCCTCGGCAAATTTTGGTGGTAATACAGATTTAGTTGTTGAAGTCATCATCGCTGTATTATTAGACGAACGAAACAGAAGTAGTTAAATTTTCGCTCAAATGGTCCGAAAATAGTCAAAATAAAGCAAGACAAATGACATGACATTGACTTGACATAGCAAGAAAAAAGACCATAGACCACACGTTTCGTTTAATATCAAGCACACAACCTCTTGATTATGGCTCTGCGTCTGGTTTGGCCACAGAATGGACAGGTGGGACAGGTTTGGCGCAATTTTGCCTATGACCGTTTTTGGATAACATCACAAGGTTTTTAGAAATTTAGGCTAGTATTATTATATATTAGCCTATGTCCAGCAGTGGACTAATATAGGCTGATGATGAGGCTAGTATTTAAAGTGGATATTTTTTTAAAATTATTATTTAGCTAAATAAATTACATACAGAAACTTTACACAGGGAAATAGATAAATTTTAATGAAGTGAATGAATGGCGATGGATCGAGCCCTAAACTAATAAACTGACACACGCAGTCTTCCTTCATGAGGTTGCATTTTTTGACGACTCTTTCGTTCCGTTCCATTCGACGTGTGTTGTCAAAATTTGTCAAACTACAAAATCGAAATCATTATTCTTGACTACATATTTCTTCAAAATAAAGCTAAAGAACTATTCCCCAAGCTACGGAATAATCAAAAGCATTTAGAAATAGATGACCAGTTGTGTTGTTATTTAGTGTAAGTTTGCTGTGGTTGTAAATATATCGTGAAACTGTTTTGTCGGTCGGAGTCGGGCAACGGCACTGCTGATGCATCTGCTTGTTTCCAGAGGTTACAAGCTTGCAAGTGAAGAATGGATCGTCTTTTGCGTCTCGGCGGTGGCATGGCGGGTCTGTCACAGGCGCCTCCGCCGACAGACGCCCCGGCGGTCGACACAGCCGAGCAGGTGTACATCTCATCACTGGCTCTCCTCAAGATGCTGAAACATGGCCGTGCTGGTGTTCCTATGGAGGTCATGGGTCTAATGTTAGGTTGGTATCTCACGAACAATGCATGTTCAATATTGCTGACTAATACTCGATGTTGTTCTCTTTCTTTGAACCTTATTTTGCATGTAAAAGTGTAGTGTCATTGCACATTAAAAACAATAGTCTACGCGTCCGTAAATACTCGATCGCAGGCGCGGGCTACGGGCGAATCCCACTTATGGGTCTAATAATACTTCACAATGAGACAAAATTAGTAAAACACTAAAAATATCTTTTATCATAATGGCTCATAAACTTCTTCAAAATCAACAAAATAATAATATAAATTGACCATAGTAAAGAATATATTTAAACAGGGCAGGGCAGTTCGGTATAATCATGGAAATGACTCCACTAGGATAAGAATTTAAAAAATTCGATATTTCATGAATAATGGATGATGATGATGAAAAATTGTTCAAAAGAAACAGGTACTTTTCAGGAGGGGGCAGGGGCTTGTACTTGAGGAATACACTCGTATTTTATACCACAGTACTCAAAAGTTAAGAAAATATGCAACAATATTACATGCTAGGTTTCACATGTAGCCTGTGCATTCTAGTGTTAAATAATATTCCAAAATCATGTTTAAAGAATCATCCGACTGTAAATTGATTAACAACAACAAGTAAATGCTTTCATTTGTATTCCAGGTGAATTTGTGGATGACTACACAGTCCGGGTGATTGACGTATTTGCAATGCCACAGACCGGTACCGGGGTGTCGGTAGAGGCAGTGGATCCTGTCTTCCAGGCTAAGATGTTGGATATGTTGAAGCAGACTGGACGACCCGAGATGGTTGTTGGATGGTAAGCATCTCTTCACTATTGTAATAAAATAAAGGTGCTTCCCACAATCTGTCTGTCTGTATGTATGCTTAAAAAGATTCAAGAGAAAGATTTATATCTACAAATACACCCATACAAAGCCAGGGCCGGTCACTAGTAGTTTGTATGTGTTTTTAATCACTATCTCAAAGTCATTAATAACCTCCTATTTTAGTAATTTTATTAGTATACAGGTGCCTGTATGATTTGCCTACACACATAATACCACACTTGCATATTGTATTAATAATTTATTATAAAATTTATTTGATAGATATGTTGTTCTAAAATCTAATATTAAAATAGGACTTGTGTCTAATCCTTTATTGCATTAAGACATCCTTATTGCATTAATTGTGTGGCATCTTCATAAATGATACCTCAAAATAATAAGCATTAACTAAGGATACTTTTAATGAATTTGATGAAGTACAACAATTTGATTTTTACTTAATGTACATAATTAATGTAATATCTTACTACTGTAATAAATGTGAAAGGTCTGTGTGAATGTTTGTTATATCTTAGTAAGTGCTTTAGGTATTTAGATGAAATTTGGTATTTCAATAGTTTACGATCTAGAATAACACATAGGATGCTAGTAAGCTAAAAAGGCTGTTGTTATGTGTAGTTCAGAGAAATTTATATTTTGTTGTGTCAAATCAATTATCTGTTCCGCAGGATTCAGTATTTAATAAACAAAATATGTGTCCCACACTGGTCCACCTACTTTGTTTTCCTTTATCCACTAGCTTGGTGTGGAAACTTATCATTAGAAGTGCAATATAAAGTTATAGCACGTGTTTTTCTTTTCAGGTACCATTCACATCCTGGATTTGGATGCTGGCTGTCAGGCGTGGATATAAACACTCAGCAGTCTTTTGAAGCACTATCAGAGCGGGCGGTCGCCGTGGTGGTCGACCCCATCCAGTCAGTAAAAGGCAAGGTCGTGATAGACGCTTTCCGTCTCATAAACCCCAACATGATGGTCCTGGGCCAGGAGCCCCGGCAAACCACCTCAAACTTGGGCCATTTACAAAAACCATCCGTACAAGCCCTCATTCACGGCTTAAATCGCCACTACTACTCCATCAGTATAAACTACAGAAAGAACGAACTTGAGCAGAAAATGCTTCTGAATTTACACAAAAAGTCTTGGATGGATGGACTTACATTAGCAGACTACAAAGAGCACAGTACCATCAACGGCACAACGGTCACCGACATGCTAGAGCTTGCTAAGAACTACAACAAAGCTTTGGAAGACGAAGAGAAGATGACGCCAGAACAACTAGCTATCAAGAATGTAGGCAAACAGGACCCCAAGAGGCATTTAGAAGAAAAAGTAGATGTTTTGATGTCAAACAACATTGTTCAAAATCTAGGCGCCATGCTCGACACAATGGTTTTCAAATGATTTTGTGTTTTAATGTTATACATAAGGCTATATAGTAAATGATAATCTGGTACTGTCTATCTCCATTGATGTATGTATGATACTGTATTAATTTACTTACACAATAAAACACATTTTATATCAGTACATTTTATTAATTAGGGAATACCTAGAATACCCTATGGGGAGCTATTTGCTTACAAATTTTTTTTATTCGTTCCTGAACAGTGGGATAGTGAGTTAATTCCGCGAAGTCAATATCAAACATAGGTTTCAATGTCTTTTGATCAATAAATAACTTTTGTATGATTTTTTTAACTTTACGGAAGGCTGCATCAGGATCGTCCATTGTGACCTGTAATTAAATTAATGATTACACTTGGTCATGGACCATTGGATAGACCACATATACACATACATAACATAATATATACTCTGGCTTAAGAATCAAAGATATTTTTTGTAACATTTATGAATGAAAACTTAATTAAAACTGATAAGAATAACAGACAAATGAGATACAAAACAGGTATGTTAACAGCCAGCTAACAGCTGAAAACCAAAACAAAAACTTGAACAACACAATAATAATTGCTCAAGTACCTTCAGCGAAAATGATGCAAGTTCGAGTTCGATAACAAAAGAGACCAATGGAAAGATAATATAATAATTCCGGACAGTCTACACAGCATCATCTAGCCCCAAGCTAAGGAGAGCTTGTGTTATGGGTACTAGATGACTGATATACTTAATACAATATATTACATAGATAGATATTTTTATTATACATAGAAAACACCCAGACCAACGGAACAAATTTCTGCAGATCGTACACAAATTTGTTCCGAGGCGGGAATCGATCCCGCAACCTCCTGCGTCGCAGGCGGACCTTCGCCCTGTTAGAATAATGTATTCTTTACTGTCAAACCGTGACAGCTGTCATGTGAATATCATCTTGTCTTTTATGACAGTTTCTACTTCCGCTGTTGTTTATGTAACTTCCTTCTGATCTCCTTCATTATGACGAGGCAATGTCCTCATAACTCTGTTATAATTAATCCACATATAGACAATGAATCCTAGGATGTGATACCGATATATCTGCATAAATAATGTGAATATAAACGAAGATATAAAATGTGAGTGTATTTTATTTCAATCCACCTGGCCAACACGCACCCTAGCAAGTTACTCTGCTAACAGGTTATCTGGCCCAGAATAGATTTATCAAGATCAGCCAGTGTGGATTGAATACTGATGTAAGCACAGACCTGTGCCCTGTGACTTAGAAAGCCAAGAAGGTGAGTTTACACTTACGGAGAACATATAGAATCAGAATCGGTTACATCAAGTCTCACGAACTATCGACAACATTATGGCGGGCGATGATTTGGCGCCATCTACGGCGGGCGGGAATGCCGTGCCGGGTGGAATGCCAATGGGCCCATCTTCTACATACGTTGGCTTTGAGAAATTGGACGGCGTGTCTAATTTCCAGACATGGAAATTTTCAATGAAAAATTCTTTGATCCTTGAAGGCCTATGGAACAGTGTTACTGGCGAAGATTCGGACTATTGTAAATCACAAAGGGCTTTGGCAAGAATTTCTTTATGTGTGAAGCCCTCATTATATCAATTACTGTATGATGTCACTTCGGCCAAACAGGCGTGGGAAAAACTGTCAAAAGTTTATGAAGACAAAGGATTATTTCGAAGGGTGAGCTTGCTTCGGCAGCTGCACAGAGTAGATTTCACGACCTTTCCAAATATGACTGCTTATATAGATAATGTATTTACATTGGTACAGCAGTTGGCCGATATTGGTAAAGTAATAGAAGATGCTGAAATTGCGGAAATTCTTTTGAGTGGACTCCCTCAGGATTTTGATACATTGGTGTCAGCCTTGGAGACGGCATCTATCACTAATATACTGTCCTCAGAACTGGTTCGTGCAAGGCTTATACAAGAAGAATATCGTAAAACTAATTCTGAAACAAGCGGCTTGAACAATGCTTATGCAGCAAGAGGGAATGTTACTTCCAGATCAAAAGTTATTTGTAATTATTGTAAGAAGCCTGGACACATAAAGTCAAAATGCTACAAGTTGAAGCGGATGAAGAAAGAAGATGGATCGACTAGAGAGCAACAACAACATCAAACAATGACAGCTTCAACATTTTTCACTTCAGCGACTACAGATTTTATTGTGGACAGTGGTTCCACATCACACATGTGTAACAATGAAATCATGTTTGTGGATTTAAAGAAAAACAATATTATGATAAACTGTGCTGATAAGAAATCAAAATTGAAATGTTCTGGAATAGGAAGTATCAACATAAAAATCAATGATAGTGATAAAATTATGAAAGATGTTTTGTATGTTCCGCATTTATCAGAAAACTTGTTGTCGGTAGGTAAAATGTGTGAGAAAGGTTATTTGGTTGTTTTTTAAAAAGGATGGCTGTTTTATATATGAAGATGGATGTTCCATTGATGGAAGTCACATTATGTCTGCTGAGTTAGATAAAGGTGTGTATAGGATGAAAGGTACATGCATACAGGAGCAGTCGATGGCTACCCTACATCACGTGCAGGGAACACAGACTGCAAAGGTTGCTGCATCAAATGATGCCGAATTGTGGCATAGGAGGTTAGGACATCTGAGTTTGAATGGAATGAATGTTCTTAATGATCACATTTCACGCAGTGTTCGCTTTCAGAAAGAAGAGCTTCAGCAATGTACTGCTTGTCTTGAGGGTAAGCCTGTGGCCAAGGCTTATCCTATTGGACAGGCAAGGCGTGCTGGTGAGAAACTTGAACTAATCCATTCTGATGTCCTGGGCCCGTTGAGTGATGACAGCTGGGGAGGTGCTAAATACCTACTAACCTTTACGGATGACTATACACGAAAGACCTTTGGATATTTACTTAAGAAGAAATCTGAGGTATTTTCTTATTTTGTCATTTTTAAGAACTTTGTAGAAAAGCAGACTGGACTTCGTGTGAAAGGCCTGCGTTCTGACAATGGTGGTGAGTATTGTAATAAAGAATTTAAGTCCTTCTTACAGAATGAAGGAATACTTCACCAATTGACGGTACCGTATTGTGCTCCTCAAAATGGCGTGGCTGAACGTCTTAATCGGGTAATTATGGAGAAAGCTAGGTGCATTCTTTTGCAGGCAGGTCTCTGCAAGCGTTTTTGGGGTGAGGCAGTGATGTCTGCCATTTATTTGAAGAATCGTAGCCCCACGACGGCTTTAGCAGGACAGTTGCCTGAGGAGATGTGGTCTGGTCACAGTGTGACTTTGGACCATCTTCGTGTATTTGGTTGCATAGCTTATGCTCTGGTTGAGGAGCCGACTCGTACAAGTAAGTTGAACGCTAGGGCTAAAATGTGTATTTTTGTCGGTTATTCCGAAACTACCAAAGGATACCGACTGGTAGAGCCATCCAATCCAAAAAGGGTTATTTTGTCTAGAAATGTGGATTTTATGGAGGATAAATTTTATAAGAATTTGAAATGCAATGACATTGACAATGTAAATTTTAATAATGAATTGATCACTTTAATTGAATATCATAATGAATTAAATTCAAAACAATCTAGTCAGGATATTATTCCTAGTTATAATAATTTATTCATTAATAATGAGACTGCTGAGGATATTCCAAATGAAAGTAGTGATAATAATTCAATAAATGAAACAAATCAGACTTATGATTTTTCTTATGAATTTACAGACGCTGAATCAGGCGGCGGCAGTGATATAAATGATCATCTCTCGGCGGAGATGCTGGAGGCACAGCCGGTTTTCTCCGGAGAGACTACAGAAGGAGGGGAAGACGCCACTAATACGGTAGAATTACCTATGACTGTAGGCAGTCGCCCCGTGCGTAATAATCGTGGTAAGCCACCATTAAGGTATGATGATTATGAACTAAGTATGTATGCTAGTACTCTGTTTGATGAACCACAAACTTACAGTGAGGCACTAACATCTTCTGATAGCAATGAATGGGTGAATGCTATGAGGTTGGAGTATGAGTCGCTTTTGAAAAATAATGTTTGGCAATTAGTAGACAGACCTATAAATATAAATATTGTCAAATGTAAGTGGGTGTATAAGATAAAGCATGATACATCAGGGAAACTCGATAGATATAAAGCTCGCTTAGTTGCTCGCGGCTTTAGTCAAAAAGAAGGTATTGATTTTTATGATACTTTTTCTCCTGTTGTACGTCATTCAACAATGCGTGTTTTGTTTTCTCTTGCACACCACTATGATATGAAAATAGAACATATTGATGTAACAACAGCATTTTTGCATGGTGACTTAAATGAAACTATTTATATGGAACAACCACAAGGTTTTGCCTCAGATGAAAGTAAGGTTTGTTTGTTATCAAAATGTATTTATGGGTTAAAACAAGCGAGTCGTATGTGGAATTTGAAAGTACATAAATTATTAACTGAAAATGATTATATACAAAATAAATGTGAGCCATGTGTTTATGTAAAAAATATTAATAACAATTTGACAATTATTGCTCTTTATGTTGATGATTTTTATATTATGAGTAACAATAATACTAATGATTTGTATCAATTACTAAAAGATAATTTTTCTGTGAAACATTTGGGTCCACTTAGAAGTTGTCTAGGAATGAGAATTACTAGAGATAAGAATATTTTAAAATTGGACCAAAGTGAATATATTAAGCGATTGTTAAAACGATTTAATATGCTTGATTGTAAGAGTGTTTCTACGCCTATGATTGTTAATGAAAAATTATGTAAATCAAAATTAAATTCAGAGTTAGATGATAATGTTTATCAATTTAGACAATTGATCGGCTGTTTAATGTATCTATCAGTTTGTACTAGGCCTGACATAACATTTAGCTGCAGTCAGTTGAGTCAATACTTAACAAATTTTGATAAAAGCCATTGGGTTGCTGCTAAAAGAGTTCTCAGATATTTAGCAGGCACTATTGATCATGGTCTTTGTTTTTATAAAAATACAGCATTAAACATTGTAGCTTATGCTGATGCTGACTGGGCTAATGATATGGAAGATAGGAAATCTTATACAGGTTTTGTTGTTAAACTGGGCAAGGACGTTATCAGCTGGGAATCCAGAAAACAGCGTTGCGTTGCCTTATCCAGTACAGAGGCTGAATACTTGGCCATTTGTGATGTCGCAAAAGAGTTGTGCTTTATTAGGAATTTCATGTATGAAATTATCTGTAAACACATTAATATTATCATATTCAATGATAATCAAAGCGCACAAAAATTGTTATTGGCTAAGGAGTACTCTCATAAACGTACAAAACATATAGATCTAAGATATCATTTTGTTAAAGATTTAATTCAGAAATATAACTTTAATGTCAGATACATGCCAACTAATAATATGATAGCCGATATATTCACTAAACCACTTTGTTCAGCAAAGCATAATAATTTTATGAATGATTTGAATCTGAATTGATACCTTGTTATTTTAACTTATTGACTAGTTTGTTTAACATAGAGCAAAATAAATGTAATGTTATAGACATATAGATGTGACAATGTAGAATTTATGACTTGTTTGCATAATGTAAAGCAAATGTAATATTATAAGCATGTTGGTTAGATAGTGCTTTAGATGGAAATTATGTATTATGAGGTCACTTGTTTTAGTCTGTATGTTATGACATTGTAAAGAATAAGGGGAAGTGTTAGAATAATGTATTCTTTACTGTCAAACCGTGACAGCTGTCATGTGAATATCATCTTGTCTTTTATGACAGTTTCTACTTCCGCTGTTGTTTATGTAACTTCCTTCTGATCTCCTTCATTATGACGAGGCAATGTCCTCATAACTCTGTTATAATTAATCCACATATAGACAATGAATCCTAGGATGTGATACCGATATATCTGCATAAATAATGTGAATATAAACGAAGATATAAAATGTGAGTGTATTTTATTTCAATCCACCTGGCCAACACGCACCCTAGCAAGTTACTCTGCTAACACGCCCACCGCGCCACATCGGCATTGACATCTGTGTCGTTTATGTTCCTCCAATATTCCTTTGGTTTTTTATCTCATTTGTAAAATATCTATGATTTGGATCACACTATAGAATGGGATTGATAACTTTTTTGCTACCTAATCTGCTCATTTCGAATCTGATCTGAGCGGGACAGCATGCGAGATGTCGTTTCTTTAAGTACATACTAGATGCGCCCCGCGGCTTCGCCCGCGAACCAGAGTTTTTTTTCATACAATTTCAGAAATTTATTACACAACCCCTAGGGGTTATTTTGTAAAAACAAAAAATCGAACTAAGGAAAATAGTTGGTAGGGTGGTAAAGTTTACCACCCTATTTAAGCCCCTCAGAGGCTATTTTTTGAAATTTTTATTAGCCTGTCTTATTAAAGGTCCTAACTAAGCTATCTACGTACCAAATTTCATCTAAATAACTTAAATAATTACGGAGATTACTTATAACAAACATTCACACAGACTTTCCCATTTATTATAATAGTAGGTAAGATGCAGGTTGTTAAAAGTACTAACGGTATCCCGGAATATTCCTGGGAGTTTTCGGTGTACTTCTTCGTAGTCATCTTGCGTGTTTGTTGAAGTAGACTCGTACATAGTCTGCAAACAAAAACTGCAAACATGAACAAAATACTGTAAATTTTTATTTTTGCGGTATGCAAGGTTAGTTATCCTAGTTTAGCTTCTCTCGCATAGCTGATGTAGTTTTTAATTCTTGTGCAGTAGGTACAGACTATGCACGCCTGGATGAAAAGTTGCGTAAATGCGAAGTTCACCATCGAGCCCATATCTCACTTAGGTTTACCTATCTGAGCGTCTGGTCGATGCGACGACGCCTAACCCGACAGCTAGTGAGTATCTGGCGCAGCGCATCAGCATTGCCATACAGCGTGGTAATTTAACCAGTGTCTTGGGGACGCGATGACTCGTATTGATATGGATCAGTTGAGCTACCTCTAGACTGCAACCGTCTGCAGGTAGCTCAATTGATTCAATTAAGATTTCATTCAATTAAATTTGACTTGTCTCAGTGCTTTTGTAGGCCTAAAGAAATAAAGATATTGATTTAATACTTAAATTACTTTACTTGAAAAATTGCTTACCTATACTAGTTTCAATTTGTTTGTAGGTATTCCTAAACTCGTAAACTCAAACTCATTTATTCATGCATAATTAGCATAGATTAATTACGTACGTTTCACACGTAAAAACTATATAACATGTTTATTTATAAACAACAAAATCACTACATAGTATAAAACAAAGTCGGTTGTTCTGTCCCTATGTCCCTATATCATTGTCCTTTTGACTGCTTAAATCTTTAAAACTACACAACGGATTTTGATGCGGTTTTTTTAATAGATGATTCAAGAGGAAGGTTTATATGTATAATAAAACCGTGCGAAGCCGGGGCGGGTCGCTAGTAAAATATAAATATTAGTGGTTTTCCTTGATTGTCATATTCGTTGTTGATAAACTATACCTACTTAGGAAGTTATACCTACCTACACATGTAGATAACTTTGTATCAATTTGAATCTAAATTGTATATTTACATTTTGTTTTTTATAAGAGTTCATTTGATGAAGAAGAAGATCGGGATCATCCATTGCGAATGTACGTGATACCTGTTGTGCTGAAAAAGGAAATAAGGTTTTACATTATTTTTAGTTTTATTTTATTTACATATTTTAGGAAAATGTGAATATGGTATCAGCGTACCTGCTTACTTATCTCTGGCAGTAAAAAAGAATAAAATTATAAATAATGCTGGACAATCCACACAGCATCATTTACCTAGCTCCAAGCTAAGCAGAGCTTTTATAAGGCTGCTTGTCCATTAGAGAGAGGCGGCGGAGCGGAGAAACGAGGAAATGTTAACCAATAGGATTACCGCTCCGCTTTAGTCCGGAGATTTCATGCAATTGGTTAACATTTCCTCGTTTCTCCGCTCCGCCGCCTCTCTCCGCGTCAATGGACAGGCACCCTTATGGATTGGATGACAGATCTTACAATACATTACGTGTACTTAGATATAAACTTTTTATTTTATATAAAACACTCTGAACCCCGGAACAAATGTGCAGATCGTACAAATGTTTTTCTTGAGGTGGGAATCCAACCCGCAACCTCCTTCATCGAAGGGGGAAGTACGGCCGCCGCGGCACGTCTGTCGTCGAAAAGAAATTGGATGAAGGTCTGCCATATATTTGTAGATCGTACCTACATAGTTACAAACATTTGTCTCAAGATGGGAATCGAACACACAACCTGCGTCGCCGGTGAACCGACATCAGCCCTCAAGATAAGCAAACCAGAATTATCGTGACTTGAAATACGAATCACAATTTGAAAATATTGAAAATTTATTAATTATGATTACTGAAATTTTAGTTTGTGAATTTGGCATGCGAATAACGATTAGCAGTAGCTTTACTAATTTATTGCTGCACTAATATTACTAACTAATATTTAATTAACCATGATATCAGTTTTTAGGGCTGCCAAAACCTTTTATTATTTGAACGTTTAAATGATAGGTACTCGTTTTATACCCGAGTTTATTTCACCCAAAACCAAATTCCGTAGTATTAACTGTACTGATCTTGAAGTGGGTCTTGTTCTTTAAAAAAAAATGTTTTTTAATAATATTTGTGGTCAAACGAAGATATATTGTTGAATAAAAAAAACCTTTAATTACCCATTTTTGGCAGTTACCATATTTCAGAGCAGTATTCGAGGATTCGCTAGGCCTCTCCATAATCCCGGTGTCCGTGAGATAGGTCAGCCACAAGTCCAGGTCGTCATTTGAATCTTGACCGATCCGATGTTGCCGTATTCGTGCGCTAATAGACTTAGGCAATGTCTTGTTTGACTGATCTAAATAAATAAAAAAAAAACAAATGAAATCCTAAAAAATAATCCTATTGAAATAATATTTTAAAATTAAATTTATGTTAGAACGTGGCTCGTTTGTAATACTTACTGAGAACTTTTTGTACAGATTTCATTGTAGTCTTTTTTTTCGATTGCGTCATGAAATAATGTTAATAAAAATAAGACAACAATAAGACCAATAATAATGAAATCCCAGGCTCTACCTACTACTATTGGAGTCCCCCAAGGATCGTCCCTCTCCAACATCTTTCTTTGCTGATAAACGACCTGCCAGCATAGTTCAAAGATGCGCACGTCTTAATGTGCGCAGACGATGTGGCAGCAGTGGTAGAGGCTCCAACAGTGGACACACTGGAGGCAAGACTCAATACTGTATCATGTCGATTACACCAGTGGTTTAGCCAGAACGGCCTGGTCTAAACGTAACTAAGACGAATTTTATCCATTTTAACCTAGCTGGACGTGTGTATAGGCCGCTGAATGTAGCGATTGGTAGCAGTCTTTGGGGGTTGAAGGTGGAATTCCCCCAAATGATTACAGGGGAAGATCTTCCCTGTACCAGGTCGGCCCATCTGGCCCACTTACCCGGGGTCTTTCGACCGACAGTTGATGTCGGAAAGTTCTATATAGGCCGGATGTTGCAGAAACCAACGCTTGCGCGATCTAGTAAATCGCGATCTAATAATGGTCACATGATCCACTTTTTGCACTCAGAATTTTTGTTATTTCATTTTGTAGTAGTGCTCAGATGTCGCTACACAATCATTTAAGTCAGGTCAATGAGACAATGTTCCTAAGCTTTACCCTAGACAAGGCTCTAACATGGGAACAACATATAGATAGTAGATACCCTAAGCAAGAAAATAGGTAGAGCTTGCTTTGCACTATGGCGCCTTTCAGCAACTTTAAATAAAAGGATGGTGAGGAGAAAGTACTTCGCCTCTGTCCATTGTCACTTGCAGTACGGAGTGGACCTTTGGGGTTGCGCTGCGGACTGGGAGCGCGCCTTTAAGCTGCAAAAGAGGGCAGTACGTGCTGTTGTGCGAGTATCCCAAACTACAGCAGCTAGACCTTAAGTCCCTGGGTATAATGACCGTTCCTGCCCTCGTCATCTACCAGGCAGCGCTCTATGTTCGAAGCCACCTAGAGGAATACTCGAAATGCGGCAATGGACAAAAATACAATTTCAGGCATGCAAACAGGCTGAGGACCTTTGACCATAGGTTGTCTAAATCTAAAAAACTGGTGCACATACTCGGCACGAGTGTATACAACCGACTGCCACCCGAAATCACAAACTCACTGTCGACGCAAGCTCAAATATTGGCTAGTTGACTGTGTGTTTTTATAATGTGAATGATTTAATAAATATAAATTAATTGATTTGTGACATTCCAATTTTAATAAATTATAATTTATTTATAGATTATTGCTTTTGTTCTTTCAATTGTTAACACTTTGTTTTTAACTGCTATATGTATTTACTTTTTTGTATTACTTTAAGTAATAAACAATGTACCTACCATTAGACTTGTAACAATGTTGCCAATAAAGAATCTGAATCAAATTTTTCTTTTTTACAAATTAAATATTATAATATTTTTTCTTTTGATCGTAATTTTTGTTGATAGTTAAGAAAGATGTTAAAATTTTTGTAAATCTAGTATAATATGGCTACTTTGTGAACTAGGAACTTTTTGTACCCGACTGTTTTGATGGATGAAGCGTAAATAAGTACATGATTGTGTTTAACGCATTCAATAGCGATGCGACTCAATTTTTAACCCAGATAACAATCACTGCTACTGGCTCAGATGCTCCTGTAGAAGTGACAAAACTAAACTGAAGATGACCCAGTAGATATTCTTTATCTTCTTGGCCTACGCAATTTCGTAACTTTCCATAATTTGCGAGTTTTCGTAGGCCAAGAAGATAAAGAATACTTACCGGATCCCTGAATTTAAGGTAGGTTGGTATTGGTACATTACCTCTGCTAGTTGGGCTCCGCGCTGCTGGTGCTTCAATAAGCAATCCTATGGGGTCTACATTGGCCATAGCGTCCGCTGAAGTGAAGGTGACCGATTTCGACGATTTCGTGCTTTCAATAGTCTGGCCAGATGCCCCTGACAACAACATTTCCATAAATGCCTTTTCTCTTCGAACTTGGCTGATTCGATCGCGAAACGTATGTTGAAGGAAGCATGTATGATACATAATGAAGAGCTAAAAATCCTAGCCACAGAATAACCTTCCAGATGAAGAATGACGATTCTAGTAGTCGCCGTAGCAAAGCCATGCGTAGAAGGCCGAGCGTGTGCTACGCCGTAGCAAGCTACAGCGTAGCTCTTGCTACGGCTGAGTGCTACGCAACGTAGCATTGGGCATAGGCTTCGCACGGTTTTATTAAACATATGAATCTTCCTCTTAAATCACTCTAACTATTAAAAAAAACCGCATCAAAATCCGATGAACAGTTTAAAGATTTAAGCATTCAAAGGGACATAGGGATATAGGGACATAGGGACAGAAAAAGCGACTTTGTTTTATACTATGTAGTGATGTATTCTATCCATCAGATTATAAAATAAAATCCATAGTTATTCGGGATTTGACGATCTATTGTAGCTTTTTCTACCCTATATTGACATAGTCATCTAAAACTTCACAAACAAAGTATTATGCTTTGAAACGCTTGTTCCACGCCATTTGTTTGTAGTCCTAGTTCAAGGAAAAAGTCCAACGTGGCTTCGCTCTATTTTCAAAGGGCTGATAGTTGATGAAGATTATCGAACTTCGATTAAACAAATTACGCGGGAAGAAAGGTAAGGGCTATTTAATCAAGTAAATAGATGACATGTAAAGTATCCAGCATTATTTGCTGGATATTTTACATGGCATCATCTAGCCCCAAGCTAAGCAGAGCTTGTGTTATGGGTAGGTACTAAATAATTGGTATAGGTTCGTAATACAAACTGGAATAACACCAAGTGTACTTTTTGTCCCCTTATAGGTATATAAATAGCTTTACTCTTCTTTTTTTGTATTTGTGTTCTTTCTTGTTTTCTGGATCTGTTTTAGTGTTATTTATCTATAGCTATTATTGTTATGTAAAGGGCCAAATAAATGAATTTTCTTTCTTTCTTTCTTTCTTTCTTTTCATCCCATAAATCAGTTCCCATGGGATCTATCCCAGAGAACGATCCTTGAAACGTTTCCATAGAAACAAAGTTTAGGATTCTACCTTGCCAAGTAGAAGATGCATATTTGCTGAAGTCTACAGTTTTCGGCAAACCATTTTCTGTTACTGTGGATGCTTTGCCTCGCGCCTCTTGAGGTACGTCGGATCTAGTAGAAACATAATCATTGTGACTAAATAAAGGAATAAAAAATATCTATAATTGTAAATCAGAGTACAAGTAGATATATTGAAAAAAACACGTCTTGTCTTAAGGTTAGTTATTTCACATACTTCACACTAAAATTATACATGTGAGTGAGATTAATAAATAGATGGATATTTGTTACCTCTTCACGATAAAACTACTGAATGTAGTCCTCTACGTCTATTATATATATCGCCTGGATAAAAGTTAGGCTACATTTTCACGCAGGTAAAGCAGCGGGCGAGGTATTAATTCAAAGGTTGCCCAATAAGAATGTGGCTCAGGTAGAATCCTGTTCGTACTTCGGTTTGATAATGAATTTCCTTTAATAAATAATAATAAAAAAAAGAAATACAGAAAAATACACAAAACATCTAGACATTCAGTCCTAAGCTAAATACAACTTGTGTTATGGGTACAACTAATATAAGTATTTACTTAATACTTATAAATAAGTATTTACTTAATACTTATAAATAAGTATTTATATAAATAAGTATTTATAAGTATTAACTTATAAATAAGTATTTACTTAATACTTATAAATAAGTATTTACTTAATAACTTATAAATAAGTATTTACTTAATACTTATATTCTACATATTTAGCATTATTATTATTTAAAGAAAACCGCTAGAACACCCTGAACAAACATATCGTAGATATATTTGATCCGAGGGGGGAATCGAACCCGCAACGTTCTGCGTCGTAGGCATAACTTATATAGCTTACTTCTTAACAACTGACTTCCTTTCTACTACTGTCGAGAGCTTTTCGTTCTGATAGCTAATGTACTCGCCGGTTACCGAGGACTTGTAAAGAGAGTAGAGGCTTTGGTCTAAGTTACTGTGTTCTCGAACCTCCTTTGTTCCTTCTTCTAGCGAAGTTGCGCTCTGGTATATCAAAGAATGTGACTTTAGCTTAAATATTCATAACATACTTTTCTCTAACTATGGACCTATAATTTAGGATGGCCGCATACCGCATACACACGTTTTCCGTATTCGATTTCTGAATGCGTTTTCCATATTCGGACATCTGAACTGAATTCATGAATATAATATAATATACGTTAACTGTCGCACATGTTCACTTTTTTTCTAAATAGTACAAATCCTGTAGGTACGTACGTTTGGTCACACTGGTACTCGCGGATAGCGTGATTAAAGACGGTTTCTAGTTTTTGTAAAAAAAAGTTTTCTTTGCTTTATCGCTGAAACTTACAAGATTAAATAAAAAGTCGATTCCTTTGCTATCCCTGCCCGCCTCAGCACGAGTATCGCTTTCCATAATCATAGAACATTCTGAATCCACTATGAACTCGTTTTGTGCCTTTTCATCTTGTAAACACTAAAAAAACAAAAAAAAGAAACACCAGCACAAAATAAACGTTTGGAAATAAATGTTTAATTTTACTATTATAATAAATGGGAAAGTCTGTGTGAATGTTTTTCATAAGTAATCTCTGTAATTACTTAAGTTATTTATATGAAATTTGGTAAGTAGATAGTTTAAGACCTAGAATAAGACATAGGCTAGTAAAATTTTCAAAAATTTATCTCTGAGGGGGTTAAATAGGGTGGTAAAATTTGTATGGAAAATTATTTTTCCTTGGTTCGATTTACTCAAAACTCGGTATAAATAAAGTATGCAATAAACAATTAAAACATGTGTTTTTTATTTTTACAAAATAACCCCTAAGGCGTCGTCCTAATTGGGAGCGATCGTACGATGACACGATGCGTTCTCGTCGTGCGATGAGTTCAAACATACAGATTTCATCAGAGTGTCCTATTTGAACCTCGCAAGTAATCGTGCGATCACATAAAATGCTTAATAATGATCGTACGATCATGTAATCAAAGTAACAGATCTCTTTTGAGTGTCCTAATCGGTTACCTACGCGATGCGTTGACGCGCGAGGGGCGTCGTCATCGTCGACGGCATCACACGATGGACATCGCGCGATCTATTAGGACACCTGTTAGGTCATCGCACGACCACTTTGATCGTGAGATGAAGAACGCATCGCGCCATCGTACGATTGCTCCCAATTAGGACGCCGCCTAAGAGATGTGTAATAAATTTCTGAAATTTGTACGGAAAAAAACTCTGGTTCGCGGGCGAAGCCGCGGGACTAGATGCGCCCCGTGTGTTTCAAATAAATTTATTGAACTTATACAGTTATCGATCCTGTTTGAAAGAAATTTGGTGAATATTAATAGGTGTTTTTACATTAGTACGCAGTACCAAAGGACCTATTTGTGCAGATTTACAGTGATCCACCGTTTTGATGCATTTTTTAATTAAGAATAGTTTTATAATATTTTTGTATTTTCTTTATTAAACGACGATACGATTTTATAACGATAATTCATACAAATAAAGTATAATAATAACAGTATTAGACAATCCACACAGCATCACTTAGCCGCAATCTAAGCAGAGCTTTTGTTATGGGTAATAGTTTGTGGTTGAACATTTTATAATAGCTTAGTTTTTTCGGCAAGTGTATTAAACTTTTAAATTACCTATCCTTACTTATATTATAAATAATTTTGTTTTTGTATTTGGGATGGCTTAGTACTGGTACTACTAAGTAATAAGGCATTAATTATAATGAAACGAAATAAATTTGCAACAAAAAGAAACGTTAGTAGGCTTGTTTTGTTTTTAACGAATATGTATCTGAGGCAGCAGCAGGTGAATGACCTTCCGTATTATTGCGCTCTGATTTGAAATAAACCCTGTAGGTATAGGTAGGGTAAAATAAAATGAAAAACATACTTTCACCATTCCCAAATAAAGGTAAGCTCAGCTGAAGTTTGTACCTACTTAATTTCAGTTTTTGTTTGAACGGTACTCTAATTTAATCGAAAATTCGTATTGAAAAAGGTCTCCCAGTATACCAAATACGATCGCGTAAGCTCTCTGTGATTCGCCCAATTCTTAATTCTTTATTGCATAAATACATAGACAGTGAAATCTTAGAACTAGATAAGTTATGGCAAAGGCGAGCTTAGGGTTGTGCTCGCTTTTGCCATAACTTATAAAAGAGTTGTCTTCCAGCAAACCTTCTTGGGAGAGAGTCAAGTTTGAATAGTGTATGTATAAATTACCTGTTTTACTAGTGAAATATTTAGTTCATGATAATAACATTTTTTTTCTAAGCTTAATGTTTTCTGATCGATAATGTAAATTACCTACTTACAAAGCTTTCTTACTAGTAGTAGATGAAAATTTATAATTTTAGATTTATAATTTTAGTAGTTGAAAACTTTGTATTGTTTGAATGTATTACAGAACTCATTTGTAATACTAAAGTCATAGAATAAGGAATATTGTTGGATTGTTTTATTTTGACCTGTTCTTTCGTGATCACGGCGCTTGAAACGGTGCGAAATATCGGAAAACTCAAAAGAAAACAAATCATGGTAAATTAAATATCATCATCAATGACTTAAGTGTTAAAAACCATGATAGTTTTAAAAGTTATATCATTTGTAAAAATAGAAAATTAGCCATCATACCAAGATGATTTCATTGATGATGCCGTTGACTAAAATCCTGCCAGATAGAAGGACCTGTAGTGTAGATCTCTCAAAGGGTATTATATTGGACTTGCGGTAATCTACATTGATGCGATACCTGGAACGAATAGCTTTGTTATCAGTATTGTAGCTTTCTTACCTTAACTTGAGAAAATAGAATTAATTGATATAATTATTGACTATTCCTCATCCGAAACTACCAAGCCAGAAGAAGTAGTTTTAATTTAAAAATCATTAAATCGGTTTTGTTTTTTTATAAACAAAATTATAATTTCGGACAGGCCACACCGCATCATCCCCAAGCTAAGCAGAGCTTGTGTTATGGGTACTAGAAGACAATAAATTACACAGATAGAAAATCTTTATTATACCTACATAGAAACCACCCAGATCAACGGAACAAATTTCTGCAGATCGTACACAAACTTGTTCCGAGGCGGGAATCGAACCCGCAACCTCCTGGGTCGCAGGCGGACCCTCGCTTGCGACCCAGTCGTCATCGGTCGTGTACTTAAAAGATAGTTAAAAATGTTTAAAAAAAATGCAGGCTTTTATCGATAAATGTATGTCGTGTATCGGCACATTTCGTTTTATCAAGGTTCGACTATACATTTCTAAATTCATCAAGAATAATAATAATTGTTGTACCCTGACTCACTTCTATCCATTGTCCCCACCAAGACACTTATTAATTAAATCATATGCCGTATGCATCAAATCACATTAAACTTGTATGAATATGAAAATACAGGGTGTTAGTGTGAACAGCGTTATCCTTGAAACCAGAGGTTCAGTATCATGAGTAGAGTCCAAAACCTATGAGATAAGGTTAATGCCTGTTTTAGTTTCGCAGTATTTTGATATTTTATGTCATAGATATTGTACGCGATATTATGGTCAACCTAGAACCAGGCAAGTTTCCAGGTTTGTTTCTAGGCAAGATAAACTGTTTTAAAACAAGTCTAAATTCACAGAATAATCAAAAAATTCAATAGACCAAAGTACCTTGGTAGGCAGTTATTTTTGGCGTACTTAACCCTAGGCCAGTTCTTATTCTATTCATAAATGTTCGTCCCTCACACGAATGAAACGTCATTGCGAGTAAAATACACTTGCGATGTATTTGGTTGTATGACTTATGAAGGTGCTTAAAAGGTGTATCTGATTCGATTTACAACTTTGAATCATTTTTACGTTTTGCGCGGTCTGTGAGACGAATGTTATTGAATGTAGGGTTAAAGTTTATCATCAATCAATTTTATCTACTATTCAATCTAAATTTCAGTTCTTTGTACAGTGAATTAAATTCACTTACCAAAATAACACTTCACCATCACGCAACCTCCGCACGTTTTCTCACTCGTAGATTAGGTATTATTACACACTCGAAAAAACACAAATTAGTACCTTATTTGTCAGCTTATTAAACACCTTACGAACACTTGCATTTTGCATGACTGGGCATGGTGAACTGGCCATATGTACGTACGTACGTAGCCTTTGTGATAGTTTCCTAGCTTAGCACACGTTATCTTGGGATGGAAACAGCTGAGCTCTGCGTACATCGTACGAGCCAAGTTCACCAGAGCGATGGCATAAGGCCGCACTATTTCAGTCCACTTTTATTTACATTTTTGTAAGACTTCGTAACTCGTTCGTACTGAAAACAATTGACGCGCGAAAATCTGTGTCAACGACGCGACGACGTGCTCTCCGTCACGCTGGCGGTCTGTCACTGAGGGAGGAGCGATCGGACGGCGCCTGCGCGAGCAGGCGGGCGGCGCGTGCGGCGCGGTGAGGTGCGTGCGGGGCGCGGCAATGAACACTTGCATGGCGGGCGGCTCGTTTGATCAAAACAGGTCGAAACCTGCGCGGCCCCGTCAATGTACTCGTGTGTAGTTTTACCACTTAGAAGGTGTATCGAATATTTTTGTTTCAAACCTAAATTAAAAATAGAATAATTATTTTTCATCGGTTTTGGACTCTACTCATGATGCTGAACCTCTGGTTTCAAGGATAACGCTGTTCACACTAGCACCCTGTATAAGGGCTACACTTATATCTAACAATTAAATGACACTATGAACTAATAATTAAATGACACTGCACAATCCACACAGCATCAACTAGCCCCAAGCTACCCAGAGCATTTGTTATGGGTACTTAATGACTACTACACTACTCTACTTCACTACATAGTATAAAACAAAGTCGCTTTTTCTGCCCCTATTTCCCTATGTTCCTTTGACTGCTTAGATCTTTAAAACGACGCAACGGATTTTGATGCGGTTTTTTTAATAGAAACAGTGATTCAAGAGGAAGGTTTATACATATAATAAAACCATGCGAAGGCGGGGCGGGTCCCTAGTAATACAATACATAACATTTTATATTTTAGATAGATGTTTTAATTATTAAACATAGTTGTTCTATTTAAAAGGTGATATTATAAATTTTCACCCACTTTTTTCGAAGTTCTTGCCTCGCAGCCAATGCCTCTTTATCCTCACAATTTGCCAGAATCAAATAAGGGCGCCTGCCTCGAAATCTCAGCATTAGGGCACAAATTAAGTCCATACACACGATCCGAACCTTCCCTGGCTTTATAAAAGCCTCTTCTCTACCTGGAAAAACATAACTGTAAAAATGGTACCTTATTAGATGGGCATATTTTCAATTATGAGAGTGGGGTTATCTTTTAGGTTGATAATGAAAGGAGTTTTCTGGGTTCTTGTTAAAGTAAGTAGGCGTTTTCTGGAGTTCGTCGAGTAGGTCCTTAAGAGTGGTTGAGCATTGCTTACCCGCGATTCGTCTTGAATTTTAGAGAACTTGCAACATTCGATTTCAACCTACTCGTTTTAGTTAAAATTATCCTCCAAATAACTACAGTACTTATAACGATGAAACTAGGTAAATTACCGTGGAATATTTTTGAAAAAGAGAAGTCTCTTTATCTGATTTGTAATTCAGCTTATGCGCTTTCCAGGAGTGTAATGTTATCTCTTTAAGTTATTTATTTCTTCTTCTTCTTCTTCTTCCGGGCCTTATCCCACGCTAAGTGGGGTCGGCACAACATGAATTCTTCTTCCATTCTTCTCTGTTATTCGTCATCTCCGTATTCACACCTTTCTTAAGCATATCCTCTTTTACACAATCCATCCATCTTTTCATAAGTTATTTATTTATATCTTGGAAATATTACCTATCGTTTTATCAACGAACATTTCTGAAATTAATTTATAAAACTAAAAAAATACACATACTTAATAAAATTCTTCATATACAGAACCCACCGACCCACAGAAACCCGAAACAAAATTTTTGCAGATTCTTTAACATAACATAACATTTGTCCCGAGACGGGAATTGAGCCCGCAACCTCCTGCGTCGCAGGCGGACCTTCGCCCGCCGCGTCATCAAACATTGTAATGTCTAATGCTGGCTTTGGTGTCTAAACCAAGCATTAAATGTAAGTTAACCGGCATTTGACCGCAAAACTCAAGCGCAGCTGTATGAAAGATGACATTCTTAGTTCAAAATGTTCCGTGAACAATTATCGGAAATCATGTTGTCACTTGCACTTGTCCCTCACACTTGACACTTAACAATGTGTATACCAGGCATTATGCCCGGTGCACACACTTGACACTTAACAATGTGTATACCAGGCATTAAGCCCGGTGCACACACTTGACACTTAACAATGTGTATACCAGGCATTATGCCCGGCGCACACACTTGTCACTCATACTTGATACTTTACAAAGTGTAAACCTATAAGTCCCAAGAAATTAGTACTAAACTCAGTCCATAAGACTCCCCGTCTCTTTCCCCGTAGACCAGGAACTCCCCGGCTATCAGCATCTCGTCGAATTTCACCCGGCTGATCTCCTTGTAATGACCTGGGTAGTGGTACAGCGCAGTCGTGTGCAAGGTTCCTAGCTCCACGTGGCCGCTGCATTCTGTCGCAAGACGACGGGCTAGGGTCCCTGGAAATTATAAAATTACTAGCGACCCGCCCCGGCTTCGCACGGTTTTATTATGAATTTAAAACTTCCTCTTTTATCACTCTATCTATTTAAAAGAAAGGCATCAACATCCGTTGCGTAGTTTTAAAGATTCAAGCATTCAAAGGGACATAGGGATATAGGGACATAGGGACAGAAAAAGCGACTTTGTTTTATACTATGTAGTGATAGAATAAAGGAAAATACTTTATTGCACCCTCAAAAGAAATGGAAAAATCGGTTCACGTACCTACAGAAAAGTTCCCAAAGTAATAAGAAAAAAATCGACAAAAACTGCTAAAAAAATTGGTTCAACACACATTAAAAACAAACCAAAAATTGGGATCCATCCATTTTATTCAAGCTAGATTCTGAATTGACGTTACTTTTTTAACTACCTTTTCAAGCCAATCACATTGTAAATAATGGTCGCTACTTGGTGGAAACCTGCCCTAAGTCACACTTATTCCGAAAGTGTCGTAAAGTTCCCTAGAATTGCATTAAATCTAAAAGTTCGGACAAAAGCTGCTTGCCTGTCTTACTACAAACGTGAACATGGAAAGGCAACTCTACTCAAAGAGAATACTATATTTTACCTGTGAGAATTTTCTCGTAAAAGCTAGAATGGGATTATCCCATCGTGCAGTGGATGTGGATGGCAATTTAATTTGAAGCTACAGTGAAATGAGAAAAAATGGTCCTTCTAACCCCGAATGTACCTAATACTGTTAATGAGATAGACTAGCAAATGCATATTATGGCGCTCATTAGGGGAGGCCTATGTCCAGCAGTGGACTAATATAGGCTGATGATGATGATGATGAAATGCATATTGCACGGGGCACCTCGGGGTTTTTAAATTAAAATTGTGTCTGTGCTAAGTTTCAAAGAAAAACGATTGCTGAAGAATTCGCATTAAAATTGTCTATATTTTACATTCTTTTAATTTTCAAGTAAAACGCTCAAGCAGATGGAAATTCTATTTATATATTTACTTAGGTTTGAGAAAATCCACAGCCATTAATAATTGGTACTCTTTCACTTCTTTCATTCATATCCGTTCAGTAGCTTTTGCGGCAAAAGCTACTGAACGGATATGAATGAAGCACAGAGATAGATTATATTCTGGGTATATTTTATTCTGGAATTCCCACGGTAATGGGGGTGAAACCGCGAGGCACTGCTAGTATAAAAATATTGTTTTTTTCAAAATAAACGTCTTTATTAGTAACCACCACAGTGTATTTACCACTATTTAATAAAGGGATAAAACAATCAATAAAATAATTATTATTTATTATATAAAAGATAGATAATCCTTTATATAAAAGCCTTATTAAACATTTAGTTATTTTAGTCCTTAAGTAAACTTATCCTAAAGAGAGGCAATGGAATTGGCGGCTTTATCGCTTAAAGCGATTTCTTCCAGGCAACCAAGGTGTAAGGAGAAAATCATAGGATAGCGGTGCCTAATCACTACATAGTATAAAACAAAGTCACTTTCTCTGTCCTTATATCCCTATGTCCCTTTGTATGCTTAAATCTTTAAAACTACGCAACGGATTTTGTGGCGGTTATTTTTAATAGATAGAGTGATTCAAGAGGTTCAAACACTTTTCCTTATTAGACTTAAAGAGAGGCAATGGAATTGGCAGCTTTATCGCTTAAAGCGATTTTTTCCATCATGGGATGGCGGTTCTTATTCCAAATTTATATAAACTAATTATCCTAATACACAATAAACGATATACGAGATGGGGGTTTATAAAGGTTTAGACATATTTTCTTACCTTTTCCAACAGCTTCGTAGCCCACCAGAACGACGAGGGGTATCTCGGTGGTGTCGCCTGGCGGCACGGTGGGAGCGACACGAGCACGCGACAGTTGCTCCACGTACAACAGCCTTAGGAGGCGACGGATCGCGAAAGTCTTGACGTTGGGCGCCAGGTTCATTTTCGATGTCCTCTGTGGGTTTATCAAATCAATCAAATCAAAATAACTAATGAGTAAATCAATATCTTTATTTCTTTAGGCTTACAAAATAAACACTTAGACAAGTGAAATTTACTATAGGTACATAATTATCAAAATAATATAAGAAATAAAGTGATAATTGATAATAACTTTATTAAAAGACAACAATGGTCCATAGACAAAATAAAAGAAACAAGAGTACAAAGGTTAATGTAGGTATCTAAATCTAAATTATAACTAGATTCACCCAGTGGTGAAGAAAGGGACAATCGTATTTAACGGATATTATTTTCAGAATTATACTTCCTTGTGAGCTACAGTTTGTGTGGTCATAACTTCGATCAAATATACCCTAGATGCAACTTTCCATAGTGACATATCGCACAAAACTGGCTCGAGTTTACTACATCTTTCTACCAATTGAGATTTTCGTATAAACATCTTAAGGATAACACTAAAAAATAAACATTTTATTTGTTTTATTTGTTTTGTGATTAAGATTTATTTTGATAACTCAGTTAACTTTATTAAACACTAGTAGCACCTCGCGGTTTCACGCGCGTAATTCCCGTTCCCGTGGGAATTCCGGCATAAAATATACGTGTTTATATAAGTGCCTATGAGAATAATTTGTATTTGTATCAAGATCTTTTCATTAGTTTTTGCGTGTTGCAAACATCCATCTATACTCACAAACTTTCACGTTTATAATATTAGTAGGATAGTCAATGTCAATTGAACTAACATAATTCACTTAGTTTAGAATTTTGAAACCCCCATAAATTCCCAGTTTCCCGTTAACATGAAGTACTCCAACCTCATTGATAAAGTTAATTGTAGACACCTAGCGCTGCTCGCTCATCCAATGTGCTCATCGCAGCGAGCACTTCGAAGCAAGTTAACCACTTCGTGCCTCTCGTTAGCCACATCTCGCAATTGCAGTTTCCACTCGAAACACTTTTCCACTCGAAACACTTTTCACTTTCAGGTTTTTCATTCGAAAATGACCGGTGCTTAGGCCTGTTATTCACGACTGATTCTGGTTGGAGCTGTCATTGGGCGATCGTCTGCCTGCGACGCAGGAGATTGCGGGTTCGATTTCCGCCTTGGGAGATTGTTTTTGTACGATCTGCAAATATTTGTTCGGGGTTCTGGGTGTTTTAAATGTACTGATAGAAAAATTATTATGATTGAAATTTAGTATAAATAGGGCCACACCCGAAGATCCAGAGATTCTGGAAAAATTATTGCGAGGGGTAACTTTGCCTGTGTGGAGTCAGTAGTTTGTCGAGTCAGTGCTGCGTGATCCCTGCCGTCGCTGCCGTTTTGGAGCCGCCTATCCTGAAAAATCTCTGCCGCACGAATAACAGCAAATCGACACGATCTTTTGCAAAATAGCGGGAAGGCGAGGGATTCAAGGAGTGACGAGCATCTCGGTGATCCTGGAACGTTTGGCTGCCAGCGCGGGACCCCAAATCCATATATATCTATGTAATTTTCTTGTATTAAACACTAGCAGTAGTATATCAGTCATCTAGTTCCCATAAAATGCTCCGCTTAGCTTGGGGCTAGATGATCTGTGAATTTTCCAGTAATATCTATTTACCCATCTCTATTGTTTGTCTTTTGTACATATATTTTTTAACATAACCTAACCATAATAAACTAGTTTTAAAATTGAATGTCTGTTGCACGAAACCTGGCGCCGTGCCAAAAACTATTGAGAGTAGAGAAATTAGTAATGTCAATGCCCAAATAATTGATATAATACGATATTTTACTACTAAATAAACCTGACTTATTTGCTGACATTTTCGATCATTCATTTTTTTTCTGAAGGAAATAAGAAAGTAATATCCAGCTGAAATAGTCTGCTATAGTATTTGAGAATTGATACATTCAAAAAATTCAGAAAAATTTAAATCAGCCCTTTCCTTTCAGTAGTTTTAGCGTTAAGAGATAACAAACAGCCATTGACAAATTGACGAGAAGAGAAAATCTATTTAGAAGTTTTTTCTTTCTTAACTTTGTTAATATACATAAGACTTGTCTAAGAGCTAATTTTGCAAGCCTATTATTATTTTGTTTTGTTTTGTAAGTTATTGATTTCTGATTTCATTCTTCATCTCAACTTACGCATTTATAATATAAGTGAGGTAATTACCAGAGGAACTGGATCGAGTTCTATAGCGTCAAGATTTATGAGTAAGGGGAAGGTGTTGATGACAACATCCTTGTAACCGGGCAGAGAGCACATCGGGTTAGAGCGAAGGTCCAAGATGATCAGCCTTCGCATCTTCCGCATGTACACGGAAAGCTCTAGAAGCATTCCCAGGCGGTTGTTCCGCAGGTGAAGCTCACGAAGTCTAAAACAATACTTCAATAAGTCAAGCCAATAAGCGCCTGTTGAACCGAAACTCAAAAGAGCCATTCGGTCTTATCAATTACATTTCAAAAATTTAGTTCATATTCGCTCTTTTCAATTTGTATTAAAATCTCCAAAATTTCATACACATTACGGTCTTTTCAAATTAAATTGAAATTAAAAAAAATTCATTTGTATTCGGTTTATTTAATATGAATTGAAATTTCAAAAGCGATAACAAAGGCAACCACATATCACGCCACGAAATAAAATGAGCTTCCAATTGACTCAGTCCTGTAATATTTTACCATTCAATGTAAACTCGCTCGAATATCAATCCGGATTAGACTATGTCATCAGAATCTAGGTCGTGGAAGCAATAACATTTTTTGGTCACATACCTCGTGCATCCAGAGAACATTTTTATCGAGATCAGGTTGTTTTCATTTAAATTTAAATATTCAAGGTGTAGTAGAGTCCATAGTCCCGTATTTTCGCTGAACTCGAAACTTGAGATGTTGTTGTATGAGATATCCAACCAGAGCAACCTGAGATGGTTCAGGTTTTCCAGACGTTGAATGTGGTTGAACGATAAATCTAAGTGGCGGAGATAACTAGACAAAGAGAAAGGATCTGAGTACTTGATAAAATTGACTAAAATTAAACAGTTTAACACTAGGAAAGTCCTTAACTTCAAAGTTTCCAAGCCCCTTATAGCCGTGATGTTGTTATGCGACAAATCCAAAACGGTAATCGACCAGAACTGGCTCAAATCCGCGATTGATTTAACTGAATTGTACTTATAATAAACCTCGGTAAGGAACCACTGAGCTGAAAACAAATTTACTTTACGTTTAAAAGAAAATGCAGAATATTTTCAATAAGAAATTGATAAGAATCTTACGAGTATCGTATTCCAATACTTTGTTCAGCCTGTTGTAGGAAACCGATAGATACTGCAGATAGAGCAGGTATGAAAGAACTTTCAGCTCCGTTAAAAAGTTAGACGACAGGTCCAAATAAACCAAGTATTTGTAGTGCTGCAATACTTGGATATTTTTCAGAAACTGAAAAAGAATAAATTCAATTTTCGTAAAGTCCGGTGCTCAACTTACTGTCTCTCACTTTGAAACTATGTTCCAGCAATATTTTACTTCTTTCGGAATGCCATTCTAATAATAAATTGAAAGTCATTTATTCGGTAAAGTTAATTTATAAATATCTCTATTAAAATAATAATTATTTAAATGTTTATAGTTCTAGACCTGGTTTTACATAATGTATCTTTTTATATCAAAAACGCGTGCAAATTCGTGGGTAAAAGCAATTACCTTTCAAAGTAATTTATTTAGGAACAAGTACACAGGTTTGATAATGATGAGAATTCGATGATGCCCGCAGTAGTTTTTAGTAAAACTGTGTCGCAGGCACCATCGACCTCCTCACATAGGTACAGGATGTTCGACCTTTAAAGAAATTAATCGTTAACCAACCTTAGAAGACAAATCAAGTTTGATATACACAAAATCTCCCAAGATAGGTGTCCGTTTGAGATAAGTCAAGCAGGTTGTAACAATGTCTCGGGTCAGGACACCACCAAGTATCTCAGGTACATCGTCTTTATTCCTTATGCGGACTCCAGGAGAGTAAACATCGTCGTATAGTTCTGGGAAACAATAGAAACCGCCCCAGTAGTTGCTCTCTTTGAGCAATTTCGTAATTTTTGCCGGGAACTGAAACGAGAACGAAATTAAATGCCGTCATATCAGTGGGCATACAACAAATACCTATCTTAAGAAACACAAAAAAATCTTATTTGTTTTGAATTCATAGAAGTCACTCGGATATCTATGTTTGCGTAACTTTTACAAATAAAAGGATCACATAAAGTTGAGAAGATGGTTTCACTTTCACAACAATTTCCAGTTGTGGATAAAGTTATTCATTACATAGCTAATTTACACCTAAAAACAATGATTAAGTACAACTAGTATTTATAAACCGTTACCAGAAGGCAGAGTGCCCAGTGTCAAAAGTCTAACTTTAAACGTTGAATAAAATGTTAATATAGGTTTAACCCTCAAATTGTTACGAAAATATTTTATAATATATCTTAACGTCCCGAATATTTCATAATAAATTAGCGACGACATTAGACATACGCTCCCAAGAATTTTAATCATATTTATGTACTTACGTCTCATAAAGAAGACTTTCCTCAGTAATTGCAAAATATAATTTAGGATTACGCAAATATGAATAATTTATGGAAGTTTATGTTAATGTTGGAAGTGATTTTATATTTACCGTGGAAATTGTAAGATGTTTTTTAGTTAGTGCATATTAATTAATTCCATAAAAGTGAAATTACCTAATCTCTATGAAGAATGAAAATCGACTTTATATAATAGAATATTACTATATAGTATTAAAGACATGAGAGATATAAATAGAACTTGTGTCAAAAAAAAACACAATTAATTTTGCTGATGTAGACTAATAAGATAGGTAACTTACCGTAAGTAACATAAAAATCGTATTATTATAATAAAATATCTATCTATGTAATTTAATGTATTGAACATATATCAGTCATTTAATACCAAACACAAGCTCTTCTTAGCTTGGGGCTAGATGATGCTGTGTGGATTGTCTTGATTGTTACTTTTAAAATAAATTTTTCGTACGAACCGTATTTATGTTGGGTGTAGATGAAAAAGTTATTTGATGAAAGACCTTTTTTGCACAAATGCAGTAAGCTAATGTAGAATGTGGAGTAAATTTACTTGTTCAGTCAAAAAATCCTCAATACTCGAGTGGAGGCCGTCCGTCGGAACAATCCCATCAACCAATTCCTTTGAAACATTAATATCACCTGAAACATAACAAATTACTAAGTTCGAATTTATTCAATGCATTGACAGCAGTGGTCTGGGTGTTTTCTATGTAACTTTACTAATAAAATCTATGTTTGTAATGTATTAATTTCAATATATCAGTTTACCCAAGTACCCGCTTTGAGTAGGTTACTTTGGAGCTAGATGGTGCTGTGTGGATTGTTCAGCATTATTTATTATATACTAGCAGCGCCTCGAGGTTTCACCCGCGGTAATTCCCGTTCCCATGGGAATTTCGGGATAAAATATAGCCGATGTGTTATTCCAGACTATCTCTGTACCAAATTTCATCCATATCCGTTCAGTAGTTTGTGCGTGAAAGAGTAACAAACATCCATCCATCAATACTTACAAACTTTCGCGTTAATAATACTACATAGTAGGGTTGACAGTTTTCTGCAAAATTATTTGCCAGCCATGAACCCACGAAGATCTGTTAGATAATTTTGGTTTAGATCAAGATGAGTTGGGTCATGAATTAGGTTTGGATCTAAATTACTCCGATATCAACTATATAATTTTCTAAAACTAAACTAACAAAATAAACTCACTATAAACTAATGTATAATAATAATAAATACTCACTGTCCATATATTGGGAAGGATGCGAAGACAAGTAATTAACCTTGGATATTTGATTCCAGGTCGCAAAGAGGCTTCCCAGTCGTAGTCCACTCTTAGAACGATCTCCAGACGAATTCTCTTGCTTTTTCTGTGAATTTATTGAATCCTTGGAATCTAGAGCCACCTTAGAGTCTTGATCAGATGGTTCTACAGAAAAGGAAGTATTTGTGGCTTTGTAAGAATGTTCTTGGGGTTTATTTCCACTGCCCAAATCGACTTCTTCAGAAGATTTGTGATCATCACTAGACTTGTGATCATCACCAGACTTGTGGTCGGTACCAGAAGTATGATCACCTCCAGAAATTTCTTCATCACCCATTTTAGTCGACTTGAAATACAACTATGAGATCCGAATTTAAGTGTTCTGCAGCTAGTAGATCCAAACCCGAAAAGTATCAGCAACAAATGCAGCGTCAGTATTTTTTAATTATGAAACTGCATCAGAAACTTATTACTGATTTTATTTTCTTTGTGAATCTTCCGGCAATTAACATCAAAATACGAGGAAAAATTATTTTTTGTATTAGGGTTCCGTAGTTTTATGGCAACAACATAATTTCCTCTCCACTTCTAAAAAATCGTCGAGATCGCGTCCTTCCTGTGATTCAATGTTTAAATGTTTGTTCCAAAACACAAAAATTCCTTCCTCAACTAGATTGATTCGGTAATTAAAACAAAAAAATCCCGTACCTAGAAATGTCACAAATTAAAAAATATGTTATGAATGAAGTTGAAAAAGCCCTACGCATTAATATACAAAAATCGGTTGACATCAAATGCAAGGAACCCTACGCGCGACGTTGCCGCTTGACCAGTTTTATTTTTTTGTAAAAAAGTGGACGATAAAAAAGTTCGGTATCGTAGTTTTTAGTCTAAATAGGTTATAAGAACCTTAGCTCAATAAGTAGGTATAAGTGAATTCTTTATCGGATCAATTTTATAACCACCACGAGTTAGGTAAGTACGAAGACACTGTAGGTATTAATTATAATGCTGTAAAGATAATGCTGAATGGAATTCCAAGGTAAAATAATGAAACAATGGAAAATACGAGAACTTGTGAAAATACTTCGGGTGGTTCAGACGAGATGATACCTGGAGGGCCCAAGATTTTGCATGCTGTCCTTTTCTACAAAAACACGTCTTTATGTCACTTTTATCTTGCAGACCATCTAGTACCTAAGGTATTTTGCTCACTGGTTGAAGCAAAAGCTTTGATCGTAGGTTTCGAATGAGAACCAAGTTATCGACATAGTTCAAAGAATTAGCAAGCTGTAGTGGCAGTGAGCCGGCCATATCTCGCGAAGAAGCGACAACCGTTGGGCTAACCTTGTTCTTGAGTGGATACAGCGACTCGGCAAACGTAGTGTAGGACGCTCTCCGGCCAGGGGGGATGAAGATCTGCGAAAGACTGCTGGCATATGCTGGATGCGGGAAGCTAAAGACAGGGCATTTTTATAAAAAGTTCGATAAAAATGCAAAAGGCAGCTGAGCGCTTCTGTAAAACCTCATAGGATTCAGATGGCTTGTAGGCTATAGGTAGAAGTTTGCCGTAAGTTAGGTATGTAGTGTAGAGCCGATGCTTGAAAGGATTTGCCTTGGGAGTTGAGACTACGCCTCGGAGCTTACATTAGCTTGTACGAACAGTTTTGAATCCAGTGTTTATGTTTACGTAACGGTAAAAAGCAATATATAAAACTAAAATAGATTTACTTAAAAGTACCTAATTGTTTTGTCACTTGATTTTCATTTCTGCATGTTTGTTACGCTTTCACGCTCAATCGGCTGAAGGGATTTGAAATAAAATTGTTACAAGGATCACTTAAATCATGTTATTAACATATAGGCTTCATTTGATAATTTAAAATGCTTCTGTGGGATAATAAGTGATAATGATAATTACTTTTGCTGCCCCTTGATGTAAATAACATCAAGGGGCAGCAAAAGTTTTGATATAAATTCTAAAACTGTACCTAGTTAGAACATTATACCATCTTTGTCACATTTTTGTAGATTATTGTTACGGGTGGTGTAGAGGTATGTATACATAGTAGTATATCTGTATTAGCTGCGCCCCACGGCTTCTTCTCATTCGTGAATCAATGAAAAGTAGCCTCTGTTGTATTCCAGACTGAATAAACGTATTCAAAATTTCAGTCCGATCTGTTAGCTGAAGACACGGCGCTATAACGCTCATTAATAGCGACCTATGGACCAAATTAGGTTTTTATTCATTAGTTCACTAGACCCTGCCCCAATTTCGCACGGTTTTAAACGTATAAACAATCCTCTTAAATCACTTATTAAGAAAAACCGCATCAAAAGTGATTGTAGTGATTTTGTTTTTTTTTAAATAAATAGTACTTTATATTTAAAATTAGGAGCTTAAGATAAACAGAAGCCAAAATAATTTCCTCCATTGAGTAAAACATTTAATGAAATTTTTTTGGTTGGTGGTGATTATGAATCGAAACGTGTGCATTTCCTATCTTCTTTGAAGCATTAATTATTAATGAAATGACTGGAGTTAGGGAAAAGGTTCAGGGGAGCAATATGGGAGCAAATTGCTCCATAAAAGTTAGTGACTTGGTTAGGTGAGCTCTTGTATTTGCTACAGGATAGCTTAGTTAAAACTCCTCGACCATTTCGTTAATTCTCAAAACTAACGTTGCCACTGAAAACTCATAAAGGAAGCATCAATAAAGAGAAGACAATAAACTCTCATTTAAACATATCGGTGGACCTGTAATTCGCGGGTACTTTATACAATTACTAGCTTCTGGCCGCGGCTTCGTGCGAGTTGTTTGTATCGTACAGTTAAAAGATATGTAATGTATTGTATTAAGTATATCAGTCATCTAGTACCCATAACACAAGCTCTGCTTAGCTTGGGGCTAGATGATGCTGTGTGGACTGTCCGGAATTATTTACTATTATTTATTTATTCATGGTCTGGGTGTTTTCTATGTATAATAAAAATATCTATCTATGTATATAATGTATTAAATATAGTACCCTTAGCACAAGCTTTGAGCTTACTTTGGGGCTAGATGGCGCTGGGTGGATTATCCAGCGTTATTTATTCATGGAAACTTATTTATTAGTTAAAAAGTAGTCAATTTTTTATTACAGACCCATATTGAAAATTTCAGCCCGATCCGTTTTTTTGTTTTGGGTAAGTTATAATATAATTTTTATATAATAATTTTTATAAAAAAATATTTTTATTATAAAGATAATGTTTGTTTTAGGTAAGAAACATCCATCCATTAGAACCTTCGCATTTATAATAATTATAATTAGTAATTATATTAGATATCTAGGAGAAGCATGAACAATGAAGATCTCCAGCCTATTAGTATATTTGTTTTACTAGTAGATTTAATTAAATACCCAAATATAAATGGTATTATACTGGACAATCCACAGACCATTTTCTAGTCCCAAGCTCAGCAGAGCTTGTGTTATGGGTACTAGATGGATGACTAATGTACTTAATACATTACAAAGTTTTTTTACTTTACATAGAAAATACCCTGAACCCTGTTACAAATATTTGCAGATCGTAAAAATATCTGCCCCAAAGTGGGAATCGAACCTACAACCTCCTCGCAAGCAGACCTACGCCCGCCGTGTCACATCGGTTTTTTAAAAACAGTACAAAAAGAGTAGATTAGGTCGATTTAAGCAAATAAAAACAATTTATTTTCTTATCTTACTGGCTTCCTGACTTTTATGATGAGCACAGCTGTCATAAATTGCTAGACAGCGAAAGATGTAGGCTGTGCAAAACAAAGATTGTGAAACGGAAAGTGTCATGCTTTTTTGGGGCAAAAGTTGTGATGTGTGCAAATAGGTCAGCCTACCTTCGGCCCAGCTTAGTGTAGCTTAGTGGGATAAAAACTGCGTAGACTAACCTTATCTGTAGCACAGTATGTAGGTATCGAACCTACAGATAAGGTTAGAGTTAGAAGTTTACAAATATACATTATTTACAGTACCTAACATTTATTTGCTTTATTATATTTGCAGTAGGTAATTATGTATGTTTTAAAGTACAAATTTTGTAGTTGTTCATATTTGATTAAGTTTATTTAATATAAATAATGGTCTCTGATAAATATTTGACATTACCTTCGCGTAGTATTCATCAACGAAATATTATATCTTTAAATAAAAACTTAATAAACGTTTTTTTACCCTATTTTCGGGAATATTTTTAAAATTCCTGATATAAGTTATCAGTAGTTTGGTATTCTTAGTAGATGTTCTGTGTAAGTTTCAAGCGAATTGGGTCTCTGGTAAACATACAAAAAAACTAACAACCTAACAAAATAAAGGTTTCTTGTTCCCGTCTTTCCTTTAGAAGATTGAAGTAAACAATAATCAAAGTGATCACTTTACTTCCTAATTTAAGAAATGTTACTGACCTATCCAAAATTCCTGTAACGTCTAAAGGAAATAAACCGCTTTCAGTTTGTGCACTACTAAATAATTAGTATTCTCGGTTGGTTCAGGTTGTAAAGCTGCTTATGAAGCCGACGGAGCTTAGCGGCACACATTGTACAGCTTCTTATGCTATTGTTAAAATTATAGGCTCTTAAAACTGCCTCTTGCTAGGCTTAAACTGCTCTACAAATTATACGATGCACGTTTACGTTTCATTGTTTTATGGAAGGCGGTCATATTGCAATTCTCTTTTATTATTCGTTGACTGAATTACTGTAGCATTTTTAAAAATGAATTCTTTGATTTATAGTATTCTGAATAAGATATTTTAGTCTGCTTACGTTGATGCTTACAGAATGAATGATATTTCCTATAGGTATAGGATTAAACAAATAAATAATGCTATTACATGGTAAAGCCATTTCTCTATCTTTGTTCATTTACAAGAGAAATGAAAAGTATGCGTCAGAGTTTACTTATTTTAAAATTAACATATAAATAGTATCTATGAATCGAAGTATTGTAAAATATCTATTCAGCATTGTCCGCTCTTACATTGTTCTACATTTGAGAACAGGGTCATTCTCAAGTAGGTAGGTACATTAATCTTTGGTTCACCTTCGTAAAGATTACTTGGTTTGAACCTAAAGCCTTCGTATCACTCACCTAAAGTCATGTTGAACCTCCATCGGGTCTCAGTGTCATTATGAGCACACACTTTTAAGCCACTTAATTACGACAGCTGGCATTAATTCTTGGAACTTGGTTGCCGTAGGTCTACTAATGGGCCCAGCTATGTGTACTTGAAGTGTACTTGAATCTTTTGAACCTTAAGAAGGTAGGAGAAACAGGTTTTAATCACACCTTTAACTTTAGTGAAAATGGCTTCTTGTGGAATGGAAAATTTTCTTGCGTCAATTCGTGCGTGCGTTCAAGTTCATGCGTAGGTAAAGTAAAGAAAAGAGGTTTTTTTTCGTCACAAAAGAAAAAAAAACAAATGAAAGACTAATAAGTGACAAGCAATAAGAATAATTAATGCGAAAGTTATGATTTGGATAAGATGGGTGAATGGATTATAGTAAAAACTACAAAACGGATCGCTGAAATTTTGAGTACCTAGACGTTATTCAAGCCTGGCACAGGCAATAACATAGGCTACTTTCATCAATTTTCATACGGGTGAAGCCACGGAGCGCAGCTTGTCTATAATAAACTAGTTTTTACGAGAACGTTCATGTAACGCACCGTTTGTTCTCACAAATGTTTCTCTGGACGGGACTGTGTTTTATGTGAATACCCTATTTACATGTTCCTTAAAGCAGTTTAGACATTTTACGTGCATGTTATTGCACTAAGAGATATGTGGCCCATGCTGCCATAGTAAGTTACTCTATCTAATCTATTGACATCTGTAGCATTTGATTCTGATACAAATTAAGTTAATGTATCTTGTAATCAACTAAGTTTACGACCAGTGAGAGTGTAAGTAGGTATCGTATATCAAGAGGGCGATCAGAAAGTTACATCGATGTTTCATCTCAAAATGATATTTTATTCTGTATTAAAAAATAAGAACTTTGGCTTGACGTTAGAATAACTCAGATTGTGAATAAATTCATCGATTTTTAATAAAAAACTGTAAAAGGTTGGGCTTATTCATAAGCTGCTTTCATAAAGGCGTTTCTTAAAAAGAAAAATCCCTATTTACTTTCGAACTCTAAAGATGGCGGGGATCTTTGACTGAAAGGAAAGAATGTGATGAAGTGGGATATCATCTTGACTGAATAGGCCAAATATTCTACGTTCTATCTTTGAAATAAGCATGGTCCTGTCACTTTAGTTTGACAGATCCACACAGTACTCAGGGATCCACAACAGTCTTTTGACAAATAGGTCTATTTGTACTTTTTTGAACTTTTTATTGTAAAGGAAACAACTCGATATCAACTATTTTCCACCGACTTCAAAAAAAAGGATGTTCTCAATTCGACTGTAGGTAGGTAAACATACTTATACTTATGTAAAAATCACTACATAGTTAAAACAAAGTCGCTTTTTCTGTCCCTATGTCCAATCTCCTATATCACTATGTCCCTTTGAATGCTTAAATCTTTAAAACTACGCAACGGATTTTGATGCGGTTTTTTTTAATAGATAGAGTGATTCAAGAGGAAGGTTTATACGTATAATAAAACCGTGCGAAGCCGGGGCGGGTCTAATATAAAAGACATACTTAACTTTTTTCAATTTTGGTTTGATTTTTTTTATTTGAAAGTTGTGGTTTCTCGTGTGGGTAAGATCTTATAAGTAGGTAGTTTTTGAGTTATTCTTAGACATAAGTATAAGTGAAATTTGAAATGAATCGTTCGTTAATTTAAAATCATAAAATTACTTTCAAAACAGATAGGTCCGTATTATATTAGATATGTAAATTAAAAAAAACTATCTAGCTTTCAAATGTGAAATCTGAAAAAATGAATTCAGCATTGTTTTGAGAAAGGTAATAATTTTTTGTTTTATCTTCTTCGCCTATCTACCCACACATCTCATTCGATCAAGGTTCGACAAACCATAAGCAAAATATTATAAGTCAATGGTCAAAAATAATTCAAAAGCCATACATTTAAATCAATTGCCTACAAAAATAATGACAATAGTACAAATTTTATATTTTGCAGTAACCACAAATAAAACAAGTACATAGAAAGCCCGGAAGCTTGCTTTTGAGGTGAAATATATTTACGAAGCATCTGTTATTTCTCAAAATATTTTACTTCTCAGCTCAATTCTGAATCCCATCGGAAATCTGCTACGTAAATATTTTTCTGGAAAACGTGTTGTTATATTGAATTCTCGTTAATCATAGCGCTGACACTTTGCCACTGGCTACGCTTGAATTCTTAAATTTAGGAAAAAATAAGTTACATCCTGCGTCCTACTACCGTTCTTTTTAATGTAATATTTTAGTTGTCTACGGTTACAACAAAAATTACCCCTGGAAAATAAATTAAGTACACTAGGTAGAATAAATGAATTGGCATCGTATGTTAATTACAGTTGTGTTTTAAACTAAGACGCTTATGTTTTCCATTACAAAACAAAAACCGTCTTAGTTGTAGTGTGTAGAAACAGGGCAGGAGCTTATATTTATTGAGAACTAAATTCAAAATTCAACCTGAAATCAAATAAATATCGACTGTCCAGTCAACTGGACAATCCGAACTTTCAATAAACGAAAATCGGCAAAGACAAGTCGCAATAGAATTAAGATCTACCTAAGTTGTGCTTGTTTCTCAAAACCACTTAACTATTATAGTCCCGTTTAGTGTTCCCTGTGATAAATGACGGGAGAAATCACTATGTGTGTGACGTTGAGCAGTGTTTGAACTACCAGAGCGTGTAATTTTAATTGATTGATGGTTGTTAGTGAGGTTCTATCGCGCAGAACTTTTGGTGCTCGTACAAGATTCCCTTTTGATTGGAGTGTAGGTTACACCAGGGTTAAATATATTATATTTAGTAACTAGTATTAGTTACCTAAACTCCAATCAATAGGGGAATATAGCCTATAGGTCTATAGGCTTATAGGTACAACATTTTATATACTGCGGCCTATAGGGTAAACTAGATAGTTAGCCTCAACGGTAAAACTGCCCAATTGCTAAAAATTATAATATTTTAGATCGCAATCAAGTATTATTGGTTCAAAATTTCACTAATGCTACTTTGCTCATTGATTGGGACACTCGGTAATGTTTTTAGGAAGTGGGGCACCATAGCATCCTGCTGCTTACACTTTTCAGGGTAAACCCTGGAAGGGCAAAGGAAACCACTTTTTATACGGATACCTTGCTATTTTACTACTCTGATTAATATACAGTGAAACTTGTTCACAAGATATTGTCAATCAGAATATTACAAAATAGAGATAGGTCCTGTGGGTATTTATTCACGTAATTGTTCTCATAAACTGAAGCAAACAACCACAAATCTAAGGCTAGCTTTCCTCAAAATTAAAAACGGCGTTTAAAAGCTGTCCTTACAGCAATCGAGAAATACATTGATGATTCGAAAGGTTATAAAAGTTTTATTTCATTGCTGTTGCTTGGTTGCCAAATAAATATTATCACAATTTAAAACTTATTTGAATGAGGACCATATGAAATAAGTTTTCATGTATGTTTTTTAAATAAGTGCTACCTTTTCAAAGCGATAAAAAGCTGAGTTTTAAAAACCTTTTCAACAAGCTAACCGAAGAGCTTACCCAAAAATTGAGTTGATAATTTAAATTATCCACCGGTTACCAAACATATTTGATAACTGGCGTCAGTGAAACCTACCCTTATTGACTTCCCCTGATTTGTCGGGGTTTCCCTTGAGAGTAAAAATCGTTGATTGAAGGGCGTACGACGCCGTATCATATCTTTGAGGAAAATGTTTGAATGATGCCAATCACGTAGTTATACAAGTATTTTGATCTATTCTAACGCGGTTAGTCGATGGAGCAGTATATTTTACATAGTTCTGGTGTATGCAAATAACCGACTCTGCTCAAAATAGAAATCAAATAGAATGAGCACAACCATAATCAGCTGAACAGAATGAATCTTGATATACATAAATACAAGGACAATATAATAATAAAGGATGAATTGTCATATTCTAGGATTTGTCCATTAGATTTTCATTAAAGTTATTAAAAGCCATCTTTGTTTGCAACCGTCTGCGGTTAGCTCAATGGTTTCAATTGTAAATACTAGTTGTAATTTTTCTATTCCTTTGCTTGTAATTTTCGTTGTTAATAAAAAGCCATCTCAACAATTATATTATGTTTAAAAATATTATACAGAGTGATTAGTAGCGGGACAACTCGCCTATATTATCAGTTAACTGTAGAGTTTTGAGTTTTTTTTTTTAAATATTAAAAAAATATTAAGGTCAGACATCGTGTAAACAAAGCAAAAAAAATATATTCATTTTTTAAATATATTTTTTTTTTCTGTAACTTAATCTCATACATTTTCAGTGGTATGGGACGCTCTTTTAACTAATATTATAATACATGTGCTAGAGGGTCTAATAAGAGATAAAGTGAGAAATGAAAACATCAGGAAAATTACCAAGGTAAAAGATATAGCAAAAATCATAATGACACAAAAATGGAAATGGGCTGGCCATGTCCAAAGATCACCAGGGAACAAATGGTCCAGAATTGTCACTGACTGGTACCCTATTCACAAGAAAAGACGGAAAGGAAGGCCATTCAAAAGATGGAGTGATGACATAGTTGCCACGGTGGGAAATACTTGGAGCAGATTGGCAAGAGACAGAGCGAAATGGAAGGAAATGGAGGAGGCTGTCACCGCCAGAGCGGTCCTTACAACAAAACGCGATAACGCTGTTTAAGAAGATAAACTAACAAACTAGAATAAGTAAAATACTAACACAAAAAAATCATGTTTAAAACTAATGTAAACTATGTGTAAGGAATAAATAAAGCTTTATTATTATTATTATAGAGGGTCTAATAATAGCTAAAATGGTTCCAAATGATTCAAACTAGCTTCATCTACAAGCTTTGCATCCCTTTATCAATCAACCTATATAAAATAATAATCATTTATTCATTTAAAAATATGTGATGTACTGCCAGATCGTAAACCGGGTATAAAATGACTGCTGTTAAAATACTGCGTGATACAGGCACAGATTGATAGCGGCACGCAAAATAATATCTACCGAAACCTACGTTTTCCTTCATTAATTGGGATGAGACCGGAAAATGCCTATCTGTTAAATTGTTTCCCAACCATATACACTCATGGGATAACGAAGCTTAATTGGGTTAAATTGTACATGTAGGTATATGTTTGTTAACAGGCTTTAAAATTAATTTATCTCTAATTTATACTAATTAAGGAGATGGCGTTTTGTATATTTTTAGAATCTAAATTTGAGTTTAATTAAGGAGAAACATAGCTTTCATTTTTGTATTTTCAATGACTGACTAATTAATTAAGCATTAGTTTGCATAAAATCATTTTCCCTCAAATTAAGGTGACACATTTAGTTTAAACTGGTATTGATTTTGATGTCAGTTAACTAGTTCATTAACAACTCACGAATCATAACTGCTCGAGGAAATTTTGGATCGGTAATTATATAAAATTAACTAAAGTAATAATTATAACAAAAAACTTCGTTCTCACTTGAGTGTATAACTTTAGTAATGAGCATGTTCTAAAGGTTAGGAATCAGCATATTAGTCACAAATCATAATTTTTTTTAGCTCTCATTGAAATTTCCATCAAACACCTTAGAATATTACCGATCTATTTTTCTTACTACAAAATACAGCTACACTAAAGCCTTATAACAGTACTCAGAGAAACATAAAAAACTATCTTAATATACTAGGTATAGGTAAAAATACATTAAGATAGCTTTTTACGTTGTGGAAAAAAGTTCAAAGAAGCTACTTAACAAAAAAAAACAATACCAGTCGTTTTTCAGTTGCCCATTCATTCGAATCACGATGATGTCGTTGTTAAAAAAGTGAATTGTGTCATTGTTAAATTATCCAAAATTACACTTGATGGAAATGCGGCGGCTGTGAGCACGTGCTTCGCAATGCACTTTAACGTGTTAAAACGGGTTACGACTCCGGGAGTCAAGTTAATGAAACTGTTTTTGTAAAACTGCTTTATTTCCTGAAATAATGAACATTTCATTTTCATTTCAACATTTCATCATTCGTTGGCCGATTTATTTTCATTGAGTCTTTTTGATTGAATATAATTGTTATTTATATAGATATGACTTTTTTATATGATTCTGCTGCGTTATTTTTTTGTGATATTTACAGTTTAAAGTCGGTTATTAACTCTTATAATGATTATTAATTTTTGTAGTATTGTGTTTTTTATATTGTTTTATGTTATTAAGTAATATAGGTAGTCAATGTATTGTATATATTATTATTATAAATTGTATTCATCACAAAAAAAAAAATCAATTAACGATATCATCCGTCGGGCCTTTACCAGCGTCAGTGTAGCAGCTACACTTGAACCACGTGGCCTTATGCGAGATGATGGTAAAAGACTTGACGGTATGACTCTGATTCCCTGGAAGATGGGTCGGCGTTTAGTTTGGGATGCCACGTGTGTGATACTCTAGCGCCTTCACATCTGGCAGGGACATCAGCAAGGGCTGGCTCCGCAGCTTCATCAGCGGAGTCCCTCAAACGACGAAAATATGCTAATCTTGACCGAGGTTACCTATTTGAGCCATTTGGGGTGGAAACCCTTGGTCCTTGGGGTCCTGAGGCGCACACAATTTTTAAAGATCTTACGAAACTTCTCATAGAGTCAACAAGAGATAAGAATGCTGGCTTCTATTTTGGTCAACGAATTAGCATTGCCATTCAACGTGGCAATGCTGCCAGCATTCTGGGTACTTTGCCTTCTGGTGACGGCTTAGATTTTTAAGAGTTTGTTATAATTGTATATACTAGTGAGCTATGTGATCTAATTATGTTATTTTCATCACATAGTATTATTTACTACCGGTGCACTGTTTTTCATCTTATAATATATCTCTATATTTCTTCATCCCTAGATTGCCGGAGAGAAATCCCTGTCTCGCGATAAGGTCACCTTTTGTACTTTGTTTATGTTTTATTTGGATATGAGTATAATTTTAAATTGCTTTTTTGAAATAAAGTGATCATTCATTCATTATGTCAACTCGCTTCTTTTTGAATATTTTCAAAGCTTATCGTATTTTTGTTCGTTGTTGAGCTTTGCTCGTGTAAAAAAGCCATAAAATCTGCATTCATTTGTTTGTATAGTTTTGCATATTGCGGAACATCGGCTTATCTACAGCAATGCCACGCGTCCACTCGCTTAATTAAAAACTAAAACCCCTGCACACAGCGTGTTTTACCCATGTATTTATTTATAGACGTACAATTTATAATAATACCACCTACGGGTACTTACTTACTTTTACTTACTTACTTTTCTTCTATTGCTGTTTTTTCATGGAAAACTCAAAGGCCGCGAGGCCGATTCTGCAATCGGCCAATGTCTTTAAAGTCCAAATAATTTTCAATAAAAACAACATGTAGGCATTATCTATAAAACTTTTCCACATTATTCTACTTGGAGCAATAAAGATCCACTCGCTATCTTTTCAATGTCCTTTTTCTCAAAAGGGCCAAAATAATAATCACTAGGTACATCGTATAAAAAAAGTCTCTTTCTCCGTCCCTATGTATCAAAGCAACCGATTTTGATGCGGTTTTTTTAATAGATTGAGTGATTCAAGGGAATGGTTTATACGTATAATAAAAACGTGCAAAGCCGGGGCGGATCGCAAGTAAATTATAATCTAAAAAAGACAGGATTCCTTAGTTTTCCCAGCTTCTCGCGATAGTAAATGCAAGACGTGCTATGCAACCACTTGCGGGGCTTTTGCAAACGCTTAAATGTTTGTCTTGGAACTTAAAACGGCTCTCTCGTTATAAGGTAAGTATCTGAGTAACATGATGTTGAATACGGTTTAAAACAAGTAGAGATCTAGCCGTTTTGTCGAAATAAGGGCGATAATAATATTTATGGAGATCCTTGCGTGTGAAATTTCATTAATCTAATTGCTATAGTAAATATCTCTAGAGTACATACGCTAGACTTTTTTTGTTACTTTACATTGAGTCTTGTACGTGACGCATCGCAATGGATTCGACGGAAGGTCAGCATTCTAGTATATATAACCTAGGTATATAGGCTATTACAGCAGAGTCTGATGCCATTATATAGTCATAAAATACACCAAGGTATTTTATATATTTTATTTTTAATTTTATATATTGGTATCTAGTAGTTTTTATATTGCGTTCGAATTGCATTAAATATAGTATTTCATATAACAGATTTGAACTACGTAAACAAAATATATTTTCTTAAATGAAACAGACAAGAATTATGAACGTCAGTCATTGTAATGCTGGAGTTTTTATAAAGAAACATATAATAATTAGATTAAAACTTTAGCCGTGGATAAGGCGCTGCTGCTGCTCTTTAGAATATTGCGAAGTGACTCGTAGTTGTTCATTTTCTTTCAGCATCATTACAAAAAGTGCCATAATATCTTTACGTCACAACGCCGCGTCCGGTCCCCCGGTCCCTCTGCAAACAAAGATAATTTTATAGCTCTTGTGAAAAAGAGTTCTCTCGAAGGATGCTGTTAAGCCACCACCTTTGAAAGGTAATTCAACAGCATAACTACAAAGTTGATGAATTTGCGCAAGAAATATATTTAGTATATTTTCTTACAAAATATTTTTCTAACTTATAGTACCTAACTGAATATATTTTGCTTTATTTAAGGTGTAACTGTGTATTTAATACGATCAGATAGGGGAAATTATAATCAAGGGATAAAAAAACTAGTATATACAATTGAAACCATTGAGCTAACTGCAGACGGTTTCAAACACGTATTTAAATATTTTTCGGTACAATAATATAATATGTAATATATAATATGTAAAAATATTTCAAGTCAAAGTCAGGCATCTAGCCTGACTTTGACTTGAAATATTAATAATAAAAATTATTAACAAACTTTATTCCTAAAAATATTATCACTAAAACAGATATTTATTTTGTTTTCATTTAAAACCATAAAGCCTTGCTGACTGGCTTGAAAGGTCGGATCTAACTTTATCTTCAGGGCACAGGATAAATCATAAAATACCCTCGTAAACCGAGCACAGCCAGATCTATGGGCTTTTTATACTTACGCCCCATAATTATGTCCTTGCTTTCACACAGAGTGGTAGAAATTCCCCTTTCAATGTCATTCGTTTAACCTGCATGGTCATAAATAAAAAATCAATCATTCGTCCTTGTCTTACATAATAAGCGCGAAGACAAGTAAAAAATAAATTATTTTCAATAAAAAATAGTGTTAGTTAAGCTAGTTGATTATTTTTTTTGTTTTATAATAGAATTTTTTTTTTCGATATATACTTAGACAATTACAAAAACTAACAATGAACATTCAAAGTGACACAAATGAATAAGCATGTAATCTAGTTTCGCTTCTATGACTCAGTGCCGAAATAGGCTCAGCATGTGCTGAACGAGGGCCGCTCAGCGCTGTTTTTATCCAAAAACCTTAAAAATTTCTGAAAAAGAAGAGAGTTCTGCTACTGTGGTGCAGCGCCAGAAGGTTCGCCTCGTGCATCGACGAGGGTTCGATTCCCGCCTCAGGACAAAATAAATCGTAAACATTTATTTTGTCCTGAGGCGGGAATCGAACCATCTGTAGAAATTTGTTGAGACTGCATTGGGTGTAATCTATGCTGAAAAAAAAAATCATATTAAGTATAATCGTGCGCGTTGGCTAGCTGCCAATAAATTGCACGCGAAACGCTGAGCATAGCTACTAAATGTACTGTTTTAGTCTATTCAGCAACACAAATAAAGGTAATTAATTGCACATTATTAAGTAACCAGTACCCATAAAACAAGTTCTGCTTAGCTTAGGACTAGCTAGATGATGCTGTGTGAATTATCCAACATGTTTTTTTTTTATTTAGTTAAGGCGCTAACAAGAGATACCTACACTAGCTAATATAATTGCTCTTGGTGGTCACCAAACTATGTTTTCGTATCTCTTCCTATTACAGACAAAATAAAACTATATATGCATTAAAAAGCCTATGATAGATATAAAAAATTGGGGGTTGATTCATTAAGACATAGGAGATTCCTCGCCCAAACCGTGTAACGTCACAATGTGTTCTAAATACGGTTTTGTCCGATTCCGCGCCGCTGTCTTGTCTTATCTGTGTAACACGTGTGGATTTTTAATTGTGAATAAAGCCCCTGAACGTTTTCGTGATTCCTTGCAGCGCTAGTGTGCCTCTAGAAAAGCTCTTTTATTGCAAATAAAGATGCCGTTCACACAATAAGGGAGAAATAAAGTGCGCATAAAACTGAAAAAAAAATGCTCAAATAATAAACGAAGAAAGCGGTCTGGTTTTCCAGTGAGACACAGATGTAAAGTACGAAATAAGTAAAGATCCCCGCGATGATCAAAGTGCCAATCTAATTCCTATGAATATTAATACGTCGTGCTCCACCGCCTGTCCCACCATGCCAGAGATTTAATCTCACTTAATGGCGTTTTAATAAGAATGAAAAAGAAATTATTGCGACGAAGCAGAAAGAAACAAAACATCTTTATCCCCAATCTTATGACGCAGGGTGGGAAGCTATTACCCCATATTATCAAGCATAATCAGATTCTAGGGAAAAATAACACCGTCAAATTTCATAGCATTTTTCTGGGTGACAAGGATTGTAAAGAGCGGAAAAGAATAATAGCACCATTCTCTTAGTGGAATGGCTGCCATGCGTTCACTGGAATGAATTTTATAAAATTTGCATCGCTTTTGTGAATAAGTATCTTTTGCAGACCTACCTAAATATGTTGTTTGTTGGTTGATAAAACGTATGTTGCATTGTTGTGTGATTCGAGAAAGTTGAACAGAACTTTTAATGTAATTAAATTCGAACAATGTAGATATTATTTTATATTGCTTACGTGTCAGCCTCGACACATCTAATCAATTAGTCTATAATTTATTTGACCTTATACGAGTATAACACAATCCATCACCCATCGAGCCCATTATCTAAATGAAATGATAAGGGTGTTTCTTCAACAGTCATTAGTACTCCGCCAACAACACAATGGCGACGCCACCGTCGGTTCGACTTAACACATTCGTGAATGAAAATGAGAATATTTATATAGACCCGATTTCCAAGATCTTCGCTTTATTTGAAGCTATTTTCGGATACATCAGGCTCCCCTTGATTTCGAAGAGGAAGACTGTCTATTATTCCATTGCCGTGTTTTACTCCATCTGTTTGAACGCTACTCTGCTCTATCTAGTTATTTCCAATCCTCATGGAAATATGCTATTAGTTGTGAATCAAATGGTGCAGTATCTATTGTGCAGCATATTGAGCGTATTTTGCATTAAAAGGTTGCTTTTGTTCTACAAAACGCTGAACAAGTTTGATTCAGAAGTCGGTTATAGGCCTAAGGCACCTCGGTACAGCGTACAAAACCTGGTTCAGACGATTGTGACGATTGTCTTGATAACCATTTTAAACTTATTTTGCCGCGTATTTATGGTAAACTTAGTACCTCCAGTTTTTGTAGTGGTTTTCAATGTCGCTTGTGCTTTAGAAGTTGACTTTTACGGGCATCTTTTGAACCTTATTGTTCCAAGACTAAAGTTGATCAACTACTTCATAGAGTCAACGTTGTCGAGCTCTAGATCAGAGAGTACAACTCTCTTAAAAGAGTTTGTGCCTCTGACACAGACCAACAATACTGATAATAAGAAAATGTATAACATGAGAAAGCTGATGGATCTTTACCACATTATTGTAGACGCGTATGACTCTCTGATCGATGCTCTTAAATGGCAGGTAGGAGAGATTTTATAAGAATGTATAGTAATGATTTAAAAATTTTACAAGAGGCGCGGCAGGCGAAGCTTGCGGGTTCGATTCCCGCCTTGAGACAAATGTTTGTACGATCTACACATATTTCTTGTAATATTTGTGAGATGTGTAAATATTTATGTAAAAATTATTTATTCATGTAATTTTTTGTAATAAGTATGTCAAACATCTGCTTAGTTTAGGGCTAGATTATGTTTATTGTATTGTCCAGCATTATTTATAATTACCTACTTTTTTTCAGTTGCTGATTATGCTCGTAACGACGTTTTTATTAATATTAGGAATTCTATACGTTTTCTCATTGAGAATTATTAAAGGCGATAGTATGGTAAGCTAGAAATTCGTTATCTGTCACTTCACTCAAATTGATTAATTGCTCCACATAAGCACCTACAAAAACGCAGTATCAAACTTTATCTTCAGAACTTTTTTCAGAACCCTTTGGACGGTGTATTGCAGTTGTCAAGCGCAGTGATAATATTGATCCCAATGTTCTCACCCTGCATGTTCGGAGACAAGATCTACCATGAGGTGAAAAGACTGCGCGAACTCTTGGCTTGTAGACTCTATGAGAACAAGCTTGGTAAGAGCTTTACTGTCAATAAATTAGAGTCCACACTCGTTGATTGAACCGAGCTTCATATAAAATGTTTAAAGCAAATTTTATAAGCTTTCTTTGAAACTGTAGCAAAGTTTTAGTTATTTACCTAAATTCAGTTGTTTTAGATCTGTCATCCTAATTTTAAAACAATCAGTCTGATTGCGTCTACAAAATAAACTTCGTTTATTTGATAGTACAAAGTTTTAATTTAATCTAATTTTAGGTAAAACCAACAAAATCGCCACCATTAGTAAATTTTTAAACCATAAAATGTAAATTTTTAGCTTGGTGTCTAAAAACTCAATTAACATTTTACAAGTATGTAATTTAATTTTTAATGGCTGGTATGGTCTCTACGTTTTATGATAAGGTATAGTTTCGAGCAAGTTTGACAGGTTTCGGAGTCGATTTTGGCGAATGTTTTCCCGTTTTTCTATCAGTGTAATCGTGTATGTATCAGTGTACAGTTTTAAAGGAAGCTGGTAAAATTTGCGATGGCAAGTTTTTCATTGTAAATTTCTAACTTCTACAGTTTAGAAAAAAAAATATATTTTCAAAGTTGGGTTGGGACTGAAGTGAATGCACTGGACTCATTTCATTAGTACTAATTTTATTACTCGCTCGAGCCAATATATAATTAATTTTAATGATACGGTCAATATTCTTGCTTGTAGAATCAACCTAACAGCTACGATAATTAAATTCACAAACAGAAACAGAAAAGTATGGAGGTTATCCCTTATAAAACCGGGAACTTTTTATCGGATTAAAATATAAGTAAGAAGAAGATGAAATGGCCTTAGAACTTAATTGAATCCCTGGTTACTGGCCTAAAAATATCTTATTTCTTATCTGGGGTCAAAAGCAACAAAAGTTTGTCTTAATTTTTCCTTTCTCCAACATAATTTAGTAGAGTAAGTTAGGAAACTTAGTGCCAGGGTTAGCTTAATTTTTCAATTAAACTCGTCTGACCTGAAACTCGTTCTTAAAATTTTTATTTCAACTTCTAGTTTTTCATCTATTACTTCTCAGCATCGTTCGTAGAATATAGGTTAAACTATGCTAAGCTAAGGAAAAGAAGCTGGACTTGGAGGCGAAGTGAATAGTTTTGATAGAAAATAGTTAAAAATGCCAGAGCTGGCGTTATAAATTGTATGTTTAATTTATGATATTTTTTAGTTTCATATTTCTTATCTATAAGATAGATGATTTTATTAACAAATAGTATCCAGCCGCGGCTTCGTACCCTTTATATCTATGGAAACCTTTAATGGCTATTTATATTCCCATGATGGGAATTGATTAATGGGATATAAGATTATTTTGTTTAAAAAATAAATATGTCAAATATGTCTATTCAAAATTTCAGCTCGATCCGTTTGGTAGTTTTTGCGTGAAAGATCAACAAACATCCATACATTCATATAAACTTTTACGTTTATAATATTGGTAAGGATGGATATACCTTTCTTTATGTAATATAGTTTTTGTTATTAAGTTATATTTTTTGTTATTTACTCCGTGTTTTGGTCGCAAATTGCGAAAAATTTAAACAGCTTACAAATGACGACTAAGCCTCTAGTTATCCAGAAAATATAAACATGCATAAGGTTTCTTTTAAATTTTGCTATTCGCTAACGAACTACTTCAACACATGTCTTATGATTTCTCCCACAGACAAGTGCGGGCGCAGCATCGCTCGTGCACTCCTCGCCTTTACCGAAACCCGGGACCTGACGTTCCGGCTTCTCCGCATGTTGAACATCGACATCTCTCTGCCTTTCAAGTTTACAGCCTTGCTTATTACCTACCTTATTATCCTGCTGCAGTTTGAGAAAGTTATCAATCCTAACATTGGCATTGCTAACAATACAGCACAATAGAATAGAACCCACCGTCTCCTATTATAATAAAAGTAATTACTATGCACGTTGAAAATCCGGTTTGGTCCGCCCAGACAACCAAATTAGACTTTCCTTGTAGGCAACTAGACTGGTAGTCTATAAGGGATGAATTTTCCACTGATAGCCTGTTTTACTTTGGAGGGATTTTTTTCAATATGCAAAACTGTATATATTTGTTTTTATTTATACTATACCAAATTAGGGCTTTATCCACGTGAAAATTAAAGTTTTATTGCAGGCCAAGAAAAAAGCTTTTTTAAAATACCTGCCCTATACGTTCAGTAGTTTTGGCGTGAAGAGGTAAGAAACATCCATTCACCTATCTAAACTGTCACAATTATTATTTATTTGTATTATTATTATGATTGTCTTCTGTTTTTCTTCGGCGGGCCTCACGTTTGTCTTTCATTAGTGTGTAATAAATAAATAGTCAAGCTGCTGTTTTTGATTTATAGGTAAGTTATTAAATTTATATATTACTGCTCTTTATGTGAATAATAAAGTTTATGCTGATATCTACGAATTTTAATCTGTAACGGACTCTTGTACGTATTATAAAGTTATTACCGGAAACCGTAAATCCAATGAGTGGGGAATCTTATCCAAAGAAAATGGGAAAAGAAATGAAACCGGCTATATTATTAAGGACCCTAAAATTTGACACTTAAACGCTTAATGGTAACCCAGTCCGCATTGACTGAAGAACATTATTGAGATTGAAAACATAAAATACGAATAAAAGCAAACAAAACATTTAATACTGATTTGGAGTTTTCTGTGTTTACTTATTTTAACGACATAATATATTTTATGGGGTTATATTGTGGTCTTGAAAAATGCCAGGAAGTTCGGCTCTTTGTATTTTTTGGGAAATATTTCTGGAATTTTCCGGAAGGTTGCTGCGGAGGCGTTCTCGACGGATGGGAAATATCCGTTCTTTATTGCTACCTATACTAATTTGGCAGGCTGTTACAATATTATGCGGGTTTTAAAAATTTCCTAAGTAAAGAAAAATGGTGAGCAAGTCTTGAACCTTTCGTGTATCAAAGGCTTGCAAACCTGCGTTTTTGTTTCGAAACAATGTTTACAATTACTTAAGCATATTTTTTAATTCATGCGACGAAATGCTTTCAATCTATGGAGTGTACGTACAAACATGTGACGAATTTACTCTGTGGAAAATGTTCACTAGCCCAATATTACAGAGCCCTGACTAAAACCATAACTGAGGCTTGAAAATTACCTTGTATATTTTAGTATAGTGTAAGTAATTAAATGGTGGCTAAATTAGCGGTTAATATTATTCTAAGACACTTGAGAATCCAATTATAAAAAGTCATGAACATTCGTTTCAGTTTTAATAAAAATTCACGTTCCTCTATTGTTTCGCCCATCTTGAAATAAACAAAAAACATCTCGCTTTAATTATTCCAGACTATCCAGCGATCGTTAGATACTCGTAAGCACAGATTTATAAATATAGTACTGTCTCGTAAGAATGTGGATAGACTACTAACAAAATAAAAGCAGCTGCGACAGATCGAAACATTACGCGTAGACCAGTACCTTTACCACGAGTTTTAACATTACAATCGCCTGACTTTACTATAGTAGTTACGTAAATGCGCAGATAGCTTTTTTACGCGCATTTTTAGTACCCAACTAACCGCAAGAGGCGCTGTTCTAGTTTTCATACATTTTTTAACTACAGTCGCTAGCGAGTATAGTAATCAAAAACTCACGGAAGACGGGCAGATTTCAATATTAGCATCATCAGCAGTTTAATCTGAGTACTCGTAAAAAGCGTGGTATAAGCACCTCCGTAAGTCAGAGCATCAGTTGCAGCCACTACTATTGCACTCATTACTAACATAATTAGTCGTAGTTTATAGAAAATAGCTTTTGTTTTATATCCTCGACTATATTATTCCGGGAAGATTTCTACATGGTCCTTTGAGCCGGATGCGTTCATCAGCTACAGCCATTATAAATAACACTCATTATTATAGTATCATAAATAGGCGTAGTTTCATACAATACTAGAAGCGCCCCGCGGTTTCAACAGTGTAATTCCCGTTCCCGTGAAAATTCCGGGATAAAATATAGCCTGTGAGTTATTCCAGACTATAAACTATCTCTGTGCAAAATTCGTAACAAACATCAATACTTACAAACTTTCGCGTTTTTAATATTAGTAGGATATACCTTTTGTACCATACCTCTACACTTCACTTGCATATTATTACGTAAAAAAATCCGGAAAAGCTAGCCGCGATTCCTGCATGGTCCTTTATCATAATTAGTCCTACTTTTATATAAAATAGCTTTTATTCTATATACTTGAATTGTTTATCAGCATCCTGGGAAGAGCTAGCCGCGATTCTCACAGCCACAACAATTGCCCTTGTTAAATGAAATGAAGGCTTTATACCAACTTTATACCCAATTCTGCAATTTTGCGCATAAAATAATGAAGGTCCGGGATGGCCGGCGAGACCAATGTCAGATTGGTAATCCAATTATGGCCCTTGAGATTTGCGCTAAGCCGTGGGAAATTGGTCCAACTTAATTTGGTTAGTATCGGCACTGTGAATTAGGACACTTTTGACTATGTTGTTGGAATACTGAATTCAGACGAAATATTTAGCTTTCTAGGATTATTATATTTTGTCAGAGTTTGGGTGGATATTTCCGTTGACTGACTCTCGTTTTCTGTATAATAAAGTCCTCCTAGCATACATATAAAATGTGGTGAGTATGGTGCAAGTGTGAGCACAGATGCACTGGGGCCGAATTCAACTAATTTCAAATCAAAGGTCTCAATAGTGCCTTATTATCAAGAAGGCTGTGTCCGGCCGCTCCGGACACAGCCTTATAATCAGAATGTCAAATTAGTAGTTATAAAGGTTATCGTCACAGCTATGAATGAACCTCAAAAAGTTTGTGCTAGTCGAATACCAAAAACAGTTTAACACTGTCATTTTGACGGGACACTATTGAAATGGTGAAACGATTTATTTAGTAGAATTCGGGCCCTAGTACAATGTTTTGTACAGACTACTATACTATACTAGCAACAATCTAAACTGCTACAGCATTACTTAAAGAATGGTACCTTACTAACATCGACCACGATATATTTTACAACCAACTTCAAAAAAGAAAAAGTTTTCAATTCGACTGTTCTTTTTCTCATTTTTTTAATTTGTGTTCTGTGATAAGATAACTGATGCATTATTAGCAAAACCATGGTTAAAATTGGAAAGGAAGTTTATTAAGTACAACTGTGGATACGCTGTTTGTTACAAGAAGGATTGCAATCAATAATTATTTTCTGGGTGGATCTATTTTAATGTTTTTTTAACTGAAAGCGGTTCTTAAAGTTTTTTTTAAGCTTTTCAAGTAGTTATGTTTTAAGTCGATCAAAATTAAACGTGTCGTTTTGGGCTATCCTTAATAATCTAGATTGATCCCTAAGTGATCGAGGTTACTAGTTGTTTTTGATGTATCGGTTGTTGTTCGTAAAACATCAAATTATTATGAACTAAACTAAATAAAATTATTATAATGATTCTATTTTCTAAGATGTACCCTACAGGAAGAAGATAAAAGCTTGTCGTTCACTTTGTTTCATCATGACAATCTAATTTCCGCGACAGTAAATAATATTTCGACAATATTTCAGCGCATTCATTTTTCAAAAGGGCCTTACGAAATTAAGGTGGAGTAACTCCATTTTTCACGGTGTACAGGTGTACGTCTATTAGATAAAAAGTTGAATGATGTCGGCAGATTGTTGGGAGAATGCGAACGTTTCTTATAACGAAGACGAATGGCTTTCTTCGCTGACCGATGTGTAGGTACGGAAATCAAACAAAAAATCTGTGTAAGCAATTTCTGAGCAAACTCTTGTATTACGGTCTTATATCTTGTATTCAACGGCAAGCCGTGTTACCATTTGCGAATGTTTTTCTTCTGATTTCGGATCGTATATTTTGCGAGAAATGTTGAATTTCATTGTGATACGGAAGCTTGGCAGAAAAGATAACATCAATTCTTAAGAAAACAACATAGAATAACTTTGACAAATTTATTCATCACTAGCTGCGCCCCGCGGCTTCACCCGGATGAAAATTAATGTAGTCCTAAAACTATTTCTTTATATTTTATAAACTTTAGCCCGATCCGTTTAGTATAAATGGCGTGAAGAGAGAGTACATCCATCCGTCCATCCATAGTATGATTATTGGTACGTATATCCTATCTTTTTTACGAACAAAAGAAATAAAAATGCCGAATAGAAATTGATACATCCAATTTAAAAAAATAGAACTAACTGCAGACGGTTAAAATAGTCTAGAGGTAGCTCAACTGATCTATCCGTTGTAATGGTCCCAAGATGATATGAATTGCCCCGCTATCCAATGCTGATGCGCTTCGCCAGATAACTTACTACTATTGTAAGTTATTAAAACTAGTACCTATTTACAATTGAAACAACTGAGCTAACAGCAAACGGTTGCGGTTGCGTTGAAGAGTAATTTAACCTTATTTCTACTGCAGTAACAAATGACTAGTTATATAGTTTCCTCTGGTTTCCCCAGAGTTTTGTAAAAACACCATAAAGCTGACTGCTACGCTACGAGGCTACGAGTCTCGTAGGCCTCTACGCCGTAGAGTTCGTAGCACATCCGTAGCCACCGTAGCACAAGTGATTTACAAGCACTAAAAATGACAAGCCGTATTTCGCAAGCCTAAAAACTGAATAGAATCATGTAAAGGGGGCTTTAGATTAGATTTTAGACTTTTTGATTACAACGAATAGATGAAAAAGGCCTTATGAAAAAAATGGTTCTAAATTCGACTGCATATTTTTTCAATTTGTTTTACATTGTAATTATTTCGATGTGATCCAATTTTGATCAAAATATTTTAAAGCAGAAAGCTGTTGCTTTTCTTGTATTCCTATATAAATTTGATTAAAACTGATGCGTAGTTTTGAGTTATCCTTAATAATGCGTGAAATTTGAACTCTGTTATTTCTTTTGAAAAAATACGTAAAATTATTGCACGTCCAAATGATTCAACAGTTATCATAACCGTGTGAACACGCTCCGTCTGTACATAAAGAGAATACGATATAAAGGAAATTGAGCAAGAATTCACCGGTGTAAATCCACCTTAAAGCGTCACACGTCAAATGTCAGTTCTACACAATGCACCTACACAATATATACTTCGGTATATGGTGGAAATAAAAATGTAAGCGGCTGAACAAAGGAACACTTGGTGGACGTGTTGTGGTGAGACTTCTTTTGTGCTGAGCTAGCGTGCGGTCTTATAATTTCGACGGATTTATTTCTCTTTGGCACGCACTTTTTACACCTTTCGCTGAGTATTGTACTTCCTTAAAGTGTAAGATTACTTTCAAGGTAAGATATAAAGATATTTTCCAGAAAAGTTACAGTGTAGAACAAGTTTTAAACTTACGCGATCAGAACACATTATTAAATATATTTATGTACGAGTATTTATCGCGTTTAATTACCTTTTTTTTCCCGACGTTTCGACAGGTTTAAAATCAAATCAAAGAAGTTTATTTGTAACTTACTTAAACTTATGAATTATTAGTTACAAGGAAATTAAAACTAATAAGTTACACACTGCCGTGGTCACGGGATGACAACAGCAAATAAACGCGATAAATACCCATCCATAAATATATATTTAATAATGTGTAGAACAAGGTCTTTCCAGTTTAGGTACAGTATAGTTCAATTATTTGTTAGCGTCAGGACCCCTGGACCAAGTGCGATATTTTATATTTGGAAACTATCAAATTCCAATACCTTTTCAATACTATTTGATACCTCAGTTAAATTATTTAGTACCTCGATGAGCTGTGAAATAATTTAAAAAGAAAGTGGTCAGACATTCTGACGTCAGGTTGTCTGGACCACATCTTTTTCACATAGTTAGAGGCAGTAAAACTTGAAAAATCCTTTGTAAATATTTAATACCTTTTTAATACCTTCCAATACCTCTTTATTTCAAACATTTAAGCGTCGCAGAAAAAAGTTACGGATGAATATTAAATTTTGCAGGAAGGTTGTTCGATACATATCTAATTTACCGCAGACATAACACTAATCTTGTGAATGCGTAAGTTTGAATGTCGAGATGTAAATATGTGTGGATGGATGGATGGATGTTTGTTAACTCTTCATGACTATGGATAGGACTGGATGAAGTAAAAAGTAACTTTTTATGAAATTCTGATGAATGAAATTTCATTGTATCTTACGAATAAGGTTACAGTTGCAAAACAACAACTTTCAAGGAGACGGTTTTTTCTTATTATTTGGAAAAGTTGCGGCCAAATTCTGATAGACAACCTGGTAGATACATAATATAAACAACAAAATAAACATAAAAATTTGGTTTTAAGCACAAAACTATGCGGCTGTCCCAAACCAAAGCCAGTAAGAGCCATTGTGAAAAAATTACAGATGAAGCGAATCAAAATTTTTTACCTGCTTCTTCAATAGTAATATAAATTTGATGAACTATTTGTTCGTGATTATTTGGTAATGTTTTTTTTTCAAATAGAGAGTATTAAAATCGAAAAACTGTAGCACATACACGTTTTATGAGACTTACTTCATAAATATTTTCAGACGATTAATCAAGACACAAAATCAAAAACCTAGTATAGTCTCTTAATAGGCTTTAAAGTTGGAAGCTTGGAATAGTTTATAGTGTTCGTCACTAAAAACCAAGTTTTTAAAAGTTTTACTCAAATTTGGCTGACCTGACTTAGCTTGATTTGACATAAAATAATAAGTAAATGGTACAAAAAAATATCAAAAAAGACATTTATTAAAAACTTAGTAATAGCCAATCCCACATTGAAAAACCTAGTAAGTAGTAATTTCAAACTCAAACACTATGAATGAAATGTTAATGGAAATGTTACATGCTAGGATTTTGATTTTGTTTCGCAATGTAGCAAGTGGAGTTACTAGGATTAGTGGGTCACGTCACTTTGATTCTAAATAAGATGAAATACGGGTGTTTTTTCATAAAACGTGGCTCAAAATTCAAGAAACGGATGACGATAAAAGCGGTTACAAAAAAAATGGCTCTTACTAGGTTTTGGTTTGGGAGAGCCGTATGAACGGGCTAATCTTAGACCAATAGTAACGAAGAGCCGCTATAAACATCTCAAGAGACTCGCTAAATAGAGAGTAAGTTGGGTCAAGGGCCAGATCCAAAAAGGGGTTCTCCTGGACTCGGCGCGTATTGTCAGGAAGTTCCTCTGTCTGCAACTCTAGTCACCAGCTGCTTCAGCCTAGCTTCGCGGCCGGTGATCCACCGTTTTGATATATTTTTTTTCTGTTGAACAGTTTTATAATATAAATAAATAAATAAAAAGCGCTTTACTCCGATATCACATATCACAACAATTTCTCATAACAATTTGCAAGACATATAATAAAGAACTCCTTTTACATTGCTTAAACCTACGATTGAATTAATGAGTGCTTTCTCGTTAAAAGCAAAGCTTCCAGTAAGGTAAGTATTTTAATATGCGTTTTATTTCAGGTAAAACGCTTCTATCAAGTCAGTCACAAGAAAATAATTAAATATTAGTTTGTCATGCATTAAATAAAAATATTCATTCGTAGTCATCGTGTTTCTTGCTGTCAGTTTATTTAATTGTGATATGGAGCTGGTGTATGCCTCCTCCAAGGATCTCCAATTCTCTCTATCTCTAGCTTTGCGCGTCCATATTTTCCCAGCTATTTAGTTTTATAATATATATATTTTTATAATTACTACCTGCATCCCGCGACTTTGCCTGCGTGTACGCTTATTTGTGAAATAGAGAACAATATGTGTCAAAAACAGAATAAAGAATAAGACATGTTTTATTATTAACATAAAGTTTTACTTTCATCATGTTTTCAGTGAATCTGTAAACAAGGTAATGTTTTTGTCATCAATTTTAAAATTTTATTGCACAAACCCCAGTTTTTAAAGAAAAAAATTCGTAAGAAAAAATACGTGATATTAAATAAACTATGAAATTTAGAATTTGAAACAATTTCAGAAACCATTAGATGTAGACTGAATATTGACATAGGTACATGTTCCAGCGATTTCTAAAATTCAATCAACAACGCGGGTCTTCCTGTAGTGCTGTTTTGTGAAGTCAAACATTTTCACACAAAATATTTGATTATCGCTTATATTTTGTACTTTTTCTTTCTTTTGGCGTTTTTTTTCTTTTTATCGCCTTTTAAATCACTATTACCGGTTTTCGGTTGTCCCGAAATAGAATCAGAGTGTTTCACAATAAATTTATCTCTTGTCTTCTCCGTCTCCTTGAAAGTTGTTGTTTTGCAACTGTAACCTTATTCGTAGGATACGACAAAATTTCAGTCATCAGTAACTTTTACCTTCATCCAGTCCTATCCATTGTCGTGAAGAGTTAACAAACAATAACACAAACTACATTGGGACAGCCGCATAGTTTTGTGCTTAAAACCAAATTTTTATGTTTATTTGTAAGAAGGATAATATGTATCTACCAGGTTGCCTATCAGAATTTGACCGGAAATAATCCAAATAATAAGAAAAAACCGTCTCCTTGAAAGTTGTTGTTTTGCAACTGTAACCTTATTCGTAAGATACAATGAAATTTCATTCATCAGAATTTCATAAAAAGTTACTTTTTACTTCATCCAGTCCTATCCATATTCATGAAGAGTTAACAAACATCCATCCATCCATCCACACATATTTACATCTCGACATTCAAACTTACGCATTCACAAGATTAGTGTTATGTCTGCGGTAAATTAGATATGTATCGAACAACCTTCCTGCAAAATTTAATATTCATCCGTAACTTTTTTCTGCGACGCTTAAATGTTTGAAATAAAGAGGTATTGGAAGGTATTAAAAAGGTATTAAATATTTACAAAGGATTTTTCAAGTTTTACTGTCTCTAACTATGTGAAAAAGATGTGGTCCAGACAACCTGACGTCAGAATGTCTGACCACTTTCTTTTCAAATTATTTCACAGCTCATCGAGGTACTAAATAATTTAACTGAGGTATCAAATAGTATTGAAAAGGTATTGGAATTTGATAGTTTCCAAATATAAAATATCGCACTTGGTCCAGGGGTCCTGACGCTAACAATTATTTCCTATTTAAGACGGTCTAATTTTGCAGAAATGTAGTCCATTCTGTGGTGGTACGGCCCTGGTGTGATCGTCAAATAATTATTTAAGTGTATACCGAGAGTTGTCTAGGCTTTTTCAAGAACTTTGCGACGTTGAAGAGATCTGATTGTGTCTGTAAATTCGTTACGTTTTAAGTAGCGTTTGTAAAAACGCGCCAGTACATAAGCAGATGGACATAGAACACTCACTTAACCATTCCACAGAGCTTACTTTATGTAGTGATCGCCTGTATTCTCCTTAGAGTTGTAGAATAATAAGGTCGTAATTACACTGTGACACAGTGGGCACAGGTAATTTCCGTGCAAGATTGTGAGTTAGACTCCCGGTACAAATGTTTGTATAATCTGTCGGCATTTTTTCCGGATGTGGGTGTATAACTTTTAACCATCTATATCAGTTATCGAGTATGCGTAACAAAAGCTCTGTTTGCTTTGGTACCGGACGATGCATATGAGAATATGCAGAATAATATATAGACAGACTCTGTACCATTTATCGCAATCTTATTGTTTTAATCGCGATGAATTACGTGGTGGACCTCAAATCTTGCCATCAAATACAAGATAAGGTTAGATCGTCTGTTCTTGTAATCAATTTTGTTAAATTGTGCTTCTGTCATGTTTAATTTGTCAATAGTTCAAGTCTGCCTACTATAAATGAACCATTGATTCATCAATTATTATTTATATTATTAATTATTATGATTTATCTAGTACCAATAACAAAAACTTTTCTTAGCTTGGATTTAGATGATGCTGTGTAGATTTTCCAGCATTATTTAATTACTTAACTTGAGAGATAACAGTTTGCTTGAGTCACAAAACAGTCCCTGCTTCAGCATGAGCTGTTTATTTTCTCATAACTAGTTCTTGGTACTGAAGAAATAAAATAGGTATTATCTGCAGGCTCCTTTTAGTAAATCACTATATAGTACCTATTAGCTTCGCAGGTTTGCAAATCGAACTATCTTGGCGCCCGATGTCGCATGCTTCCGACATTCAATTAATGTGCCGTGTACCATTCGTGGTGCATTGATTGCGTCTTGACATATCAGATTATAGAGTGAAGAACACAATCTATTTGTAACATAATAATATTCCATTTATAACATAATCCAATCCATGAATCATTTTACATGAATCACTTTATGAAATTAAAATGTACCTTATTAATTACCAAGTCAGCTATTCAGTTTTTTTACGATTCAATTTTTTGTTAAAGTTTTATGATATTTTACGTTTGTCAGTTAATGTTTAAAGAACTTTATTTATTTCTTATAAAGACAATTACGTCACGAATTTGTTCAAAAATACGAGTCAAAAAGGTACGTAACGAGTACAATTTGTACAAAACGGAAATGTAGGTAAGTTTTGTACAGTACAATTTAGCTAACTACGCAAACGTGACTGAATCAAGTTCGCTTAGTTTGCTTAATTCTACAAATAAACCAGCATAGTGGCTAGCGATTGCGAGACTTTTTTGTTGGTTCAAATGCGTGAAATCTATATAATATTATCGATAATTATGTATGAAATAGCCAATTTACTCAACATTTAATTATGGATTCCTTGTTCAAAATAGGGTTAAGTGTGAAACAAAAATAATATGTACTTATTTCAGAAGCCGTTACTAGAAGACTTTTTAAATTTTACATTAATAAATTTTCCTGAAAAAGTAACGATCCTATTATATTTTTAGGTTCTACGCAGGAGAAGTCGCGGGGTAGCGCTAGTATATCATAAATATGTAAATGTGTATTTCTATTTGAGATCAAACAGAGAGAGAGAGAAAGAGAGTGCAATTATGAGGAGATGTGACTGTGTATTTTTCATTATTAATTTTCTCATTTATTGATTACTTTTATGATTTAGTGTTATGTCTTGGGGACGCTTCCGACTGGTATTGACATGGATCAATTGAGCTACCTTTAGACTGTTTGCAACCGTCTGCAGTTAGCTCAATGGTTTCAATTGTAAATACTAGTTGTAATTTTTCTATTCCTTGCTTGTAATATTCGTTGTTAATATTGATTTAAGAATTTCAGTTTAATTAAGTTCAATATTTTTAAAAGTGACATGTTTTCTATTTAGGTAATAAAGGTGATTGTGATTATATAAGTACGCTATCGCATTAGGTATACCTGTAATGGTAGCTGTACAATGTTTTTAAATAAATAAATAATCAGCAGTGGGTACAAAACAGCTGATATTGATCAAAGGGAATCGATAATGGTATGCAATAATACCATGATTAATTTCATGTTCTGCAGGCGATGTGACATTATTGCATTGGCAGACACGAATCGGACATGCTCGCTAATTACTAAAATGCATAAATAATATGCAGAATTGGAATAGGCTTAATTATGGAACACCTGCCAAGTATGTTATTATGGATAAAACCCTGAATATTATTAATGTTTTGAATATTATAATATGCATTTTAATATAGTACCTACCTATCATCGACATTAATTCTGGGAGTACATATACAGATTTCGGAGACAGGTATAAAAAATATTTTTTTTGTCAAGTGGTTATTTATTGTTTTCATGTTTTTTTTAGTTTTACAAACAAATATATTATTATATATATATCTACTAGACTGATCGTTCTTTTCGTTTCAGACGTACAGATTATTTTCATTTAAAGACTTTTGGTTCAAGGTCATCTTAGGATATTATTCAATTCTAATAAATGTTATATATATTTATCTTAATAAAGTGTTCTGAAACCAACTTCAACTCGAAAACTAAAATTAACAAGGTCAAGGTTTCTTATCTTTATTCAACTTTAAAAAAGATTCAAGTGAACGAAACCAAGCCATCACTTAGATTTCTAGTTGTACTTATTTTCAATGTATCCAACCTAAAATTTGGACAAGTTTTACATCCAGAGAAACACTGTTTTTATTTCCTGGTCTCCATTAAAGTGTGTAGATTCAGATTGAATAAAACAGGCTATTAGCTTGTAACAACGCAGCAGCGGTTTACGATTGTGGGTAATAGGTACGCACAGACCAAATGTGCGCGACCTGAGCATTCGAAAGACCATCAAGTCATTTTACGATCACGAGGTAAAAGAAGCCTGTATCACTTCACACTATCACAAGCAAAAACATACGACGATCATTGACCTCCTTTTTCAACCGACTTAAAGAAAAAAAAAGTAGGAGTCTCTCAATTCAACTGTACAATTTTAATCTAGTCCTCATGTAATTTTGATTGATCAAGATTTTATCAGTAGTTTTTGGGTCTTCTTTGATCTTTAAAAATGTATGTATGTATAATGTATATATTTTATAAAATGTATTTTAAAGAGAGTATTACCTTATTTATCCAGAAAGAGGCCAGGTGTGATGACGGTCTGCGAAAGACTGCTGGCACATGCTGGATGCGGCAAGCTGAAGTCAGGGCGTTATGGATATGACATAGACCTATTATGCCCATATGTGGACTGATATAGGTTGGTAATGAAATGGTATCGACGCCTCTAACTAGATAATACCGACTAGCATAGAACATTTCCCAAACAAAGTGATGATAGCAACTCCTACCGTGAAACCTACAGCCTACCTTAGCCTTTACATAGTAGGTCTCATTAGGCTGTGAAACATCACCCATGTCCACCTATATTTCCGCTGTGCCGACTCCGCTTTCAAGCTTCGTTTCCCTCTATTATCCTGAGAACAGACAGTAAATCTCGCCGTAAATGCTTACCTTATCACGTGCTAGTAGCGTTCTTTTTATAGCACGTTAAACCTTATGAAACTTTATGGTATGGGTCTACTTTCTGTCTCATGTAAGGTTTAAGTATGTAGCTATGTCCACACTGTGCATTTTCATCTTCATCTTTGAAGCTTTCAATAATTGAATGCGTTAATGAACGCAACACCATACTTCAGTAGTAGTTTGTACTGTATTTTGGAAACATGTGCGATGAGAATAAATGTGAATAACAGCGCGCGCTTCGCTTTCAACTCTCATCTCGCATGCGCTAAGGGAATGCCTCACGTGCGCTGCTGACTGCGTTATGATGCATGCCCTTAATGAACAAAAAAGGCACAGTGTGGACATAGCTAATGGTGGTCTGTTGGATGTGATGTTGTGGTCTTCAATAACTTTATTATATCTTTAGGCTTAATAAGTACTAAGACAAGCCAATTTTTTTAATTAAAATTATTTATTTATTCTCCGGATTCAATTCCGCAAACAAACCTGTATGTTATTTCTAGCCTATTAGTGAATGTACCACTCATTCGTCTTAACCCTGGAACCCTACACCTATTTTACCTAGCTGATTTTGCTACATGGGGTGCTGGAGAACCCCAAAGTTTAAGCGCGTATATATTATTAAACAAAAGCAGTAATTTAAACTTTTTATTTTTTGTTGTAGATTTTAGGTCCTAAGATCACAAATCAACTTAAAAATATAGTTATTCTAATTAATTTGAGCACTTTTGGCAAACCTTGATTCGATCTTCCAAGAAAATTGGAATTTCATACTTGTTGTACTTGGTCTTGGACTTAAGGTCTTTATTTATGTTACAGAAACCTCAAATTCCCTGGGTGTGGTGTCCCATGGTAGCACTTTGATCCTGCATAGGTTTTATTAGGATCCCGATAAAGGTTTCTTTTGTATCCCTCCTCAAACATTGCTTTTGGAGGCGTTCTTCCAAATGTTGGTTGACGAGCTTATTTCCCAATTTCTTCAAATAAGAGCGCCGAAATTTTTTGTCCGCTAATTATTTATCTTTGAACATTTAAAAATATCCCAGGATTTTATTTCAACACCATTGAAAAACCCATAAAAAATGCTTATATGTTACTAATGCTCTGCTAGCAGCCATCTACAAACAAATTGATCAAAATATTAGTAAAATCTAAAAAATATCTTCGATAGTGTGTTAATTGCATCCTGAAAGTACTTCGTGATTCAACATTAATTAAAAAAAATAAAACAATGACAGAATCATTAAAAAAACATAGTATAAATGAATAAATAATGCCTACGATTTTCCTACTCTGGGGTGCCAGGGCACACAACAACACACGTGCACACGTGTTCACTGTAAAGTTTTTGCCACGTTAGTGACCAATCTGTAGCACGACAATCTGTAGCATGACGACTCTAAAGTAAATTACACGGCAGCATAAACCTCTCCGTTTAAAATGAATAAAGATATTTAAAAAGTAAACACTGTTGGGGTGCTCCAGCACCCCTAGTAGTGTTCTCGGGTTAATCACTATCACTACATAGTATAAAACAAAGTCGCTTCTTCTGTCCCTATATCCTTTTGAATGCTTAAATTTTTAAAACTACGCAACGGATTTTGATGCGGTTTTTTTTTAATAGATAGAGTGATTCAAGAGGAAGGTTTATACATATAACAAAACCGTGCGAAGCCGGGGTGGGTCGCTAGTTAATTATAAGTTTTGTTTCCTATATTTATTGTGTTTTAGTATACTAAAACCACAGATTTTCTCTATTTCCTCTTTCATACGCTTGTTGTCTTTTATTGGCTGGTTTTTCATCTATCTATACTTATAATAAAACTGTAACAGGTCCAATTCTGTACATTGAATATATTTTGAAAATTTTTTTTGGAGGGCACTCTATTATCGATACTCAAGCCAAAACTGCATTTTTTTTCATTCATGTCTGTCTGTCTGTCTGTCTGTCTGTCTGTCTGTCTGTATCGTAAACGCGCATCACGCCGAAACTACTTGATGGATTGAAATGAAACTCGGCATGATTATAGGTCATACTACGAGGAAGGACATAGGATACTTTTTATCCCGGAATTCAGTAAGGTTCTCATGGGAGAGGGTATGAAAGTAAAATTCTTTTACCGCGCATTACGCCGAAACTGCTGAATGAGTTGGAATAAAACTCGGGACGATTTGAGTTCATAGTACAAGGAAGGACATGGAATACTTTTTATCCTGGAATTCGGTAAGGTTCCCCTGGGAGAGAGGGTGAAAGAAAAATTCTTTAACCACGCATCACGACGGAAATGAATGAATTCGAATGGAACTCGGGACAATTGGACATGGGATACATTTTACCCCAGAATTCAGTTTAGTTCCCCTGGGCTATACGGGTTTTCAAAAATTCTCACAGCATCACTGAACGACGCGTGTGTACGCGTCGTTCAGATGCTGTGAGAAATTTTTGAAAACCCGTATAGCCCAGGGGAACTAAACTGAATTGAACTGATAAACGCGTAAGTTTGTAAGTATGAATGGATAGATGGATGGATAGATTGATAGATGGATGGATGTTTGTCACTCTTTCACGTAAAAGCTGCTGAACGGATCTGGATGAAATTTAGCACAGAGATAGATTATAAGCTGGAATAACACATAGGCTTTATTTTATCCCGAAAATCCCACGAAAAAGGGAAAAACGCAAGTAAAATAGCGAGTACTCGAAATACTAATCATGCGCAGACGAAGTCGCGGGCACCAGCTAGTCTATACTTATAATAAAACTGTAACAGGTCCAATTCTGTACATTGAATATATTTTGAAAATTTTTTTTGGAGGGCACTCTATTATCGATACTCAAGCCAAAACTGCATTTTTTTTCATTCATGTCTGTCTGTCTGTCTGTCTGTCTGTCTGTCTGTCTGTATCGTAAACGCGCATCACGCCGAAACTACTTGATGGATTGAAATGAAACTCGGCATGATTATAGGTCATACTACGAGGAAGGACATAGGATACTTTTTATCCCGGAATTCAGTAAGGTTCTCATGGGAGAGGGTATGAAAGTAAAATTCTTTTACCGCGCATTACGCCGAAACTGCTGAATGAGTTGGAATAAAACTCGGGACGATTTGAGTTCATAGTACAAGGAAGGACATGGAATACTTTTTATCCTGGAATTCGGTAAGGTTCCCCTGGGAGAGAGGGTGAAAGAAAAATTCTTTAACCACGCATCACGACGGAAATGAATGAATTCGAATGGAACTCGGGACAATTGGACATGGGATACATTTTACCCCAGAATTCAGTTTGGTTCCCCTGGGCTATACGGGTTTTCAAAAATTCTCACAGCATCACTGAACGACGCGTGTGTACGCGTCGTTCAGATGCTGTGAGAAATTTTTGAAAACCCGTATAGCCCAGGGGAACTAAACTGAATTGAACTGATAAACGCGTAAGTTTGTAAGTATGAATGGATAGATGGATGGATAGATTGATAGATGGATGGATGTTTGTCACTCTTTCACGTAAAAGCTGCTGAACGGATCTGGATGAAATTTAGCACAGAGATAGATTATAAGCTGGAATAACACATAGGCTTTATTTTATCCCGAAAATCCCACGAAAAAGGGAAAAACGCAAGTAAAATAGCGAGTACTCGAAATACTAATCATGCGCAGACGAAGTCGCGGGCACCAGCTAGTCTATACTTATAATAAAACTGTAACAGGTCCAATTCTGTACATTGAATATATTTTGAAAATTTTTTTTGGAGGGCACTCTATTATCGATACTCAAGCCAAAACTGCATTTTTTTTCATTCATGTCTGTCTGTCTGTCTGTCTGTCTGTCTGTCTGTCTGTATCGTAAACGCGCATCACGCCGAAACTACTTGATGGATTGAAATGAAACTCGGCATGATTATAGGTCATACTACGAGGAAGGACATAGGATACTTTTTATCCCGGAATTCAGTAAGGTTCTCATGGGAGAGGGTATGAAAGTAAAATTCTTTTACCGCGCATTACGCCGAAACTGCTGAATGAGTTGGAATAAAACTCGGGACGATTTGAGTTCATAGTACAAGGAAGGACATGGAATACTTTTTATCCTGGAATTCGGTAAGGTTCCCCTGGGAGAGAGGGTGAAAGAAAAATTCTTTAACCACGCATCACGACGGAAATGAATGAATTCGAATGGAACTCGGGACAATTGGACATGGGATACATTTTACCCCAGAATTCAGTTTGGTTCCCCTGGGCTATACGGGTTTTCAAAAATTCTCACAGCATCACTGAACGACGCGTGTGTACGCGTCGTTCAGATGCTGTGAGAAATTTTTGAAAACCCGTATAGCCCAGGGGAACTAAACTGAATTGAACTGATAAACGCGTAAGTTTGTAAGTATGAATGGATAGATGGATGGATAGATTGATAGATGGATGGATGTTTGTCACTCTTTCACGTAAAAGCTGCTGAACGGATCTGGATGAAATTTAGCACAGAGATAGATTATAAGCTGGAATAACACATAGGCTTTATTTTATCCCGAAAATCCCACGAAAAAGGGAAAAACGCAAGTAAAATAGCGAGTACTCGAAATACTAATCATGCGCAGACGAAGTCGCGGGCACCAGCTAGTTACAAATAAAAACATAATATAATGAGCCAATGATAGGAAAAAGTAGTATGCGTCTCACGAATACCTCTAAATTGACATGATATCCTCCATGACCTCATCTACTCCGAATCTATACTTATAATAAAACTGTAACAGGTCCAATTCTGTACATTGAAGATATTTTGAAATTTTTTTTTGGAGGGCACTCTATTATCCATACTCATGCCAAAACTGTAATTTTTTTCATTCATGTCTGTCTGTCTGTCTGTCTGTCTGTCTGTCTGTCTGTCTGTATCGTAAACGCGCATCACGCCGAAACTACTTGATGGATTGAAATGAAACTCGGCATGATTATAGGTCATACTACGAGGAAGGACATAGGATACTTTTTATCCCGGAATTCAGTAAGGTTCCCATGGGAGAGGGTATGAAAATAAAATTCCTTTACCGCGCATCACGCCGAAACTGCTGAATGAGTTGGAATGAAACTCGGGACTATTTGAGTTCATAGTACAAGGAAGGACATGGAATACTTTTTATCCCGAAATTCGGTAAGGTTCCCCTGGGAGAGAGGATGAAAGAAGAAATCTTTAACCATGCATCACGACGGAATTGAATGAATTCGAATGGAACTCGGGACGATTGGACATGGATACATTTTATCCCGGAATTCAGTTTGGTTCCCCTGGGGTATACGGGTTTTCAAAAATTTCTCACAGCATCTGAACGACGCGTGTGTACGCGTCGTTCAGATGCTGAGAGAAATTTTTGAAAACCCGTATAGACCAGGGGAACCAAACTGAATTGAACTGATAAACGTGAAAGTTTGTAAGTATGAATGGATAGATGGATGGATAAATTGATACGCAAAAACTGCTGAACGGATCTGGATGAAATTTGGCACAGATATAGATTATTATAAGCTGGAATAAGAAATAGGCTTTATTTTATCCCGAAAATCCCACGGGAAAGGGAATTACGCAAGTAAAATCGCGAGTACTCCAAATACTAATCATGCGCAGACGAAGTCGCGGGCACCAGCTAGTCAGCATATAATACTCTAGAAATAAAAAGATTCTGCACTAGATAAAAATACGTCAACAAGGCAAATAACACCATTCAAATAGCACCATAGAAGAAATGTTTTGAAATGAATTGTAACAATTATTCGGTCAAAATACGAAGGAGAATGTGGTTTTAAATAGAGACAGAAAATCTCTTGCCTATCAGGAAATTCAATAGTGCTTACAATCGATGGATTGCGAAAATTGTTCTGCCCTCAGTCGCTGGTGAATTATAGACTCCATTCACCAGGTAATGTTCCTGTAATCAACCGCGTTCGATTGCTCCGGCATTCTGCTAAATTGTTAATTTAGTTAAAAGCACCCGTTTCGAGATGATTTTCGGAAGAATGGTGATGCATAAAACATTTGAGCGATCAATAATCGAACGATTTTTATGTAGGTGTACCACTGACCTGTATCTATACAAGTACAGGTGTACACACTTTGTGTATATTGTACCTTATACTACGTATTTAGAAAATATGAGTGATTGAATACAAATTTTATTTTTGAGTTTTTGGACAAATTGAAAATTAGAAATTTATATTTTATTGTTTTATCTTTTTTCAGTTAAAAATGTTACAGTCTACTATATTTCCAAATATTGATTTTGCTATAAATCGTTTTTCATTTTAAATCTCTTTCTTCTAAAGTTTAGAAAAAAAGAAATTATAACTATGCTACTTAGTTTTGCAGGCCAGTATAGTTAACTTATTCTAATCTGGGTATCATTCGTAAATACGTTTCGTGGAATATAGGATTTTAATCATCCCATACCGAAAGACAGAGGAGCGAGTAATAATCTTATTCATAGTGGAAGGGTAAGTCATCTGTTATAGATGGGGCTTCAGATCCGCCTTTGTGATCCTCGACTGTATTTTATGGTTGGAATTTGGCCCAATCTCTATTTCAAGGAAGCAAAAATTTGTAAAAATGTGATGTGCTCATTAAAAGAGTTATATTTCTTGTGTTAATAGAAAAATTGATTTGGACGTAAGCCGAATTCCTTTAAAATTTAATCGACATGAGCCCGAAACGGTTCGTCAACGAAAAGGATCCAGATTATAGGTTCTATAGAGCAACATCAAAGTGGAGTCACCCGGTTGGTTGGGTGTGTGTACCTAGTTAGGGTCGGAAGAAAAGTTTCCGTGGTTTGACTGAAACGGACGCGGGTCGTGCGTGGCTACTTTGGCCAGAGGTGGCTTTGAATCCGGCCGACAAGTTGATTACCCTCTCGGTAGTTGCGACAACACCCTTGGGATCTTTGCCTGACGTGTACCAAAGTTATCGCTGCTCAGGGAACAAATTGTCTACAAACAGCGCTGGCACACTGCCACGTGAACGTTGAATTTGCATATTGAATTGATGTTGATATAGCCTATATTTTTTCCTAAATAAACATTCTGTTTTGCATAACAACAGTTGCGAAAGGTGGATTAATAATCTCAGCGAACAGAGATTACGAAGTTTGGAAGGTTGTTTAAATTCAACGAGAAACAAAGAAAACAAGAAAATTATATTGAAAATACCACTGCTGATGACATTTATTACGACAAAGTATACGCAACGGAAAGTTAGACCAGTACTTAGATAGGGAAAATTTTAATCAGAAATTTATGGTAATTTGTGACAAGGCGAGAGTAGGGCTGAAGCTCGCTCACAAAGGCAAAGATTGACCGGGCAAAATTACTTGGCAAGGTTGACAAAATATTGATAAGCATTAAATGCAGTTATGCTAATGAAATCTATCAGTTTCCACAGATAATACGCTGAGCCTGATAAATGAAACCAAGGTACCTACAACTGGTAAGGGAAGCCAATTTGTTAGGAGACCCACATTTGTTTTCAGTTAGATTTTGTTTGCGGTTTACTCTCATTTGTCTTTCTCCTCAAACGCTCCCTCCCATTACCGTTCCTAGCTTTAAATAAATGACACACAGTAAAAAGGCTACTTTAGAAAATTTCATTATAAGATAACATTTCAAAAACGTTTATTTCCTAAAACAAACATTACTTTTAAGCCATCCATAATCATAATCGCTAATTAGAATCCGAGAAAAAGGCGGGTTTAACGCGATCAAGCCCACGCTTTATATTATAACGAAATTGACTTCATTATGGTTCTATTTTCATTTGAATAATGTGGTATTTAGGAGACGCATTCACGGGCATTCTTAAGGGAGTAATCTGTTTAATTTGGCTAATGTACAGATTTAGTAAAACAGCCAGATAACTTTGAACAGTCTGAAAAGCAAAGGTGTTTACTTGGCGATTTTCTATCATCTAAAACTACTAAATTGATTAGAATCAAGAAGTTATGTGACTGTTGAAATTAGCTCACAGATGATAAATTCTTTACTATTCTACAACATCTTAAACGTGTGTAGACATCGCTGTGATATTACAGTAGATCACAGATCATTAGATCAGTATAAAACAAAGTCACTTTCTCTGTCCTATGCCCCTTTGTATGCTTAAATCTTTAAAACTACGCAACGGATTTTGGTTTTTTTAATAGATAGATTGATTCAAGACGAAGGTTTATACGTATAATAAAACCGTTCTAAGCCGGGGCGGGTCGCTAGTAACTTTATAAAAGATACGGCAATCTGAGTGTATCAGCTTTTAATCTGAAGCCAAGCTTGAAGTTTCAGTAAGCCCGTATACTCATCTGTATTGAGGCAGCCGTATCTATAGAGATTAAGGAGTTCTGCGTTTGATGCGTGACAAGGACGCCCGGATTTACAATGGATACAATATGTTAATGGGAATATAAATACGGCTATAGGCATATAATGCCTTGGCGACTCTCCCTCTTGAGGTGCCGTACCGCGGGCGTGAAATCGTTTCGAGTTTGAAATTATTTTACACAGGTTCTGAATAAAGTTATATTCATCGCTATTGGAACTGCTTGGAAGTTATGTTTCTTGCCTGAGCTGCTTGTTCGAGTATAAAGTAGTATTAGTGAAATTTGTTATATGGTGTTCAATAGATTATATTAATGGAGTTAATGTTTGGTCAGAGGTCGCTCAGTTTCACACCGTTATTAGTATCTAATAAAACAAACATGTATAAGACACATAAGCGATTATACGTGCTAGTGGTTTCATTTACACTTCTTCCATGAGTGGAATAAAAACGAAGAGAAAAATATTTAACGCTTTATTTCTTTTTGAATTAATATTACTTGTCTGAGTACCTACTATTTTGTGAGCTGGATATAGTTATTGAGTTTCGAGTGGTATGTTAAAAGTATTTTACACCTACTCTATTACCATGAGCTAGAAATTATTATTAAAAAATTATTATGCTGTCTCCATGATTGAGTTTTATGAAACCCACAAAATAAGACTTTAATTGCACAATGCTTTGCGGAAGTCTCGTGTTGTTTTAAAACGCACAAGTCGTTATCTTGATTTCAACGACGACGTTATGCATCACAGTTTGGACCAAGGCCAAACAATTGTAAAGCCCCAGATCACTGCCTTTTATGCTTTCTGAAAGTCTGTCTTTTTGAAGAAAATAAATTAAAACAAGGTAGTACAAATAAATACAATGGCGTTTCTCAAAAAACACTTAAATATGAGTATCTCACGACATTTCGTTTGAAGATAAAATAAATAACTTGGAAGACACCAAAATTATACCAACGCTTGTCTTGTGCTTTGTATGAATGTAGGTAAGTACCTACAATTAACATCATCATCATCTTCAGAGGGCTCCGCTCATAAACGCCATAGCGCCCTGTCTTCAGCTTGCCGACCGCGTCTTTCGCATTGACATACGCCCCTCTAAGTTGTTTTTGAAAAGGGTTACAACTGTAGTACCAGTGCAAGAAAAACATTCATCCTAATGAGTTTTGACCTCAAAAAGGATGACATAAAACGTTTGAATTTTCCCCTTTACCTATGTTTACACAGGAAAAGACAGCCAGTGCAAATGCTTTGTGTAATTCCAGGGTGATCGTCTTCATTGATTATTTAGGAGCGTAGGCCTTTGTTATTCATAGGTAAACAAATTGTTACTATTCGTGACACCTCGGGGACGAATTCGGGGTGTCGGAACCTCTAGCTAGATCGGAAAGAGAAAGGTTCCCATTTAAATGGTGACACTTTTAGACAACCTATTTTGTAGGCGGCTTCTATCCTGAATTGATTCCAGAGATGTTTTCTTGAGTAGATATTCACCCGTTTCTGGTTTAGTATTAACTCCATGCGTACCAGAGTCTTTTTTCAAACAAATTTCAGAAATTTATTACACAACCCAAAAATACGTATTTAATTATTTATTTTTTACTTATTTAAGTATACGCTATTTTGATTTAATCGAACCAAGGAAAAATTTATTTTCATACACACATTCTAGGTCCTAAACTATCTACATACTAAATTTCATCTTAATATCTTAAGTAATTACGGAGATTAGTTATAACAAATATTCTCACAGACTTTCTCATTTATTATAATAGTAAGATAAGATATTGACTGGTCGGTCACACTCTACTTTTTTCAGCCGATATGCACATATACAAAGGTATGGGTAGGTTATGGTATCAGTTCAGATGCTAAAACTAAACTAAGTTAATTTGACAATACTGAAAATGTTGCCTTGTTTTTATTTATCGATCGTAAAAAATGATAGGATGATTTCCAGTGAAGTCATACTGGTTTAGTTTAGTTTTGACATATTTTTTAAATTATATCTTCATATTTTGTGTATTTTTACATATTTTATTACTTTTACACCTATAAAATATGCCATACAGATAAAGTAGTTGAATTTTTGTATTCCAAATGAGAGGAATTTTTTAAGCTATACCACAGAATGTTTTTAACGATTCTTTGTTTTAAGAGGAAACGCTAATTACGCGAAACGCTCTACTGCTTTTAAAGATATTTTTTATTTCAGACTTTTTATACTTTTTATTGATTTCATCATAGTAATAGGTAATGAAAAACTTTGAATAAATTCCTGCAGCACTTTTCATAGCAATTCATTTACCTAATGGATGAAACGTAGATATTATCCCTAAATTAACTAGGTTTGCAGGTAACCACGTTACTTTTGTTCCTCCCACATTCGAACTATAGGTAGGTAGGTACCTATATTGTGCTCATGTAAGTAAGTCCGATTACAATTTTATTGACTAATTATATTATATTAGTTCATACTTTATTAACAACGAAAATTACAAGCAAGGAATAGAAAAATTACAACTAGTATTTACAATTGAAACCATTGAGCTAACTGCACTAATATTGAATTCATCAAGCAACTAAGTGAGTTTATAGTAAAAAAAACATATTTTGGTATTTATTTATCAGTCTATAGAATTCAATGTTACACTTAAGTACACATAAATGTTACAGGCATAAGTGGGTTCTAAAATAGAAACCTTGGAAAACGAGGAAGTAACGTTAGGTACTTAATTTATGCTGGTTGGAAACATATCTACGCTGCAAAATGAGAAACTAACTAGGTCATTAGGGATGCGTTTGTGCTCAATGTTTCCTATTTAAAAGGATCCATTTACTTCCTATTCGCTGGTGCATAAGTAAGAATACAGATAAATTATGTTTAATTATGCCAATAAATGTCTTCAGATCCAGAGTTTACACTCACTTCTTTCTTTCACAAGAATAATTCGGTACCTACGTTATTATATATCTATATGTATATATATTATGTGTACATAACTACTTGAGCATGTGTAAATGCTAAGTATAACTATCTATAATATCTATTTATATTTGTAAGTAGTTTTTATATAATTTATATAAAAAAAAAACAAAAAACTTTATTTCTGAAACATAATTAGATCACATAGCTCACTAGTATATACAATTATAACAAACTCTTAAAAATCTAAGCCGTCACCAGAAGGCAAAGTACCCAGAATGCTGGCAGCATTGCCACGTTGAATGGCAATGCTAATTCGTTGACCAAAATAGAAGCCAGCATTCTTATCTCCTGTGGACTCTATGAGAAGTTTCGTCAGATCTTTAAAAATTGTGTGTGCCCCAGGACCCCAAGGACCAAGGGTTTCCACCCCAAATGGCTCAAATAGGTAACCTCGGTCAAGATTAGCATATTTTCGCCGTTTGAGGGACTCCGCTGATGAAGCTGCGGAGCCAGCCCTTGCTGATGTCCCTGCCAGATGTGAAGGCGCTAGAGTATCTACACACGTGGCATCCCAAACTAAAGGCCGACCCATCTTCCAGGGAATCAGAGTCATACCGTCAGGTCTTTTACCATCATCTCGCATAAGGCCACGTGGTTCAAGTGTAGCTGCTACACTGACGCTGGTAAAGGCCCGACGGATGATATCGTTAATTGAATTATGGCGGGACACACGTCCTGCACTAGATACACATGCCAATGCATGGTGACCAAGCTTGTCCACGGTTTCACCACACTGGCAACGGTGTGCAACTAGGCAAGGGGAACCTAAACGCAAGGAGGTGGTCACCCGAAATGAGTTGTTGTCTAAAAGGGTACCTAGATTTTTAGAAGGCAGAACATGTAACCAAAGTCCTGATTCCCACTCAGAAACGGCGAGTAGACGGGCACGTTCTATTGAGCTGGTAGACGTATTAATAAGATTTTTCCGTACCAGCTCACAAAGTGGCTCATCCCATAGCCAATAATTAATTTAATTTATATTAAATATTTATTTTATTTATAAATATAACTAAGTATATTAAATATAATTATAATATGTTATCACTCAGTATGTTTTCCTTTCTCTGTTTTTGTTTCCAAGCACTACCTACTAAACTGCTGTCCACACTACCCAAAGGTTAGCAGGTAGAGAATGCTATCTAGCATTATGCTCGCCCATGTACAAATTTTGTGCAATAAAGTATATTCTATCTATCTATGTTTTAAAAGCATTCGCGTGCTATCAGAATGAGATGGAACCATTTCGAACTAAATACCTCAAATAACCTCATAACCTCAAATCAAAAATGATGCATGACAAAATAGGTCAAATAAATATTTATTCTTTTGACAAAATTTATCCTATTCAGAAAGGCGCTCGGGTTATAAAATAATAAAAATGCAATACAATAACAATAAAACACGAAATAAACAGAAAAAGTACAAAACACAAAAACACAAGCTAAGCGGAGATTCTGTTATATGTACTGGATGACTGATATACAACACAATACATTACATAGATATTTATTATTATAAATGCCACCCAGAACCATTATCTGCAGATCGTACAACAAATTGTCGCGAGGCGGGACTCGATCCCGCAACCGCCTTTGTGGCAGCATCTTTGCCCGCCACGCCACAGAGGTCTTCGATAAAATAGTAACATGACGTTAATATTTGGCTCTATATATTCTAACTAGACATAAAATGATAAATACAATTATCTTGTGCCCTGACCACCAAATCACAGTATGGGTTATGAATATTGAAACCGCCGCTTCAAATTAGCAGGAGCCCAAATTGTCAATCAATCGTTATCAATTTGGGTTTGAACAGTCCACTGCGCTGGGGTTACGCAAATCAGTAAACCAAAGTAGAAAATTGATATACTGTTAATTAGCAAATTGTTCAAAGCCAATATGGTCTATGGTCAATACATACGTATATTTTAAAATAGGTTTGTTCGGCGGGTTCGGGTAGGTAATCGAAACTTTTAGGGCAATTATGCTATTATTAGCTCTAATATACTGTACACAAAGCAATGCAAGCAAAAAATGGCAATGATAGCTGGTAGAGTAGACTGCCCGTAGAGCTAAAGCTGTTGTGTCCATCTGTTATGTTATAAGATTCTTTTGTAAAATCTTTAATTTTTTACTATTATAATATCTTTATTTTCTTACTATTTATTTAATTTATTAGAAATTACCCTATATAGATATATATAACAATAGGTTTGTAGTTATTAGTAAATATCCTGGTGCAAGCGCGGCGTTGTATAAGCTAATTTTACGTAATTGTAAGGTATAGTTTTAGTTTCATTCTCTATTTAAGCTGTAATTAGATATTTCCAAGGCATATTCCACGGAAATTCTAGAACAAGAATGTTTTTGCTGTTTTAAGTTGGCCGATTTCTGTAATTGTATCGAGTGAATGAACAGCCTTTCCGTTGTCACAGAAAGTAATGGTGTTTTACGATTTAAGACCCATTTAAGGCCATTTGCTTCTATCAAAGATTCTAGCATTACTACGTTCAAACATCTTTGGCTTCTATAAACTAGGCTCCCAATTTTTTATGGTGAATAAATTATATGGTATTGAATGAAAATATTTCTGTAAAGGCTCATTGAGCCTCTTTGAATCGTTAATGTCAATATAGATTTGGCGGTTTGCCAGCGCTTTGGCCGCCATAAAAAGTTCATTAATCATGACCCACATCGAGGAAGATCGTAATTGATTTTATATCAAACATGCATTTAGTTACGCTGATCAGGGTTAAAAGAATCACTGTTTGATTTATGGTTTGGTGAGAGAATGCTGATGGCTAATATGGGAAAAATTCCAATGACACAGCGGCATTTTAAATAATGTTTTTTATTTCTTTTTCTCATGGCGCAGCGGGCGAAGGTCCGCCTGCAAAGCAGGAGGTAGCGGGTTCGATTTCCGCCACGGGACAAAAATTTGTACGATCTACAGATTTTTTCAGGGTGTTCTAGTAAAAAGCATCTATCGATTTATTAAGTATATTAGAAATCTAGTCAGCGCCCACAACAGAAGCTCTGCTTAGCTTGAGTTTAGATGATGTTGTTTGAATTGTCCAGCCTTATTCATTATAATAATTATGATAGTAAATAGAAATCACGAAATAGTCTCAAAACACTACATTCATAACCTACTTAATGTAATATCTGCCCTATGAAGCCTTACATTGTATTATGTCTTCAAATGTTGGGAATATCTCAACAACTGGAAGCAACCTTAAGAGCCTTTTCATAACAAGTGCCTTTTCGAAAATGCGATTTTAATTAACATCAGAAACCAGGCTCAGACATAGCTGAGATGAGTTATAGTATTTTGATATAACGAGATGGATATTTGTTACACTGAATAAGTATAAGTTGGGGGAATGCCCTCGAGGGCAGAATATAAGTAGAAATTTCTCCACATTTGTAGCAATATAAAGAACATTTTTCGGTCCTTCACCAGGCCAAATTTCGGGGTTTTAAATCCACTTTTGTTAAAAATTACTTATTCAACTTCGAGAAATGTTTAATTCAGTGAACCACTCCCTTTGAGAGATTTATTTAAAACAGGTTATTCCTTTGAACGGGTCATTAGATCGCTCGTTAATCGAAAATCGCATGAATTGTAGGTCAATTGAATTGCTTTGAGTTTTGTTGACTTCAAATCGTATTTAAATTGAAAATTCGAGTGGGCATTATACTGGATACTTTTGTTACGTAATTTTGGGAATTCTTTTGTATTTTCACAATTCGTTTTATAGGATCTTCGGCACTTTAGATCTTGTTAACAAAAATAGCTATTTTCAGGTAATAAGTGTTTTTTAACATTCGTAAGTGTAAAAATAACGAATACGATAATAGATTTAAGGGGAGGGTTCAGTAACAACATTGCTATAGCTTTCCGGAGATAACAATGTTATTCTTCGCAGAATGTAATCAGGTCAGCAAACTGTCAGCTCGGCTATCGTGTGAAGGCCTCACCCTAGATGTTATTTGACTCTCGATGCCAAGGGCCGCCGGGTAGTTCTGAAGAGACGCTCGAGACAGGCTCTGTCAGCGTTCCACTCGCCTCACATAATAATCGCATAACGACCGCAATCTGCATAATCGATAAAAACTTTCACAATCCACACCAAAACAAGGATAGTTTAGGCGCATAACGTTTTGTTTTCGAAGGTACATAGCATTTTGGTCAACTAAGCTTAACGGATATTTACTTTTCCCGATCGCATCAATTTTTTCCGACGAGTGAAATAGTGCCAGCTTGGGGTCGAACGTATACGTGTTAAGAATGTAAATTGTGCCATCTGCGAGATCTGTTGCCACCGACCAAACGTTCGATGTAGGTGCGGGAACTATAGACGTTTGTTGTCCTTAGGTATCCCATCTTTCTTACAAAGACTTTATGGTCGTCGCTTATCACCATGATATATATAGCATGATATTCAGGAGAGAAAAGGTAGACCCTCTATTCTATTCCCGTGTTCTTTGGCACATCACCTATGATATGCGACACTCATAAACACTTTGTCCGTAAGATGAAACTGGCTGGATTTTTTACGTTCACAAAGAAGTCCGAAATAGACCGAGGCCCTTTTATTCCCGAGGGCTTCACAAAATACCTACAAAACAGGAAGTGAGGTGTCATTGCATTAGAATAATAAACGATTTTTTATCAGGTCTATCTAAAAGGGATTCATTTCGATAAACTGAATTGTATTGCACGATCACTCAGTCTCCAAGGGTCGCGGCGAAAGAAATCACGTAAACAATTATTCTAAAAGGGAGGGACTGTGGAGACTGTCCCTTTTCAATCTATTTTAAATTAGCGATGGCGAGCAAAATTCAAAAGAGGCAAAAATATAAAGAATGGTGACGATGCACAAACTTTTGTGCAAGTTGTCAGCTTTTGTTTGTGGAGATAATCAAGACGGGTAGAGAGCGTTCAAAGATGCTGATTACAATACTCTGAGATAAACAAAAGTCAAACGAGTTTTATATTCTGTTCTTCATAGTTTTTAATACCTATGTAACAGTAAATTAACAATTCAATTCAAAACGTTCTTCCTAGAAAACTTCATGACAAAAAAGTCTTTTTCCTTGTGTAAATAAGGCCCAGTGAGAAAATCCCAGTTGATCCAATCCCCCGAGGTAGGTAATTCCACTCTGAAATAGAATCTTTGCGAAGCCCTCAGGTCTAAAATGTCTTTATACGAATGTCTCTGGACAGGGCATGAGAAGGATCGATGTGACAATGGATAAAAATAATTTACTTGATATTTAACAATATTGTCGTCGCCTACTGACAACTTAGATACGAAAGAGACAGCACCATAGATACCTGTCAGTTAATTTTACGGGAACTTACTTGACTATTGTGAAACAGGCCCTTAGACTCAAAAATATTTATGTTTAGTTGTTGTAATAGCTGATATCGGTACCAGTTTTATATGGTTTCAAATCTGTATGAAATTCAAATTGGTATGGAAGCCTCAACTAAAACCAGCTTAAATCTTGTTAGGTTAGTTGGATTAGTGAAACTGCACTAACTATATTCCGAGGGACCCAACAGTTTCTTTGTCAAGTTTCACACGACGGTAGTGCTAAAATAATTAGATTTCTGCTTCATACAATACCTAAAATATACATGTATACGAACAAAACTACTGAACTGAATGACGAATTACAATTTTAGGAACATATATGCAAAGTCGTAGGCGGACAGAACAGAGCTAATGGAATATATATGGAATATCTCTCAATGCTTTCACGTGCCTAGGCATAGGGCTCTAGACACTGACTAGCTACTATTTTACTTGCACAATACATGCGAATCTTACAACTTCATCTACAACCAGTCAAAATTCGTCATAGATTTTATTACACTTCAGTCTAAATCTCAGAAATTCTTAAATCTAAAATTCTTAAATCGGAATTCTTGCTCGACCACGGGCCCCTGTTGGTGTAGTTTATAAAATTCCCACCACGTAAGATAAAGTTAGATAACAGCAGAGTACGTGATTTAATTTGTCTGCAAGAGATAATTATACAGGAATTTATTTTTGTTGTCGGGATACGATACCTACAAATAAGTGAAGCAACTAAACAGTTCAGGATAAACGGAAAAAAAAGAATAGAAATAGAAAAGTCGTTTAAGAAACTTGCTCTGCTGAAGACGTGTTTTAAATTAAATTTCTTGGTAAAGCTTGGCTATACAAGCTATAAGTAATCCAAAATAACGATAAAAGCTAGATGGAATGTAGCGTGATATAACAATGGTATCTACCAATCTTTTTGTAAAAGGAAATGTTAGTCATTTCTCCATTACAAGAGCGGAGATTATGAGGAAAATGAAGCAAAATAACCCTATATATGATTAATGTTAGTGGAGGTGCTACATCGTGCCACATTATAATATTTGAGTATCATTCTACCCGCCCTACGCGGTAGACTGAATCGTACATATGTATATCATGTAGGCACTCGTCCTATTGAAAGTGTTTTCTATTTTTACGAAAACTATGTATGTAATGTTATTGTATTAAGTAGGTATATCAGTAGTAGTAGCAGTCTGGTCAGTCACCTGCCCAAAGCACAAGTTCTGCTTATTTTGGGGCTAGGTGATGCTGTGTAGTTTGTGCAGCATTATTTATCTATTTATATTTACCTTTTGTTAGTAATACCTACCTTGTTAATGTTAAAATCTACCGTGTTTCCTTGAATTCAAAATGGGCAAATATATTGGCTTCTGAGGACAGAATATTCGCGTGTGGAATTCAGTCCGAATGAAATTACGATGAGTGAGCATATTGGATGTGACGATCCGAGTATGAATGGGTGCCGCAGTTACCCTGTACCTCTACCAGAAGCTTCACGTAGTAAAATATATACCTTATACCTTAACGCCTTTTATTACATTTAAATTAAGTGCATTTGAGCTCCTAATTTGAATACTTAGAACAGAAGCATTTAAAAAGTTAAATATTATTCCAAAAAAATTCAACTTAGCCGGAATGCTTTCAAAACCAATATTTAGGAACACCGAAATACAAGCATACTTATTTCATTAAAGTACCTTCTAGTATACTGTCTGTTACGACTAATTTTGATGGTGCAATAAAGAAGTTATCTATCTACTGTGTTTTTTTTGTTTTTTTTTCATAATACTAAGATACTTAGAGCTCGTTCCCACTTGTCGTCCGTCGGGTCCGGGTTTTAATCGGATGATTAGGCGGCAGAACATTTTATATGAAGCTATTCACACTTGTCGGAAACCGAATTTGTGTCGGCGCCGACAAGAAATGTCGGGTGTTTTGTCAGCCTTCTATGCTTGGGAAAAATCAAGTCGGATCTTGCTCGCCTTTGATTAAGTATAGAGCTGTGTAGATAATAATTGATGTGTTCTATATGAGCATGTACCAACACATCTTGTTAAAAAGAAATAAGTTTATGTAGGTTAGATACCAACTTACCTACTTACTGAAATAATTATAAAAATTCCTAATAAGGACTGAACTCAAGTTTCTCATTACTTTTCTCAAAATTGTCTCAATGATTTATTCTTCAACGCGAACTGTAGAGCTTTTTTTTCTGTTGAGACCTTTTCATTTGTCCCAATTTGATGTTAAGCAATCAGCGAAATTGGAATGAAATGGCTCTTCAGAGTTACATTTAATTCCTTGTCACTCAGTTTAATTTCAAACCTTTCACCGTTGAAAACGTGAATGTTCACGTTTTTAACAAGAAAAACTTTACTCACACACATAGACGCAGGAAGGGTCTAAATTCTAAATCAATATGATATTATTATTATTTATTATTTTTATCCAGATAATATTTTCAGATAGAGCATGTGAAACCATGTGTTGAAGCCAGTTAACGTATCCAATCTATGTTGATCGGTCGGTTTGCTACGGGACGTAGGCAAACGGAGGCTTTGAATTTCAGCCTGTTAATTGCTTCGGTGTTGCTGTAATCAATTTATTGCTAATTGGGGAAATGTGGCCAAAATCTAGGTTTGCATGTTATAGAGATATCGACTAGACTACTATGTCACATTGATTTACTTTATCTAGGTGTGATTAGTCTCAATGGGATACTTACTCTTTAGGTCATTGTTAAGAAAATTCTACTAAAAGTGTAAAAACTATAAATGTTCTGATTCTGGATTGGCGGTCATAAACTTCTGGCTAGTATTTTTGGATTGGATTGACTTAGGATTTTTAACACATGGTTCACTTTTTAAGTTAATTACTATCCCCCTTATTACAAATCGTGGTTTAACTTAGTCCATGGTTTGAATGATATCCACAGATTAAAACAAAAACTTTGTTAAACATAGGTTTTATAATATTTAAACTAACCTATGGTGCCCTTAAAAATATGGGATTATTTTATTAAAATACCCACCGTTTTGACTTACTTGATCTTAATTTTAACTTGATACCTACATACACGCGTTCATGAGAAAAGGGTTGGGCAACAGACAAATATAGACGGACGACAAAGTAATCTTATAAGGGTTCTTTTTGCCTTTTAAGGTACAACAGCCTAAAAATATCGATACAATACTTTTTTTTAGGAAAAACTATAAGTAGGTAACGTAGATAAAAATCTCAGTTCCATTGGCATAAAAGAGAGAGAATACAAGTAAGCCTAGCTGAAAGGTTCCGATTAGAACACCGCAAGAGATAAAGGCCAATTCACCTGGCGCATTGCTTTATTGAACTCTACAGGGTGTGCCAGCATATTTTAAAAATTGGAACATAAACAACTTACAATATACTAGAACCTGATATCAGCAACTTTAACCCAACTACTTACCTAACTTTAACTTAAGATGTGTTAAATGTGTCAAATTAATTTTTAAATTTATACTATAGGTACTTCTGGTAACAACTTACAAGGTTATGACGAAAAATTTAACTGAAGTGGAAGTAAGTTGCAAAGCATTTTTCAAAATTGGATCGCAGCTAAACTGTTGTTACAAGAACCTGTACCTACCTATGCATGCTGTAATTATTATTGATTAGGTAATTTACCTATATACATAGAATATCAGATAAACTTTAAATAAAATGGCAACAAAAGCACTTGAAAAAGCCCAAAAGGCAAAGCAGAAGCCTAAAAATAATTAAAAACAAAATCTTAAGTCATTTAACACGGGATATTACATCAAATATATCGAACTACCCTCATTTTTCGTCTTTTGCTATGAACGTTACCACTATCATTGATATATCTACCAAAAAGAACTCACTCGCAGTGACCTCAGTTTCTTTCGTGATCATGGCGCTTAAAACTGTGCCAAAACATAGAAAAACTCAAAACAAATCAAATAAATATCCCATGTTTAAAAGAATTTAGTGTTAGAAAAATGATAGTTTTGAAAAAATCTTCCAGAAACTCTGTGGCACCCTGCATCCTTCCCCCGGCACCTATCTCCACTTCCCGCGCTGATGCGATTCATTCGTGTTATTGGACCAATCTCGATTTCCCGCTATTTCTGCTTGTTTTGTGGAGTCTATATCCTGTTTTATTTCTATTGCTATATTTGTTGAATATTTTGTATATTGGATTGAGATGGCTTCAGTAAAAGGTTTGGAATATTTGAGGTTTGTTATTTATGCTGCAATTGTTAAAAAACTTTTTTCTGTATCTATTCAGGTATTTTTGGTATTCAGCACAATATTTCCAATTTATTTCAGTTTTCGTATGGAATATAATTATGTAATTATGAATATTAAAAAAATATTATTATATACTATCCAAAATGTACCTACAGCACAGTGTATCGGTTATCATTACTTTCCAATGAAGCAAACAGGTTCGCAATAAAAAATTTACGTCCCTTTATACGCAGATTGAAAAGATTCTATTCACGGCAGGCGTAAAAAACATTTTATTATTTTTTGAAATTTTATGTGGAATAGTCTATCGATGCCGTTGTGTTTTACGATAGCGCTTATCGTAAATTTTACGCTAATGTCGCGCTGAAGTAATAAAACATTTTAAGATAGGCTGTAGGGCTGTCGATTGTTCTTATTTCGAGGGTTACTACACTCTTCAAACTAGGTTTCACATCACTACATCATACATAGTATAAAACAAAGTAGCTTTCTCTGTCCCTATGGCTTTATGTCCATAAGTCCCTATGTATGCTTAAATCTTTAAAACTACGCAACGGATTTTGATGCGATGTGTTTTTTATAGATAGAGAGATTCAAGAGGAAGGTTTATACGTATAATAAAACCGTGCGAAGCCAGGGCGGGTCGCTAGTCAAACATAAAATAATTTAATGAAATTATTAATTATTATTATTATTAGGTTATTCTTGTTCGTTTGGATAACTCTCAGATCAGCAAATGTGCTGATCGGAGAGTTATCCAAACGAACAAGAATTACCTTATTTAAAGGTCATTGTTTTATCTCAACTAGAGTGTTATGTATATCTTTTTTAGGGTTTCGTACCCAAAGGGTAAAACGGGACCCTATTACTAAGACTACGCTCTCCGTCTGTTACCTGGGCCCGAATTCCACAAAATAAACCGCTTCATAATTGAAACAGTATCGTGTGAGTCAGTGTTAAACTCTTTTTGGTATTCTACTAGCACAAACTTTTTGATGTTCATTCATAGCTGTGACGATTACTTTTATAACTACCAATTTGACATTCTAACTACGAAAGTTTCTTCAAACGCCGAAAATAGTAGAATAGGTACCAAAAACACAAACGTCATTTTAATCTTCTTGATTGAATGAGACCTTTATTTTGAAATTAGTGGAATTCGGCCCCAGGCTGTATCTAATGAACCACGATAGTTAAACTGTTGAAATGTTCACAGATGATGTATATTTATTCACTTATATATACTTTATAACAACAAACACTAAAAACAGAACAAACTTAATATTAAAGGGAGTTAAAGCAAAAATGATATTTTTGCTGTTTTTGTTTTTGTATAGAACCCTTCGCGCGCGAGTCCGACTCACATTTGACTGGTTTTATTTTAAAGTATGTATAAAGTTAAACTGGAACCTAACAAGGTAACAACACGGTTATCTTATTAGCTTATGCAAACTAAACACCACACTACCTTGCAGGGTAAAAGCAAGATTTTTCCATTCTATTTTCCTAATAGCTGAAAAAAGTAAGTAAAAAAAAATAAAGTAGAGGTGGTCAACCCTAGATAGAAAAAGCAATGCGAGACCGGGACAGTTGGGACACCGGCGTCCGGAAGCTCCGCCTGCAAAAACTACAAGCATGTGTCATTATTGCGCCTTTAATAACGCTACATTGTGGCATTTGCAACTTACGCGTATTTCCTTTGTTATATTTAAGGCGCAAACGGCAGTTAACTTTTATTTTGTCTAGTTTGGGATGAGATACTCTTGGTTGGAGTTACTCTTGGTGGCCACAAAACTCTTTTCGTATCTCTTCCTAAAATAGACAAAATTAAACTACAAGGTACAGATGCTTTAAAAAAAAGCTTATGTTAGGTATAACAAACTGAACGTGTGAATTATGGAAATTCTTGTGTTTAACTTAATTATATGATAAAATATGTGGTGGCGCTAGTTTAGCTTCTGTTTGCGCCTTAATAACGCTACATATTGTGCTATTTGCAACTTACGTGTGTTTCCTTTGTTTTATTTAATTTATCTTTTCGAACTTTAGCTTCGAAACGACTTTCTACGCTTCTCGACTGTTAAAGTCGTTAACTTTGTCGAAAAGTGTGGAACATAAAAATGAAAGTACATACATAGATAGATAAAACTTTATTGCATCGCTTAAAACAAGAAACAGGAAGAACTTAATTAAAAATTCACTAAAAAGAAAAGCAATGGAATTGGCGGCCATATCGCTCAAAGAGATTGCTTCCAGGCAACCAATACGATTGTGAGAAGAATAACGGATGGTGGTACAATATACATCAAATCAAAAATTAATACTAATACACATATTACCTATAACATGATAAAATAAAAGTAGTCTGATCTTCGTCAGATACAATAATTATTTTGATGGCGCTCATTAGGGGAGGCCTATGTCCAGCAGTGGATTAATATGGACTGATTATGATGATGGCACTATTTATTAATAATATATTATGATGTTCTATTTTTAGTTGAAAACTCAAATAAAATCTACGATTTTGAAAGATGTCTAATGATGTGTGTAACGATATAAAATAATATTATCCTAGAATACGTCAGGCTTTCTGTGAAATCTATTATATTAGTAAAAATAATAATTTAGCAAGGTCTGATTTTTTGTTCAACGAGCAATAATTCATGTTGTGCCGACCCCACTTAGCGTGGGATAAGGTCCGGAAGAAGAAGAAGAAGAGAAATAATTAATATTATATCAAAACAAGCTTTTTAAGTAACAGAATATTTAATTTAGATTTTTTCTATAAATAATTTTAAATCTATCATTCTGATAAACAGTAACATCCGTTCGTGAAATGAGCAATAAAAAAATATATAACTATCCAACAAATACAAAATAAGGTCATTATGGTATTTATTATTGCTAAATATTCTGAGATTAATTAAAGATTCTAAGAAAATTTGCGTGTAACCAGACTGTCGCCGAACTGTTGTCGTGTCACATATTTAGTCTTGTTTACTCCATTAATGTCGAGACATAGTAATTTTCCATTTGAGATATCTATTTTCAGCGTTGTCTCAGCCTACACTCTGGGCTTTATGTTATAGCTCCTAAGTAATCTCGCGATACCGAAATAGTAATCGACGGAAATGGCGCGATGGGCGAATGTTCGCCTGCGGCGCAGGATGTTGCTGGTTCGATTCGCACATTCGGACATATTTTTAGACGATATGTAAATATTTATTCCGGGGTTCTGAGTGTTTATTTGAATAATAACAAAATATCTATATATGTACTGTATCAGGTATATCAGTCATCGAGTACTCATACTACCTAGCGTTATGGTAATATAGAAGACTGATATACATACTTAATATAAAAAATCATATAATTCACAAAGATTTTATTAACAACGAAAATTACAATTTAAAATTAGAAAATTTCGATTTTTTTGGACGCTTCCGACTGGTATTGACATGGATCAATTGAGCTACCTTTAGACTGTTTGCAACCGTCTGCAGTTAGCTCAATGGTTTCAATTGTAAATACTAGTTGTAATTTTTATATTCCTGGCTTGTTATTTTCTTTGTTAATAGATACATTAGTAGGTAGTTCACACAAACAACACAACACCATCATTGCGTCCTGTCATAAATCTATATCTGCATTCAGGCTTTCTCCAATCGCCTCTGAATTTTTCACATAGTTCGTCATAAAATGGGTTTCATACTGACTGAACTGCGTTGCCTAGTTTTTTATCTATTATTCATGTGAATAAACGCAATCTGACTATGACAGGTCAACTTCTATGCAATATGGACTACGTATGTTGCAAACCTATGTTTCAAACCTATTGAAAAATACTTTTTAAAAATCTATGAAAATTTTGTACGTTTTATCCGCATCAAGGTAGATCCGACATTTATGGGGTCCGATACCTATATATACCTCACTTATGGCTAGCTACATATCTACAGTAAGTAGTTATTAAATATAAACATAAATAAATGATATATGTAGGTGTTTAAGTAAGTACCAACCCAATAATGCTTTCGTTACGTTGGGTACATAACACAAACATAAGAGATAAAATAGCAACCTATAAAATGAGTTTACTCAGCACTTATCTTTGAATTTTACTATATAATCCTGCTAAGAATATAAATTTGCTCCAAAAATACAATTTCCTACTCACATAGGTCCTTAGTCAAAACCCATGTCAATCACTTGTCACTTGTGTTAGAGGATTCTATAGTGACTTTGAGATGGTTCGATTTTAAGCACGTGAGATTCATGTTAGCGATTATTGTTTTTTCATAGATCTATTATTTATATATTTAAGTTATTCTTAGAGAAATAATGTATATGAATAATATCATATGTTTAACCAAATTAATAATGCATATAAACGTAATCACACTAATATTATAAGGTCGAAGCTAACCAAGCTTAATAAATATAAATAAATAATTCCGGACAGTCCACACAACATCATCTAGGCCCAAGCTAAGCAGAGTTTGTGTTATGGGTACTAGATGACTGATATACTTAATACAATATATTTCATAGATAGATATATTTTTTATTATACATAGAAAACACCCAGACCAACGGAACAAATTTCTGCAGATCGTACACAAATTTGTTCCGAGGCGGGAATCGAACCCGCAACCTCCTGCGTCGCAGGCGGACCTTCGCCCACCGCGCCACATCGGTCGTCTAAAATGCTTCAGATGTTTTTTTAAAAGGAGCTCTGAAAAGGATTTTTTTCTCTCGTTTGAAAGTCTGCTATGGTTAAAACAGCTCAACCGAGTGTAATGTATGGAAATACAGACCAGCCCAGGATTGTCGTTTTGCACAAAATGATATACATATATAATAATAATAAATAATTCTAACATTATTATAATAAGAGTAAACTGTTTTATGTACTCAACCAAGATATAAGCAATAACATCTAAATACGATAAAAGAATAGGTCTAACTATCTCAAAACTTTTTGCTTAGACAGTGTTATCCACAGCTTTGATTTTGAGAAAATGCCAAACACTATTTGAAAGAAAAGGCACCGAACGAATTCAGTATACAAGCGAATGTTTATGATAAGAAATCGGCACTGTTTAGTCATGAAACTTCCACGCTCGAGATGAACAATTCCCTCTGCGTGTAATTAGGCAAAACCATCGCCCTCATTATTGGGAACACAGATTGATCCCCTCCCTCAGGATGAAAAGACCGATGTCATGATGAGCGAGCATGTTGTGTTGGTACTTTTTTAAAGGCGCATAGTGATGATAAAAGACAGTGAAATCTATGAATTAACCTATAATTTATATCTGAAGAATGTTAATTTCAGGTTTAATCAAAGTTCTTTGTATGGTTTTCCTGTCTTGTCTGTTTCAATTTAAAATCGAAATTAATTAAAAATAGGTAATTAGATATTTTTTTATTAGGTAAGTATATATTAGGCCTGACGCGCTACATCGGTCGTCATAACAATGATGCTGTGTGGACTGTCCGGAATTATTTATTTATTTATAATATAATAAGACCACATTTAATGTTTCTCTCTTTTGAGAATTAAATGTGTTCTTATTATTATTACTGTGATCTATAGTACATTCTCATATCAAATATTTTGAATGATGTGTTCTTATATTTATATTAAACATTTTAAAATAAATGTAACGAAATTAAAACAAATCGTCGAATTTTATGACCATTATCACGGATTATATTAATTCGTCTAATTTTTTATGTACGTGTAAGTGAGATAGATTCTATCCAGGTCTCGAAAACTTTAAACGTAATCAAAATGTAGGTATACATTGGCACTACGCGTACGTAACAGTGTCAGTGATCAAGAACAATCAACCCTAATGAACCGTTCATTGTGCGCTAATTCTTGTCAAATAAATACAACGTTATTCACGTCCTCTCTTAATTGAAATGCGGTTTAATTACGAACAACTGAATTATGCCTGAAAAGTATGCACTCTACGTTATTTGCGGCAATTACCGCGAGTAACTTTATGCACTCGCTTTCAATATGTTAATATGGTGACGAAAAATGGCAAAAAAAGCTAAAAGTTTTATTAATGTAAGAAACTCCAAATTCTATCTAAATGTTGTTATATCTAAACTAGCGATCCGCCCCGGCTTCGCACGGTTTTATTTACGTATAAACCTTCCTCTTGAATCTATCTAACATCAAAATCCGTTGCGTAGTTTTAAAGATTTAAGCATCCACATAGGGATAGAGATAGCGACTTTGTTTTATACTATGTAGTGATGTTATTGTTATTATATATTTATCTGTGTAATATAATTATATAGGTATATCAATTATCTAGTACTACGTAATAACACAATCTCTGCTTAGCTTAGGGCTAGATGATGCTGTGTGAATTGTCCAGCATTATTTATTGTTTTATTTTGATCAATTGATAATATTCATCTATCTGCATTGTTCATCACGGCAAACTTTTTAATTCTATAGCGGAGAGTGGGTTAGGTAGATATTTCTACTCGACCCGCAGGCCTATAGTTGCTACGCCGTAGCAGCTACGCCACAGCACCGTTGGTTGCTACGTAGCCGTAGCAATAAGGAAATTCCGCAATCTTATTAATTGCCCATTCATGGTTATTGGTATTACAATCCATAAACACTGCGTCCCCCAATAATCTGAAAACCCCAAAAGGGGTGAAACTGGATTAGTGAAAACCTTAAAAAAGTTCAAATGGTTGTCATTCAGAGGTTTTGACCACAGAACAAAAACGAAGGTTTTGACTGGTGTTCATCCAACTTCAAAAAAAGGAGGAAGTTCTCTTTTCGACTGTCTGTCGTCTGTTACTTCGTACTTTTTCTCGGTGAACGAATTTTGACGATTCCTTTTATTAGTAAGCGTTTGCTTCTCATGTGGTTCCAAAAACATTTGATCAAAATATGACCAGTATTTTTTTGAGTAATCCACAATAATGTTTTTTACATTTATTTTAATTTGAATTCTGTTTAAAGTTTAAAAATACGGTAAATTATAAAAATAGGATTATCACTCCGTGATTATTAAGGTGAACGCAGACCCGGCCGCACCGCACGCACCGCACGCGCCGCAGTCATCGCTTTTGTTAAGGCGCAAACAGCAGTGGCGCCTCCACTTATTTTATCATATAATTCCGTTAAACAATAGTATTTCCAAAATTCACACGTACAGTTTGTTAAACTTAGCATAAGCTTTTTTTTAATGCATCTGTAGTAGTTTTATTTTGTCTAGTTTAGGAAGAGATACGAAGTTGCCTATGGTGACCACCAAACTCTGATTTTGTATCTCTTTCTAAAATAGACAAAATGAAACTACTACAGACAGATTAGAAAAATGCTTACGGTAGGTTTAACAAATGGTACTCTAAGTGAGGGTGCCACATTAGGTGCTGTTTGCGCCTTAATGGCTTCGCACACCCGTACAAACCGCAGTCGTTCCCGTCGCCGCTCACACCGCACTGGATTTTTATACAATTTCTAATTTCATCCGTTCGGTCTGTCGTTGGTAATGTCATCGGCTGCGGAGATCAGCTGCTTCAGGTACTGTGGCGGTGACTGCGGTGCGGGGGTGGGTTTGCGAGGTTGCATAGAATCTCACTAATAATAATATTATGCGAAAGTTTGGATGGATGTATAGATGTTTGAAGACTACTTATTCACGCCAAAACTACTGAGCGAATAGGTCTAAATTAGCTCAGTCTGAATCTAGGCCTGGAATAAAACATAGTTTACTTTCTTCCTCAACAACTTCTTCTACTAATTGTCAAGCGGATGAAGCCGCTTGGCGCAGCTAGTATCATATAAAGAATTCGAAAGCAGCGACAACGGCGCGTGCAGTGCGGTTAGGTCTGCGTTCACCTTTATGATAATTTGTTTGAGAGTTTCGTAGTGAAGTCAGCTTCCTAGGAGTCCAGTAAGTTACCTTACCAACCTCCTTATTTACTAACGTTCACATCCTGCGGTAAATGGAAAAGTTGGAACAACTTGATGAATTAGTTTGATAAACGAAAGCAAAGGATAAGGTTTACTGGTCTGACCTGTTTGACCAAGATGGATGGTTTGCCCTCGTTTTATTCGGATTGTGTTATTTGTGGTTTGCTTATAAAGTCATGTTAAACCACAGAATTGTTATTCAGTTCTGTGTTAATCCTGTCAATTGAGTTTTTACCACAGTCAGTCAAGTTTCGCGATTTGATATCGTATTTAATGTTGTAAATCGCGAAAGTTCCCAAGTTCAAAAGCGTCCCAGTAAACAAACTAAGACGCTTTTGAACCCTATCAACAAAAATATAAACTGATACGATATAATATTTGAATTATGATTTGAATTATGACAATGCAAGGTACAAAAACCTAATTCTAGCCGGACAAAGTTGCGGGGTATGGCTTATTATCAATAAGCTTTACCGCCTCATTATAACACATACATAGCAAACTTCCCTACACGGCCGCTTAATACATATATTGTTTTACCAGAGCGGTTACAAATTTAACTGAGGCAATAAGCCATCGTGTAAATCGAGACGACATTATCGTGTCGATGCTAACGAAGTATTCGCCAAACAGTCGTGTTACATTCCACACGTCGAAACATGGAACGTTCGAGCTTTTACCGTTAGAAGGAAATAAGTGGCGAAAATAAACGGACGAAAATAATGTATAAATATTAAAGTTATAAACCGTAAATTTCTGGTTATTTACACTGTGTTTTAATATGAGAGTTTTTAATGAGATCATCTCGGTATCGAGAGGTAGATATACAATAGCATAATATTCATTAAGCTCGACAAATATATCGACGAATACAAAAAAAAACCTACATTCAGCCGAACATAGAACCTAAAGTCATTTTAGACGTTTTTAACATTTAGTATGTTTTCATTTGTTTTCCGATATTTCGGCACAGTTTCATAATCACGTAAGAAATTAAGAAGAACGAATCTATTCGAAGTCTATTAGCAAGCATCAAAAGATTTACGATAACTTAACTCATATTGTGTACAAAAAGAAGCTTCCGACTGGTATTCATATTATGGATCAGTTGAGTTAGGTACCTTGCAACCGTCTGCAGTAAGCTCAATTGTTTCAATTGTAAATACTAGTTATAATTTGTTTCTATTCTTTTTATCAAATTTTATTTGTTCCTAAACAAAACATGAATCTCAATTTACTCAATTTTCCAAGCTTCATGAATAAATCATGCAATGCCATTTAAATAAATGCCAGAATTTTTAGTCTCACTATTGGGGGATGTTGCCATACCGTCAGTACCTTACTGTTTGAGGGAGCTTTCGATGTAAATTGACAACTTTTGCATACAGACTCAAATGGTTATGATTCTCGAGTGCTAGTAGAGGCATGGTATTTACGTAGTTACTGATGGTTTCTAAGAGAATAATTCGGTTGTTGGGTTATTTTCACAATATTTCGAAGTCAAATGTATTGAAGATCGGATTAAAACAGGCATGAATAAATATAAAATAATCAATAAATAATTCTGGACAATCCTCGCATCGTCATATTTTACCTAGTCCCAAGCTAAGCTGAGCTTTTATTATGGGTACGATTATAGGTCCATCTATACCTATTATGTGGGTATGGGATGACTGATAATTTTTTATTATACACAGAAAACACACAGAACTCCGGTTCAATATTAGCAGATCGTACACATTTGTCCCAAGGCGGGAACAGAACCCGCAACCTCCTACGTCGCAGACGAACCTTATAACATAGTCTCTGGGTTAATAAGTAGTTTTTGTATTCCTATTACCTACCTATTTAAATCAAAAAGAACCTTACCATTCACGAAATAAAAGCGCAGACATACGTTAACGGATTTAAATAAAAAAATCACGCATACCGTACATGCTGATTCCAAACCACCTTCACGGGTCAGTGTGCCGTCGCATTACCATAACCCCCCATACGATAAATATTCGGCGAGAGTCCAACAGGACGCTAGCTGTTATAATTATGGCCACCCCTATGATAGATGCTGAGCTCCCGTGAATACCAAGCGGTTGAGGAAAAGGATTGAAGCTGCTATTTTTTACCTCAAACCAAAAAGGGTGTTATTTGTTTAACGTTTCATATGTTATACTTATAATTATAACAATTTTCCTCTTAAACTTTCTGCCGTACTGGTAAGCATTATTAATCTAACGTTTTACACGTTACATTTATAATTATAATTCAACACTTTTTTATTTCTGTAGTACCTACTGATAGACATGCAAAAGTTATAAATAATACTAAAAGCGGTGTTCCACTACACGATATTCAGGGACCCTGTAATAAGATTAAGAGCAGCGACCGGACGGACACGGCAGACCTTGCTCCCTAAACGCCCTAACTACCGGGCCCTGAATACCGTGTAGTGTAATACCGCTTTTAGTTATACCTAGCATAGTTGTAAATATTATTTATTCGTGCAACATTATTGATGTAGCTATCCTACACTAATTATCCCTGTTTTTAGGATTCAGTACCCCAAGGGTAAAATAGGGTCCCGCCCTATTACTAAGGCTCCGCTGTCCGCCCGTCTGTCACCAGGCTTGTATCTCATGAACCGTGATAGTTGAATAGTTGAAATTTTCGCAGATGATGTATTTCTGTGTCCCCTATATTAATATTTTTTTTTTTTCGCTAAAAAACAGTTTTTCGCTTAAAACAGAGTTCTCGGCTTCGCAAACGTTGTTTCTATGGAAACGATTCAAGATTTTTTATCCCATGGGAACCGATTTATTGGATCAAAAGTAGCCTATGTGTTATTTCAGTACGTGAAAGAGTAACTAACATCCATACATCCATATAAACTTAAGCGTATTATATTAGGCTGTTACGGAACGGACATAGCTCAAAGAATAAGAAAGCTGAAGTGGCAGTGAGCCGGCCACATTTCGCGAAGAACCGACAACCGTCGGGTTAAACGTGTTCTTGAATGGAGACCGCCACTTGGAAAACGTAGTGTAGGACACCCTCCGGCCAGGTGGGATGACGATCTGCGGAAGACTGCTGGCAGATACTGGATGCGGTAAGCTGAGGCCTATGTCCAGCAGTGGACTAATATAGGCTGACGATGATGATGATACGGAACATTTTATGTAGGTTTTATGTATTTGATGTGGGATTAATATATGTGTATAAAGTAATTTATATGATGTATTTTTCTTTTTCAATTTTAATGACACAGACAATATGTTAGAGATACAAAGAGATACCTAGATATCTGTAACTACCTACTTAACTGTTCATACGCCTCTAGGGTAAGATATTAGTGATACTACATTATTATCATCACTACATAGTATAAAATAAAGACGCTTTTTCTGACCCTATGTCATTATGTCCCTTTGACTGCTTAAATCTTTAAAACTACACAACGGATTTTGATGCGGTTTTTTTTAATAGATAGAGTGATTCAAGAGGAAGGTTTACATGTATAATAAAACCGTGCGAAGCCGGGGCGGGTCGCTAGTTTACTATAAGACCATAAATTGTACCTACCTTATCTTAATGAATAAATGATTATGAACACAACCCTTCGTGCGTGAGTCTGACTCACACTTGGCCGGTTTTTTATAATGATTTTTATATTTTGTGCAGGCAGTCAAGCGAAATCACATGCCTATCAGTGATACTTGAATGAGATAATAACATTCTGTCACGTTTATGTGGAAATACAGGAAAATTACCGAATAAAGTCGACTTCATTTTCAAATTTATATTCATATCAAACTTGAACAATCTGATATGCTGTTGATGTTGCACATCATTTATCATTAACGTACCTACCGTAGTAAAATATAAAAATAAATAATAAACTGAATTTTTCAGAATGTTGTTTATAGTTGGATTAACTAGTGGGATTAATGTGTGGGATTAAAAAGTGGGATTAAATAGTGGGATTAAGAAGTGGGATTAAATAGTGGGATTAAGAAGTGGGATTAAATAGTGGGATTAATGTGTGGGATTAAATAGTGGGATTAAAACGTGGGATTAAATAGTAGGATTAAGAAGTGGGATTAAAAAGTGGGATTAAAGTGTGGGATTAAATAGTGGGATTAAAGTGTGGGATTAAAAAGTGGGATTAAAAAGTGTGTTTAAAAAGTGGGATTAAATAGTGGGATTAAGAAGTGGGATTAAAAAGTGGGATTAAATAGTGAGATTTAAAATTGGGATTAAGATGTGGGATTAAAAAGTGGGATTAAATAGTGGGATTAAAGTGTGGGATCAAATAGTGGGATTAAGAAGTGGGATAAAAAAGTGGGATTAAAAAGTGGGATTAAATAGTGGGATTAAAGTGTGGGATCAAATAGTGGGATTAAGAAGTGGGATAAAAAAGTGGGATTAAAGTGTGGGATTAAATATTGGGATTAAAAAGTAGGATTAAAGTGTGGGATTAAGAAGTGGGATTAAAAAGTGGGATTAAGATGTGGGATTAAAGTGTGGGATTAAATAGTGGGATTAAATAGTGGGATTAAATAGTGGGATTAATGTTTGGGATTAAATAGTGGGATTTATAGTGGGATTAAATAGTGGGATTAAAAAGTGGGATTAAATAGTGGGATTAATATTGGGATTAAATAGTGGGATTATAGTGTAGTTGTAGCTAATACATAACGTAACCTACGCTTTATATGTATTTAAAAACCTACTTTACTATTAAAACAATGTTTTGAGCGATATCAACAAACTTAAAGATTCGAATTTGAACAAAGATCTGACAAGTAGATCTTTTGGCAGGTAAATACATTATTAACAACGAAAATTACAATCGAGGAATAGAAAAAAGTACAACTAGTATATACAATTGAAACCATTGAGCTTACCGATGGTTAGATATTAAACCGCTTCTTGTACGTTTTTGACACAAGTTTTCATGATTTATAAACTTAATTCATTCAGTCATTAAGTAGGTACCCATAATACAAGTTCTGTTCAGCTTAGGCCTAAGCTGTGCTTAGCTTAGGGCTCTAGCTGATGCAGGGTGGATCCCCCAGGATTATTATTAAAACTTACAATAAAACATAAAGTTATTGAAGGTAGTGAAAAAAATGTAAGTCTATGCAATAAAACAAGTCCCCTTTTACAAATGCATTTATTTAGGTAGATTTCACCAAACTGTAAAATCACACTTTGGCACAAAAACAATTCATGATAGACTTTATAACCTTAAATAGGTATAAACAATGTTCAAAACAGTAAAACATTTGCTACAACAATGAAATCTTATACATAACAAAAACAAACTGCTAAAATTGACACGTTTTTCTTAACACAGATTTAGCTATTGTTAACAGATCAATATGCAATTAATATATAATCAGTAGGATCTATGTTAATTTAGTCATATTTTACAATCTTATGTTTTTAAAATATCTACTCAAACTAAAAGTATATAGTATTTCGCTAAATAATAGTATACGATGAATTTTAAAATACTAGTAGGTATGAGTTATACTAGTAAAAATTATGTGGCCTAATATTGGTAAACTGATCAAAGATCAAAAGAACTACAGTTAGAAAATAGTAATTTCGACTACGAATAAGGTCCCACAATTATTTAGGAATCTACAGCGATTATAAATTGTACTAAATTTATCTTTTAAAGAGAAGTTAAAAAAACTGCAAGTTCATTAATTTCCCTACAGCGCAAACAATATAAAATCATCCCCATAATGAAGAACATGGGTAAAATCAACATCAAGAACGAAAATCCTGTCGAAATTAATGGAAGGCATAATTTAGACAAACACACTTTATTGCTTTATCATCTAATCTAATAAAGTCTACTCAAACAGATATTTACACCAAAACGTTCGTGCACTTTATCACTTTCACATCGTTCCCCATTTAAATCATACAGAAGTATCACTTTCACATCGTTCCACTTTTGCATCATACAGAAGTAGTAATTTGTTCTATCAGGTGATGTTCTCGACGTTTGCACATGGAGCGACAGGAGCCTCCACGGCACAAGGAGGACCCTCGGGCGAGGCCTTCGGGGACACTTCTAGAAGGCCGCAGAGGCACCGGACGACGACAACAGTCTGGATAATGCGTCGCTGAACAGCAAGTGCGGTTCAAAGGCGCAGCATACGACAAAGACTTTGGAAGTCTAGTCCCACAGCTGGTAGGCGCCCAGCCGCAGTAAGCAGTGCCGCCGCCGGCACTACACGCGCACCAGGCTGGCTCGAACCTCAGGGGTGGAGTCAAACACCGACAGGCTTCAGATATCGTGGGCGCGGGGGCAGGGGGAGGGGGTTCCGGGTCCCTTTTAGAGAAACCTACGAAGAACAACAGCAAGGCTCCCGCGATGGTCGACGCGGTGGAGAAGTAGAACCCTGATCTGGGCACTTGCTGGTTCATGTATCCTGTCATAGGGACTCCTACTATAACTGGTATCGCTTCAGCGCCTTGCACGAAACCTGCGTACAATAAGAAGGAATTAAACATCTGAGTGTGTTTAGGTTGCCATAATTTATGAATAAGTAGTCAATCATCCACCTATATCAGTCCACAGCTAGATAGGCTTCTCTAATGAACACCCTGTATTCAGCTTTAAAGTAGTCACCAGAACAAATTATAGTTTCTAAAAATATATATAATAGTAGCCAGGTACATGAAACTTCGTAAACAGAAAATGTATCAAAGAAAAACTATACCAAGTCCCTAGTGAATAAGTTTCACGTAACACACTCTTACAGTCTTTCAAAGGGACTGTTTGTCAGTAATTTTGTACTAACAACGGAAGCGACATATTGAAAAGTTTGCGTAAAAAAGACCATTGTCGAAACAGGGTTGTCTTTTATCATTATCGAAACTGGAAGGCGTTTCCACTCACCCCAAACTTTTGTGAAGTGCCGGCCCCTTACGCGCTCCATTGTCAGCATTTTCATTGAATACAGGAATCCGCCCAGGCAGAGGCCGTACATCCACGCGAACAGGACATAGCCGTGGTAGCCTTCAACGCTGCTAAGAGCCAGCATTGAAATTCCTGAAGGAAAATAAATGTATTCTATACTCTATACTTATATTTTAAGGGTAAAAGGTTGTTTGTTTATGAGTTTGTGAGCAGAGGGATATCTCTGAAACTGCTGGTCTGATTTTGAAAAATGTAACTGTATCAGAATTGCCATACAGCGAGATAATACAGCCACTGTCTTGAGGATGCTTCCGACTGGTATATGGATACTTATGATATTTTTCAAAAGTCGGCAGTTAGCTCAATTGTTTCAATTGTTTACTAGTTTTAATTTGTTTCAATTCCTATATTGTATTTTTGGTTGTTAATATAGAGTTTAACTAATAGAAAGCTACAGTATTCCTACTGGTGATGTTTAAGCCAGGTACCGAACAAGCAAAGCCGTGAGTATAAACTAAAACTATGCATGATCCACATAGAAATAGCATAATTCCAAAGCAAACAAAATAAAGAAATAGAAAAAATGACTGTTGGAAGCAGGCAGCATAACCTACATGGTAACGCTTGACTGGATCGCATGTACTTAATGGATAGATTTGCAATGCTGGGCAACCAGCCAGTTCACAATCACAACTCTGTAATATCAAGTTGAAAGTTTTCCAATGTTTGTTTGATTTTTTCTGTAGGTTTTGGAAAATTGATCGTAGAAACTTTTTTCGGTATTTATTTATGGATGATATACTGATGCAGTACAAAACTTCTGAGCGACTGGTCGATGCGCCGCGTGACCCGAGAGCTGGTGAGTATCTGGCTCAGTGCATTAGCATTGCCGTACAGCGTGGCAAAACAGCCAGTGTCTTGGGGAAGCTTTCGACTGGTATTGACATGGATCAATTGAGCTACCTTTAGACTGTTTGTAACCGTCTGCAGTTCAAGTTCAATGGTTTCAATTTTATATAAAAGTTTTAATTTTTTTGCTTTGTTTGGACTAGGCATGTTCAGTGGTGTACATGACATGTGTGGTCTGACAAGGATTATAATCGTCATCGGTACAGTAGTGTGAGCTTATACCTTATAAGGTAGATCCCAATGTTAGTAAAATGATCGGTTGAACAAACAATGTTTTCCTGGAAAACAGCAAATTTCTGAATGAAGTTAATGTTAGTATGCATATTTTTCATAGTCATACCTATACCCAGTAAGGCAGTTTGACACAGATACTGCTTGGAGACGAGGCATTGCGCTGACGGGCGCACCAGCACGAGTCCAAAGCCGGCGCAGCCCAGCACCGCAGCGAACCCCAAGAACGTCTGGAGCAGCACCAGCGCACTCTCCTCCAAGCCCTCTTCGTACCCTTGCAGAGCCTGCCACAGTATAAGGTTCAATTTAAATACGCGATCAGCACAAGTTCTGATACAGCTAGCGATCAAATGGTGCTTAAAGATGCAATAATGGATACAACACGAGACCTTAGCCGGCGCAGCCCAGTACTAAGAATGTCTGGAGTAGGGACCAGTGCTCTCACCTCCAAGCCCTCTCGGTACCCTTGAAAAGCCTGCCGCAGTATAAAGTTCTACTAAGCAATGTGATCAGGACAAGTTCTGTTACAGCTCGCGAACAAATGGTGCCAAAAGAAACCACATTGGACTCAAACTTTTAAAATGTGTTATGTTTGTTCCCACTTAGTTGGCACTAAAAATACATTCAAACATAGCGCATAAGGTTAGTGTTATAAAGACGTGTTAGGGAAAACGAATGCAGTTAAATAGTCACCTATTAAGGTGAGTAGGAACTGCTTTAACTTACACAATATTCATTAGTACACTGAAATGTCGTACCAAACCACCGTCGGCTGTGTCGCAGACTTTGGTGTGTACTCTATTAGAGAGGCATATTATTAAACTCGGTTTTGCTTGGACTATTACATAGGTACATAGGTGTATACATTAGGTGTTGAAATAAACGTAAATACATTTGGAACTTACCAGAAAGAACACTGGAGTGTAAAGCCCGAAAGCCGCTGTTCCCGACGCCAACAGCAAAACTTTCGCCGGACGCGACCGGAGCGGACTCAAATCAACTAGCGGGGCTCGTTTAAGGCCTTTCTTTTCTTTCAACTGTCAAAGACAAAGACAAATTAAATTATACCGTAAAATTATTGTTAATGGAGACAATTTTGTTCCAGAAAGGATAATTACCTTCACTTTCCGACGTTGATTTTTGAGATGCAAAATGGCGCGGCGCTGTGGGTGATATAATGAGGCGCTCCGGTAAACAGCGCTGAGAAAGAACGCTAGAACTAGGATCCCGGTTACCGCCTGAAGGCCTAGCCGCCACCCCAGTTTCCTGCAGAATATAAAGATAAAAACTTTCATCAAGCAACAAAGTCATTTGAATATGGATCTACTTAGACTTGGTATGAATTTTAAATGAGTTGACTTATCACTTTTGAGTTGACTCTTTGCGTTTAATTAGGTGCTTTTGTTTGACGCCAGAATAATAATTTTGGCTTTCTTAATTTTGGGTCAATTTCATTTTCGGCCTGCAAAAGGGTTTATATTTCTGCTCTTTGAAGAATTGAGGCATTCTAATTGACATTGCCTTTCTCTATTATAGCGATTTGCATGCTGACTCGTTGACAATGCTAAGAGCTCGTTCCCACTTGTTGTCCGTCGGGTCCGGATTATAATCGGATGATAAGGTGGCAGAATATTTAATATGAAGCTATTCACAAGTCGGATAACGATTTTGTGTCAGTGCCGACAAAAATGTCGAGTGTTTTGTCAGCCCTCTACGCTCAGAAAAAAACTTGTCGGATCTTGCTCCCCTGTTAGTTAGTAGAGAGCTGTTCACATTAGTCGGATATCAGGGCTAAGGACTGTCTTTATGCAATAAGTAATACACGACAACAAGAATTTCGTCGATGTTCATCATGTAAAGTCTCCTCGCGTAGAGAGATAAAAATTGGCACTTTGTTTAACCGCGACCGACGACCGATTATTAACCGTTAACGTGAACAGAAACTCCGACATCCGAATAATATACGGATATGACAGACGACAAGTGGGAACGAGCTCTTAGGGTAACCTGATTATGATAACGTTAAGCAGAAAATACATCAGAAAGTGGCTTGATAATGTATTATATATCAATTTCTCAGTAACATACCCAACAGCTTCCTTGTAGGCGACGCTGAAGAGTGCTATCCCGACCCCGCCTCCAGCATGAGCCACCAGTTCCACGAACTGCCTCCGTCGTCTGAAGTAAGCACCGAGTACCAGGCCAGCTGCTTCTCGCACCAGCCCGCATCCGATGCCCAAGACGACTCCTACGGGATTTATAATTTGATGGTTTTTACTTCTTCCACAGATTACCATATATTTTAACTAGCGACTCTCTCCGGATTTGCACGGTGGTATTTACATATAAAAGTTGTTCCTAATGTTTCTATCTACTGAAAAAAATCACATGGAAATCCATTGCGTAGTTCCATTTAGGGACAGACAGACAGTGGGGAGCGACTTTGTTTTATAATATGTATGGATAGCAGGTACAATATGTCAGACTATCGAGAAAATAACAAGTTATATAAAATATGTCTCGGTCCCACTTTTACTTCCTTACGCATAATGAGAAGACAAGGGCTATCAAAATTAAACAAAGAAAGCTCCCGAAATAAAGATAAGTGTTTCGATAAGGTATGTACTTCCATTTTGTTGCTTTGAGGTAATAAAGAGTCCAAGTCAACCATAGTACAGAGATGGTGCTCGAGAATCACCCTTTCGACTTAGTACACACACATATTCCGTGACACTCTGTATAAAAACGCGTGACACGAGCTTGAGACGAGTTCATTTCTATAAAAAACTAGTTGACCCGATAGACGTTGTCCTGTCTTAAATTATGAATATTGAATTTGAATTCTTCGCACAATTTTCTTAATTTTTTCTTTCATAAGAACCTTCTCCTGATAATAACGAACAGAACAAAAAAAGAATTAGCGAAATCGGTCCAGCCGTTCAGGCGTGATGCCGTGACCAAGGGAAATAGGGATTCGTTTATATATATATAGATTATAAACATGGAAACACCTGAATATGGTTAAATTGTTGTTGATACACTTGGCAATACTACAAAATGTCTATTTGCTGCGCTATGCTACAATAGTTGGCATGAGAAACCAAAACAAAGCTATCTTAACTTTGTGCCTATACTTTTCCAGAAATATCGGTCAAGAACTCAGAACAGGAAAATTTACAGGTCAAAAAGTTTACCAATCAGCTTACCATAACTCAACAAAGTCTGATGCAACTGCGTAGCGAATGAAGTGAAGAGACAAGCCAGCGGCAGAAGCAGGCCTCCTAGCAAAGCCATCATCCTTGGAGACCGACGTCGTGCTGCCACCAAGGCTCCAGCTGCTCTGGATACTCCTACGCATATTGCTCCAGCCCATACTGTAGGACAAAGACTATCTAGTAACTAGTCTCTTACGGGGCAGTGCAGTTACATTCTGTTGATTGAATCATCCAAAACTTTTGGTTTTCGATGTGATATAATTCCAGAGGCGCAGGTTGATATAATTAAAAGATATAAATAGGCAAGCGATTCAAGACATTATGACATGACCAAAGTCGTCCAACATATTAAACGGTATTGCCAACATATTAAACGGTTTGACCGTATACACATTTTTAGTCATTAAATTTAACCCTCTCATAAAGTCTCAGATCTAAATTATGGTCTATCTTAGCTAAATTGGTAAAAAAAAAAGTTCAAATTTCTTAGAAAGAGACTTTATAGTTATTAATTTTCGTCCTAATTAATGAGGCTTATAAAATAAGCTCTTATACAAGTCAATCATTACTTAGTACATTGACAGAATTGCAATACAAAGAGTCTCCACCACTCACAGTTATTACTGACAATCAGGGAAGATGGCGGCCCGCTCAACGTTATTTTAATTCGACTCAACGCCAACATTGAAGCTCTGTCCAATAAAATACAAGCATTTATATTTATATAAGTTCTCTGGGAAATAAGCAAATCAAAGTCGCGCCTCGGGATAAGATTCAATAAAATAGATCGCCGCCTAGGTACTTGTTTTCCTTATCCCGTAATTTGTTTGGTTGTTATAAATGTTCGCAAAAATGAATATATTTTCATGCCAAATTTGCGTGAGAGCCTTATTTCAGGTGAGCAAGAAATGATTAATGGGCTCAGAGAAATCGATTGTGGTTTTTCATACCTGATTGATTCTCTCTTGTTGCTATTTTAGGTTGCTTGTTGAGCTTAGGGAACGAATCTTCTACTTAATGATTTAAGTAATTTAACATTTTACACCTCGAGTGGTGAACTCACAAATTATTTTGCGACGTACTAACACAATGTGAAAACACTAACGACGAACTTTGCACACTATGTTCGCGTCATGTTCACACTCTTATCGACAAGTTAATATTATTCAACGCGGTGTTATTGTTTGAGGTTTCAGGTTTATTGCAACAAGCTTTTGCTGATTTTATACAGCGGAAACGGAAGTCAATTGAGGCACTGAAAACATGGGTAGAAATTAAATAACGACGTATTGTTTTAATTTTTAAGAATTCCATTCATTCGTGACGATTTTATATCATATTTACTTCATCATCGTCGTCACCACTTCGATATGATGCCATTCCCATAATCATAACCTTCTCTGACTAATCGCACATATCACACATAAAATCTTGATTCAACCTAAAATATTATATTTCCTTGTGCGCAATTTCTTATTCTAACGATAGAGTTATGCCCCGTTCCGCCTACACCAAACACAAAGACCCCGTTCATAACCAAAATTCAGGCGTAGACGTTAATCTTGGAAAATTAATTCAATAAATCACGCCCGTCTGCAAATACCGGTCATTGGGAAACTTTTATTAAGGCTATTAGTTGTCGGAACACGCACAAGACTTGTTTAACAAATTACTTCATTAGACAACAAGAAATGTAATTTATACGCGCCTCGGAAGCACAATTGTATATTTGCCTATTAAGTTGGAGCCGAAGAAATGACAGCAATTAAAACTTGCCGAGGTGAGCTCATTTGTAAGACGTAATACTGTTACGCTTTCATTTCGTCTTTGAAAAAAGTTCCGTTTTATTTATTTAAATATTTCCGTAGGGTCGGTGTTGATAGATTACTTTCCACTTCAGCTCTTGACGACCTACTGCTGATTCAAGATTGTTTCCCCTCTTTTTATTCAGTCACAAATGTACACAAGCACTGCTCCTTATTTTCTTTTCTCATTTTGTCATTTTTACGTGCCAAACCTTTTTAAATTGCTCTGCGTGGAAACGACAAGAAATTATTTACTACGTACTTTCCAAATAAACGGCATATTTATAAGCCTGCTGTGAGTGATGGTGTCTTCTGCTGAAATCAACGTTTATATTGTGTTATGATACATTAATAACCTTTATAGTGTCTTTATTCTCGCATGAGTGTGTTTTAAATAATGAAACGTGTTGAATATTTGGACATTTCTCGTAAAAAATTGTAGGAACATTATCGTTAACATCAAGCCAAAGTATGTCGGATGCATTGCAATAAGTTCCGAGCTTTTATGATGTCATACAGTTGGTATGGAATGCGAATAAGTCAAAGGGATTTCATACCAGCGTGGTCGGCAGAGGGTCCAAGATGCCGTAGAGCGTAAACGTGAAGAGCTCCGTAGGCTAACTGAAGTCCAGTAGATAGAAGATGAGCAAGAAAGGCGGCTCCGCACACGATCCACCTAAAATATCAAAGAACATGAGAAAATTACGATACGACCATTGTCCATAAATAGGTACGTTGTGTATCCATAATCGGAACAAAATATTTATAGCCGTAATAAAGATAACGAAGCAAGGCATGGGGTAAACAACTTTATAAAAAACATTTTCCCCGAAAATAAATCGCAAAATTGCTAACTGATCTAAAAGGTGTAATGTAAATATCCGAAAACAATTTCAATCCCTTTAAATAAATTGGTAACAATAGAAAGGTTCTTTAATGACTAAGATAAATAGAGACTCGAGGGATAAACTGGACCATAATTTAATTACTTAGAGGCGAAAATTGCGGTTTATGTAAATAAGGAGATTATTCTGTTAGGTTGACTAGGTGACTCCAATCCTTGGGGAATAGGTAGAGATAAAGATAAGGGCTGGTAGACAATTCTAAAACTAGGTAGATATACACTAAGCTTATTTTGTTATGCAAATATAATAGATATCAAATATTTTCTCATCGATAGTATTAATATCCCACTTCTGTATCGTACAGAGGCGTTTCCTTCCTCGAGCTAATATTATTATGGGTACCAATAAAATAAAATTGGATATTATTGTAAAATATTTTCGGATAATGGAAGCGATACAAATATTTACAAGTGCGTATGTTGTTTATCGTCAAGCCCACGATTTTGTGCCATTAATAGGCCGCGGCACGGAGTCAATATCCGTGATATAAATTCGTTTTTATCGCGATGAGATCGTCGTATTATTTGCTATCAGATTTATAAATCCCTGACGTTCTGCCTACATATTTCCTATTTATTTGCAGAATTAAGTCTTGGGTCTGTTGGCGATATAGTAAAACGTCCCCATTTTGCGTCACATGACGTCTGAATCGCTTGGGAAATTCGAGATTCCTCGTTCCCGTCTTGTTGCTTGTGCAGAAATTTATCTGTAACCAACATTACGTTGCTACTCGTACGATATTTCGTATATATGGTAGCTAGGTTGGGAACCCAACACCAGCTGATATGAAACATTCTCACGTGTCTCTATTTAGTGTCTGTCTGATCCAATTTAATGCTTCGGTGGTTTCATAACATCTACATGCTAAAATGGAGTAGGGTTATGAATTCGCGAATGGAATACTGAAAATAGAATATGATTATGTTATTTCGGCAGGATGTGGAGTTGATCTAATATGTAAATTCTTGCATGAGTATACTGATATATTTTCTATTCGTAGTGCTTTTTGGCTGCTGATAAAGCTGAGTGGTGGTAAATTTATATAGGTAAGTGCTGTAATTAGCTTCTAAATACAGTGAAATGTGTGTTTTCCCAATAGGCAACGTACCTTTGGAATTATGTGCTTTAAAAAACCTTTTGTATTCAAAGTATAAGAGTTTAACCAATAGTAGAACTTTCAGAGGGCCTAGCCAATCAGCATTTCCTACAAAACGATTCTATTTCTACCATCGTCATCGTTGAAACGATAGCGGAGTTCGATTGGTAGACAAGTGACTTAGCGAAATCCTATGTATGTCAAAAGTGCCACTTGGCTAGACATTTATATGAAAATAAAATCGGTTGATGGCATCGATTCTTTTGAGCACATCGAAATGTTGAAGTCTCCTTTTACGATTCCGATGAACGATAAAACAATTCACAGAACGCGTGTAACACAAAGTTAGTATAATAGACACTAATCGAGTCAGGAAACTTTACACGTTATTTCCAAAGTTATGTGGGTCTGTACCGATGGTTTAGTTAGGAGATAAAGATTCTTTCCCTCAAAGTTAGTCAAATACCTACAAAAGGAAATTGCAGGGCTATTAAGTAACCTAGAACTTTTCCGAGACTGCGGAAAGTAATTAGAGGCACAAAAACGGTGAGGCGTCTTTGGAAGACGTAGGTTTACCTTTAGGCGGAGTTCATGGATGGGTATCAAATTGCAGACAGGGATATAGTGCTCTGAAACCATAGTTCGTAGAACTATGTACGCTCCAAATACCTACTCTTGCTCTGGCAATATTTACCGAAATTCAGAATGAAATCAGCTACATGCATAAATAATAGTTATTAAATAATTATATAGGTTTCACTGTACACTCAGGGGCGTTTGAATATTTTATTTTATCTATAACATATATAATAGGGATATGTTATGGATACAGTTTTAATGCATTAAGTTATAATTGGTATTTTTATTACCACTTATTTCAGATATTGTTTCTGAAGGATTATTGTCACAATCACTGTCACAATGTATTAAAATGAATGCATTTTGGGTTACTGTGTACAAGTAATTATACGGGACTGGGCATAATATTAAATGACTATACCCAGTCCCGTGCTTTACCAAAAACATCTTATAAATCAACTACAAACCTGAAATTATTTATCATGGCGTATGTCTCCCCTAATGAGCGCCATTATGATAGTATATCTCTATCTTCAGCATTTGACGCTATCAAAATTTAATAGAGTATAAAATTCTAAGTGTTCGGGTAAGCCGACCACCCAGCACATATGCATTTCAGCTGCGCTTGCAATTGAATACGTATTTGCTCGATTACCCAAAAATACTCCGTTCGCGATCGACCGCCATCGCCGCGGGTTCATAAAAAGTCAATAGAACTATTTCATACCATTTTTACAAATTTTTAGAAGTTGGGTTGGCAATAGTTAAATTCACAATAAATACCGTGTGCATGTGAATATACTCCAAACCATACCTTATCAGTGACTTTCCTACCAAACACCATAACAAATTTCTCAAAAGAGCAGAGAACGAGTCCTCAGTTCGGTGGTCATCATCATCATCAACCTATATTAGTCCACTGCTGGACATAGGCCTCCCCCAATGAGCGCCATAGCGTCCTGTCTTCAGCTTGACGCATCCAGCATCTGCCAGCAGTCTTTCGCAGATCATCATCCCACCTGGCCGGAGGGCGTCCTACGCTACGTTTACCGAGTCGCGGTCGCGGTTCGGTGGTCGACCATGAACATTTACTACACAACCCCAAACACTCACCAAAACCCTTCACTATTTTGCTATTACACACTGGACTAATATAGGTTGATGATGAACCATTTTCACTAAGAACTGCATCTTACCCCCATCCGCCTTCAGGGTAGAAGTGGTGTTTGATAGCTCGTGTGTCGAGTTCCCTCCGGCGCAGCGCGGGCACGGTGCGGTGTAGGGAGCGTAGCTCGCGCTCACGCAGCGCCCCGGCTGACGACTCCTCTTCACAGTCGGGCCAGCCATCTGCAGTAGATAGCTTATGTTATTTTGGTTTAATCGGAGAACAAACAGTTGAATATACAGGAATATTAATGTTACAAAATAAGTCTTAAGGCGCAATTTATTTATTTATAAGCTTTTTGTAATGCATCTCAGTTTTAAATTGTCTATAAGGAAGAGATTCGAAGTTGCTCTTGGAGGCCACCAAACTCTGTTTTCGTATGTCTTCATAAAACACATTTAAAAAGACAATGTTTGTTTTCCACAAACAAAAAAAAATACTTTTATGTGTTAAATAATTTCAATTGCAAAGTTTATTTGTTAAAGTATTTTTTATCTTACTACTCTCTTACTCATTGTTATTGTTTCGTGTAGCAGAGAATGGCATCGGATTTACTTTTGTTAAAAGTGTTCAATAAAAACATTAATACAGTAAATAAAATAAAAATGGATCAGAGAAACAGTTCTACCTACAGATATACAGACTTTTGCTATAGAGTGAGTGGGGGCAAGATCGAATGGTTTTTTGATGAGATGGTCAGTGTTGTTTTTGAATCCATGTAGAAGAATAGATATTAACTTTAGCTAAAAGTAAATTAGACATAATTAAAGGGTAAAGACTAGATTTTTATAATATGTCAATAACAGCCTGATAGAACTGTCCAAAAAGTAGAAAACTGTAATTAAAAATATTATTTTTACTTAATTGAAACAGGGGGAAGATGAAAAGGTGACGGGGTAAGATCGAATAAAAATCTCAAAATCTCAAAAAATCGTTAAAACGTGTCTTAGGCAGGTCTTAGGCAAAGTTTATGGTCCTAAGTCTATAGTGTTAAGTAATTTAAGAAGTTGTAACTGACTGTAGTGCCAAAATAGCTATTTTTAACAAAGATATAACAAATTTAAAAATATAATATATTCCGAACTTACCCCACTGGGGGAAGATTGAAGAAGAGATTCTCAAAATTTGCAGCCAATTTGCATAAGTTTTGACTGAAGAAAAAAACTATTTTCTATTAATGAAAAATCATATAAAAACTGAAAACTTTTTTATTTCACATGAAACCTATATGAATATTTTTTTTATCACCATAAATAATTCTTTATTTTTTTCTTTTGTAATTTTTAAAGTCTTTTTCTATTGGATTTCTTTTTTTATTTCACATTTCTTAGCATACCCTATTCTTGTTATTTTTTGTTTTACTACTTTCAGCAATTTTTTTTTATTTCTTATTTTTCTTGCTGAAACTTACACAAAGATACAGTTTGAGGATATCTGGCTTTTAGTATGAAATCTGAAAAAGGGTCAAGATTAAGACTTAGATATGTTTGTCTTACCCCGTTAAATGTAAATAGGGAAAGATAAAAACTTGAATTAAATTCTAAAATACGAGAAATAGAGAGATTTAGTAATAATTACATAAATATATACAAAAAATAATAGGCAGATGTTTCAATTGAACACTCGTACCTGCCTTGTAATTTAATTTACAAGACACGGGGCAAGATGAAATCACTTTTGTGAATCCTGAAAAATACACTGTCTTAGAAAATTGCACTTTACACACAACCAGGCGTTCTCAGCCGCAACCACTGACTGAGTTGTGATAAGTAACAAATTGGTGGCCCTAACGATGTTGCCAGCACTGTAATAAGTACTATAAATCTGGTGTTATTGAAGACTTTTTGTCTTACCCCTTTTTTCATCTTCCCCCCCACTCACTCTATATGATTGTAGGTAAGATAAGTATATGTACTCATTTATAATTTTAACTTTCTTCTCTACTTAAAATATATGTACCAATGTATGGTTGTCTTTTTAGAGAGACCCCTGTACTTGGTTACAGGAATTTTAAAAGATACCTGCTATGTTCCTACCGATACAAAAATGTAATTTCCTGTTCTGGTAAGCGTTCTTTACAAATATCCCAGGTATCAGAATCTTGGCAAGCGAACGCTAATGTTTGCCCACTGTGCCACATCTAGCGTGTAGGTAAACCTTATTTATTGCATAGGATTAGAACGAGATGATAAACGCGAGGAATAAATCTTCCCTCGCCAGATCTATTGGTTTTGGTTTTGTGTTTCTTATGTCGTCGTTTACTAGATAAAGTGGCTTTTCACCATCGCTGAGTGTGCAGTCCGTAACTCATCTGTTTGTTCCCTTTTGGCTTTAGCTGGCGATTTTCTTGCTTGTGGTTTTAGGTAAATTGCCCAAAAGTTACATACATTAACAATGCTGGACAATCCACACGACACCGTCTAGCCCCAAACTACAACAGCTCGTGCTGTGGGTACTAGATGACTGATATACTTTTTACAATACATTACATATAGATATTTTTTTATTTTATGTATCTAGATAATCTAATTTAATTGTTTGAAAACAAAATAGCTTTCAAATATTACACATTTAGTACTAGGTACCTTAATAATTCCATAACTCACTAGTATATACAATTATAACAAACTCTTAAAAATCTAAGCCGTCACCAGAAGGCAGAGTACCCAGAATGCTGGCAGCATTGCCACGTTGAATGGCAATGCTAATTCGTTGACCAAAATAGAAGCCAGCATTCTGATCTCCTGTGGACTCTATGAGAAGTTTCTTAAGATCTTTAAAAATTGTGTGTGCCCCAGGACCCCAAGGACCAAGGGTTTCCACCCAAATGGCTCAAATAGGTAACCTCGGTCAAGATTAGCATATTTTGTATCTAGATAGAAAACACCCAAACCGGCGGACCTATATTTGCAAATATTTTTCCCAAGGCGGGAATCGAAACCACAACCTCTTGCGTCGCAGGCTTGATATGAGTACTTACAGTATTACAAGAAAGGTCTCATAAATGTTTACCCGATTTTAATTTAAAAAAATGTATCTGTGACTAAATAATTTATATAATGACTAGCTGATGCCCGCGACTTCGTCCGCGTGGTATTATTTATTCCTTCAATTATAATAATTGCAGATCGAAATACCTTATACCTTCTTTAAAGACAACATTAACAACAAACATTAACATTAAATGGTTGGCCGACTTACACCGGGAGAAACCAACATAGAGCTTCACAAAAAGTATAAATGAAAATGACACATAGTCAATCCTTGGTGAATAATATGCAAACGCACTTTTATCTTTCTCAATCTGAATCTTCAGATAAAACCGACATTCTATTGAGCAAGTATCGAGCAGTGTTGTTCTTCGGTTTCTTGCAGTCGTATTTTATTTACTCTCTCCCTTTCTCTAAGTAATAAATACTCACTCTAATATTTCAATCAATAATCAATAATACTTCATCAGGATGATGAATGCGTTCATAGCCATCCCTGGCTAAATCTTATCGTTGCTGGTGTCGGTCATCAAGTCTTTTCTCCTCACGCTGGGATAAAGTTTGTGAGGCGTAAGATAATGCATGACTCTCACGATCAGCTGTAAGTTATGTTTCTCTTTCTTGACTGGTTTTCAGCAATCGAGACGCAGCCATGCGGCTACGCTGAGAGCTCAAGCGAGACTCTCTTTCAGTAAAGGTCTCTGAGACTCGTGACAAACATAATTATGGCGTTCTCGATTAGCCGTACATCCCTTTCATGGCTGATTTCAAGCGATCGAGACGCAGCCGATCTGCTACGTTGAGAGCTTAAGCGAGACTCTCTTTCAGTAAAGGTCTCTCGAGACTTGTGACAACGCATACCGTTCTCGAGCAGCTGTAAGCCATTCTCATCACATCTCTTTCTGGCTGTTTTCCAGTGATCTAGAGGCAGACACCGCAGTAACGCTGAGAGCTCAAGCGAGACTCTGTCAGTAAGGTCTTTAAGACATGACAACTTATGGCATTCTCGATCAGCTGTAAGCCGTACATCTCTTTCTTGGCTGGTTTTAAGAGATCGAGATGCAGCTGCGATTCGCTGATGATATAGTCGTAATGGCGGAGTCGCTAGAGGAGCTGACCCACATGCTGAACGGCCTAGCCTCAGCCCCGCAATGCATCAGTCTTGAATTTGGATAAAACCAAAGTCATGATCAATGCCCAAATTGTTACAGGACCGACCGTCGTAGACGGCCACCTTCTTGAAATTGTTTCCGAGTACACTTACTTTGAGCAGATTGTGCAGTTAGGTAAAAACAATTTTGAGAAGGAGGACAAAAGGAAGATCCAGCTAGGCTGCATTTGGGAAACTACGTCAGGTCTTCCCGTCATCTATACCGGAATGTTTGAAAACTAAAGTGTTCAATCGAGCGTCCTTCCCGCAATGACCTGAGCTGAGTCGTGAACACTCACTTTAGGGCTGGTCCACCATTTCAAAGTCACTTAGCGATCTATTGAAAGAGCTATGCTCGCAGTTTCTTTGAATGACCGGATTCGTAACGAATACATCCGACGGAGCTCAAAGAAGTAGCAGTGATAAAGATAAAGTGGCAGTGGGCCGGCCATATCTAGCGAAGAACCGAAAACTGTTGGAGTAAATGTGTTTGAGTGGAGACCGCAACTCGGCAAACGTAGCGTAGGACACCCCCGGCCATGTGGGAACGATCTGCGAAATACTGTTGGTAGATACTGGATGCAGCAAGCTGAAGACTATGACGCTCATTAAGGGAGGCCTATGTTCAGCAGTGGACTAAGGTTGTTTTGATGATGATGAGATGCAGCTGTGTGACTACGCTGAGAGCTCAAGTGAGACTCTCTTTCAGTAAGGTTCTACGCTGAGAGCTCAATTGGGCCTCTCTTCTAGTGAATGTTTCAGAGACTCAGTCTCAGACTCAGAGACAGCTTATGGCTCTCTCGGTCAGCGCTCAATCGCGTAATCCTTACCCCACTACTTTCCGAGACAACGTATGGCGTTCAAGATGAGCTGTTAGTCGTTGAGAAGGACTTTCCATACTACGGGCAGTAGCCTCGCGTTTCGAGGCGCAGAGAGTCATATCTCGCTATATTCTTTAGATTCTTGGGATCTAATCATCCGTAATTTTTAGCTTCTCTTGAGTACTGAGAGCGACTCGACCTTTTTCTATGCATTGTGTACAAATAAGATTTTTTTTTTTTTTTTGTTATATCATAAGTACGTCTATTTGTACCATAAGTATTATGTCTAAGTTATTAAAAAAATGGAATATAGTTTTCAAAATTTTTACCTACAAAATTAAAGAAAACGTAAGAAAACAATTTAAATTTAAGATATGTATACTAATCCAAAAGGCCCACGGAGCTGAGACGTGGACACTCACGGTAGGGCTGGTCCACCAGTTCAAAGGCCCCCAGCGAGCTATGGAAAGAGCTATGCTCGGAGTTTCTCTGAACGATAGAATTCGTAATGAATACATCCGACAGAGAACTAAAGTTATCGACATAGCTCAAAGAATTAGCAAGCTGAAGTGCAGTGGGCCGGCCATATCTCGCGAAGAACCGACAACCGTTGGGGTAAACGGGTTTTTGAGTAGAAACCACGACTTGGCAAACGGCCAGGTCGACGATTTTGACGATCTGCAAAAAACAGCTGGCAGATGCTGGATGTGGCAAGCTGAAGACAGGGCGCTATGGTGCTCATTAGGGGAGGCCTATGTCCAGCAGTGGACTAATATAGGCTGATGATGATGATGAATTCAACAGAAAATATTGCTTTTACTGATGGAATATACATTATTTTTAATATCTTTGAGTCATGACCATCCGCAATAGCCTGCTCACGCGTTCTGAGCCCGCGCGACAGGCAGCCTTTGTGATATTCAGCGCCGAACTGAGCACTCTTGGTATAGGTATCTACCGTATGTATACTTTCATATGCGATTAGCAAAAAGAAGTTAATATTAAATACCATGATAATGGCAGTATCAGTATTCAGTACTTACTCAATTAAAGTTTTTTAGCTATCCCACGGGAACTCTTTAATTTATCGGGATAAAAAGTATCCTATATGTTGACCAGGGGTATAAGCTACCACCATACAAAATTTCATAACAATCGGTCCAGTAGTTTCGGAGTTTATCCCGTACAAACAGACAAACAGACAAACAGAGAAACAAAAAAAATTAAATAACACCAAAATAATTTTATTATTCTTCTTACATCTCCCTGACTCGGTTTATGGCATTTTTTTCCATTGTACAGAAATTTGACCTCTACAATTTTATTATATGTAATAGATGTACCTATGCCATATAGCTATAGGTGTGTCTTTATACTTATTTTTATCGTATTTTTATTTGTTTCGTATTACATTTGAATCAGTTATTTAAGAAAGAGAACGTGTCAGTGAACCCAAATTATTCAGGAGACACAAAAAACTTAATACCTTACAGTTTAAGAGCATAATATGATTTTTTTAAATTTTACATGTTAAATTATGGTTATAAAAGTATTTTCAAACAGTTTTTTTTCCCTTAATAAATTAATGACTATGCTTAATAAGCGTTTAAAAGTCGTTGACATGTTCGCTTTCTAACTCAAACGAGCAAAGGGTGAATAAAATAACAAAATTATACATAAGAAACCACTTTAATCATCATCGTTATCATTAATATCGTTAGTGTTGGGCCAGTTCTCAACAATATTGATGAAAAAGTCTTGGTTGTATAAGGGATGTACTGCAAATTACGTCTAAGGTCATCTATTTCTTTGATATTGATGGGTAAAGGACTATTCAATGCTTTTTCAATGGGCATCTCTGGTATGACTGCCCGTTTCTTCCGCAAATCAAATGTGTTCACTCGCCCAATGCTTTGGATGAACGGGCGAGTTATGGCACAGCCTTTCAGGGCCGAAGTATCTACTCGAACTCGTTAAAGTGGGACACCAAAAAGTGCTGTTTTTCATTTCGGGGAACCTGTCGACTTTGAGTTTCATTGGAAATGGCATTTTTTTTATACTACGTCCACCAACCCTTGAAATCTAAGATGTCTTCCGTTTTTACCATGGAAACCGTAAACTTCTTATGTGCGCTGCAGTTGAGCTGGCGGATTTCCATCGGGATATAGTTTTGAGGAGTTTCTTTACTGTTTAGAAAGACCGGTCATTCGCAAAAAAGAATGTCCACGAAAAGCCAATGAAAACCAAACAATCGACTGACGAACAAAAAAAAATCAGCTGTTTAGCTGCGAAAAAAGGGGGTATGAAACAGAACATGTCAGTGACTTATTCGGTTTCATAAATAACGGCAAACTTTAAAGTCCTATAACTCTGCAACGGATGGTCGGACTTATTCGTTTTCTTGACTGTTTTGTGCGTTTATCCACAGAGAATACGAATCTGTCAAAAACGCGATTTGCGTAAAAACCTGACTTATTCGCTTTCTAAAATAACCGATTCATTTGTAAGTAAGTATTCGATTTTATTTGAAAATGTTTACTTAGATATTTGTAATTAAACTGTGATTTATCATAAGGTAGACCTGAAGTCTGACTAAAACTGTAAAAAATTAAAAACGAGATTGTACCTATAATAAATGTTGATTTTTTTTAAAACTAACACACTTCTTTTACTAACTGTACTTATGGTTCGAGGTAACGATGGGAAGTCGAAACGCAGGGAATCGAAACCGGGGTAACAAATCGACTTAAGCCCACCGCGAAACATCGGTCTTTGTCAAAGTTGATAAAAATAAACTGACCTTCACCTATTTGGTGATTTACACGCGGCTGACATTTTACTTTTCCATAAAGGTTAATGTTGCATGAAATTAGCGATCCTCCCAGAAACTCAAACCTTACTCAAATTGTACGAAACCCCGGGACACAGAGCTATTGCGTTTCTATTGCCTATACCTCTATACTCGAACTAGGACTTTCCATTTGGAATTGGAGCACGAATTTCCAAAATAAACAAAGATTTTTATTAAACTGATTTAGTGAGTATTTTTTGGTCGTCAATTGTTCCCTTTTAGTAATCGAGAGAGCGGCACTTTCCCACAAAGAGGCATCTAAAGTGCTCCATATCTGAGGGAACAAAAAGAAATGAACAGTACATTTATTAAGACATTCTGACATCCACATGATTTGTCAACGTCTTCATGAATATGAAGAGAGGATTTGAGGTCTCATTGTTGGTTAATAGGGTAATATATCATGTCTTAAAGACAGTATTCAAATAGTTTTTGCCTTAGGCTAGTTGTCGGAAGATATATAGAGAAAGTCGTGCATCTGTTTAATTATAATGTACATACATAATAACATACCCTTTTTGACATCTCGACATACACTTGTTGTCGAGACAAAGCATATTTGCATATTCCAAGATTGCGTATTCTGTTTCTCGAAACACACATTTTCACTTCACTGTAAGGGGTCCCATGTGGCAGGCAATGAACTCAGCACAAATCTGAATGAAATGATAATAAAAGAGCCTGAAGCTTCAACGTTGAATTACACTAATACGACAGCAATTATAACACAAGCTCTGCTTAACTTGGAGCTAGATGACGCTGTGTTAATTAATCAGCATTATTTATTTATTTATTTACGTTCTGCTAAATTCCATATTTAAACTGATTAGAAGAAGTTGCATAATTTGAAATTAAACTGTCGTTTTAGCAACACAAATCATTCTGGACCAGACAGAACATTCCCAAGATAAAGGTCACTTCAGTTGGTTTCACAGAACTTTAAACTTTGGCACATAACAGCTAATTTACGAGTGAGCAACACAAGCAAAGCGACCGAACTAGATAAGATAACATCCGCCAGAAGGGCAGGAAGACAAGGGCACGCACATCCGGGAGGAAGGAAGCGAGCAATAGATGAAGGTTGGTTGTTTGTTGAACGTGGAGTGAGTAAACAAGTGCTCGAACATTTATAGTTCTTGGAAACATTATATAATTACCAAAATGTAGGCGTACAAGGTAGTAGTAATGCAGACAGTGTCATGGGGACGCTTCCGACTGGTTGACATGGATCAGTTGACCTTTAGACTGTTTGCAACCGTCTGCAGTTAGCTCAATTCTTTTAATTATATAGAGGTATAATACTAGATTTAAAGTTTTCTATTCCTTCTTTTTCGTTGTCAATTAATAAACATATAATGGTTAACACATTAAGATAGTTCATTTTGTTAAAGGTAGATCTTTGAATATTCTAGGTTAGTTAGTTGTCTATCATTATTTTTACCCACGATTGTACCTATTGCTGAATAAGATACAATAAATAATAAGCTTGACCCTCTTCAAAAATATGTCAAAACTCGAAACAATCGTTTAAAAAAAAAGTATTCAAACCTTTTAATGGTACTAATGGCCAGAGCCGAATTAATCTGCTGTACTTTAAGAATGGTCGTCGAAATAAATGAATTACACTAAAACTAAAGCAAGATAGATGGAAGAAGATCGAGCTCTTTCTGGCTTGAAGCCATAAGTTTTACATCTATGCCTGAGTATAATTAAACTTGCTTCTGCCTGCGGTTTGCTCGCGTGTGTCGGGATAGCATAAATAATATAGAGTGAGTGGGGGGAAGATGAAAAAAGGGGTAAGACAAAAAGTCTTCCATAACACCAGATTTATAGTACTTATTGGAGTGCTGACTACATCGTTAGGGCCACAAATTCAATACGTTACACACCTAAACAGCGGTTGCCGATGAGAACGCCTGGTTGTGTGTAAAGTGCAATTTTCTAAGACAATGTATTTTTCAGGATTCACAAAAGTGATTTCATCTTGCCCCGTGTCTAGTAAATTGAATTACAAAGCAGGTACGAGCGTTTAATTGAAACATCTGCCTATTATTTTTTGTAGACATTTATGTAATTACTTCTAAATCTATCTATTTCTCGTATTTTAGAATTTATTTCAACTTTTTATCTTTCCCCATTTACATTTAACGGGGTAAGACGAACATATCAAAGTTTTCTTATTGACCCTTTTTCAGGTTTCATACTAAAAGTCAGAGGTACTCAAACTGTATCTTTGTGTAGGTTTCAGCAAGAAAAGTAAGAAATAAGCAAATAATGCTGAAAGTAGTAAAACAAAAAGAAACAAGAATAGGTATGCTAAGAAATGTGAAATAAAAATAGAAATCCAACAGAAAAAGAAAATACTTACGTTAAAAATTTAAAAAGTAAAAAATAAACAATTATTTTTGACGACCGATGTGGCGCGGTGGGCGAAGGTCCGCCTGCGACGCAGGAGGTTGCGGGTTCGATTCCCGCCTCGGAACAAAATTTGTGCACGATCTGCAGAAATTTGTTTCGTTGGTCTGGGTGTTTAATATGTATAATAAAAAATATCTATCTATGTAGTATATTGTATTATGTATATCAGTCATCTAGTAACACAAGCTGTGCTTAGCTTGGGGTTAGATGATGCTGTGTGGACTGTCCGGAATTATTTATTTATTATTTTTATTTATTTATTTTATGGTGATGAAAAAGAATATTGATATAGGTATCATGTGAAATAAAAAAAGTTTTCAGTTTTTATTTGATTTTTCATTACAAGATAATATTTTTTTCTTCAGTCAAATCTTATACAAATCGGCTGCAAAGTTTGAGAATCTCTGCTTCAATCTTCCCCCAGTGGGGTAAGTTCGGAATATATATTTTTTTAAATTGGCTATATCTTTGTTAAAAATAGGTATTTTGGCACTACAGTCAGTTACAACTTTTTAAATTACTTAACACTATAGACTAAGGACCATAAACTTTGCCTAAGACCTGCCTAAGACACGTTTTAACGATTTTAGATTTTTATTCGATCTTACCCCGTCACCTTTTCATCTTCCCCCTGTTTCAATTAAGTAAAAATAATATTTTTAATTACAGTTTTCTACATTTTGGACAGCTTTATCAGGCTGTTATTGACATATTATAAAAATCTAGTCTTTACCCTTTAATTATGTCTAATTTACGTTTAGCTAAAGTCAATACCTATCTATTTTTCTACAAGGATTCAAAAACAACACTGATCATCTCATCAAAAAACCGTTCGATCTTGCCCCCACTCACTCTAGCATATAAGTTGATTAAAGTCTAGAATTACATCTAAATTTCAGCCCGATCTGAACAATAGTTTTGTCCTTACCAGATTACTAGCATCCTGTCACCAAATCATTCAAATTAACTTATTTGTAACTAGCGACTTTGTTTTATACTATGTGATAGTCTGTCATCACTACACAGTATAACAACAAAGTCGCTTTTTCTGTCCCTATTTCCCTATTTCCTTTGACTGCTTAAATCTTAAAAACTACGCAACGGATTTTGACGCGGTTTTTTTTAATAGATAAAGTGATTCAAGAGGAAGGTTTATACGTATAATAAAACCGTGCGAAGCCGGGGCGAATCGTATAAAGTATAGTAGTGTAGACGACCGATGTGGCGCGGTGGGCGAAGGTCCGCCTGCGACGCAGGAGGTTGCGGGTTCTATTCCCGCCTCGGAACAAATTTGTGTACGATCTCCAGAAATTTATTCCGTTGGTCTGGGTATTTTCTATGTATTATAAAAAATATCTATCTATGTAATGTATATCAGTCATCTAGTACCTATAACACAAGCTCTTCTTTTTCTTAGCTTGGGGCTAGATGATGCTATGTGGACTGTCCGGAATTATTATTTATTATTATGACACTTTATTTATTTTATTTCTCGTTAAAAAATACATTTTTACTATAGAAAATACAAAAATATTATAAAACTAATCTACAGTAAAAAATATATCAAAACGGTGGATCACCGGCTGCGAATCTAGGCTCAAGCAGCCGGTGACTAGGGTTGCAGAGTGAGGAACTTTCTGACGATACGCACCGAATCCAGGAGAACCGCTTTTTGTATCTGACCCTTGATCCAACTTCCTAGCGAGAGTCTCATGAGATGTTTATCGAGGCTCTTCGCTATTATTATTATAGTTAATAATTAATAATAATCTTCCTGGCCGATTTCGGCTACGGAGACTTGGCTTTGTGTATATATATATATATATATTTTTATGCTGTCTATGGGCTTAGATGTTTAGCCCGCATATGGCTGATATAACCTATTTTTGCTCTAAAGGTCCGGTTACAAGGAGCGCAAGTTAATATGCCATTTACAAAGTTATAATTTATATTGGCAGGCGGTCTATTTTTATGATGTTCTCGTTTGGCGTCTAGTTCTCGCCTCCTTTCTTCTTCGAACTCGTTCACTCTGTCATGAACTAATATAGTTACCGTAGTGTGGTAGACAGGTGTAGCTGGTGGAGTAGGGCTGCCGACAGCGGCAGCGCGGCGGCGGGGCGCGGGGCGGCGGCGGCGGCGAGGCCGACGGCGAGGGAGACCACCAGCCCGGCTCCATCAGCCGGCCATGGCCGCAGCCGCAGCCGCACCCGCCGCACCCGCACCCGCGCCCGCGCTACCTACAACAAACATACATAAAGTGCTATATACAAAACAAAATACAACTTCAAATTCGATTCGAGTCATATTTCACACGTTATTAAGTAATGTATAGGTAACATAGGTCTATATATTAGCCTATATTAGTCCACCGCTGGACATATGCCTAATGAGCGCCATAGCGCTCACCTTGCCCCATCCAGTATCTGGTGGCAGTCTTTCGCAATAACTTAGGTAGGTATATACAACTGATAATATCCGATATAATTCCAATGTAAAAATATTCTTATCTACTTTATATTTCACTTACACAAATCACTGTAATCAAGGAAGAATAAAGAATTCAAATTATTCGTGTGATTTCTTTGTCAGTTCCCTATTAAAACAAAGACCAGGAAAACAGGGAAATTAAATACCAAGAAACTCAAATAAAAATAAATAGCCGCTGGGTCTTGTTTTCTGTACAAACTTGCTTACATACGTTAAATTCTTCCTTTTATGAGTCGCCGCCGTGAGGCGAGATATTAAACGCGCGATAAGATTGAAAATGCTTCCAGAAAAAGAGTGTACGTATTACAAATGCTCTCAAATGTTTCAATTTTAAGATTCTGTAACAAATCTTTTCACGGCTTGTGAAAGTAGCAAGCTCACGTCTACTTTGAGGAATTAGTATTCTATCGCCATTTTTGTTTAATTTTTAAAATTATTTCTAGGGTCTATAAGCAAGGAATATTTTTGAGAAGATATGGTTAAACTTCAAGTTCTGGAGCTATTTATATAAAATTGTCAGCTCTTCATAACTGCCATCAACATAGTCGGGACCTAGTTCTCTGAGGCGGCAATGATTTGTCCTAAATTGACCTAATTGAAATGGGATCCATTAGTTGGCTGTTCACGATTACAGAACTAACCCATACTATCATGGGGTCTATATCCATAAAAGCTATCCTCATTTGATTTGCCTAATAGGTAATAGAGTTAAGAATGGGCTATTTCTAACTGTCAACTAAGTTAACTAGGTATGGCATTTTTAAGTATAAGGTACCTTGAAAAATAACCTTATCAAAGTTATGAAGTGGAACTTAGTGAAGTGGAACTTAGTGACATGGAGTAAAAACTTCCTTGAAATCCATCCTGATATTACTTATTATTGTGTTCTTGAGTTGAGACCGCGACTTGACAAACGTAGTGAAGGATGCACCCGGCCAGGTGGGATGACGATCTGCGGAAGACTGCTGGCAGATGCTGGATGCGGTAAGCTGAAGACAGGGCACTATGGCTCTCATTTGGGGAGGCCTATGTCCAGCAGTGCACTTATATATGTAGGCTGATGATGATGATTTTCTTGAGAGCCAATATGTTAAGCTTCTCCGAGCAATATATCGATACCTCTGGGCTCACTTGGCGTAAAGGACATTTAGTCGAAATTGAGTTAATAATGCAGTTTTACTCAGTTTTTAATTCTCTATCGAACTGTATATTTAGTTTCCTCAAATTCGCAAAAAAAACGCCTTTACGACCCAGGATTTTTATCGAGTAATCACTATTTTTTGGAAAAAATAGGGTGTAAATGACAAAACATTTGTCAATTGTCCTATACAACCTTGCAAAATGAAATAAAAAAATTGATTTGTCCTTTACGACCTTGCTATTTTAAATTTTAAAAATCAATTGTTCTTTACGACCTTACTGAATCCAGCAATAAACCTAGTATAGTTTTTTTGAAAATTCCTTCTAATCATGAAAATTCACCACTAGTACAGCTTAAGAGTTCGAAATTTCTCACCACAGATCTACCCCGATAAATTTGGTAAAGTTCAAAATTAACCGGGGTAGATGTATTAATTATGAATTTTCTTAACTAGAAGGCATTGCCAACTCCTATACCGTCACTTATTAATGTCCATTCGGTCTGCTACCAGCGTATTCCGCCCTAATCATGTAGGCAAACGATGTGATTACATAACCAGCATTTGCGAACGCAGTTTTACTAAAAACTACTCCGGGCATCATCGAATTCCAATAGTTATTATAACCTATGTACTTGTTTCGAAAAAAAATACTTTGATTTACACCACAAATTCGCCTGCATCTTTGCAATTCTATCCTGATCGCAACGTGACTCCAAAAACAGGTAGACGTTGAATGCCAATGCCTTGAATTAAGGTAAATAAGTGATAAAGGTTTTTTTTTTGTGTGTTTTGAATTAAGTAAATTAGGTAACTAAAGTGCAAAGTTAAATAACTATCTAGGTACATGTTTTTCCCCAGCTGTAAAACGGTTCTGAGCAAACTGGACCCAAGCTTAGTAAACAATAAAGATTATGTTCTGTTATGTTTATGATAAATAAGTAAAAGTAATTGTTTAAAATACACATTCAAGGATATTTATCGCGTTTATTTACCTATTTTTTCGTAAAGTTTCATCAGGTTTACACTCTGCCCTGGTGACGAGATGTGTGGAGTACTGGAACTACCACCTTGCGTAGCGAATGCTACACATTTTGTGCAAACCTTAGAAATTGTAATTAACCATTTTTATTTGATTTAATCTATGTTTTATTTATAGAGAAATATTCTTTCATTAAACTTAAAAGAAAAAAGCAACCATATAAACACAATACATACAAAAATTACATCATTTATTAATTTATTAGCCTACTAGTTAATCCTTTACGACCTCAAAATTTTTAAATTTGTCAATTACAACTTTGATTTGTACAGTTTTGAACATCAAAAGTAGCTTTACGCCTTAAGGTACTTGCATACACTGTTTAGTTTTTGGGGCGTATAGGTCATTTCTTTGTAATTTTATGGTAGTATAGGAATTTTATTTCAGTAAATATAACACTAGGATAGTTTATCAACACAGGCTTAGAAAGTACCAGAAATTCTAAGTACTTTCTTCCTAGGTTTCGTCCAAATAGCATCAAAAACAAAAAAACTACAGTCGAAATAAACTTTTTGTTTTTGTTTTTTGCGTATCCTGTAAAGTCGCCTTTTGTCCTTTACGCCAAGTGAGCCCAGAGGTATCGATATGCGAGCAGCCAGTTTCTAGCTTCCTAAATTTCACTGTTTCATAGACAGTCTTAATGAAAAGTCAGTAAAAGTGGGCACATTGCAATTAAATGCAAGATTAAAAGCTTTATCGTGTTCTCTTGCGGTTGGACAAAGCGCATTACTCGCTGCAATGGACGCTGTTTTCCTATTGATTAGAACTGACATAGATAGGGCGGTTTATTGCGGCTTACCCAAGTGTTGACACTTTGCTAAGTGTTTCTATCTTGCGTTGATATATAATTCTTAAGACTTGAAAATTTGGTTCCGATAAAATTGTCATACCTAAACCTTGTGATCAAAAAAGAATTTAAACATTCGGGAACAGAGTGAGAAACGCATAGCAAATGATGACGACTGTAAACGTGCTAATTCAAATGGATTGGTTTTGATAATAAATTAATTATTAGCGACCCGCCCCGGCTTCGCACAGTTTTATTATACGTTTGTATAAACCTTCCTCTTGAATCACTCTATCTATTAACGCATCAAAATCCGTTGCGTAGTTTTAAAGATTTAAGCGTTCAAAGGGGCATAGGGAAAAAGAAAGCGACTTTGTTTTATAATGTAGTGATATTCCCATCCTATAATTCGATCTTCTCTTTTTTTATTTCTGTATGGACTTTTGTGCAGGACATATTATGCACAAGTTTGTGCGCAACAGATGAACGCTATTCCCTTAGCTCTGTGTCAACATGATAGACAGACAGACTAGAGAAAGATCATGCCCAGAAAGGAACGACGGCTTATAGTGCTTTTCCTCCTTTCTTTATTCCACATCCTTCGGTTCTAATTCCTGTGAAAATGTCCCATTCTTTAAACCGACGAATCGAATCAAACCGAACTGTCTTCATTAGCTAATCCACAGAAGAACATAGGCCATCCTTCCATAAGGGGCATAAATTCGATGTAGCGTAGAATTTGCATCACCCCCAACGATTTCCGTAGGTTTCTTTAGAGGTGACAAAGGGATATCTTCAGATAGAAGAACATCAGAACCCCTGCAGAATAATTCAAACGCCGAACTGTGATCCCTAACCCGCATGTCCAGCGTGGAGATTATGGGCAATGGGCATTAACCCTCAATGAATGATGCAAAAACTTTGTGAAAATAAATCAAAATAACAGAACAATTTTATCGCTCCTTCCGTATCTGCATTGATAATAAAACATAAATCATTTGATTACTGAACTGAATAAATCGATTCCATTTGGTTTGAATCTCGGACGATAAATCAAATCACAGTTAATTTTGTGAATCGATTTTCCCTTGGGATAGCTTTGAATAAGTTAGATTAAATTGAATTAGTAGTCAGTTGTACACAATTGGGTAGATACTAGATAGATAATTTGTATGCGACCGTACAAAAGTCTCATGTGAATACCAAACTCTACACACTATATTGGTCTCCAAACTTTCGTACCTCTAAGTCGCCCAATAACTATGGTAAATTTTGGCTACCCACAACTAATCTTCTCATAGGAGTGGTGTAGTTTAGCCGAAAGAAAAATATGGTACAGGGAAGAAAACAAGATCCATCTAGTGCGAGTGTGACTCGCGCGCCGAAGGATTCGAACTTTTGACAATAACTTTTGAATTTACTCAGGTAGGTAATACCTATAGGTAAGTGACTCTGATTAGCTAACGACTTCTCTATAACGTCTTTTTATATTTAATTTTTCTATATTAATATAAGTCATCTAGTACCATAACACAAGCTCTGCTTAACTTGGGGCTAGATGATGCTGTGTGGACTGTCCGGAATTATTTATTTATTTAATTTCACCTTTCTGTCAGACAGATAGCGGGAAGTGACTTTGTTTTATACTCTGTAGTGAAGTGAGGATTAGTGTGATAATAGGAAATGAGTATCCTCATACCTAAGACAGGAGCACCGCTCCACCCCCTCACTGATGCTGTAGACACTGCCGCGCCTCATCCGGCCGTCAATCACACCTGCCCCATGTCCTACCACCTAACACTGCACTGTCCATGCACATCACTGAATCCACCATCAAGTCAAAGGAGACATGGTCTCTGTTCTCACTTCAAGGTCAAGGCAGCATTGTCAAGTATCTGAAACAAGAATGATACAATTGTAGGCGAGCTGGCCAGGTGGGATGACGATAAGCGATAGACTGCTGGCAGATGGTGGATGCGGGAAGACAGGGCGCTATGGCGCTCTCATTAGGGGAGGCCAATGTCTAGCAGTGAACTGATATAGGCTGATGATGAAGCGTATATACGTGAAGACGGAATGAATTTGGAATACAGGCAAAGTTGAGTATGAGTGTTTCAAAAACGATTAAATAAAATTATTTCACGGAGCACGTCGTGTCTCGCGACGTTTTTGTAAATATGCAAACTAAATGTTAATAAAAAATAGAATCAATATAGTTCCCTCAACATTCATCGTATTAATTTCAAATAAGCAAATAGACATACCAATCTATTTTTATCATAAAACCAAATCAAGTTATTAAAGATTTTTAATAAAAGTATTTCATTGAAAATAAAAAATTCAACGATTTTACTTTAAAATTTTTTTTATTTCTTTAATATTTCTACTATTCTTATACGGTAAATAGCAATGGGACAAACTTACAGCTTGGCAAAAAAGTCTTGAAACGGAACTAATTTTTTTGTTTAATGGCAACATTCTTAAAACAATGACGTTTGATGTAAAATTGTAAACAAAGATTACGAATTCTCGGATTTTTTACTTGGATCGGTCAAGCGGTGGTGATAAAGTGACGAAAAGTGAAAAATAATGAATAAAACAGTTAGAAGTGCTGCCAGGGAGGTTATTTTTATGGTATACAGGCGATGTCTGGCAGAATTTGAGGCCAGAACTATTCTTTCAGATCTCAACAATATTTTTCAAAGAACCGCTGATATGACAGGTTTGTGAGAGTTTGTTTTGTAATTTTAAGTTGAATCAAAGGTAACTTCATGGTCCTAAAGCAGGATTAAATTAAAGTTCCACGGAACAAGTGAAATATTCAACAATAAACATCGGGCAGTTAGGTTATGTTTACGTTTGTTCTGCGTACTCTGCTATAGCGCGGGCATAGAATTTGATACTTGAGCTAGACTAGCTAATATGTGAATCTATTTCTACATAATTTAAATGTTGTGTTATTTCTTTGTAATAAAGTTACTATAGCGTTTGTATTTTAAATGGTCTAGAAATTAGGTGCCTAAATAATAAACTGAAAAAGGTAAGATAAAGGTATCATAAAAAGTTTCTTCTTTATAGGAAGCAGCTGAGCGTGCTAAAACGGAACGGTTCCAAGCTATTACGGAGGAGGATTGGAAGAATTCGTGCCAGCACGTAATAAAAATAGAAAAGGAATACTGTGAGAGAGAACTTACAATGTATTAAAAACAATGTATTAAATTTTAATTTACTTTATATTTTTTTCTTTATATACTTACATAACGAGAACCTTGCTCAATTAAACAATATTTACTGATACTAGTATACTATGTGTGGATATAAATGTACGTATAACAGAAATATACATCTAAGTATCAAGACTAGCTTGGTGCGCTATAGGTGTTGCCATAAGGACCTACAGTGGCGCCCCCATTATTTTCTACTCTTTTTTGCCAAGCTATACAACGATCAAAATTAATAAACGGAGGAAATCAAAAGTAAATAATAAAATAATTGTGGCGACTTTACACATACTTTTTGATAAATTTACGTACAACTACCACTTCAAATGTGCAGGGTTATTAGGGACTGGATGTATAATTTAAATTCAAGTTTCAAAATATTCATTATGCTAACTAGTTTAGATAATCTATAAAACAACATAAGGGTGATTCTACGAAAACTCGTTTTTTGTCTGACTTCTGTGGCACATTTTTTTTTGTTGAAATTGCACATCATGATAGTATATTCTAAATGAAGATTTAATTTTGAATTTTTTGGTAGTGAAGGGAACTTTATTGGCTTTATGGATACGGAGTTATTCAATTTTAAAAATATGGTGTCCACGGAAATCAGAATTTATATCACCAAAATCAAATATGGGTTGGTTTATCAATAAAAATATGTGTTTTTGGTAGTAAGTAGATTATTAAGCTTCTTAAAACTAAGGACCAATTATTTGACGTTTGTAGTTTTAATCAGTTTTTACAAAAACACCTTTAAATCATTACTGTAAATACAAGTAACTCTTCATAAAAATCACACAAATAATGTTTATCTTTGTATTAAAAATATTATAATTATTCATTTTGTATTTATTATAAACTTTTATCCTATAAAACATCATAAAAACTGTAAAAAAATATTATTGAGATGTTAATCAACCCGCAAAATCCACGGAAATCAGTACCACGGAAATCAGAAATAATTACAAAATCTTAGAAATTTTCTTAATTTGCTGGTTTATTTTACATTAAAATATGCAGTCAAAATTAGGAACACAAAAGGCATTAATTATCATAATTAATAAAACAATAGGATTAGCATAAACACATTTATAGTCAACATGGTAATCAGAATTTCTAGATACCAAGCCACGGAAAGTGATTACGTACTGAAATAACAGAGTGACGTGGAGACATACACACTTGTTGTACACACCACTGATGGGGCGTAACTGATAGTTTCTCTCGACATAACAACTATTTACGCAGATGTTAAAGTACAGCATTTATGAATGAATTAGTGCGCACCAGGGGAATCAGAGCTAAACGACGGATGCGAAGTTATCTCGTTGTAACTTGTCAACTAAAGCTTAGTTTTGCGTAGTAATAGCGTCAAATAAGCAAGTAACTATCTGGGTTATTGTGAACCTATGTAAATAAGTACTAGTGTTTTCAGGAAATGATATAAAAATTTATTAACACAGGAACATGAGGTCCGGACGCACCACGGAAGTCAGAATTTCCAAGGATTTTATTTATTTTTACTTATTTAAAATAAGAATATTAAAAAACTAAAAAAGGCCTCCCCTATTATCTTTGTCTAATCTAAAATCAAAGGGCTAGGGATACTTTTTGTATGATTTTTCGAGCCGGACATGTTTTTTTCCACCCTGGGAGAATCACCCATAATCGGTTTAACTTTAGAATAAAATAAATTAGTACCATTGAACAAAACCTCACAAAAAACGGAAAAAGAATCATTGAAGAAGAAATCGGTCACCGCAATTAGGTCTTTCATTGTTCTTTTTATCAGACTGCGCTGAACTTTTCCGTGGGCAGATTCTTTAAACATTTTGGAAGTAACGAAAGTTTCAGAAGCGTTATTTGTAAAATATCTTTAGGTCCCTGCTGGAGCTATCGACCCAATAAAGACCATGGTCTAAAGTAAAGACTATCTGGGTAATTATATACAGCTCTAGATCTAATAAGGTTTCTCACTTTACATCATTATTGAAATTTGTACTTTTTAGAAATTAGCCTCAAATCCATATACGTAGCTCGCGTTCAGATAACCACAAAATTCCACATGGATAGATAAATACATGATAAATGACCGGGACCAGCTCGGGTTTGGTTCGGTCATTTAGATTAAAATGAAAAATGTTGAAAGGCTACTCATTTAACTTTTTTCAAGCGTAAAAAGGTGCTTTAGAAAATTATTTAGTTCAGTAACATTAAACGACCGACTTTCGAGCAGTTAGTCCTCCTATATTCATTTTAGAATGGACGTATGTTTAGGTACTTACTCCATTAATTCTTAAGTAGATAAGGGTGTTTTAAAAGAGGGAGATAAATGAAGCTCATATGAAAGTAATTTTTGGAAGCTTGTGTAAGTCAATGTACTGGAATGCGACCTAAACCTACTTGTAGGTTTCAAAGTAGGTTTAGGTCGGCGACTGTCAAATTTAAAAGAGATCTGTAATAGTTGTAACGGTTTAGCAGACGCGAAGCGAGGCTTGCTTAGCTCGTCTTGCTTTATAACAGACGTCGCATTGCGTTTCGCTTCGCTCTCCTCAAAACGACACCACTCAAGCTGCCACTATCGTAAATTAATACAGTAATACAAAATTAGACAGCTGGTTTATCAAAGAAGATCAAAACATCAAGCCAAATAGTTATATTGTTGCAAAATGTTAATTGTTTATAATGAACTCTTTGGCTTCGTGCCACGGTCGCATGTTGCTCAGTACCTATGGATGTCCGTTTATTTAATAAATAGCTGTTTGTAACACAAGTATTGGGTACACACTGGTGCTAGTCTCTCATGAATTGCATTACATTTGGCTCTATTCCTGTTCGTAAACAAATCTTGTTTGTTACTGATCAGACTTCGTTTTACAGCCCTCTTATTTTATTTTCTCGAACTGTAATACATTTTGCTTACAAAAGACGGTACATGGTAAGCACTAGGAACAAAATAGTACACAAAAACAAGAATTTTCACTTGCGTGACGAATAGGGAAGATAAATAAGGTGATAAAGAAAGCTTGGAAAACCTATCTGAAAATGTCACAGAAACCGGGTAGGTATGTCAGAAGTCAGACACATTTCCAATTTATTTCTTCACCTAGGAGAGCAGAAAATCTCCTGTGGTACGGTCTCAATTTTAAATTACGATGGCACAGTTAAGACTTCTAAAATGTAGAGCTGTGAAATTAAGAATGCCTTAAAATAGGAACCTTCTAACAAAGTAAATTGTAATAAACCTTTTTTAACCTAATTGTAACAGGACTTAATTGTACTATCTGGAGCACAGAATTCTTTAGTACGTTTAATATGGATCCCAGCTGTGAAATACCCTGCCATTATCCGTTACGACCGTGTCAATGTATTGAATTACAATTTGTTACCGTTCGAATGCAACAACGGGACATAATAATCCCATCCCATATTCGCTGCGAAGTTATAAAAGACTTGAATGCTGTCTGGTGGATTATTTCGAGTATTATTAAGCATCGTTACAGGGATAAGTAAGGTAACGTAAGACATTAAGAGCACATTCATAAGATTTTTTGGACGAAAAAGTTGTAGGAATTTCTCTTTTGGCAAAAAATATTCTGTCAGCTCGTATTCTTTCTTCAGAGTTCAGAGGTAAAAGGGTTTCTGGGATTAGGAATGCTACTTTATTAACAACGAAAATTACAAGCAAGGAATAGAAAAATTACAACTAGTATTTACAATTGAAACCATTGAGCTAACTGCAGACGGTTGCAAACAGTCTAAAGGTAGCTCGATTGATCCATGTCAATACCAGTCGGAAGCGTCCCCAAGACACTGGCTGCATTACCACGCTGTATGGCAATGCTGATGCGCTGAGCCAGATATTTATTATATACAGATTAGGAATGCACTTTTGTCAATAGACAAGTTCATAATTATTTCGGCGTTCCTTAATTTTTCTTTGTTTTAAATATTTTTGTCTGTGTACAAATGTTCAACCCGCTGTCTAAACGAGGATCATAAATTAATGTTATGTTCCTACTTAATCTAACAAACAATTAACTTGATTCATTTGGACTAGCACGGCCTTGCTGGGCTTGAGCTCATGGACACAATTTACTGGCCTGATAGCTAATCTATGGAATAGTCTTAACTTTTCATAAGTAAACTTCTTCTTAGGTTATCGTTTTGATTTCATAAAAATGTTTGTGACCTGAAGTTAATGTTGCAAATTTATACTCATCATCATTCATTAGGTAATTATTTTTATTTTCCAGCCTTCAAGTTTTAATATGGTAGCAACCACGCTTCATGCATCTTGCGACCTCTAAAAGACACTGAAATTAGTGTCCATACAAGTTTTTTAAAACTATTAGTTTTACTACTACAACTACGTTTATTTTGGCTAATGACTCTATAACTTATTAATGATTAAACTATTAACTATAGCTTATCTTATCGAGAATTGGGGAACCGACAACATTACTATATAATGATTTGCTTCCGACTAGCAGCAGGCAGTGTATTGCTGGCTCATTGCTCACCTCCCATAAAACAACACCATGTTTCTTAATGTTTATATCGCTATTAGCCTCAATTGCCTTGATTTGTTGTTGCTGCTGTTAATCTTAAGAGCAATTGCGATTTGTAGATAAAGTGCGACCAACTTTACTGTTTCGTATCGCTTGGGCCTGAGAGCATTTACATTGAATCGGATATTAGATTTTAAAGATAAGACTTCTTATTTCAGATGTTGTCCAATTTGAACACATGTTAGGTGACACTGTATATCTGCCGCGAGGGACGGAAATGAACTGCCTCAGATTTATAGCAAAGATTTATGTGTAGGTATTATACTACCCGCATTACAAGAAAAAAACTTACTTTTAAGGTAAAAAGAAGACCCGCATACGACGATCTTGATAAAAACTTTCATGTTAAGTGACTACGTCCAAAAAAGTTGCTGATGAGAGTGTAGATAGCCTTTTCCTTTTTATTTCTGGTTTGTTTTAGAGCTTTGAAATAAAGTCAGGTAAAAGATCCATCTTGCAGCTGTTCGCAGGTGTTATCGTTGAGGGAAGATAAAACAGACTGCTTATAAAAATATTGCACACCACCTAACGTTGTATATCAGGATTGTATAGCAGCACTCAGTTAAGGCGCAAACAGTAGCTGAATGGTCATTTTTGGAGGCTATCTACTCATAGAGGAGTCAACTTTATGAGCTGAAAAAAATATATGACTTTAATTGACATTTTATCTATAAATGGAACGTACAAAAATGTTCTACGTGTTCATTTTCCCTGTGAAAAAAATTCACAAAGTTCAGCTGTTTCGGACTTTAAATTTGTATCTACTTCTAAACTACTTAGAATTTTGTACTTTTTTTTTCACCTAAATGTCGGCAAGAACTTTGTCTTCAATTGGTACGTACGATTTTGCGATGCGACGGTTTTTCACCTTGTAAATATTATTTTTCTAGTTTTCCTTAGGATTAGTGGGCGTAAGTGGTCGCGCGGGCGACGGGCGGCAGTGCCTCGCTGGCTGTTGTACGGGGAGGTTGTGCTTGTCTGCCTAGTGCTCGCACACCTTACTCGTCGAATTTATGTTTTTAATAATTGATTTTATTTGTTCTAAGTTGTGCGCGCATGGACGCTTTAGACGACCCATGTGGCGCGGTGGGCGAAGGTCCGCCTGCGACGCAGGAGGTTGTGGGTTCGATTCCCGCCTCGGAACAAATTTGTGCACGATCTGTAGGAATTTGTTTCGTTGGTCTGGGTGTTTAATATGTATACTAAAAAAATATATCTATCTATGTATATATTGTATTAAAAATATATTAGTTATCTAGTACCCATAACACAAGCTTTGAGTAGCTTACTTTGGGGCTAGATGGTGCTGTGTGGATTGTCCAGCATTATATTTATTTATTTATTTAGTTTAAATAGTTTGTAAAAATATAAGAAAACCGACTGTACATAAGCTGTACATCACCTGTACATAAATATTTATTTTTATCGCGCAAGGACGCTTTTAGTGCTAAGTTACTTTTATAATACCCTCGCCCTAAATATACTTTGACTGCTCAGTGTTGTTGTGTGTACGTGTAGGTGAATTATAAAGAAAATCAGTAAGCTCAAGAAGACCAGAGCTCTGAAAGCCCAAAAGTTGGTGGAAATAATGTAAGTATACCTAACTACTTCCTTCCTACCTACGTTTATTTTATTTCCCTAATTTTGTGCAATTGCTACTATTAGCAATATTAGATTTATCATGTATTTTTATAGGAGATCGAAGAAAAGGCTAATCCATCAGAAAGAAAATATTCAGACAATGGACGGTGAAAATGATGTCAAGTAAGGAACTACAAAGTTTATAATAGTATATTGGAAGTCTATGGTGTCCGCTTTCCATCGTCCAGCGTAGTACCAGGTAAAAATAAATGAACGAAGATGTAAGTAGGTATCTACCTAAATACCTACTTCTTATATATCTACTACTCATTTATTACATATCTTATACTATTATTCATTTACAGATGTACAGTGACTGAGCAACTTGAAACTGAAGAGGAAATGCCAAGTATGCTAGAGGTAAAATATCCAGTACTTAGGACCTAGCTAATATTAGTAGTATGCTGTGATGTAATAAAATATGTAAGTATGACAATTATGTTCATGAATTTCATCAGAATTCTAGTATGGTACCTACACTTCGTGAAAAGGCAGCCGAGCAGACTGAAAGCTAATAAGTAAATACCTGTAGATACTTAGTCACAACGATTTATGTCTCTCCGAAGTGAGACACTAGTAGAGGATTCGATCCCGGTCTTTATTTTCAATCCCGGGATTTTGGGATTTGTGAAAGGCGATCCCGGGATCCGTAGACAGGTAAATAAAATCGAAGTAATATATGAAAATCAACTTTTATTTACTTTCAAAAACAAAGTAAAAATCAATTAAAACCACAATTACTTCTTTTTTCAAATAATTAATAATATAATAGAATTTTTTTTATTCTACTTTTTTACGGTAGATGATATAAAATACTAATTTAAATAACCACATAATGGTAACGTCATCAGCAGTGATCGGATATTCAGGCGTTTATTTACCTAAACTTTGAGTGACGACAGAAATCAGAAATCAATATCTTTATTTCTTTAGGCTTACAAAATAAGCACTAAGACAAGTCAAATTTAATACTATAGGTACATAATTATCAAAATAATATAAAAAATAATGTGATAATTGATTTTCAGTTCGCCTCACTTTTTTGTCCACTAGTGGAGGCGAAATAGAAACCACTAAGCATGTGTATAACTTATGTGTCTAATACATGTTTGCCTTATAAATAATTCAATACTATTGTCGATGTGGAACTGAGCGACATCTGGCCAAGCACTAACGTCATTGATGTAATCATTTATGGAGTAAAGCCTTCTTGATAAGATTTAGTTTTATGTACTGTTTAAACCTACGAATAGAAAGTTCAGTTGCTTCAGATGGATGATTTGAGTTGGGATTTCTCTAACATTTGGGGTAACATGAATTTTATACATTTTGTTTTTTTAGCATTAAGTAAGAGGTTATTGGCGGTAAACCAATTTAGTATTTGTGAAAGCGAATTATTTACATCGTCATAATTATATTTATTTCTGTCTACTCTAAAAATTAGTGATGTATCATCAGCAAATAAGACTATATCACAAAGATCTTTTGCTAGAAAGGGGAGATCATATACGTTTACTAAAAATAAAAAGGGACCTAATATTGAACCTTGGGGTACGCCTAATTCAATATTTGAGCCCGTAGATCTTTCTTTACCAACATCTACTTTATGAACTCTATCAGATAAATATGATTTCATAAGATCCAGAGCCTTTTTCTTAATTTCTTTATGTTTCAATTTCTCAATTAATGTACTATGATCAACACAGTTAAAAGCCTTAGAAAGGTCACAGAATACACCAATAGCGTTTTTGGCTTTATCCCAGGCCTTCAATATATGCCTTAATAGAACTGTACCAGCATCCGTTGCCGATCTACCCTTGGAGAAGCCAAATTGGTTTTCATGAAATAACCTATTAAGATTGAAGTGAGAGGTTAACTGGGTAAGAAATTTTTTTTCAAAAACTTTACTCATTGCTGGAAGTATTGAAATCGGTCTGTAATTGGCCTGATCGGTGTGGCTACCAAATTTATAAAGAGGAACTAACTTACTATATTTCATGAGATCAGGAAAAATTCCTGCGTCGACACAGTTATTGAAAATATAGGCCAAACAAGGAGCCATTTCCTTAATAATTGAACTTAATACTTAGGTGGATAAACCCCAGAGATCCTCAGTATTTTTAATGTTAATTGATTTAAAGGTTTTCACTACATAATCAGCATTTACATAACTAAAGTTAAAGCTCTCATTACATTTAGCAACTGAAGGTTCTAAAAATTTAACAGCCATTGATGCTGATGATTTTAGAGACTGGGTAACAACTTTAGGAATAGTAGAAAAGAATGCATCAAAAGCATTGGCAATATCTTTATCATGTATAAGAATTGAATTATTAATTTTTAACCTTATTTCCTTATAACGTGGCTTTGATTTACCTGTTTCGTTATTTATTAGTCTCCATGTTGCTTTTACTTTATTAGATGATTTTATTATAATATTCTTTAAAAACAAGCATTTTGCTGTGTTGCAGACTTTCTTAAATGTTTTAGAATAGTTGGTTACATACAATACAATAGAAACGCAGGATCAAGTAACATAGTTTCTCGAGAAGCATAAAGGTCATATAGTATATTCCTACTTCTATAAATACCCGGAGTGGCCCAATCAATAAACTCGACCCTTTCTCTCACTGTGCATGTTTTAAGTTTGAATACTTCACTGTGTTCCTTGTGTATTACATTCAAAAGTTTGGAAAATAATTCATTGGGGTCATCAGAACAAGGTATATTTGATACTGTTAGTTCCACTCTACTTTGAAAATTCTTGATACGGTTCTCTGTTATTGGCCTGCAGGTATATTTTTCTACAATATTTTTATCATCATAGCTAAAATTAACACTTTGACCATAAGGGTCTGATTGGAAATGCCTAATTACTGCTTTGCTGGTTGGAGTTTGACTGCAGTAAATATTATCTAAACAGGTGGCAGATGTTTGGGTTACCCTAGTGGGATCATTAAAAAGATTTTGTAAACTAAAGCACTTGAATAAGTTAAGCAATCTGTCGGCGAGGGGATTTGCTAAAATATCTATATTAAAGTCGCCACAAACAATAAGATCCTTCCTACAAGTAAATACTTCAGCAAAACTTCTTCCATAGTACATTCAAAAGCAACCTGATCTGCGTCAGGAGGGCGGTATACACACACAATGATATGTCGCTCCAGTTCCTCACAAGAAAGTTCAATAGTCCTCTCAATAGTGAGTTTTACAATATATTTTCTTTCTTTACATTTAAGACTCTTTTTTACTAAAATCAAAGAGCCACCACGTATTGCAGCTTTTCTTTTATATGAACTTACAACGACACGTTCTTTTATACGACACAACATGAATATTCGGGAATTCATATAAATTCCGAAGAATTCCAAAATGTTCTAGAATGTTATTTATTTCGTTGTAATCTTATTTATACATCAAATATAAAACACATTTATTCCGACTCGTTTTTCACTAAAATCGATATTTCCACAAAAAAAAAATTACCAACAAAATACACAACAGATTAAAGTGACATATATTTTTTTTATAGAAATTGCTTGAATTTTATAATTCGTGCTCCTTCGGATTCCTGTAAAAGTTGGTTTTAAAAGCTCCTACATGTCTTCGCCCCAACTTTGGGATTTGAAAAATATCCGATCACTAATTTATCAGTCAATAAAAACAAAATTAAATGACGGTTAAACGTATTATTTCAATAAAAAAGGCATGTCATGATTGTTGAAAAAAAATAATTTTACGTAAATTTTACCACGACGTGACAGTAGAGGCGGTTGAGTACCTATTAAAAGAGTGCTTTTTTGTATACTGGTACATGGTTTTATAAATTGTATTATTTGGTAATAAAAAGAGCTTTTACTGATAAAAAAAATCTAGGAATAATCATTACAGTTACAATCATTACAATCATAATTTAAAAAGAAAACTAAACCGATGTTTACCAAAATGATCAGATGTTCCTTTTTGTTATTTTTAAAGAACTTGGTATAATTTTAATTTTATAATTTATGATCATTACATTTACACGCCTAATTTTTTGTTATTTTAAAAAAAAATTCTCAATCCCGAAAATCCCGGGATTTGTAAAAAATTATCCAACCAATCCCGGGATTTGAAAATTAATCCCGAAATTTTTGGGATCGAAAATCGACCAGGATCCCGGGATCTCGTGATTCAGGATCGAATCCTTTAGACAGTAGGTACACCACTCATTTTACTCCGATCCGATCCAAGAATATTTAGGAACTGCGCTGCCTGCAGCTAAGTTCAAAAAAAGTTCACACTCAATCTCACATCGATAGAGTATGGATATGTGAATTCTGTAATAGTTTCTTACGTGAACGTGTACTTTCTGAAATGAAATGGGAATGGGGTTCGAAATGTAAAGGAAACTGGGTAACGGTACATCGCCTTTTTTGTCATCTTGTAGATATCGAGTTAGGTACTTGGTAAAAACAGATAGGATTACGATCCAAATTTACAATGCGATGCAAAATGTGCAGGTCAAAATTTTATGTCGATAACGATCCTCCATATATTGACTTGTAAATTTGTAATGTAATGTAAATAAATGAAATGTAGTAGGTAAATAGAGAATATAAAGACTTGTCTTAGTGCTTATTTTGTAAACCTAAACAAATAAAGATATTATTTACTAATTTTCGTAATTTTTTTGTCTTGTTCCATTATGCCCTTTCTCCTGTAGATCAGAAATTTATTGGATCAAATCATTCTACCCGAATTATGAGTACCTACCTATTCGTTGATATCCTACTAACATTCATTTTAGATAAGAGAAGTTTGTGTGAATGTTTGTTACCTTTACCCTGGCTTTACCACGTAGGTAGGTAATCTATCTATCATTATCTTCGTAACTACTAAATAGATTTGAACAAACTATTGAATGATTGGAATATTCCACTTATTATATATTATCCACATCAACTAATTTTAGTGGTGAATGAAAATTTCAAGTAGTTAGGTAGTCTATAGACTACTTTTGATGGAGGTATATCTAGCTACAACGCGGATAGCAGCTACTAACACCATCAACCCAAGAGTCACATTACATAACTATACCTAAGTATAGCGAGTTCTGTTCCCAGATTAGGTTACTTACCATCGTGGTTCGTGATACCAATAAACCCGAAGACTAGGACAAGACAAGACTAGACTAGAAGACTAGAAACAAATATTTGCAGATATTGTAAAAAAATATCTAGGAGTGGGAATCGAATACGCATTTCTTGCGTCCTGCCATTCGTTTACCACGCCGCCCGCCGCACCCGCGCTGTCACGAATATTTTCCTTTTTTCGGTTTATGCGCGAAGACTATTTCTCAGCGCGACGACAGCGGGTCTGGCGCTGCCCGGAATGTGGGGAAGGTGCGGGGCGAAATGATAGCCGCGCCCATTCTCTCAAGGGCATCGGCTCTAGTTTGCGCCTTAAGGCGCGGGTTTATTGGTATCACGAACCACGATGGTAAGTAACCTAATCTGGGAACAGAACTCGCTATACTTAGGTATAGTTATGTAATGTGACTCTTGGGTTGATGGTGTTAGTAGCTGCTATCCGCGTTGTAGCTAGATATACCTCCATCAAAAGTAGTCTGTAGACTACCTAACTACTTGAAATTTTCATTCACCACTAAAATTAGTTGATGTGGATAATATATAATAAGTGGAATATTCCAATCATTCAATAGTTTGTTCAAATCTATTTAGTAGTTACGAAGATAATGATAGATAGATTACCTACCTACGTGGTAAAGCCAGGGTAAAGGTAACAAACATTCACACAAACTTCTCTTATCTAAAATGAATGTTAGTAGGATATCAACGAATAGGTAGGTACTCATAATTCGGGTAGAATGATTTGATCCAATAAATTTCTGATCTACAGGAGAAAGGGCATAATGGAACAAGACAAAAAAATTACGAAAATTAGTAAATAATATCTTTATTTGTTTAGGTTTACAAAATAAGCACTAAGACAAGTCTTTATATTCTCTATTTACCTACTACATTTCATTTATTTACATTACATTACAAATTTACAAGTCAATATATGGAGGATCGTTATCGACATAAAATTTTGACCTGCACATTTTGCATCGCATTGTAAATTTGGATCGTAATCCTATCTGTTTTTACCAAGTACCTAACTCGATATCTACAAGATGACAAAAAAGGCGATGTACCGTTCGTTACCCAGTTTCCTTTACATTTCGAACCCCATTCCCATTTCATTTCAGAAAGTACACGTTCACGTAAGAAACTATTACAGAATTCACATATCCATACTCTATCGATGTGAGATTGAGTGTGAACTTTTTTTGAACTGAGCTGCAGGCAGCGCAGTTCCTAAATATTCTTGGATCGGATCGGAGTAAGATGAGTGGTGTACCTACTGTCTAAAGGATTCGATCCTGAATCACGAGATCCCGGGATCCTGGTCGATTTTCGATCCCAAAAATTTCGGGATTAATTTTCAAATCCCGGGATTGTTTGGATTATTTTTTACAAATCCCGGGATTTTCGGGATTGAGAATTTTTTTTAAAAATAACAAAAAATAAGGCGTGTAAATGTAATGATCATAAATTATAAAATTAAAATTATACCAAGTTCTTTAAAAATAACAAAAAGGAACATCTGATCATTTTGGTAAACATCGGTTTAGTTTTCTTTTTAAATTATGATTGTAATGATTGTAACTGTAATGATTATTCCTAGATTTTTTTTATCAGTAAAAGCTCTTTTTATTACCAAATAATACAATTTATAAAACCATGTACCAGTATACAAAAAAGCACTCTTTTAATAGGTACTCAACGGCCTCTACTGTCACGTCGTGGTAAAATTTACGTAAAATTATTTTTTTTCAACAATCATGACATGCCTTTTTTATTGAAATAATACGTTTAACCGTCATTTAATTTTGTTTTTATTGACTGATAAATTAGTGATCGGATATTTTTCAAATCCCAAAGTTGGGGCGAAGACATGTAGGAGCTTTTAAAACCAACTTTTACAGGAATCCGAAGGAGCACGAATTATAAAATTCAAGCAATTTCTATAAAAAAAAATATATGTCACTTTAATCTGTTGTGTATTTTGTTAGTAATTTTTTTTTTGTGGAAATATCGATTTTAGTGAAAAACGAGTCGGAATAAATGTGTTTTATATTTGATGTATAAATAAGATTACAACGAAATAAATAACATTCTAGAACATTTTGGAATTCTTCGGAATTTATATGAATTCCCGAATATTCATGTTGTGTCGTATAAAAGAACGTGTCGTTGTAAGTTCATATAAAAGAAAAGCTGCAATACGTGGTGGCTCTTTGATTTTAGTAAAAAATAGTCTTAAATGTAAAGAAAGAAAAGATATTGTAAAACTCACTATTGAGAGGACTATTGAACTTTCTTGTGAGGAACTGGAGCGACATATCATTGTGTGTGTATACCGCCCTCCTGACGCAGATCAGGTTGCTTTTGAATGTACTATGGAAGAAGTTTTGCTGAAGTATTTACTTGTAGGAAGGATCTTATTGTTTGTGGCGACTTTAATATAGATATTTTAGCAAATCCCCTCGCCGACAGATTGCTTAACTTATTCAAGTGATTTAGTTTACAAAATCTTTTTAATGATCCCACTAGGGTAACCCAAACATCTGCCACCTGTTTAGATAATATTTACTGCAGTCAAACTCCAACCAGCAAAGCAGTAATTAGGCATTTCCCTTATGGTCAAAGTGTTAATTTTAGCTATGATGATAAAAATATTGTAGAAAAATATACCTGCAGGCCAATAACAGAGAACCGTATCAAGAATTTTCAAAGTAGAGTGGAACTAACAGTATCAAATATACCTTGTTCTGATGACCCCAATGAATTATTTTCCAAACTTTTGAATGTAATACACAAGGAACACAGTGAAGTATTCAAACTTAAAACATGCACAGTGAGAGAAAGGGTCGAGTTTATTGATTGGGCCACTCCGGGTATTTTAGAAGTAGGAATATACTATATGACCTTTATGCTTCTCGAGAAACTATGTTACTTGATCCTGCGTTTCTATTGTATTGTATGTAACCAACTATTCTAAAACATTTAAGAAAGTCTGCAACACAGCAAAATGCTTGTTTTTAAAGAATATTATAATAAAATCATCTAATAAAGTAAAAGCAACATGGAGACTAATAAATAACGAAACAGGTAAATCAAAGCCACGTTTTAAGGAAATAAGGTTAAAAATTAATAATTCAATTCTTATACATGATAAAGATATTGCCAATGCTTTTGATGCATTCTTTTCTACTATTCCTAAAGTTGTTACCCAGTCTCTAAAATCATCAGCATCAATGGCTGTTAAATTTTTAGAACCTTCAGTTGCTAAATGTAATGAGAGCTTTAACTTTAGTTATGTAAATGCTGATTATGTAGTGAAAACCTTTAAATCAATTAACATTAAAAATACTGAGGATCTCTGGGGTTTATCCACCTAAGTATTAAGTTCAATTATTAAGGAAATGGCTCCTTGTTTGGCCTATATTTTCAATAACTGTGTCGACGCAGGAATTTTTCCTGATCTCATGAAATATAGTAAGTTAGTTCCTCTTTATAAATCTGGTAGCCACACCGATCCGGCCAATTACAGACCGATTTCAATACTTCCTGCAATGAGTAAAGTTTTTGAAAAAAATATTCTTACCCAGTTAACCTCTCACTTCAATCTTAATAGGTTATTTCATGAAAACCAATTTGGCTTCTCCAAGGGTAGATCGGCAACGGATGCTGGTACAGTTCTATTAAGGCATATATTGAAGGCCTGGGATAAAGCCAAAAACGCTATTGGTGTATTCTGTGACCTTTCTAAGGCTTTTGACTGTGTTGATCATAGTACATTAATTGAGAAATTAAAACATAAAGAAATTAAGAAAAAGGCTCTGGATCTTATGAAATCATATTTATCTGATAGAGTTCATAAAGTAGATGTTGGTAAAGAAAGATCTACGGGCTCAAATATTGAATTAGGCGTACCCCAAGGTTCAATATTAGGTCCCTTTTTATTTTTAGTAAATGTATATGATCTCCCCTTTCTAGCAAAAGATCTTTGTGATATAGTCTTATTTGCTGATGATACATCACTAATTTTTAGAGTAGACAGAAATAAATATAATTATGACGATGTAAATAATTCGCTTTCACAAATACTAAATTGGTTTACCGCCAATAACCTCTTACTTAATGCTAAAAAAACAAAATGTATAAAATTCATGTTACCAAATGTTAGAGAAATCCCAACTCAAATCATCCATCTGAAGCAACTGAACTTTCTATTCGTAGGTTTAAACAGTACATAAAACTAAATCTTATCAAGAAGGCTTTACTCCATAAATGATTACATCAATGACGTTAGTGCTTGGCCAGATGTCGCTCAGTTCCACATCGACAATAGTATTGAATTATTTATAAGGCAAACATGTATTAGACACATAAGTTATACACATGCTAGTGGTTTCTATTTCGCCTCCTCCACTAGTGGACAAAAAAGTGAGGCGAACTGAAAATCAATTATCACATTATTTTTTATATTATTTTGATAATTATGTACCTATAGTATTAAATTTTACTTGTCTAAGTGCTTATTTTAAAGATATTGATTTCTGATTTCTGTCGTCACTCAAAGTTTAGGTAAATAAACGCCTGAATATCCGATCACTGCTGATGACGTTACCATTATGTGGTTATTTAAATTAGTATTTTATATCATCTACCGTAAAAAAGTAGAATAAAAAAAAATTATATTATATTATTAATTATTTGAAAAAAGAAGTAATTGTGGTTTTAATTGATTTTTACTTTGTTTTTGAAAGTAAATAAAAGTTGATTTTCATATATTACTTCGATTTTATTTACCTGTCTACGGATCCCGGGATCGCCTTTCACAAATCCCAAAATCCCGGGATTGAAAATAAAGACCGGGATCGAATCCTCTACTAGTGTCTCACTTCGGAGAGACATAAATCGTTGTGACTAAGTATCTACAGGTATTTACTTATTAGCTTTCAGTCTGCTCGGCTGCCTTTTCACGAAGTGTAGGTACCATACTAGAATTCTGATGAAATTCATGAACATAATTGTTATACTTACATATTTTATTACATCACAGCATACTACTAATATTAGCTAGGTCCTAAGTACTGGATATTTTACCTCTAGCATACTTGGCATTTCCTCTTCAGTTTCAAGTTGCTCAGTCACTGTACATCTGTAAATGAATAATAGTATAAGATATGTAATAAATGAGTAGTAGATAAATAAGAAGTAGGTATTTAGGTAGATACCTACATACATCTTCGTTCATTTATTTTTACCTGGTACTACGCTGGACGATGGAAAGCGGACACCATAGACTTCCAATATACTATTATAAACTTTGTAGTTCCTTACTTGACATCATTTTCACCGTCCATTGTCTGAATATTTTCTTTCTGATGGATTAGCCTTTTCTTCGATCTCCTATAAAAATACATGATAAATCTAATATTGCTAATAGTAGCAATTGCACAAAATTAGGGAAATAAAATAAACGTAGGTAGGAAGGAAGTAGTTAGGTATACTTACGTTATTTCCACCAACTTTTGGGCTTTCAGAGCTCTGTCTGGTCTTCTTGAGCTTACTGATTTTCTGTATAATTCACCTACACGTACACACAACAACACTGAGCAGTCAAAGTATATTTAGGGCGAGGGTATTATAAAAGTAACTTAGCACTAAAAGCGTCCTTGCGCGATAAAAATAAATATTTATGTACAGGTGATGTACAGCTTATGTACAGTCGGTTTTCTTATATTTTTACAAACTATTTAAACTAAATAAATAAATAAATATAATGCTGGACAATCCACACAGCACCATCTAGCCCCAAAGTAAGCTACTCAAAGCTTGTGTTATGGGTACTAGATAACTAATATATTTTTAATACAATATATACATAGATAGATATATTTTTTTAGTATACATATTAAACACCCAGACCAACGAAACAAATTCCTACAGATCGTGCACAAATTTGTTCCGAGGCGGGAATCGAACCCGCAACCTCCTGCGTCGCAGGCGGACCTTCGCCCACCGTGCCACATGGGTCGTCTAAAGCGTCCATGCGCGCACAACTTAGAACAAATAAAATCAATTATTAAAAACATAAATTCGACGAGTAAGGTGTGCGAGCACTAGGCAGACAAGCACAACCTCCCCGTACAACAGCCAGCGAGGCACTGCCGCCCGTCGCCCGCGCGACCACTTACGCCCACTAATCCTACGGAAAACTAGAAAAATAATATTTACAAGGTGAAAAACCGTCGCATCGCAAAATCGTACGTACCAATTGAAGACAAAGTTCTTGCCGACATTTAGGTGAAAAAAAAAGTACAAAATTCTAAGTCGTTTAGAAGTAGATACAAATTTAAAGTCCGAAACAGCTGAACTTTGTGAATTTTTTTCACAGGGAAAATGAACACGTAGAACATTTTTGTACGTTCCATTTATAGATAAAATGTCAATTAAAGTCATATATTTTTTTCAGCTCATAAAGTTGACTCCTCTATGAGTAGATAGCCTCCAAAAATGACCATTCAGCTACTGTTTGCGCCTTAAGGAATAATGGGTTTGCGCAATCCTTTGTTGTTGATACAAGACCGTCAATAATGTTCCATCTTCAGATAGAGGATTGACGACTCATTATACATTGAATGAACTTTTCGACATTTTATAATTTAGTACAAATTTTATAATTTATTATTAGTTTATACTTTTATTAATTTTGTCAATGTATGTTTTAATTTATACAAAGTAGGTAATTTTTAATAATAATAAAAATAAGGAAATGACATGTAACATAAAAAAAGTTATCAATAAACAAACTGAACTGAACTAAACGGACTCCGTGTGTGCAGCAGCGGGCGAAGGTCCGGCAGTGACTCAGGAGATTGCGGGTTTCATTAACGCCTTGGGATAAATATTTGCACGATCTTCAGATACTTGTTCCGGAGGTTCTGGGTGTTTTCTATATTTATAAAAAATCTATGTATGCAATGTGTGTTCAACGTTTGATCCAGGTAACAAACATTCATTGATCCTTTCAGCCATACCGCCAAACTATCGCATTTATAATATGAATTAGTGTGATATTTTGCTAAGCCATCGCCAGGGTAAATTTTCGAACCTTAACTAAGTAGGTACCTACTAAACATACTTATTAATTGTTCTAGTTTTGAATGTTTCATTGAAACATTAACTGACACGATTGGAAGAAAATTAGGTACCTAATGAGAGTGTCTCGAGTATGTTGATGGCATTTAGCACATCATCTGTTAAGTTTATTATATACATAAAATGTTGATACAGGCAAAGATAATGAACATAAGTACGTAGACACCCGTTTAATAAGTCAGCAGTTTATGGTCTATGTGTTTATGAGGTATTAAAATGAGGATATTAAGCAATGACGACATCATAAATGAACTTGGATTTAGAGGTCAGGTTAGTGGCATATGTTTCGTAGTTTGTATGTTGTTATTTTGAGAACAGCAGTTTTTTAAGGACACATGAAAGTAGCATTTTAAGGACGAAGGATAGCAGCATTTTAAGGACAGAGGGTAGCAGCATTTTGTGGACAGAGGATAGCTGCCTTCTGGTTTTTGCAAAGACTCTTAAACATCGTCATCCTGAGGGCTGTTTCTGACTATCAGGTCAATCCCATATACACTGGACTTCCATCCACATAAACTATTTTCCGGTTAACTTACCTACCAATTTTTTGAAAACAGAAAATATATTAAATAATTAAAATAACATGTTTTAATGATTTTCATTATTTTCCCGTCGTCTTATTTTTATTTCAATAATCTGTTTTATTATTATTTTATTCGATAAGACCCAAGCAACACACAACAAGGCAAGTCAACAAATATTTCCATTTCATTGATTTGTTGCAGAAGTTCGAAATAACTTCATTTCTATTCATACTGATGCCGCAACTTTTTAAATTTTAACGAAGAAGGAACTTTTTAGTTTTTATTCTTTGAAAAGAATAATGAATTAATAATTAGTCCATTATTTCTTTACGAACTCGAAGAAAGTTTTACAGGTTTGCATTGTTACAAAAATATTGTGGAAGAAAGTTAAAAATCGGTTGTTTCTTGCCCATGTTTATGTTTTTTTAAATTTTATTACTAAGATGTACCTACTACTATCTATTTTCTAATTATGCAGATCTAAATTATGTATTTCTTAATCACCAACATAGAGTGTAGACTATAGTTTTTGCTAAGAGCTAGCTTATTTTAGACTAAGTCAACTGTCTTAATAATAACATGTATCAAAGGTGAAAATGTAAAGACGGTATGCGAAAAAAAACAACAGAAAGCAACCAATTATTTAATTACCATTACCACAATAGGAATAATGAAATTTTTCATTGTCTGAAGTGTACCTAACGACAGAAAAATAATAATTTCAGAAATAACGACAAAATCCATTAAAAGTAAAAAGCTAAAAAACTCTCGCTAATACCGTAATACCTCAGAAACTTTGCTATCTTGTTATCCCGGCTTCATCAAAGGAGTTGAAACGTTCAATAAGATGGAACTTTCAGAGTTTTCGTACTCTTCGTTATTTCATTAAAAGTGGATAACATTGTTCAGTAAACTTGAATTAATCTTGCCGATATAATAGTTATTTAATCATCGTAAAGTTTAAATTCATACTAACTACATTTTCATTTTCTTATTATAAAAATGAAGTGCGAGAAAGACGGGTTTGTTATTTAGTTACTAGCCGCGGCCCGCGGCTTCGCCCACATGGAAATTTAATTATTTTTCAATTTATTGCCGTTTTATTTATTATTTATTGCATTTATATTATTGAAAAAAAAATACGCTTTAATTCGCAAATTTATTTATTCCGAGTTTTGAGTGAATCAAACCAAGGAATTATAATTTTCCATACAAACTTTACCACCCTAATTAACCCCCTTAGAGGTTAAAATTTCCACATTTTTATATCCTATTTGTTATTCTAGGTCCTAAACTATCTATATACTAAACCAGGCCTAGAACTAAATTATCGTTCTATGCGTACGTTAATTTTAGCGCGGCGATGTATCTAACATTCTTGCCATCTAATGTAAACATTTGCATTATTATCTTTTATTTTTTAGGAATCAATTGAGCTACCTTTAGACTATTTGCAACCGTCTGCAGTGAACACAATGGTTTCAATTGTATATAGGTACTAGTTGTAATTTTTTTCTATTTCTTGATGTAAATTTTCTTAATGAAAAATTTGTGAGATTATAATGTGATTAGTGTAGTATCTTGTGACGAATATGATACTCCAGTAGGTAGGACAAACTATAAAAATGTACTTAGTAACTATATTGTCATAAAATTCAAAGTGTAAAACAGAATCCTTTAGAGCTTACATGACTCGTGGATAGTCAGAAAATTAAAGTTACTGAAGTAAAAATAGGAAAGTAATAGTAAAGTAATAAAAGAAGTAAATTTACAGGTAAAGTAAATAAGGCAACTAGTGTTATACAAATCTATAAGTAAGTTGTTAGGATTTTATTTTTTATTTGGAACAAAACCCGTCTTAAAATTTACATTCTTTTGCTAGATGTTATTTTGAAGTAAGCGTTTTTACAAAGAATAATTATAATTTTTTTCGATAGTTATTATGTTGGTATAATATTTATAAGCAAGATACCGATAGCAGTAGCTAATTAACCAAGCTACACGTAACAAGTTCATCTCGCGAAATTAATTAACTTGCCGTCTAACGAAAATATCTTTTATTTACCTTCCTCATGTTCAAACTGTCTGGAGATTTCGAAACATTTTGTGAATTACAAATAATGAAAAAATAACCTACCAAAACAAATTATTTTGGATGTAAGTATTGAACACATATTGCTGAGCAAAATAATATGAAGAATCATAAATTCCATTGTTTCATGTTGTTGCAAAGCTCTTAAGTACATAAGAACATGAACTCCGTTGGACCGCTATAACATAACATAATAGGTAAATCCAATTCTAAGTTTTTTGTTTTATTGTTAAAAATCCTGGTTTGTCAAGCAAATGTGAAGCACACTAGTAAGCATGAGTTCAGCACTTTTGGCTTTAGTTTTGTTATTAGCTCATAATAATATATGATTATTTTTGCTTTAATAACAACGAAATTTACAAGCAAAGGAATAGAAAAATTACAACTAGTATTTACAATTGAAACCATTGAGCTAACTGCAGACGGTTGCAAACAGTCTAAACGTAGCTCAATTGATCCATGTCAATACCAGTCGGAAGCGTCCCCAAGACACTGGCTGCATTACCACGCTGTATGGCAATGCTGATGCGCTGAGCCAGATATTCACCAGCTCTCGGGTCACGCGTCGCATCGACCAGACGCTCAGATATGATGATGATGATTATGATTATTATCAACGTTACAACTCATTTGATGTAATCGCTTCATTAAAATGAAAGACTTGAAAGTTTAAAATAAAATATTTTATGAAATACATTCATTTAGTTTAGTTTTTTTCCCGAATTATACTATAGTCGATTTTAGAACCCCAGATAGTTTTTAGTATTTACACATATTACATTACTCAAACTGACAAACAATAATAGAAAAAAATAATGCAAACGTAACCACTGCACTGTAAACAAAAACTTCGACAGCGCATTAAAACACAGGTGCAACGAAAATGGTGCATTTTCGTGTCCGAAAATGGACGAGAGACAAATGAAATAATATATGAAAGCTGTCGAAACCAAAACTTATTCATCTTTCTGCGATAATACCAGTGTTGTAAAATATTTTCCACAAATAATTATTTGGTTTTATAAATCCTTTATTCACACACTAAATTTAGCATTCTAGAATGTAAATAATCTAAGTAGGTATAAGTAAATATCAGTATTATTCTAGTTTTGATTCCTAAGGGAGAAGTAAACATTGTTCGACTACGGGTTACTAGTTGCGACTGCATTTAATTCACAATGCAGCCAGCGTAAATGGGAACTTACTAGAACTTATCGGAACTTGAACTAAGACTTATGTACCTAAGTCATACATGCCGACTATAGGGAATTCTCGTGTGAAGTATTTCAAATTGAATTTAGAGCTCTTGGACTGAAGAACATACTACCAACAAACTTGCCTCTTTATAGAGTTATATTCATTTTACTTCAGCGTAATATTATCATCACGTGTTGTTTTAGTTATCGAAATATTTTTATTTTGGAAAAATGTTATGATTTCAGTGCACGTGCAAGACCGTGAATAGCTTAATCTATGGCTTTATCAAATGGGATAGCGCAGTCTCTATAAAAATATATAATTTAACTTTAATATTAATGTAATTTTAGGTCAAGTATGCCACTTACAGACATTGGATCTTGAGTTTATTTTATTTATTTAAGAAATAACAAACGACTAGGTACAATAGGTCTTTAAAACTATATATATTAAAACTGTAAAAATGGTTTTTTGGTTTGTGATTATACAGCATAGATACCACACAGTTTCGTTTTTGTTTCGAAATATCACTTCCACCTATTGAGTTCTCAGGTAGCTTTTTTAATTTATGTAAAACTTCATTTGCTCAAACTTCCGAAGAACCTCAAAGTTTACTACTTTCGCTATGATGCAATTAATTATTGTAGTAAACTTTACTCAGCATTATTTATTTCAGCTGTTAACACTTAAACTCATCAAGTTATCACACACTCTCCACTTTCACGCCTCCAATAATTAAATAATTTAATAAACAAGCCTTTATAATCGAGTTAATGGGGTCTAATGAAACCCCACTGGGACTTGCTTTATTATTAACCTTTACGTGGAAAATAATGGCGTAGGTTTATAAGGTCATAATTTATTTTAATACCGTTATTAAAGTGTGATAATTTACGGAATCCTGATCAATAAACTTTGAGGATTACCGAGATTGCGCGCTCAAAGCTTTCAGAACTTCAGGTCAGGGAAAATAGAAGGAAGGAAACCGTGTTCCAAAGGACTGACGGAAACGAGAGGAACCTTAAGAGTTCCGGTTTTTCATATCTGCATTATTTAACGAATTCCAGTGACTATTTCTTTCTTTGAATTATTTCCCTCGACGCGGATTATTTCCATGCTTATTAGTATCTCTTACTGCTACTACTACCTATTGGATTAATGAGGATGTGGATGGAGGATGTGCGACGCTTATTGGATAAACGGATATAATGATATTGCGAGGATGTAGATGGGAAGGACATAGGTACCTAATTATGCTAAATTTAAATACCGAGAATAATCTACTCACAGCTGCAGGCGGACGCTGGATATTTAATATTTTTCACCTCATATACTCGAAATCGGTTATACTTTGCTACTCAAGTCGAATTTTTTTCTCCTATGCGGAATGAAGAAAAAGAATGTATTAATAAATCAATATTGAAAAAGTAATTTGAATTTTGACTATCCAACTGCATTTTAATGGTAAAATAGGTTATTGATACTGCGTGGTCAGAAAGAACTCAAAAACGCGTTAAGTTACGCCCTTGGTAATTCACTCATGCACCACGTTTCACTTTACTAAAATACGAACATAATTCTTATTGTTTTTTTTTTTAAAAAGACTTGGTTTTTAATAAGACATACTACAGTTTTAATTAACAATGACAGAATTACATTTTGTATAAAAAAATAAATAAAATAAATATTCCGGACAGTCCACACAGCATTATCTAGTCCCAAGCTAAGCAGAGCTTGTGTTAGGGGTACTAGATGACTGATATACTTAATCATTAACATAGATAGATATTTTTTATTATACATTGAAAACACCCAGATCATTGGAACAAATTTCTGGAGATCGTACACAATTTTTTTCCGAGGCGGGAATCGAACCCGATATTCTACTAGAGAGCAAATGTGTTTTGTTTCGTGCCTTTTGAAATCCTTAGCTAGCTCTAGTCTACTTTAGAGCCAATCTCTATGCTCGTGATTACTAGACTCACTAGCTCGGAGTCTAATATCCATTTTGCCCACTCTTTCAACACTTCATGGTCAAAAAACACTAATCTCACAAAAACTATGAAAAATACCTCGTGCATAAAACTATCTTATATGTATACCTATGTTTGCGTATGTCACGAATAATAATGTGAATCAGAATTATAGCAACACTCTCTCTTCGCTCGTGAGTTATTATAGAACAACTGAGTTGCACTCGGAATCCGAAAACGCCCGTGATGCGACTACTTCATGCCATCATCGGTGCATAATCTATTTTAATAGTGTTGTTACTCGAAAGATTGTTGTAACGTTGGCATACGGCTGTAGCAATGAAGAATTGCATAACAAACAACTGAAACCACAATTCCGAATCTCCCAGTATAAAATCAGATTTCTGTAAATCCTGTAAACCAAGTTTAAACAACATTCTGATTTAGCAACTATCCTCACAAGAATAGAGCAAATTTCACCGGCGGAGGCGTCTTGTTATTTGTAGGAACAATCTGTCAGCAGATTGCATTAGATGATGTTTGTGGAGTGAAGTCGCTGCAAACAATGCATTGTTTTATTTCAAAGAGCTAGATAAATAGATATATTTATTTTTACTCAGTTGTTCCGTAAAAAGGATGTGAAATTTGAGTGTTTTCTCGCAGTCCTAATATTTTGTTGAGTAAATCTACAACTTTATATCATTAAGCTTGCACAATAAGCACTTAGACAAGTCATATGCTCGTAAGAATCAATGATACTATCAATTCATTTTATAAAACTAAAGATCGACAATTTATGTAATAATAACCCAAAAAGCTGCACGCTACCTCTATCAGTACAAAATAGTTAAAACAAAATGGAAAGGTATATAATAATTAGCCACCTTGAGATTTTCAGGTAGGATGCAAGTTTAATCAAATGTGAATATCTGGCTCAGCGCATCAGCATTGCCATACAGCGTGGTAATGCAGCCAGTGTCTTGGGGACGCTTCCGACTGGTATTGACATGGATCAATTGAGCTACCTTTAGACTGTTTGCAACCGTCTGCGGTTAGCTCAATGGTTTCAATTGTAAATACTAGTTGTAAATTTTCTATTCATTTGCTTGTAATTTTCGTTGTAATAAAGTTTCAGTTTAATCAAATAAAATGTAAGATTAAGTTATACCCAAATAGCTGGAGAGTATTTCAATAAAGCTCCAATATGTATCAATCGAAAAGCGCCGGGTCGTGACATATTGCGGCTGTAGGTACCTAGTACAAATCACTCCCGCCCCTCTGTGACGAAACGTTACATTGTATAGCCTCATAGCTTACCCCTGAACCGTATTTAGGATTGTAATAGGTACCTAGTTCGTATATTTATATACCTATAATATTATATGCGATGTGCAAGGAAGTAAAAATTTGCAGACATTCACTGTTGGAAGTCGCCAATTTTGTTCTTCTTACATGTTTCAAGATAGAAGTATAAAGTTACTACGAATATGTACAAAGAACTGCTCAATTTAAATGTATCGTAAAAATTCCACAGCTCTATGGTTCATTCTTTGTTATTTATAGTTCTCATCAAAATGCAACCCGCATTTTACAAATAAATGTATAATGGTTTAAATGAATTAATATAGAAATAAAAACGAAAACAGGAAACGGCAAAAAGCGTAGGTACCCTTTTAAAAATATGTAAACCCTCGAAATAAATTTCCCCTTTCTGAGGTTCAAACCATTCGCAAACAAAGATGGAACGTCACAATTTTATACGTTTATTGTAACACTGTCGAGTTTGCTTATAATTTTAGCAAACACGTTGAGCTTGTCACTGCGTGCTACATTAATTATCGTACAAGCTGTAAGAGCTTAGTCAAATATCTTAGACAATTTGAATACGTTAACGAACGTCTTTGCACTGCAGTAATTGCTTTGTGTACCTATCTAGTACTTTATCTAAATAGAAGCTGTTTGTCAAGCTTTTGTTAGGTCAACGATTTGAGCTCAAGATCCAAAGAAATTTATTGCTACAAAATTGAACTTCATTTCGAAATATGCCAGACTTGACGTTGATTTTGTGTAGTTTTAAAACTCAATAGGCTTTAACGACTTGAGGGTGCTCAGGACAAAAGAAGTCTAATTCAAAGGCGTAGAGTTGACCTCAAAATAATCCAAATAGAGACGTGTCTTTATCGTCGATGATTATATCGTTACTAGAAAATACAAAAGTCACAAGAAGTACCATAAAAATATAAACTACAAAAACATTCACACAATATCCTGTTCCAAGATTTTACCATGCGGATCACACAATAGCAAATAACGTATCAATAAGATCGCCAATCCGTACCTACCTGTCTGTGAGAAATGTTCTTCTGCGTTGTTTTGTTATTTTTACCTACAAATGTTTTAATGCGTCATCGAACAAGCCAAAATGAAACACAGTGCACGTTCATATGTAAAACATAGAGCTTGCTTTATAGCATAGGTACGGATTAGAAGATTGGAACTTGCAAAATATACAGGGTGCTCTCTAAAACGTGTGCCATATGATAACGAGGATAGGAATCTGGTTTAATAGCTTTGCGGCTTCTGTAACACTAAAAGGTCTTTCAAGATTTAGCCAAGAAATAGTTACATAGTTACATACAAAAGTTCCGATTTCTTGATAAAACGCTGATTTGTTATGTATTTTTAAGTGGTTTGTTTGACACATAATACTGCGTTCGAATGAACATGAACTAGAAAAGTTTCCAGTGCATAAGAAGATCAAGGAAATACTTATTTATTTCATTTAAATAATTATAAATAAATAAATTATGTAGATGTACCTACTCTCAGTTAATAATTTTAAATTTAACACCATTAAAATATTGTATTAAATAAATATTTTAACTGTACAGATTAATATACATACGAGAAAAAATTCAAACTAAAAAGTTGAGAAAAATTGTAAAATAAAAAAAGCGTTTTCTGGCGTAAAAGCCCTCAATCTATTACACTTGGTCCACTTACTCCCAGTTACCAGGTGGTGCATACCAGGTTACACGTCCTGTCCTGCAAAACACCCAGTATAACAAGTTTTTATCTGACATACTTTGAATCAGATGGGGGGATTTTAGAATCGTATGGATTTGTTATTTGAACAAACCACAAAAAACCGAAATCTGATAACAAAATATTTATGTTTCTTTAGTAATAATAATTCAGTGGTTTCTTTTCATGCCACGGTTTTCGAAAACAATACTCCAAACAGAAAATACGGATAGCCAGATAAGGCGAGTGTGAAACTTTTAAGTCGATTCTGAACTTTCTCAGAACACTTACCTCAGAAGTGGAAACAACACCAACTAAGATTTTATCTCGAGTATACGAAACAAAGACCTTCGATAGGCGATAGATTTCTAGGCTGTAAGTTGTTTACTAAGCCAACTGTAGAAGCTTAACACTTTGGGCTATTTTTGGTCGTACTAGTACATATTTTTGGTAGTAGGTACTTACTTACCTAACTAATAAGTTTTTCTCTCTTGAAGATAACAAAAAGTCACACTTAAATATTAACCGTAAATAATCTTAATTAAACTTAATTCTAAAAGTGTAACCAGCCATGTTTGAACTGGGTAATATAAGTTTCTAAATGTTACTGCCTGGTGGAACGTAACGCGCTGTACGAAAGTAGTCTACTATTTTATAAAATACCACACGAAGACGCAGAAAAAATAATCATTAAAAAAAGCTTTAATAGTGAAGGTATAAGGGTAGCTATCGCTATGAACGATCTCTTCCAGTAAACCTTGGGATGACCTGTAAAATGAGCAATTTCTTGTAGAACCTGGAAAATACTAAAATCTTCTTGTTTTTATTTTTACTTTGGTCATTCACCTTAAAAGTCTCTCAAATAAGACTCAGAAATTGTATTAAAAAGCTAGATTTCAAGCTACGGAGGTTGAAATAATGAGTAGAATTTAAGAGTCTACAACTTGAATTGTCTCTTCACATGTCTCCAAAACGGCTTCATTTACCTGTTTTTTATGTATCTTTTGTACCTACAGTTACCTACTGAACGCATTGCCTATGCATGTGGTTTTAGCCGGTTGCAAATCCACTCTCCAATTAGGCAATTATGTATGTATCTAGGTTCAGCTAGCTGATTTTGAATCGGGTTTGAAGTGCGCTAATGATTTACAAAAGCGATGCGAGCAGAATATTAAAAAGCTTAAATGTTTGTGACGATACTTAATCTAGGCAGTTAACTACATTTATTGTCTAATAGCTAATTACACCTTCTAGCTTTTTCATCTAGCTCTGCAAATATATCGCCTATTTCAAATAGGTATGTATAAGTTTTATAAAGTGTGTTATAAATGTAAGAACTTACATGCGAATACTTCGGTGTCTTTGCGGCAGCAAAATGGAGACGTATACAGTTTCTAGACTATAGTAGATATTTTATAAAACAGCATGGGTTAGTTTTTGCTCCAATGTAAACAACAACATAATAAATTTTTCATTTATTTACATTGAAAAAATGAAGTTAAAAAAATTAAGGATCTCACTTTATTAGGTGTAGAGATGACCGGCCTTAACACAAAAATAAATAAATTACAAATTAGACACGTGTTTAACAGATATTTAACATGGTTTTGTAAGTTGACTTTTGCTAAACAATGGTTAAACACGTGTCTAAGTCGTGATTTTGTTTTTTGTGGTAAGGCTGGACGTGTTCAAGTGTATAAACGTTTATAGAAATACACTTTGATTTTATGAGTATAAGAGTAATGGCTCCAACGGACATGTATTTTACTACCAAGACCAACGGGCTGAATTTCGCCCTATATCGTGTTCTACGGGTCAGATAGAGCCTGATTTCGTTTGCGATTGCCATGCCTCGACCGAACGCACCGAGCTTTCCACTTAATAAACTCCAAATGAACCGTATCAAATGTTTATTACACCAGAACGAAAATCTATATTGGGCATCGGCTAACCAAAAGAGTTAACTCTTTTGGTGTAATCTTTAGTAATCTTTAAACAATATCCTCATTTTCAACGAACTTGGATTCTGTGGCATTTTTTCAAGGTCCAAATCAGTGGAAACCACAAACAAGTACCTATCATCTTAAAACGTTAACGTGTTTTAAAATAAGGTGTTGGCTAATTTCAGACTATGGCTTACCTCAGACACAATGTAAAATAGTTTCGTTGTAGTTATGTAATGCTAATTCGTTGATTAAAATAGAAGATATCAATGAATTAGCATTACTATTGTGCAACGTGGAAATGCTGCCAGCATACCTTCTGGCGACGACTTTAATTTTTAAGATACTTATTTATGTATGTACCGATAATGTAAATATTTAATAATATTAATATGTTAAATAATTATAATAATTGTTTACCTTAATAGTTTAATTTTTATTAGAATTATCGTAGGTACAAAACCATTGTCGAGTCAATTAAATTGTTTAACAAGAGAAAACTGTAAATTATTTGAACCAGCAAAATATAATTAGAACAATCTCACTACCAAGGTAATATTTTAAAATTACCTTCGCGCAGCGCAAATAAGTAGCAAATATTCATAAAAGCTTCACTCTTGAAGCTCTTTGGGTTTTAAGTGGAGAGCGGGAGCGGGGACGGATTATTGTTAAGAAATGTCAAAGGAAAAAGGTTCATACCCCCATTTTTACACCCTCGGGGTAGGGAATTGCTAAGCATCATTAGCACCCACGTTCCTTGATCTAATGATCATAAAAATTCTATATGAAATGAAATGAAATGAAAATAATTTTTATTTACTCTAAAAACTACCGCACACTATAATGACTTAATACTAATTTAACCAAAGTAGGCATATTTTATGCGCAGCAGAGTTCAGGGCAAACATGGCCTTCCCTCAGCGTTGTGCTGGACGAACACTTGTGTGTCCACCCAGCGCTGGTTTTCAGTGAAGGCCACGAGCTTGGTACGTACGTCACGACCGTTTGTGGTGGTGCGTTAAGTACTAATTAATTAAAATAACTATACTAGATATGGTAACAGGCATATGAACAAGAAAGGTACAAGGATTTTATTTCTAACACAATAAACAAAGCAGTATAAACAAAGCTATAAGTTATAGTCACATAGAAATAAACTAAATTAAAATTACACATACGGAAGCGCCTTCAATCAAAAATACTTTAACAATTTAGAAAAAATAAATAAAAATAATCACACGTAATAATAAGTGAAGAAATAACATTATAATACAGATCTATCATTATCTATCAGATTCTCATCCGCTTTCTGGGCGTTGAGAAGGAAGCGTTTTAATTTTAATTTAAAAGTGTTTAAAGTTTTCGAATCCCTTATGGGGGGTGGGATGTTATTCCAGCATTTTGTTGCCGAGTAACGGAAGCTTCCCCTAAAAGCTGCAGAAGAGCACTGAGGCGTTGATAGAGTAGGGCAACATGTTCTTCTCGTTCCCTTCTTGAACCAATTAAGTTTATTGTAGAGATAAGAGGGCGCTCCAAACTGAATAACACCAAATAGTAGAGTAGCTAAGTGCAGTTTCCTACGTGATTTCATTCGAAGCATGTAGTATTGGTTCAAGAAAGGAGTAACATGCCCACGGGGTGGTATTGTGAAACAGAACCGTGCACATGCATTTTGCACTCTTTGAATAAGACACTGCGTACGCTTCAAAAGGCGGGGACCAAAGACTGTATCAGAATAATTCAATTTTGATAAAACCAATGATTCCACAAGCTGAATTCGGAGTCCTTCGCTTAAATAAGGTCTTATTCTATACAAAAGTTTTAAACGATAGAAACAGTTTTTCACTGCTTCCGTGATATGGTTTTCAAATCTCAGATCAGAATCAACAAGAAGGCCAAGGTTCCGTGCCTCATAAACACGTTCAAGAGGTTCACCCATGAGAACGACATTTATATTTTCTGGTATTTTCATTAAGTTATGTTTTGAGCCAAAAATTAGATATTTCGTTTTTAACGGGTTCAGAATAAGACTATTGTTTTTTGACCATGTAATAATACTATTTAAATCTTCTGTCAAATTACAAATTGCATTATCGATGTTATCAGGTTTGAAAGAAATATATACCTGTACATCGTCAGCATATATGTGATATTGACAATACTTTAAGCACGTTGTGATGTCTGCACAATAAAGAATAAACAGTATCGGTCCTAATATAGAACCCTGCGGCACTCCTCTGTTAACAGGTGTTATCTCTGAAACTTTTGATGATCCATCATTATTTTTGAGTTCAACGAACTGGGACCTATTACTTAGATAACTGTTGAACCAATTTTGTGAATTTTGATCAAACCCGTAAAAGTTTAGCTTCGACATTAAGAGCTCTATATTTATTGCGTCAAATGCTCTAGAAAAATCTAAGAGCACCAACAACGTACAGAGACCATTATCCTGAGCACACAGCAGATTGTCCGTGACGTCTAATAAAGCAGTAGCGGTACTCTTGTGTTTACGGAAACCTGACTGCAAGTCTGGTAGAATGTTATTGTTCTCAAGATAGACGGTTAGTTGTTGGCAGACAGCCTTCTCTACAATTTTAGATATGCATGGTAAAATGCTAATCGGCCTAAGGTCCTTCATTTCTTGTGGGTTATTATTTTTAGGGATAGGTCGAACAACCGCTATTTTCCAACCTTGCGGGAACGTTGACGTTTCGATCGACCTGTTTACGATGCCCGTTAAGACTCCTAAAGATTCTGGTAGAGTAGAGAGAAGCATGTTCAGAGTGATTCCATCGTACCCTTCCGCATTAGTCTTTAGGCTTTTAATTATTTTAATGATTTCTTCTGATCCTATGGTGTTCAGAGTAAAAGTAGAGTCACTAAACCGATGAAATAAATAGTATGTTAGCAAAGATATATTTATTTCACAGCTACCGGGTACGTTTAAAAAGTGAATATTTATTCTTTCTGGATCAGTAAAATGTGCAGGCAACTCGTTATGACTCTTAAATGGTAATACATCTGATTTTAAAGTTTTCCATAACTGTTTAGGATTACAAATGTTTTTATTTATGTTATAATTAAAATAAGCGGATTTTTCAAAGTAGAGTGATTTTTTAACCAATGATTTAAGGCTAAGATAGTATTCCTTTTTGGAAGGGCTATTTTGTTGATGATAATTAGAGAGAGCTGCATCCCGTTTTTGCATCATGATCTTTATGATATCAGTTATCCATGGGGGTGACCTTTTTTTTATAGTGACGGTTTTTATGGGCGCGTGCAAATCAAATAAAAAGGTAATACACTTATTAAAAGTGTGAACCATTTCGTTAATATCATCGAGTGATAAAATGTTTTCCCAGCGAATGCTCCTAAGGTCTAGATTAAACATGTCTGGCAATATATCTTTCAGGGGGCGGTATGTTATAATATGTGGACAGATTTTTTCACTTTTAACGTTTAATTCGCAAGTTATAAACGAATGGCCATTTATACTTCCAACAGGCTCTACAACGATGTTTCTCGACTTCAGATCGGTACAAACTACGTCAATGAGTGTTTGACTTTTATTGGTGTAATGCGTCGGAGCAGAAACTAGTTGGTTGAGACTAAGGCTTGTTGCAAATGTATTAAATTTCTTTACTTTTCCTTCATGTATATCGAAGAGATTCACATTGAAATCCCCCAACAAAACAATGTTATCACATTTTGGCGTAGAATTTATAGAGTCAGTCAAAGCGTTAAAAAATGTGTCTATATCCATCCACGGTGGACGATAGGCTGTACCTATAGCAATTTTTTTGCCGTTGATAGATAGAGTAAGCCACATTTGCTCTACTGATTGATGCTCAGGAGCCACTGGGTGTTGCCATGTACGCGCTCTTATTCCGGACCGGATGTAAAAGCCAGTACCGCCGCCGCGGCCGCCACGCACGGAGGCGGGCCGCGGGGTGTGCCGGAGCCGATACCCTGGGACGACGGGGGCGCGACCATCTTCACCCGGTCTAAGCCAGGTCTCGTTTATTGCCATTACATCTACAGAATGTATATCCATTTTCACTAAAAAGTCGTCTTGATTTGTACCTAGTGATCCCGCGTTAAACAAACCTACCCTTAAAAATTTAACCATTATATGTTATTATAAGTTTGGTATACTGGAAATATATGAGTACGGTTTGGGAAGATTTCTCATTTTTCATGTTCATTGGAGGGATGGTACTAATTTTATAATAATGCTTATAATTCAAATAAAATAAGTCATTTTTAAAACAAATAAAATAGTTGTAGCAGTTAAATGAAATAAAGATCTTAAAAACAAATCTGGAATATGGCAACAGTATTATACAATATGATATCATCGAATATGATTGGTTGTTTAACTTAATTGTCATACAATATGTACTCAATATGTGTTGTACAGTTGAAATAAAATTACATGTATAAAATATGTTACAAGCTTTATCCTTTCTTATTTCTAGTAAATTCCTATATCTAAATACTCTGCTGCGCACGTTTGTTACACTTATAACTATATAATAATAAAGACTATGGTTACGGGTTAAACGGTTCGGATTCCAAAAATCCGCTGCAGATCCTCCTCGCTGCGGATGCGCATGACTACGGCGCCATGCTCCTTGCGCACCTGGATGCGGCCCGCCTTTGTCCAGCAGTACTTCCACTTGTGGTCCCGGCACGCTTTCCTAGCCACGGCGAATAGGTACCGATTTCCTCGTGACAGCCGCTCGTTGACATAAACATCTACCGGCGGCATCGATCCGACCCCGACGTCGGTAGACTTAAGATTACGACGTACTCGTGCGGCACGCAGGTACTCCTCTTGGGTGGAACGACGTGCGAAGCGAACCACAATCCTGCGCATCTTTATGGTGGCCGATGGCGAAGCCTCGCCTGACTTGGTCCGAGACACCGGGCCGACTCTCTCCGCCGAAACAATGTCACGCTCGTCAAGCGTTATTCCCATGGCAGATCCTAAGACCAAGGCCAGGTGATAGGTATTCTCACCCTTTTCCTCAGGAATACCGGATACTTCTACATCGTTGAGATAGGACTGCTGCTCACGGTCATTCAACTCCGCTCTCAGGTCGGCAATGGATTGCTCGAAGGATTGCAGGTCCTCCTTATGAGAGCGCGCAAGCTCCAACTGCTCCATCCTCTTCTCTACCTCGGCCGCTCTCTCGTTACATGCTTCGACGGCCGCCCGTAGAGTCAAAAGCTCAGTTTTTAGTTCCTGCATTTCAGAGCAATGGCTGCGGAATTCTCCTCTGAAAGCTTTAAGCTCCGTCATATAAGCTTCATGCATTTTGACTACATCGGCATTGAACTCCTCCCTTTTTGATGATGGTTTCAAATCCAATTGAGTCTCCACGTCTGACATTTCAGTAGTGATAGGATGAGTTGTGTTATCCGAAGTCGTGAGCTTACCACTAGACTCAGGGGGTTGCTGGGGAGAAGAGATGTCCAGGCAACTCCGGACGGGCGTGGAGGGGTCTCTTCCCTTTGGCGCATTGGCTTGGCATGCAGCACAACGCCATGAAATCTGGACTTTATCTCGCAATTTGAAGCCAGCACAAGCGCGGTGCGTAACTGAGTCACACTTAGGACACACAGCGCCATCAGTTGTACGCGATGTAAATTTTCCGCAGCTTATGCAATTTAATTTAGAGCTCATGGTTCGCGCACAACTATATGTAAGAATAAAAACCTGAACGAAACACAGCGCAATCGATAACACCGCTACTCGCCACTAGATGGCGCCAGGTGTAGTTAGAGTTTGTGTTCTAAAGTCTGTGTCACAGTGCTTGAGTACTAAGTCTAGCCTTGTTTATTAAAACTATCTTCACACTCACTCACGCACTAAGGTTTTTTGTCCACTGCGAAACGACTAATATCTTCAATCACTTTATTTACATACGTCCAGATAAATGCGGGTAGGAGAGTTTAACTGCAAATAGTGCAGATTAGATTCAGCTATTAAAATCCTTTCTAGGCACCAAACACCAAAGCAAACGACTTTGTACACGGAGAGCACTATGAACTTTATATTCACCAGCTGAAACCGGGTCAATAAACGTTTTTATGTTTACAAACAAAAATAACAGAGGGACCAACTATGCACCAATTGACGGTCGTGACGTACCACCTATAGATCGATCATGAATCTTGTCGATGGATTTACCGAGATTCATGCTTCCTTCGGGGTTAGATACGGTTGATGAGACGACCGTACCTGCACTGTTAAGAAGTATTTTGATAGAATAGGGACTCAACGTGCCTTGACGGATTCCCTACTATATGTTCGAAATGTACTTTTTCATAAATGAGAACAAAAGTAGCAGAGAGAGTGTCATAAATAACAGCCAAATGTCAGAAAGGACAGTCAAAGTAAAAAATGATAGACAATGTAAAAATGACAGCTAAGGTCAAAACTATCTCTCGCAGCGGAAAAACCTTTATCCGAAAACATAGCCCAGTTTTCCCAAAAACCTTTTACCCTAGTTCCTGCTGTCCCAAAATACAGCCTTTGAGATAAAATATAAAATTAATTATGAACTCGGGATATTAGCACGTACTAATATCGACCGTTGTGGCATCCAGAGGGAGTAACGTAATGCTAGCTAACATTCTGTGCCTGTGGGATTACTTAGTTGAGCTAAAGCAGTGGGTAAACTTCAAGATTGAGGTATTAATTGCTCCTCTATCATCATCAGCAATCTGATTTTGCTTCCAATGCTGGGTACTCCAAACTCCTTACGATTCACCATAAACACTAGGGTTGCTCTAAAACAGTACTAATCATGTAGGCGTACTCTAAAATTTACGACACTAATAGAGTAGGTACGCAGAAAGCAAAAGTTTTATTAGATTATACTCTATTTATAAGTGCGTATGTACTCTTTTTTTACCTCATTTGAAATAAGATATATACTCTAGTAACCCACAGACATTTCAATCATCATCTGGACTATATACTGACTGTTCACAATTCAAGGCCGAGTTTTTTTTGTTATTAGATTATAGAAAAAATGTGATAGACTTTTCTGTCAAGGTCCGAAGAATCACAAAAAGTTTTGAACTTTGCCCCCTGCATTTTCAGTTCTATGGCACATCACAGTACCTACCTAATAGAATTCTGTGGCATAGTGCAGAATATTTAAGGGCTCAAACACAAAACTGCGAGCTCGCATCGCATCGTAAATATTTGCGAGCTCGCACGATAACGTCAGATCTCATTTGCATCGCGTATTCCTGTCATATTACGTCATACTTGGTGACCCCCCTTTTAGTCCGCTCTGAGACAACTTTAGCGAAAGAGCGCGGCGCCTGAGCCGCCTTCTTTGTGTTGTAAAAAAAAACTGCTTCAGTTCTCAACTCATAGTAATTTCGAGTAAAATAGTTCCCTTCAGAGTTCATAATCGTATTAAATGGATGAATCCAGAATCTTCTTTTTCTTTTATATCTATTTAACAATAACAGCAGTGCAATTGGACCGATTTATGCAAAAATGATCCAACCCACAACCTAGTCAATTTCGAGTTTTTTTAACCAATGTAATCAGAATAAGGTATATTTTAACATATCAAAGACTCACACCTCTATGTTCACAAATGTGGAAAATCCATATGATCCAACCCACAACTGTCATGTCGAAGACCATTTTTTAAAATGTATAAGTGTTTCATGCCACTTGAATCATTTTTGTGTTGTTTTTGTTACCCTAACATATAACCGTTCTAATTTGCTACAATGATTCAAACTATAATATTAAGCTGGTCCATCAGTTCAAAGAGCTCAGAAAGCTATAGAAAGAGCTATGCTCGGAGTTTCTCTGAAGGATAGGATTCGTAAAGAATCCGAAAGAGAACCAAAGTTATCGACATAGCTCAAATAATTAGCAAGCTGAAGTGGTGGCAGTGGGCCGGCTATATCTCGCGAAGAACCGACAACCGTTGGGGTAAACGTGGTCTTGAGTGGAGACCGAGACTTGGCAAACGTAGTATAGGACGCCCTCCGGCCAGGTGGGATGACGATCTGCGAAAGACTGCTGGCAGATGCTGGATGCCAAGCTGAAGACAGGGAGCTATGGCGCTCATTAAGGGAGGCCTATGTCCAGCAGTGGACTAATATAGGTTGATTATGATGATGATGATATAAAACAAGTTAAGATTTGACAAGTTAATATTTGAAATTGCTATTTCATCTAAGTACGTAAACGAAATAAAGTATGTCGCAGATCGCTGCATTTCTAGACCTCAATTCTATTTTGTACTTGCGAGCCTTCCTTGTGATACCATGCATTTCATAGTCAAGAGTAGGTAATGATAACTTCTTGATATGTATTCGGTCTCTTTGCTCAATGCGCGGCCTGTCCATAGAATCTGTGATTCACCGACAAGTAACTGTTGATGGAAAAATGTCATAAAGAAAAAGGAATTACTTTGGTTGCAATATGACAGTGAGGATTTTCCAAATTATTATTCGGAGTTGAATCCGGTTTTACGGAGATGATCATGAAGATGATCCTGTTTTCCCTCTAATTACGACATCAGAAATGGGATGTTACCTTTTGCCCACTTAATTTACGAAAACGGCATTTCTACCAATGGTGATGCGTAAAATTATTTTGATGATTGTTGTTGCTGCAGCCATTTGTGAGTATTGGCACTAATTATTATTATGGAATTCTAAAGAGAAGAATTGCAATGGGTGAGTCCTTAATTTTGTTACTTTATTTTTGTCTTGTACCGACTTATCACTCTTTCGTAGCGCAACTGGTAATGTTTAACGAGTTAATGCTGGTTTTGAATGGAGCACTGGGTAAGTGCTACGCGTTAATGCTAGTTAAGCATGGAGTACTGGGTAAGTGCTACGCGTTAATGCTGTTTAAGCATGGAGCACTGGTTAAGTGCTACGCGTTAATGCTGGTTAAGCATGGAGCATTGGTTAAGTGCTACGCGTTGACGCTGGTTAAGCATGGAGCACTGGTTAAGTGCTACGCGTTAGTACTGGTTAAGTATGGAGCACTGGTTAAGTGCTGCGCGTTGAATGCTGTATAAGCATAGAGCAATGGTGAAGTGCTATGCGTCAGTGCTGGTAAAGCATGGGGTACTGGTTAAGTGCTGCGCATTTGAATGCTGTGTAAGCATTGAGCACTAGTCAAGTGGTATGGATTGTTTGCTGGGGTAAGCATTGAGCTCTAGTTTTGAGCTATGGATTTTATGCTGGGTTAAGCATTATGCGCTAGTTAAGCGTTCTCGTTGATATGACACGTTAAGCATTGATTACCAGTTCAGCGTTATTGTTTCTACTTTGCTGGTCAAGCGTAAATGTTCACTGGTTAAGTGATGGTATTATTCCAACGATAAAGAGTGATCAGTCAGGAATGTAACCTCTGTATCGAAACATTGAATTCGGTAATATTATTATTATGATTTTTATTATTATTTTGCACTCTGTTGATGCAAATGTTTTGATCAGCTGAGTAGGTAATAAATCGGGAAGCTACTAAATAAATTTGACTGCGTTGTTAATTTCAATCCTATGATTTAATTCGTTACTATGCACTGGTTTAGTGCAATGGTCTTACTTTGCTCGCCAGCATCTAAATTTTATTGTGGTGACCTTTATCATTTTTTCATTTTTTTTTGGCGTCAGAATAGCCGAGCGGTAGAAGCGGTAGATTGTAGATCCTTTCTACGTTCAGATATTGCCTCACACAGGAGAGTGAGAGGTCAGGATGGTCGTGTCGCAGATCGCTGCATTTCTAGACCTCAATTCTATTTTGTACTTGCGAGCCTTCCTTGTGATACCATGCATTTCATAGTCAAGAGTAGGTAATGATAACTTCTTGATATGTATTCGGTCTCTTTGCTCAATGCGCGGCCTGTCCATAGAATCTGTGATTCACCGACAAGTAACTGTTGATGGAAAAATGTCATAAAGAAAAAGGAATTACTTTGGTTGCAATATGACAGTGAGGATTTTCCAAATTATTATTCGGAGTTGAATCCGGTTTTACGGAGATGATCATGAAGATGATCCTGTTTTCCCTCTAATTACGACAAGTATATAAAGTTCAAAACACACAGAAGCCGGAGGAGTGGCGAAGGCGAAGGCGTGCCGGTTTTTCCTATGGCACCGCGTTCGCCACGGCCTGCGGTGTGTGTGTAGGCTTTCATAGGATTCCATAGAATACAACTCGCACGCCTTTGCCTCCGCCACGCCTCCGGCTTCTGTGTGTTTCGTACTTAAACGAAAAATAAATAAATAAAATAAAATAAGTACAGGGCCAGCAGATCTAATATTAGATACCAGATGATTGCATTGATTAATTTAAGAAACCGAAGGGAAGCTGCAATAATAGACGATGTAGATGGTTTATGTGATGAACCTTATTCTGATTTGGACGAGGAGTAGGGCCAATTTTGTTTGTTTTGTCTTTTAAAACACAAAAATGATTACTAATTTTTAACACACTTTGAATCATTTTTGCATTTTAATTTTTGCACCCTACATAGCTCTTTCCATACAAAATTAATTTTGTAATAATGATCCAGGCGCAAGTTTTCCCAATTATCTACTAAACTATTACAATTTATTCTTTATATTATTTATAGCAAAAAAGTTGAGTTTACATAGCATTAAATTAAATTAAAATAACAACATTTTGTATTACAAAGCTAGAGAAATACCGCCACAAACTTAAATATCGATTATCTCGAAATGAGGTTTGTGTGGGTTGGATCATTTTTGCTTAAATCGGTTCAATTATCTTTTTGGGATCCATCTTACGCTTCCTAAAAACACGTCCAATACGGCGGACTAAACTTGAAGGTATGGTTACCCTACAAAACGGTTCGCCGCACAAATTCGCATCGCAGAAATTCGCAAATGAAGTTCGTGTGACATCGCATCAAATCGCATCAAATCGCATCGCATCGCACCAAATCGCAGTTTTGTGTGGGAGCCCTAAAGCCATTTCTGCAAGAATACTCGGGAGTATATATAGGTAAGTCAGTTGCGGGTTGAAGTAGAAATAACCAGCCACAGAAATATGTACTTATTTACGTCTCTAGAGTGAAGTTGCAAACGGTATTCAAACGTACCTTAAGATGTTTGTTTTGAAAAAAGAGTTTTTTGCTAAAACCTGTTTTTTTATTTGAAAACTGATCCTTAACGTTTCCCATATCAATTTAATCAAAATCTGACTAGTAGTTTTTATTCATAAGTGATAATTATTAAGTATAATATCTTAAATCCGTGAAATTTGAAGTCGGTCCTTAATTTTTGTTTAACATAACATCTAGGTAGTTATTTAAATTTCTAAGTAGTTGAGTTATTTTAATAACCTTAATGCGTGAAATTTGAAGTCAGCTCTTAGTTTTTGTTTAAACAACATCAAGTTAGGTATTTAAATTTTTATTGAAGAGGTTTTCGTTAAAAAACATTGAAACATCACGCCCGCTGTATTTGCCACTACTTATGCAGCATCCAGTTCGTATGCCAACCAAACCACATCAACGTATAACAAGCTAGACAATAAGACCGGTTGGGTACTTATCCCGTCAACAAAAGGCGGCTCTATTTTATCATCTCAGTCGTCATACTATTATGATAATGACACAGCTAAAGTGTTAACCTAATCTGCTGAAGTGGCTAGCTGATTATTCATGAGGGTAGGCTTAGGGTCCCATGAGGATGATGGATCACTGTGACACACTTGGCCAGTTTAGATAATGGAGAGACAAGCGGCTATTGTAAATGAGGTATTTGTTGTTTTGATCCTGATGATGAGGCAAGAAATAGGGACTTCAGTTTGACCAAGTTCGTTAGGGTCGAAATGAACTTATTGTTGTTTTTTGTTGTTGTAAAATGAGAACGGTTTACTCAATTAGATAGGAGGATAACTACCGAATACAATAAAAATTTAATGCTGAATAATCCACACAGCACCATCTTCCCCAAAAGAAGAAAATTAAAATTCATTAATTTCGAACTAGACATATAAATTAAGTTTAGATCCATAATGGTGCTTCGAGTATTATCGTCTTATACTATGATTTAATTATTTGTCGATTACAGTGCTAGACTCTAATTCGATGACAGAGCTTGTGTATTATTACTAAATAACACAAATACTTATATAATAGACACAAATTTCAAAAACTTGTCGAAACTAATGTAAAAATTTATCTTTTTGTATATTTTTTTATAATCCAACGCGTTTCCGGCCAAAACACAAATTATGAAAAATCTCACGTGAGATTTGGAGATAAAAAAGGGGGTATAGAAAAATCCTGAAAAATGCCTCACATAATTTATGGACGCCCCCTAATACAGTACAAGATATTGAAAGACTTTTTAATATAAATAAATCCAAGTAATAATAAACCCAGAACAGCCTAATCACCTGTGGACCTTCGCTCATTATCGCGCCAATTTCGGTCGTCGAATTTCTTACTTTAGTAAAGTTATTTACTTTGTAATGTGATGAGCATTATTAGCGTTCCCTTCTGTCCCAATAACAACTCCGACATAAAAGTGTTTATTCCGGCACCCTTGTGTTTGTTTGACGACATTTGATACCAGTAAAAACATATGTCAGTACACAGTAGCCATCTGTGTCCCCTAGTTAGGACAACTGCCTGTGACAGTTACGCGGTGGATAAATTTATTAGTGGATGTGACAACCTTTCGGGTGGAACTTGGGCGAGAATAATACTTTATTTTTGTCACCTGTAACGCGATATATTGCGACGTAGGTTGTAGGAGTTTAGGTTAACATTTTACAATATATTTATGGCAAAAACGTTTGTTTTAGTTTTATTTATTTTCTTTATAGGTATTTCGATCTTCATGCTTCATGCATTCCCTCAACAAATTTATCTAAGCACACAAGAAGACCCAATCTGTAAAAATTGGGTCTTCTTGTGTGCTTAGATAAATTTACATGTAGAGTTTATTTAGCTATATTGATAAATGTAAAAACAAAAGATACAGAAAGATAGGGTATTGATTATGATCGAAGGGAGAGCAAAATCGCTTCATAAATAAATGAAAGAATTAAGAAATATTTTATTTTACTAGAAAGCAATATCAAAAATAAATTTAAAAAATCGAAATATTAATAAACCTAATACAAAAGCGATTTCTCCCAGGCACCCTTGGGGTGCAAAAAAGATACAATAAAGAATAAAAAATTTATAAGAAAATGAAATAAAGAAGTAAGAATTGGGTAGTTCACCATTAGAAAGGAAAACATGGTAATTATTACCTTGAAATGAAGGTACCGATGGCGAAGCACATGCATCTTTCAATATGAATCAAATAGTTCTATATCCGGTACCATCAGCAATGAAAGACTCTTAACAGTTGCAGTTCATCATCATCATCATCATCATCATCATCATCCGCAGCCCGACTTCACCCACTGCTGGGTATAGGCCTCCAAACTTTTATGCCTGCCACAGTTGCAGTAATTCAATCAAAATTTTCTTATACGGCATCGAATACGAACATTACTATTTGGGTTCGATCATAGTAATGATCATTGGCATGAGTAATGGCAGCCCACTTTAAATTTCAGCTTTTTTAAATTCTTGTAGTACCGCATTTTTATTAAACGACTTTATAAGATGTTTTCAATTCGTCGTAATCATTTTTTTGTACGTTCATTACTCGAATACGTCTGAACCTATTTGGAAAATTCTTTTTGTTCAAAGGGTTTCGTTTCCATTTAAATTTCATAAAAATCGGTCGAGGAGTTTTAAATCTACAAAATTCCAAAAGTTGTATAACATAAATAATATTTTCGTTTACTCCGAAACTTCGCTTATCGTTACCACGGTAACAAGCTAAGCAGTACGCAATTGAAGTCAGTTTATAGTTTTTTAAACACTTCAACATTTAGTTTTGGAAATGTGAAATCTCAAGCGACTTTCGTTGCAGACTGTACTTTTTGCCACGACTGGCCCAGTACGCCAACTATAGCTTACCTAATATATCACTACACCACCCAACACGGCTACAATAGCCCTCTACGTGCCTACATTTCGTTTTCCCGCTTGCTTTGCTCCCACTGTTCCCAGTCATATCGTGAGTGGATTTCCGTATCCGCCGAGAACAGTATGAGCATTGTACTCGAAATGTCTTCTATACGGGAATTTGAATGGACTAATGTAACAAGCTATTACTACCTGTACCATTGAAAGCTTGTACTGAAATGAGGTTGCTTTAGCTTTTAACAATGGCAGTAGGACCTTATGCTAATTATTTAGTCAGTTTAATAATACTAGAAATGAAATATGTAATATGATGAGGTTAGTGTAATAATGGATTCAGTAGTAAATTTGGAAAAATCTGTCCAAAGTATTATACCTAATTCAATTCAAAATGATAATAAGCAAAAAAAAATGTGAAAAAACCTAATTTACGTCGTCGGGCGCGGTTAGTACTTTTATAGGTGAGTGACCACATAATATTGGATTTCCCTTTTTTGTGATCCATCAAAAAATCTGTTGTTTAGTTTTTTTTTATCTGTGGTCTATTTTTTTGACTTTGACAATAGTTTTGTTCGATGGCACGGAACCCTTGGCGTACGATTTGATCACTCTTGGCCGGTTTTATTTGACCGTCTTTGATTGCATTACATATTTGTGAGACGATGCTCGTGAATTTAATTTCAGAGGCTTTGCGCGGAATTGTTACTAAGGATATTCTGATGTTAGGTTATGACTTATGTATGACTCTACCAAGCTCAGCTGCTTAAAATCCTTACTTCCTTATTCTTATTGATATTATAAACGTGATAGTTTGTATGGATGTATGAATGTTTGTTACTGTTTCACGCAAGAATAGAAATATCTTTGAAATCTTTCCATAAATTTCCATTCGAGGCCGCGGCCATATACTAGAAAATTATTACTATATATGCGGAACTAAAAGATTTTGCAATTCACATTTTCTGTTCAGTACTTCATATTGATGCATATAAATAGGTAGGCTACCAAAGAACTATTTTAGTTGCTAAAGCGAATAGAGCCAACAAACGCGAGAAAACTTGAGTGAAACTTTCAGGTTTTTATTATGTTCGCGGGGAGTTTTGTTTTCTCTCCGCCGTTGTTCAGAGCTCTTCAAGTTATCTTCAATTGTGCTGTTCCTAACTTAGAAGCGGACTTAAAAAGCAATCCGTGTTACGGGAAGCCACGGTAATGTGTTGTTGGCAGGAGAAAACACGTCTTTTTGACTGCTTTAATTTAATATCCGTCCTTCATTCCCCACACTAATACTTAAAAAAAATTTAAAATAACTGTGACTTATTATTTCAGTTATTTCTCCATGATCAATTCTGATTGGACTTTGGAACCAAAAAATCTACCAAAGGATGCATTTACAAAATTATGAGTATTCACGCAATTTAATTAATAAAAAAACTAAATATCTTTTAATAACACAGTCAGTGCATACTTTTACACATTCCTTTAAAAATAAAGAAAATTACCATCAATAATTAAAAACTAATTAAAACTGTACAATTGTATTAATTGAGCTAAGTGCAGATGATTGCAAAGAGTCCAGAGGTAGCTCAACTGATCCATATCAATAGCAGTCGTCGCGTCCCCAAAACGATAGCTCCATTACCATACTGTGTGCCAATGATGATGCGCTGCACCAGATACTCACCAGCTCTCGGGTCACGCGTCGCATCTAGCAAACGCTTTTAACCAATTGCGCTAAATCAAGAATGAGCGTAATAAAATACCAGCTCCGGTATTCCTTGCTAAGAATCATGTGCTTCCTTAAGAATGTAAGACGTGGCTTAAGAAATTCCGAAGAGGCATTAGCTTGGCTATCTATGTAAGCACACCCATCGGACCAAGAACAAGATTCAACTGAGATGGAGTTCGAACAAGTGCCCGGTCATGTAGCAAATTGTTTCAAACACCCAGCAAAGCCTTTAGAACCCTTTCAGTAAATAAAAGTATCTCGTGAAAGCTTCATTTTAACGTTTGTGAGTTTTATTTTATTTTTACTCGCATGAGAATGTCACAGAGGGAGTCTTTCTAGAATGAAAAGAGGTCTTTCCGGCAACTGTAAAGATTTTATCTCTGAAATATATTACGTAACCTTTATTATATTTTAGAAATTGCAGTATTTCCTCAGCTTTTCTAAGTTTGCATGCAGTCAAAAATACCAGGAAGAAAACGTTGCTTCTCGTTTAATATACAAAACTTTGAGTTTGTGTGTTTTCTGTGAGTGTGTTGGAGTATATATTTGAAACACAGATTCTCCTGGGAAATGAAAACATCCTTAAAGGTAACGAACCTTGTGAAAGCAAGGTGCAGTCACTCCTCTCTGCAAACACGTAGAAGCCATTTCAATTTAAATTCTGCATAAATTGAACATCTTTTCCTTAGAGATTAAGGTTATCTTTATTGAACGTGATTCTGGTGAGAAATTATGTCGTACCAGTAGAATTATTTATTCAATGTGATCACACTAACATTATAAAGTTGGCATTTAAATTTATAAAGTCGGTTGTATATTTTTGTGTATGTATATGTCTATGTTTGTTACTCCTTCATGCTCAAACGGATGTAATTTGATAACGGACAGCTTATCATATCACTATTTTGGAGAAGAAAAGAACAAATTGATGGACAGTAAAGAAGTGGCTTCAGTTTTACTATAAATCTCACTTTAATTTTTCGTTTATGAAAATAGACAGGAATGAAAGGTGAAAAGACAAGTTGTAGTCCTGCTGTAAATTATTTTATTTTTGCTAACATAATTTTTTTTTTTTTAATATATCTATTCAAACTTCAGTCCGATCCATTCAGTAGTTTTTGCGTGAAAGTTGGAACAAACTCCAAATCCATATTCATTCATACATCTATACAAACTTAGCAAGGATAAGGATTAACACACTGAACATAAAAGTTATTAGGTACCAGGATATATTGGACTCCTAATAAATTAAATTGGGTAGACGGAGACAGAAAAGTATCTTAAATGCTTGAAACTGCACAAGCGCAAATTTTATTTTATAATCCGCGGGCACGCGTGCGAAACCGCAGATAAAATAAAGTTGGAAGTTTACTCATAAAAATAAAATGTCTTTTTGCGTATGATGGTAGGTATTTCGCCTTATCTCCCTTTTTCCAGATGGCTAAGCAGAGCGGATTCGCTACTGACTGAATTCCATTTATTTTATTGACTGTGATTAGATATTTTTTTACACAATACATATTCAACAATAAAGCTGCTTAGTGGTATTCACACAGAATTTATTTTTATAAAAGAGAGAATTAAATTTATCACCTAAAAATGTTCAAAATATTGCTAAAGTTGTCAGAAGCGAATGTAATAAAAGCGAAAGTGTATGTATGTTGTTCTCCTTTCACGCAAAAACTACTGAACGGATCGGACTGAAATTATGAATAGACATAGTTCTAGCTCTGGAATAACACTGCTATTTTTCACCCGAAAAATCAGTTCCCATGGGATATAAATTACCTTGAAACATTTGCATAGAAACAAATCGCGCGTAGCCGCGGGCATATACTAGATTGATAATGAATCTATAACTATCTATATTAACCTAATTTTGAACATATTCTTCGTTAAGAGACCTTGCAAATCCAAGCGGTATCCGCTACCCAGAGTGGCAATGGCCAAAATGGTACTCGCAAAAACTTTGTGAAGATTTTGCACAGATTAAGAAGCTCACGTTAAGAAATCCTTACCTACTCGATCACAGAGCGGCTCATACATAATCCATTCGGTATACGGTCCCATGACAAATCAACCCATCGACCTTTTACATATTTATCCGCATTTACACATTATTGGGGTTTTATTCTTCAATGTTTTTAAACTATCTACTTGTGAGTACTTTCCTTCACGTATTTTTAGACCTCTAACAACTTTAGGTATGATAATTCGTGCCAATATGTTATTGTACTCATGTGGTGATAGTACTCATATGCTTAAAGTGTGACAAATGAGAAGTAGTAGGTATTTTCAACTATTGAAACAGTTGAATTAACTGCAGACTGTTTTGGGCTTGAATTTACTCCCTTTCCTTTACTTAACATTTTGTATTACAATAAATATTAAAATTCTTCAAAATAAGCTGAGGCTAGCTAGTTTCAGGCATTATATTAGTCCTTGTAGCCAAATCAGTTAGGCGGATTAGTTAGGCCATGAGGAAAAAGCCAAAGCTAGTCCAATATTAGGTACCTAATTTGTTTTCTAAGCTTTCCGATTAGATAAAGCAAACACGGATATAGATACGTTATGCATAAGTATAAATATCCATATCCGTCCTAATCATAGATTTCCGGGTCCCAATATTGGTCCATAACTTCTTGCACACTAATGATTTTGAACCTTCTGTACTTCAACATAAAGGTTCGCTATGTTACCCCAAATCCGCAGAGAACGCAATGTCGGAAATTTCTAAATTCTTTTTCATCAGCGACCCGAATTTGCATTGAATACTATAAATTGAATCCATACTAAAAGGCAGGCAGGAAATTTAGTCCTTGTTAAAATTTAGTCCGATATTCATCTCACGTTTTCACGTTTTTATAACTCCGAGCTTATAGAATACTGATTGGAAACCACGCTGTTTCAAAGTTTGTAATTAATTTTCTCTGCTGACAAGATTCCGCTGAAAAAAAGTCTTGTAGAGTAGGTTCTAAACGGAATTCAGGATTTTCAAATTGAATTCGAGTGTGAATGAATGAATGAAGTGAATATGCTGTTGAAGTTCCTCTTGGGAAATCTATGCGAGAAGTTCACTATGTTAATAGCCCTATTTCTTTCATAAATGTTAATTTTATTAGTAAGCAAGTTTCCCAATTTGTTACAAGATTTTACGTGCTGATGTATTTTGCTGAGCTTAAGTTTGCTCAAGGGAGCTTTACAGTAATTTTATAATCATGCGCACCTATTTCATGAAAGAAAGCTCCTCCTACAGCCTTCTCTTAAAATCATCCTCCTCTCAAAATTAAATATCCATTATACAATAATAAAAGCTGTTCTGGCAAATAGCCTGGAAAATTTCGTATGGTTCCACCTTTGATTATATACTAATCAAAGGGTTCCACTTAAACTTTCTGCGAAATTTCGTTATTATTACTTAGAAATTGTCTATGCTCCGTTTTATTTTAGTATATTTATTGCCATTATAAATGAATACTGTACATAGTACATAGAACAGTATTCACGTATCCATTTAAAGTTTGCCTGGAATAAACCGCTCTTAGGGATAAGGCTGCCCAAGTGCCCATGTTATAAATGTTTTTTGTTAGATTTTTTTCTGTTTTTTTACCGTGGTGTGAAATATAGAGTAGGTACTTTGCACTTTAGTACTTTTGCACTGTTTTGTACTATTGTATCAGTTATCTACTTGATATAACATAGCTCTTGCTCTTAGCTTGAAACTAGATAATGTTGGCCGATTCGTTGTAATAATAATATTGCTTTATTTGACTGAATCAAATCCAGGCCCATTCGCGGAAAAAATGAGCCTATGGTTCAACATATACTTAAGCCTTATCTCTAACAAAGTGGCTGAGTTCTAACTTGTAAGAAAGCTTGTTATCAGAACAATGCGAATACCACCTTCAAAGAGAAAACTTATTTAATTAAGCGACAAAGTTATTTTCATTCAATATGTTACTTTACTCAAGTTTCCATGTATCTTCCAAGTTATGTTTCCTTTGCCATTAATAAAACCAATTGGCTCATTGTTGTGCCATTATAATAAGCATCCAAAATACGTTCGATGTACTTTTACAATTAAACTTTACATTTATATTATTTTGGTTTTGCATTTATATATTAATAGTTTGTATAAAAAGTCAAACTCGTTGGCACAAAAGGTGAAGGTCCAGAAGATTTTGGGTTTGATTCGAGGCCTAAGACGTTTGTACGACTTGCAGATATTTATTACGAATGTTCTATCTACATGTTTTCTACATAAAATATTTATATGGAAGTATATACAGGACGGAATATTGAGATCGGTCTGTATGGGAAAGTCTGAAACTATAAAACATATGAAGATATCTTCGTAACAATATAAACTGCATTCATGCGATAAGGGGGATGAAGAAGCGAGATATTATATAAGTAATTATAGAAAAAAATATATGATGTGACCATGATGGCGAAGCCATTTATGTGTAACCAGTTGAACTTCCTGCAAAATTTCAAAACATGTCAGTTAAATGTCATACATAACACAAGTTATTTCTTTTATCTTGGAGCTAGATAATGTTTTGTGGATTGTCCAGGATTATTTTTATAGAAATAAAGCCTAGAGGTGGTTTAGGACTGGTAACTATAATGGTAAGGTTCAGGGCGGGTGTGCTAAGGCCATCATTTACACTTTCCCGCAATTTGTTGTGGTGACACATGGTGACGCGGCCATAACCATTATTTATTATAGCACATATTATTTATCAAGCAGAGTGCTCGACTGAGGTAAGTTTCTGAAAAACTTTTATTTGGTGTAAATAAAACTACATATTTTTGTTGGCAGGATAATAGTTTATTGAAGATCGGTGGTTAGTATTTCGAATTTATCAGTAAAGTCTCTTCAATTAGGTGAAATGGTTAGAGATGCAAGCCTAAATAACATAATATGCTCACATTGGCCATCTTAATGCACGCATTGCACGAAGGCACTCACATTTAATTAAAATCAAATATTTAATTTATTGTGATTTTATGCATACAGGTATCTAAGGAATAGGCAGTCTTAGTGGGTAAACAATGCATAAAAACCCTGTCAGGGTTTAAAAATACATAAATAATGCTGGATACACAGCATCATCTAGTTCTAAGCTAAGTAGAGCTTATATTATAGTGACTTGTCAATAAAAATATCTTTATTAACAACGAAAATTACAACTAGTGAACGAGACTCTTGACAATTGATATACATAATAAAAATTTACATTACATAGAGAGCACCCAATACGTAAGTATGTCTGCAGATCGGACAAATATTTTGTCCTGAGCCCGAAATCGAAGCTACAGCGTCGCAGGCAGACCTTTGCCCACCTCACCACTGAGGTCTTCGTAGTATTATTATTATTATAATATTATTTTTTATTTTCAAATGTTACATCGTGAAATTCTACGCCGTTAAAGCTACGACATAAAAAGTTCTGTTGTAAAACCACCTAGTAAATCTAGCTTACAAAAGACTACTACAATATCTCCTACAAAGTAGGAGAAAGTAAAACTCGCTAGGTGCGACAGGTGGGTGGTAATATTGTCTGTGTAATATCAAATGCCATTTGAATTTGCAACAATCGAATTGTGCAATGACCGCATTTTTAATTTGACAGCTGACTACAATAGTGGAATTCGTCCTTATAATCTACTAGTAGGTATTTGCCCGCGGCATCGCCCGCATTATTTCTATGGAAACGTTTCAAGGCTTTTTTTATCCCATGGGAACTGATTTATGGGATGAAAACTAGCCTATATTTTATTAAGGGTTGAACTACGTTTATTAAAATTTCAGACTGATCCGTTTGTTTTTGCGTGAAAGAGTAGGTGACAAACATACATACATCCAGAAATACAAAATATCGCGTTTATAATATAAGTATGGATTATTATAGTCCTACGCATGTATACACATCTTTATGTAGACAGCTTGGTTGGGTTTTAAACTGTACAGAAGCACCATAAGATATGGGGCACTTACACCAAAAAGTTCGTAGAAGTAACAGGCCAAAAGGGCCCTGATTTAGAATTCAAATGACCCATTATTTTGTAGCTCGAAAGTAAAGCAAAGGTTCTCTAACGCTATAAGCACGAACGAACTCCCTTCGTTGAATTTTGAAAGGCTTTTCGCATTCACCCTGATTTGGGCGACCCAAAAGATTCGGGATCACTAATCACACATTCGGTGGCTAATAGAACCAGCCTTTCAGGGCTGGACTAAGGTCAGGAGGGGCCTACCTCTCATTCTGCAGAAAAAGCTCTTATTTTTCACCAAGATGAACTTCAAATTTCTGCCGTATAGCTTTGGCAGAGGCTATACGGCAGAAATTCGGTCTAAAGAAAACAGAGGCTTCATTGCTTATACCGAAACCGACCAAAATATTTAGAATTTAAGTGAATAAAAACCACTAAAATAAGGCGCCCTATCCTATCCCATCTCTCTGAGAAGCGGTCTCGAAAAATGTATTCCATTCGACAATGAGTGCTAAATATATCACCTAAAGATTTAAGCGATATGTTAACTTCATTGTTTAAAAATCAAATGAAGAGCTGCTTAAATGATTTCCCTAGATGCGTACCATTTCCCTCCCGGGAAAATAGTTAATTCATGTTAAACAGCTAATGTAAGAGCCCTTTGTGCTTACTGCTAACTTATAGCCTCTTTAGCACGGAACAACCTGCAATTCAGAGTCGAATGAGCTTTTAGGAATGTTTTGGCAATGTTGTTTACTCTTTGGTAAACCTTTGTACTCTAGTGAAAGAAGGAGCAAAATACATAAAGAAAAGGAAAATAGATTGACCTATTTAACTTTTACTTTGAATCTCTGAAAAAGGAAAACACTTTTCTAAAAAATCCATTCATCTCAATCTATCTATCTAAAAACCTATCTATGGTGTATACAATATACACTTCTATACTTAGAGAAACTGTTAGATTTCAAAAAATAAATTATATTTTTATAAATAAATAGGTACATAAAGCTAGAATGTGTTTAGAATAGTGATTCATTTAATTTAATTCAAAAGAAAGTTTGTTAGTTTGTAACAAACAACATTATTAAAATAAATAATTTTAATAGTAAGTGATGGTTTTATCTAAAATAATAATAACTTGAACTAACTAACTTGGTAAACCAAGTAATCAATAATTTTCTCATGTCAGCCATTAGAGCTGTGTGAACCTGGCAACCAACTTTAAGATATTCATGTTTTTTTGATCCTATTCGATTGTACCGGGTGTGTACCCGATTGTACCGACAAAATTTTCGTTTGTACCCTAAGGGGAAAAAAGTTATGGGGGAGGGGGAGGTTTTTAAACTGTCGCTTTTGACCTACGTAGGTAAAACGGTTGATTGGACTTCAAAGTTGAATATTTCGTGAAACTTAGGTAATACCATCGATAGACCTTGAAATCGCAAAAATATTTAAGGTTAAATAATACAATTTTAGGTAGAAACAAACAAAACACATGAACGTAAACATTAAATTATGTTGATAACATACCATATTTTGTAAATCGATAAAGTTTGTTCAACAAATCATAAGCCAGGTTCTAGATAGGCATGTTTTTAGATAGATCTTGAATGACGTAACATAAATCTTGCTTAACTGGAACGAAACAAACGGGTACAAACGATAAACTTAGACTTAAAGTATCAAAATTTTTCTAAAAAACCCATTCTGTGAAAAATCATCAACTTTATTCAACTAATCATGATCTAGGTTCTAGATATGCACGTTTTTATATAGATCTTGAATGACTTAACATAAATCAAGCTCGATTGGAGCGATACAAACGGTTACAAACGAAAACTTTGACTTAAAGTAACAAAATTTTATCAAAAAATTCCATCCAATCTTGATTTAGGTTCTAGATATGCATGTTTTAAGATAGACCTTGAATGACTTTACATGAATCTAGCTCAATTGGTACAAACGGGTACAAACGAAAACTTTAACTTTAAGTATAAAAAATTTTCAACAAAACCCATTCTAGGAAAAATCATCAACTTTGTTCAACAAATCATAATCTAGGTTCTAGATATGCATGTTTTTAGATAGACCTTGAATGACTTAACATGAATCTAGCTCAATTGGAGCGGTACAAACTTGATTTTTCCTAGAATGGGTTTTGTTGAAAAATTTTGATACTTTAAGTAAAAGTTTTCGTTTGTACCCGTTTGTACCGCTCCAATTGAGCTTGATTCATGTTAAGTCATTAAAGGTCTATCTAAAAACATGCATATCTTGAACCTTGATTATGATTTGTTGAACAAAGTTGATGATATTTCCTAGAATGGGTTTTGTTGAAAAATTTTAATACTTTAAGTCAAAGTTTATCGTTTGTACCCGTTTTTACCGCTGTAATTGATCTAGGTTTTAAATAGGTCATTCAAGAGCTATCTTAAAACATGCATATCTAGAACCTGGCTTGTGATTTGTATTGTAAATCTAATTTTGTGTTTAATTTTGATACTTTCAGTCAAAGTTTTCGTTTGTACCCGTTTGTATTGCTCTAATCGAGCTAGATTTAAGTTAGATCATTCAAGATCTATCTTAAAACGTGCCTATCTAGAACTTGGCTCATGATTTGTTGAACAAAGTTGATGAATTTTCCTAGAATGGGTTTTTTTGAAAAATTTTGACACTTTCAGTCAAAGTTTTCGTTTGTACCCGTTTGAACCGCTCCATTTGAGCTTAATTTAAGTTAAATCATTCAAGTTCTATCTAAAAACATGCCTATCTAGAACCTAGATTATGATTTGTTGAACAAAGTTGATGAATTTTCGTAGAATAGGTTTTGTTGAAAAATTTTGATACTTTAAGTAAAAATTTTCGTTTGTACCCGTTTGTACCGCTCCAATTGAGCTAGATTCCTTGTACGTCATTCAAGATCTATCTTAAAACATGCATATCTAGAAACTAGATTTTGATTTGTTGAACAAAGTTGAAAATTTTTCCTAGAATGGGAATTGTTGAAAAATTTTGATACTTTAAGTAAAAGTTTTCGTTTGTACCCGTTTGTACCGCTCCAATTGAGCTAGATTCATGTTAGTTCATTCAAGGTCTATCTAAAAACATGCATATCTAGAACCTAGCCTACGATTTGTTGGATAAACTTGATCGATTTCCCTAGAATGGATTTTTTTGATAAAATTTTGATTTTTTTAAGCCAAATTTTTCGTTTGTACCCGTTTGTACCGCTCTAATTTAGCTTGATTTATGTTAAATCATTCAAGGTCTATCTAAAACATGCATACCTAGAACCTAGATTATGATTTGTTGAACAAAGTTGATGATTTTTCCTAGAATGGGTTTTGTTGAAAAATTTTGATACTTTAAGTAAAAGTTTTCGTTTGTACCCGTTTATACCGCTCCAATTGAGCTAGATTCATGTTAAGTCATTCAAGGTCTATCTTAAAACATGCATATCTAGAACCTAGATTATGATTTGTTGAACAAAGTTGATGAATTTTCGTAGAATGGGTTTTGTTGAAAAATTTTGATACTTTAAGTAAAAGTTTTCGTTTGTACCCGTTTGTACCGCTCCAATTGAGCTAGATTCATGTTAAGTCATTCAAGGTCTATTTAAAAACATGCAGATCTAGAACCTAGCCTACGATTTGTTGGATAAACTTGATCGATTTTCCTAGAATGGAATATTTTGATAAAATTTTGATACTTTAAGTCAAAGTTTTCGTTTGTAACCGTTTGTATCGCTCCAATTGAGCTTGGTTTATGTTAAGTCATTCAAGATCTATATAAAAACGTGCATATCTAGAACCTAGATCATGATTAGTTGAATAAAGTTGATGATTTTTCCTAGAATGGGTTTTTTAGAAAAATTTTGATACTTTAAGTCTAAGTTTATCGTTTGTACCCGTTTGTTTCGTTCCAGTTAAGCAAGATTTATGTTACGTCATTCAAGATCTATCTAAAAACATGCCTATCTAGAACCTGGCTTATGATTTGTTGAACAAACTTTATCGATTTACAAAATATGATATGTTATCAACATAATTTAATGTTTACGTTCATGTGTTTTGTTTGTTTCTACCTAAAATTGTATTGTTTAACCTTAAATATTTTTGCGATTTCAAGGTCTATCGATGGTATTGCCTAAGTTTAACGAAATATTCAACTTTGAAGTCCAATCAACCGTTTTACCTACGTAGGTCAAAAGCGACAGTTGAAAAACCTCCCCCTCCCCATAACATTTTTCCCCTTAGGGTACAAACGAAAATTTTGTCGGTACAATCGGGTACACACCCGGTACAATCGAATAGGATCAAAAAAACATGAATATCTTAAAGTTGGTTGCCAGGTTCACACAGCTAGCCATTAGGGCAAAGGTTTAAATAAAAATACGCGTAAATCGTAATTTTATTCTGCGGTACAAAAAAATGCTCTGATTTATTTGAATGAATAAACTCACACTTTTTTCATACCTATATCGGGCGTTTGTGATTTTATCAGAGATTTTACTTTCGAGTAGAAAATATTTTCACAAAAAGGTGCTATGAATTCCATTGTTAAGCCAATAAAGTTGTTTTGTTTGCGAATGAAGCAAAGTTAATGAATCATATAAAGCAAATGTTGCCAGAACATAAAAATGCTACCTAATTACTGGGTAATGTTAGCATAGCGTTAAGAATTAATGTGAAAGCACGCAGAGGGCCATTGCCGTTTACCGGGAGTGACGAGCGTGCCACCTCGCAACTAGGGTTGTCAAAATAGCTATATGACACTTTTCAAAAATCTAATGTCAGTTAAATTACTATAGAAAGTAATGTCTTAAAAGCAAGCAATTAAATAACTAAACAAAATTAGAAAAGTATGCCATAAAAATGTACATCTACGATACTGAACTTTTCATTCTTCCTCTATGCCACAAAAACGTTTTAGGGATGTCAAGAATCATAATTTATGAGGCTTGACATCCCTAAAAAGCATAACGCTTTTACTGTTTAAACCTCGGAGAACCAAAATCATACTCCTACTATATGAGCCCTAAATCTACAAATCATTCATCTCGGGCAAAAAGAACCTACACACTACAGTTTGACAGTTCCATTAGGTTTAATTAATGCGTGTTATATTATCCAGTATTAATGAAACCTTCGAATAACATTTAGATAATTTATTAAAATTTACGACGAAGATGGAACGCAGAATCACTGCAACCTAAAAGTCAATACGGTTAAGAGCTAACAATATTAAATTTTTGGCATGGATATAAATTCTAAGAACTTTCCTAAAGTGTAAGTAAGCACTACATAAACAAAATACTTTTTAACCTAATACCAAATATAGTTACCATAGTTTCTTATGCGACTATGGATTGCGATAATAAATAAAGCTTTTCACCTGATGTAATCGAAGTCTATATATTATTATATAGTCTTATAGTCTAAGACCTAGCATTACTACGTTCCGTAGGTTTTTTTTTTTTTTTAGTTTCATTTGTCCATTTTTTATGAACAGGCTAAAGCCATATTACAGCCATATTGCCTTGTCTGATGTTTATTTTATATTCTTAAATGTTTTGTGTAAAATTACACGTCTTTACTGATCAGCCATCTTTCCGGAAGTCCTACGTTCCGTAGGTAATAGTCAACTTCAACTTCTTTCTTTATGGCGCGCTTCAGGTAAACTTGCTACCTGATATCAGACAAGTACCAACCCTACATCTGACGGAATTTCCGTTTACTATGGACGCACAAAATTCTTTCACGGATCTCTTTCGCGATGGGATTTTTAATGTGAAATTACACGTGCGTACGGTATTTAATTCAAATCTGACCGTTGGGAAGGAGATGCTCGATTGGCCTGCATAACTCATATCTATGCGAGCGTTTCAGATTAACTTTTTTATGATTTAAAGCTGGTGATAAAACATTTTTTCGTGTCAGTTTATTTGGGCTACGTAAAATGTGTGTTAGGTTGTGTGGTAGTTATTCAAATGTATTAAAGGAGTCTTGAGTCACTGAAAAAATATACGGAGAATCTTGCCCAGCAGCGGAACAAGACTTAGTGCACACAATAAGTCTCATAGAAATCCCTTATACCTATAAAAATCTGAAATATTATTATAAAAGAAGATGACAATTACCTACGGAATAGAAAAGAAAAATCTGGATTTATTAATCACAATTTAGTTAACTGCAGCCTGCTGCAAATAATTTAGACGTGATTTAATCCAAACTGCTCAGAAAAATAATTTCGACAAAATAATAGAGTAACGCTCAATTTGGTTGTTCCATTACGTTGAACCCACGCCACGGTTCAACCTATGTCCAGATAAGACACAAAATACATATTTTGTAGTGTTTTACCTCAAGCACAACATTGCATTACCGAACCCCTATCAAACTTCTCAATGGTATCACCCCAGCTATGCCGTAATAGCCCGGATAGCCAACAAAAAGGATTCCAATAGGAGGGTGAGGATCCACCACACTAAATAGATACCTGTAGTGGCTTCTTCAATTTTGTTCTACCTCTTTTTATTAGTGTTCCCGTAAAGCTAACCTTTCGGAGTTACGGTGTAACTGGGTTCCTATTTAGTGAATCCTTCATAATGAATAATCACGGGCGCCATCATTATAGGTAGCTACCTATCTACCATCACGGTACCTTATGAATAATAGATAAGTAATAAAATAAACACAGTAGAGTTTTTCGGTTTGTATATCTACACTTGACAGATTTTTATTGAGTAGAAAAATCAAATTTTTTTGTGTTTTTAATAAAAGAATAAACGAGGCCTATATATAGAACTTCTTTTGAAAAACAACTTCGAAGAGCGAAGTTGCTCTTAAAACATTACTTTTTGACGACAATTTTCCTGAAATCAAACAAATATGGAAATAACAAACAGAGAAACAAAGTAAACGCACCCTTATGTTTGAGTTGACACAGTGGTTCATTATCGCATGTAATTTCCAAGGCTTTCATGAATCATGTAAATATTGGTTCATGTAAATCGTGTGTCTTGTCAAATATTGGGTATTTTATTTATTTATTCAGGCAACCAACTCGAAATAACACGTTTCAAAAAATACAAACTAGAAAAAAAAATACTTAATCAAATTGCTCGTTATATTAGAGGTAGGTACATGCGCAAACTAGTATACTTGAATACTGTGAAAATCATGTAAATATTATTTTTCAGGAATAAGTTCTTAGTGCAATTAAAATGATTTGTTTTACTTTTGTTTCGTATCTTTTACTTTCAATTACAGTACATATTAATTTAATGAGTCTTTCTTTACTTTTAGTGAAGCATACCTATTATTTATCATTTATTTTTTTAACCATTTTTTAAAGACGACGCCTGACGACATGAGGGAAACATACTGCCCATTTCTCTCACTGACATAAAATAATCAACGTTAATTTTATATATTTTTTTCTATTTTCAAAACCTTAATCTTTAAATAACTCTGACTGCAAGCCATTTTCAGGATAATATGGCAAAAATTTCCGAAAAAATTGCAATAAACATTTTTTCTTGTTTTGTTTTATTTACTACGTTTTCCCTTCGTAATAAAACACTACCAACTTTTATTATTACAAAAAATAAATATCAAAACTTACCCAATAAAAAACTTCTCCTTATCAAGACACCAACAAAAATATATTCACTCCACTAACTCTCGAAGGAAACTTATCAACGCTTCAACACGTAGAGCGTGGTAGAACGCGGACGACGCGGTCGCGGTACGGTTGGCAGAAAAGTGCGGGAAAGTGTCGCGCCCTGCGGGGGAAGTGTTCGGTATCGCGTCTGGCGCGAACTAGCCGCGGCCCGGCCAGTATTGCCAGGCAGGAAGAGTAAGGGATCCCGGGTTTTTGGGAGAATTTGAGCGATGTGAAACTTGAACCTTATTTTTTTAATATTATTAATGTGAAAATTGATGTGGATGTTTGTTTCTCTTTCATGCAAAAAGTACGGAACGAATCAAGTTAAAATTTTAATAGACGTGGAATAACACAGGCTTCAAATTTCCATTCCCATGGAATAGAAATAGCCTGGAGACGTTTCCATAGAAACAAAGCGTGCAAGCCGCGGGCAAATAATATTTTAGTAATTATAATAAATAATGCTGAACAATTCACATAGAATCATTTCTATTCAGGGACACTTCAATTAAGAAACGTCTACTAATACTGGATAACTGATATAATTAGTCATAATAATTTTTCAATATAATTACTTGGTTTGCTATTACAACGGGAACGGCTTAAAATTATTACTCCTCAATTCTTTATTAAATTTTCAACTGGTAGCTTGAAATTTGCCAGTTAAAATTTTGACGTAGTACGTTAAAAATACTATCGGCAAAATTTCTAATTTCTTTAATTTTTTTAAAAGGAAGCTCCCCACCCCCTTACTTCCAACATACCTAATTTTATTTGAGTAAACACACGTTTCAAAAATTGTACAGGGAGGAAATTAAAATAACGTTCTGGCAACACTAATCCCTCCGCCCCTGGCACATCCGCGGGCTCACAGCTTTCAGCCAAACCGCCCGCCGTAGCGCCGCTTACCCACAACCGAATCAAATATTTCGCACAGCGGAACTTCTGTACTTACCTAATGTTTCACACGGAACTTGGAACAAACAAAATGAGTTGGTGGATTTAATGAGGATAGTTAGAGTTTTGCTTACAAATGCTTCAAACTCAACTTGACTAGGCAATGATTTCTGAAGAGTTGAAATAGATTTTGTTCCATATTTTATTTGAAAAAAGGAGTTTATTTGTCAACATGACTTGACTGTCACTCCCATATAGAAAAAATTGGCAGAATTGTGCCAATAAAACGCAGAGCCATAAGGTACACAAGAATTGAATTAAATTGAAAAACTTTCATTTCATACACACACGTAATAAAATCAAAACCTGTTTTAGTATCTAAATATTAAACTATCTAAGTTACATTACAACGATAATAAATCCCCATCTAACTAATAAGTGTATAACTTAACTTATGAAACAAAAAAGAGACCTTCATGCTGAAACCTAATTCACCTACCTGAACAAGATATACTCCAAGCCCGATAATTTAACCAACAATATGTAGCTTTCAAATTCTAGAGGTCCAAATTATGAAAGAACTTTGCAAAGGAAAATAAGCCGGCAAGTTAATCCAAAGATGTAGGTACCTACTAAGTTTTATAAGCTGAAGTTCCTCGGAAAACTCTTTTTCTTAAAAGCTTAATTTTAGTTTGGAACTTGCTAATACCTTGCTGATCCATTTTTTTAATAAAGTGGTTTAGATCTTTCACTGCTTAGATAAAGTAGGTCAGAGTCATAGCGTAATTTTGCATTGCAGATACCTGATCATTTTGATTTTGAACTATTTGTACAATAATTCGGATTATTTAACATGTTCAGTTCAAACTTTTAAAATATTGGGATAATGCTATTACACGAATACTCATTATACGTTTATTGTTATAGTTATTGCCCACAAAACCTATACATTACTACAATTTATATTCCAGATGAAATCTGCCACTGCCACAAATATTTTCAGCCACACAGCATTGACTATTAAATAGTAGTAAATTTACTAGCAGCGCCTCACGGTTTCACCCGCGTAATTCCCGTTCCCGTGGGAATTCCGGGATAAAATATAGCCTATGTGTTATTCCAGACTATAATCTATCTGTGTGCCAAATTTCATCCAGATCCATTCAGTAGTTTTTGCGTGAAAGAGTAACAAACCTCCATACTTACAAACTCGCTTTTATAATATTTGTAGGATAGAGCTAGTTTTCCAGTGCAAGCTCGAAAACTATTGATGAATAACTATCTCGATTACACTCACCAAATACAAACAGTAAAAACAAAGCTCGTAATCCGAGCCGAAGCTGCACTTTTATTAAAACACATGGCTGCGGAAATTGACGACTTTGGCGCAGAAATAATCCTTTCAACAGAACCACAGAACAGAAGCTCTGAATTAAAACCAAATTTTCGTAATTTACATAAAGTGAAAGAGATGAAAAGTGCAAAAAAAGAGAGAAAGTGAATTGAGAGCAGTTTTATCATTTAAGTTTCAAATTATAATAAAAAAATTTATCACTCACAATTTCAATCACAATTTTATCAAATTTTAGAATTTTCGTTAGATACGATATAAATTATCTAAATAAACCTCAATTTCTGAAGGTTTAAAATACAAAGTGTTTTAAACCGAAACCAATTTTGTAACAGGTAATGATAAATCGTAACTCTTTTTACTTTTGTAGGTATGTTGTATATTTTCTAGAACTCCATACAAAAGTTATCTTACCACCTCCTATACTATCACACTCCCATACTATCACGAGAAGATCGTAATACGTCTGTAATTCCAGCTTTATTCATGGAATTGCTGACAACTCGGCGAAGGAAATAAGAACTGGTTTCCGTTTAAGACATAATAAAATTAATTTTCTTTCATTTTATTCAACCGTGGCCTTAATCGTGGCAGATTACCTGTTGAGATTGGTTATAGAATAATTTATATAGATACATACATAAATGCAGCCCTGAATGCCTTAGAAAACTTTCAGAGACGTAATGATTAGTTGCTTTCCAAATCTTCTAGACGTTTATCATTTCGTCTATTTTTGCTGCTTCGACGCGTAGCTTGAAACTGCCAACTACTCTTTAGCAATATTTTGCCACTAGTTGTCAAAAAGGTTATGATCAAAGAGTGTTTTATACTGCCACGAGTATGATAGATAGTCCTTGCTAAAGGTACAGGAAATGCCCAGCGTATCGTGACAAACAGACTGGCAGAGATTACTGCGGACTGAGCTAACCCATGTCACAGCCAGACACATGCCGCATTTGTAGGGAAATGTTACGCTTACCTAACAAACCGATATATCTCACACCGAAAATCTTAGGCAGCAAACATCAACATAAAGAGCCTAGCTCGGCTTATGATAGAACTCATATTCGTATAGCAAAAGTGAATATGACTTTAGAATATCCCAGGTGCTTACCTGTTTGTTCCATTAACATTAAATGTAGGGAACGAGAGCGATAGTGCCTTAACGATCGTGCGACAAAGTCGAAGGAATTTATTTATTTTTATCTTTATTTATTCATTTATTTATTTATTAATCATAAAACTATGACATTCTAAAGCAGAAAATTTTTAATGACAAAGGAATAGAAAGTACCTAAATGGTAATTTTATAGTTGAATCAGTCGTTATATGTAGGTATTTGCTTTAGTAAACAAATATATTTGATGGTACACTTTGTTAAATAGGGTATTTGCTTAAATATCAGAATTTGGAACTCAATAGCTTTATTATGGTAAGCTTGCTTTGAAATAAAACCACTTAGAAAATAAATTTAATTAAAGATGTGAAATAAAAGTGTTACCTGATTTTCTTTTCGCTTAACCTTTTTGTCTTAATTTGTTTTGTTGCTAAAATCTTTGAATAAATTAGAGCTAACCCTTAAAGGTAACCAGTAGGTAAATTCAACTAATTCGTAATGATCCCTTTGGGTAGTTGATACCCAAACATAAGCTTAAGCACCTCTACCTACTCCAATCTGTTTTGAAAGCAGATGGTAGAGCTATCCACCTCAGGCTAAAGAGTACTTTGGCTAAGATACTTATTATTGGAGTTTATAGCAGACATAAAACTAGGGAGCGGTGGATAATCTTGAACGTAGAACTTATGAAATTGTTTATACAGTACTATGCACTGTATAATAGAGTACAATTTAGTAAGTTCTAGCAATTTCTTGTGACCCGAATTATAGCAGAGAATACCACATTAAATATGCTTGGTACATAACCAAATTTACAAATGAACTATAAAACTATATCAATAGCAATAAAAATGGCACTCGTGGAAACCAGCGCTATGGTGGGATATTTCCTGCCTGCCTAGAGAAAGACTTTGCTATGCGTGGCGCGTCTTTTCTCTTCCAATTTTTTTTCAATAATACTTTTATTTTGTAACTTCCGCCTCTCGGTTTTACCGGCTTGAAACTTTATGAAAAACTTAGCCTGTTTAATTCCAGGCTTATAACTACGTCAAAATCAGCTAACATTCAAATTCAGCCCGTCCGTTTAGTAGTTTTGGCGTGAAGCGGTAACAAATATTCCTACCCTATAACCTATAAACCTTCGCATTTTTAATATCAGTGTGATATCTCGTTATTATATGTGTTTATTATCACTACATAGTATAAAACAAAGTCGCTTTTTCTGTCTCTATTTCCATATGTCCCTTTGACTGCTTAAATCTTTAAAACTACGCAACGGATTTTGATGCGGTTTTTTTAATAGATAGTGATTCAAGAGGAAGGTTTATACGTATAAAAAGCGGGTCACTTTCTAAAATTATAATAACACATAACACACATTATGATGCATAGTACGTATCTACTGGACGTATCTACTCAATATTAGTTACTCTACTAAACATGTAAGTCTCTTGGTATCTTCCATCTCTCTTTTTGTTTACATACAGCTTATCAACAAACAGTTTGCCTTGAAAACGATATGACAGGGAGTAACTTTACTCACAGTTAAAAGGGTTGAAGCCCATTTCTGTTCAGCTCCAAATCATAATAAAAATGTAAATTGCCAATCATATTGTCGACGGGAAACATTACGAATTCCTGAGGTCTCACAAGTACTTTTAACTCCAATTTTATTTCACGTTTGTGTTTTGGTATGACAAAATACCGTTGGTATTTGTTCGCTATTTGAATATAAAACAGTTGAATGACAAAATTTATAAAGTTGAAATAAACAAGGTTTGAATATTCAAAAGAGTACCTACAATTTCCATAGGAATACCGGTGTCTGTCATTGCTTGAAGTTTGTACATAGTCAAAGTAATTTTTTTGCGAACAAGAGTTATAGAAATGTAGAGTTACGTACAAAACCTGTGGAAAAATACTGGTATTACTATACTATTGAAACCCCTTTCTCTGATATCCCTCATGTTAAGATTTCTTTTATAAGGTTCAGTATCGTAAAATATTTTAATGGAAATTAGAACTTTTCATATACCACAAACTATTGGAACTAGAAGTGAACAACTGCTTGAAGTTTTGTACTTACAATACTCGTGGAAAAATAAAATACCATTAAAACTATTTTCTCCGAAATCTCTCAGGGAAAGTATTTCATGAAACTTATCTCATAAGGTTCATTATTGTAAAAGATATTTATAGAAATGACTTACTAATCTCGCGTACCGCAAACAATTGGAACTTCACTAAACGAATTAAGGCAACCTAATCAGAAACTTTTATTAAAACCAACCCATGTGGTTCTAGCTAAGAGGAGGGCTTTTAGAGGGAATTGATATTTTAATTATCTAGTTGGTGGGAAGGGTATTTAATTTCGTAGATGAGGTCGGATAAGCGTTATTGTTTTTGGTATTTGCGAATAGACAATTTCATTATTGAACCAAGCACCACCGCGTTGCGTTGGGTATCACTGTTATAAGAGACAACAGTAGTTTTTATGGCATAGGTAGATATTTTTTATTTTTTATTGTAAGTATATTTATATTTCTACCTTATAATTTTTACCTTATAATAATTATTACTTTACTACTATTGTCGGTGTGGAACTGAGCGAATATTTGATTTAGTCGTTTCGGCGCCCGCGGGAATACAAAACCGTTATTTTTTGACGACTATATTAAATACTTATTGGATTTGTTATTGTGGCCTATTACTGCACTTCACAGCAGTAATAGGCCACAAAGCAGTGAGACAGAACTATAGCTTAAAAAATTACTTGTTTACGACAAGAATATACAATACAGCTCAAAAAACACGGTAATTGGTTATCAAATCGATAGGTTCAAAAAAAAAATTTTTTGTAGAAGTATTTACGCATGGAACAGCGAATATGTTATTTTAATCTAAACGAGTTAGGGTTTGTGTGTTACTGAAGATGTAATTGTGTGTTCCTGAAGTATTCTGAAGATGTAAAACTTTTTAATTCGTTTTTTTAACCAATTCCATTCGGTAATTAATTAGCAAATATAAGTCTTCACTTAATGCATGCCTTATGCCAGCCGTATTATAAGTTTTAATTAAATTGATAAGTAGGAAAATACAGCACATCACAATATTATAAATCACCGAAATAGCAAGATTTAATGCCCCAGTGTGCTTATTAATGTTTCCTTTTATCCTCCATTAGGATAATGACTAAAAAGGGGAGAGACAGGAGAGAAATATGAAGCTGATTTAAAAATAGGTCTATCGACATACTTTATCGCGAGACCTACAGTGCGATGGAATACTGAGATAGCTTAATACTTAATTACTATTTTAGCTCGATCACTTGAGCTGTGTTTTCTCTACATAAGCTTTTAAATAATTTTCATAATTAATTACACTCTTAGCTGTATATTCTATTCTCCTGTTTATCATCTAATAATATAAATATGAAAATATTGTAACTAAGTATTTTAATTGGTCACCGTAAAATTAATTTCCCTAGTTTCTTTTATTTAATTACCATTTTTTTTATTCAATTAAATGTTTTCAGAGAAACAAAGCGTGCGAAGCTACGGTCAGATTCTAGAGAGAAATAAAATAGAGTATAGGACAGTATTTTAACCGGTACATTTTGATTTGTCCTTTCACAAGCCCTGAACGAAGATAAAACATTAGCTAGCTTTTTCGTACTAAGCTGTGGTAAAAGTAGGAACCATTAATCCAAATGTCGCTGCCCGATCACGTCCGATCGCCGGCAGACTTTTATTTTCATTGGGACTACGAGTGAACAGATCCATCCATTTACTCCGGCGGCGACAATAAAACTACCTCACTACTATTCTGGGATAAACTTTTTTATGCGCTCTGAACTAAGCTTTTGAACTTTTTCGTGTTCAAACTGGGATTACCCTACGAATATTTTTGGAGTTCAATAGTTTTTTGTAGTTTTTACTAAAAACGTTCAATGAACTCTGAGAAGTCTATGCATAGCACTTCTATTGATACACATAATATAAATACACACAATGCAATATAAAATGCCTAAATATCATATCTGCCAGACAGAATATCGTCCTCATATCATAAAGAAACTTTTTATTTTATTTATTTATAACACTAATAATATGGATGCGAATGTTTGAATGGATGAAAGGATGGATAGATGGATGTTTGTCTGGCTGACATTTGAACGTAGTTCTAGGCCTGGTTAAACATAGGGTACTTTTCATAAATTTTCCATCTCGTACATATAATCATCATCATCAGCCTATATTAATCCGCTGCTGGTATAGGCCAGTATAATAACATAAACAAATAGCATAGGGTCAATGCAGACTGATAGGTAAACATACCTGCGGCTGCCGCATATACGAGGTCAGTAACCAATAAACCGGGGATATCCGTCGAATATTCATGGTTGGATCTTCACAACCGCATTTGGGTCTACGTTCGCCCGGATTCCGTGGTAAGCCACGAAATTATTGGTTCACTACAATGACTATGTATCCGTTGGTTATTACTGTACTAAGGTGCAAATAGGTTCCTCATAAATAATTTGTTTCTCCTTCACTATCACTACATAGTATAAAACAAAGTCGCTTTCTCTGTCCCTATATCCCTATGTCCCTTTGTATGCTTAAATCTTTAAAACTGCGCAACGGATTTTGATGCGGTTTTTTTAATAAATAGAGTAATTCAAGAGGAAGGTTGTACTTATAAGAAAACCGTGCGAAGCCGGGGCGGGTCGCTAGTTAATATTAAAGCGCAGTATGGTATGTGCCGTTTAATAACTTTGGAAGAGTTAAGAAGACAACAGATATTTTGTAAGTGTTCATAAATTGAAGTAGCAAGACTAAGTTTATTAGCTCAATTGTTTCAATTTTAAATAGGTACTACACTCGAGAGCAATGAATCCGGGTCACTCAAACAATCCAAAAAATCTCGGAAAGTAAGAATGCTAGGTTAATGCAATAAATTGTATTTAATAGACAATTTAATACTCCTTAAATGAAAGTTAAAAAAATTTGAGTCACCATACATTTTATTTACACAAAATTACATAAAGAAAACAAACTGCTGATCTCTCCTTAAAACAAAAATAGGAAACGTGAAATTTTTGACTTTATGACGATTTTCTTGAATTATAATACTTCGTATTACCTCCTCGTGCTTCCATTACTGCGTTTACGCGGTTTGGCATGCTGTACACCAAGTTCCATAGACGATTTTGGGGAATATTCTCCCATTCCTCTGTGAGAGCAATTTTGAGCTCAGGAAGCGTGATTGGGGGAGGGTTTCGTTGTTTTACGCATCTCCCTAGCTCGTCCCAAGCATGCTCGATCGGGTTGATATCCGGGCTGCGCGCTGGCCACTCCATACAAGTAATGTTCATCTCTTGAAGGTAGTCATTCACAATCCTACCTGTATGAGGTCGGGCATTGTCATGCATAAATATAGCATCCTCACCCAAATTGACCATAAATGGACCAACGTGTTCGTTGAGGATTTCTTCCACATATCTTACGCTAGTTAAAGAGCCGTTTTCTATGATCACCAGCTCTGTGCGACTTTCAGAGGAAATTCCGGCCCACACAAGTACAGACCCACCACCGTAGGCTACTTTTTCTTCGATGCATGCTTGCTTGAATCTTTGCCCTGGTCTTCTATACACTCTGTGTCTTCCATCGTGCTTGTAGAGCATAAATTTTGATTCGTCTGAGAACATAACTTTCGACCAATCTTCAATACTCCAATTTACGTGGTTCTGGGCATATCTTAGTCTTGAAATACGATGGCCACGCTCCAGTTTAGGGCCGTTTGCAGGTCTAAGGGGTTTTAAGTTAGATTCAGCAAGCCGACGTCTTACTGTCCATGCACTTGGGTTACTTCCTCCGAGGCGTCGAAACTGATTTGTGAGTTCAGTTCCTGTGAGAAAGCGATTTCGAAGCATGGTGTTCACCAAGTATCGGTCTTCTCGTGCTGTGGTACACCTAGTTCTGCCCGTTCCTGGTCTGCGTAGGTTAGAACCAGTTTCTTCGTAACGTCGGAGAACTCTTTGTACTGTTGACAGCGACACACCGACAGTCCTGGCTGTATCGCGCTGACTCCGGCCGATTTCCACCAATGTAAGTATTCTGGTGCATTCTTCAAGTGTAAGCGACATGATTTCAGCTTGAATAATGAATATTGAGCACTATCAACCTGGTTTATGTACCAACATAAATGACAGATTACAAACAGAAGCAAAAACAAATCCTGTAATTTTGTAGTTCCATCTTCGACAGTGTTCCCTTTTCAAATTTGTTTTTTTTTTATGATATAACTTTACAATAACTAAGAAGTTTTAATACTTTCATTTAAGGAGTATTAAATTGTCTATTAAATACAATTTATTGCATTAACCTAGCATTCTTACTTTCCGAGATTTTTTGGATTCTTTGAGTGACCCGGATTCATTGCTCTCGAGTGTAGTTTTAAATTGTTTCTATTCTTTGGTAGTAATGTTCTAGATCTGGAACCATTTATTTACAAAATTTCACGATACGTTCTTCGGGAGTTTTGCGAGAAGTAGTAGATAATGTTAACAAAATTATTCAAACTATAGTTGTATTATTTTATACATTTATTATGATTCACTATTACCTATTCCTTGAAGTTACACTATCTCACACTAAAATTCTGCTCGGTGTTTACTATTCCAATTCAAGCAAAAATAATTTCTTTACTTCTTTTGAATCGCTACTTGTAAACCTTATCCCTAGCTATTGTCACTCTATCATTATGGGGGACTTTAACTGCTGTCTTATGAAAAAGGATCGTCGAGCTTTATCAATGGAGTCTACCGTTAAGTCTTGTAATCTTCACCTTCTTCCACTTAGCTCCACTCATCATGCTCCAAACTCTCCACCATCCTTGCTTGATCTTATCATTGTCTCCTCTCTTAATCACGTCAGTAAGCACGGTCAGTACGCCGCAGATGGTTTTTCCTACCATGATTTAGTCTTTGTATCATACAAAATTCGACCTCCAAAAGCCAAACGCAGAATCTTATTACAGCGCAGTTTTGGCAGCATGAATAAGGAAGCCTTTCTTTATGATGCTAAGTCATTAGACTTTTCACCTGTCATTGATGCTGCTAGCATGGATGACAAAATTGGCATCTTTAATGACATTCTTATCCAGCTGTTCGACAAGCATGCCCCTTTTCGCGCTATTAAAATCAAACAGTTGCCAGCACCTTGGCTTACGGATGATATCAGAGCTCTGATTCACAAGAAAGCTGTAGCTAAAACAAAATATAAGATGGCTCCAAGTGATCCTAATAAAGAAAAATATCACAACGCACGTAATAGATGTAATAGGGCCTGTAGAGACGCTCAACGTCGTCATATCCACGAGTCTGTTTCTGATGAAAATCCAGCAAAGGTTTGGAAGTTTCTGAGATCACTGGGTCTTGGCAAGTCTCGTCAGGATCCTATACCTGGTGATCTGGTTATCAATTTGTTGAACCAGCACTTCTCTTCTGCTTCTGCTATGAGCGATGCAGTAAAAACCAGCACTATTAACTATCTCTCTTCATTACCTACCCCAAATCACTCTTCATTTCTTTTTAGTGAAATTACTTTTGTTGATGTTAAGAAAAGTGTTCTGTCTATTACGTCCAATGCTGTTGGGATAGATGGTATTAGTCGCAACATGATAATTCCCATTTTAGATGAAATTCTCCCTTCACTTTGCCATCTGTTTAACTTCTCATTAACACACGGCACTTTTCCGAGCATCTGGAAAGACGCTCAAATTATACCTTTACCTAAAAAACCTAATCCTAAATCTTTTTCCGAATATCGCCCTATCTCTATACTTCCATTTCTTTCCAAAGTTCTTGAACGTCTTGTCCATAACCAACTTAACTCTTTTCTATCTTCAAACAATCTTCTTAATTCTATGCAGTCAGGCTTTAGAAAAGGTCACAGTACTGTTACTGCTCTGATTAAAATCACAGATGATATCCGTCAGGGTATGGAAAATGGTCAGCTCACTGTTCTAACTCTTCTCGACTTCAGTAATGCCTTCAATACTGTCAATTTTGACATATTGATTGCATTATTCCGCTCTCTTAACATTTCTTCTTCGGCGGTTGGCTGGTTCTCTAGCTACTTGCATGGCCGCCGTCAGCGTGTCCGCCTCGATGAGTCTTTCTCGTCTTGGTGTACCACATCTGCCGGCGTGCCTCAAGGTGGCGTACTATCCCCTCTTCTCTTCGCAATATTCATCAATTCTATTTCTCAAAATCTTTCCTTGTCCTACCACTTATATGCTGACGATCTACAGATTTATACCCAAGCTCCATTGAGTAATATTGTTAGTGCTGTTGACATAACGAACACAAATCTTCATTATATAAGTGAATGGAGCAAGAGCCATGGTTTAACACTTAACCCTTCTAAAACTCAGACTATTATTATAGGCAGCTCTCGGATAATATGTAATCTGGACTGGTTGGCAGTTCCACAGGTTGTTTTTGATGGAATAGCTATCCCCTTCAGCGAGACTATTAAAAACTTGGGAGTTATGTTTGATCGCACACTTTCTTGGGGGGCGCAGATGGAGGTAACCAGTCGAAAGCTGTTTGCGTCTGCTGGCTCCCTGAGGAGACTCCGAAACTTTCTCCCCACCGCTACCAAAACTGCTCTCGCCCGTGCTCTTCTTCTTCCTATCCTTGATTATGCGGATGCATGTTATTTGGACCTTACTGAGGAGCAGCTCAATAAATTGGAGCGCCTTCAAAATGTGTGTATCCGCTTTATCTTTGGCCTCCGTAAGTACGACCATGTGTCTGCCTACCGAGCCCAGCTGAAATGGCTTCCTATTCGCCAGCGCCGAAATCTGCATATTGTGTCACTGTTATTTTCTGTACTTTTCAATCCCTTTTCCCCTTCCTATCTTAAGGAGAGATTTCAGTTTCTCCATTCTTCTCACGGTCTCTCTTTACGGTCTTCAGATACTCTTCTCCTAGCGGCTCCTGTACAGAGAACATCTTTTTACAGCGACTCTTTCACTGCTCAAGCTGTCAGACTCTGGAACGATTTACCAGTGGAGGTTTAGAGAGCTACATCACATAATGACTTTAAAAGGAAAGTGTATAATTTCTATTTAGGTGTCACGTCACACTAGGTTATTGAGCATGTCCTTATAGTAAATTTAATTAATTTTTTGTATGTATTAGTTTAGAGTATTAAGTATTAATATATTTTAAGTATTAGTATTAATTTGTTATTTGTGTATTAGTATTAATTTGTTTTTAATTTTTATTGTACCGCCATCCATTATTATTGTTCTCACAATTGTTTGGTTGCCTGGAAGAAATCGCTTTAAGCGATAAGGCCGCCAAATCCATTGCTTATCTCTGTTAGTATATTTAAATAAGTATTTCCTGTTTTATAAGTGATGCAATAAAAGTATTATCTATCTATCTATCTACCTATAAAGGTATTATAATGTTTGAGATAACATTGTGGTGTGATGTGATATTTTAAATTGAACTTAGCGTAACAATTCTGCGTGTCAATAGAAATCGATATCTCTAGTCAAAATCACCAAATTTCTTGTATCAAAGCCCGACTTTTTATCAAGTTATGTTTCTATTCCGAGAAAATGAAAGTCTCGGGACCGAACTCAAAGGCTTCCCCAAACGCCTCCGGGCACAATTCGGGTTTACAGTCCCAGTAACACCGAGTTCACACCCCTCCGAAACTTTCTCGGGTTTTTAACACCTAATAAAGCTTAAAGCTGAGTTATGCCAGGGACAGGTTGTGAATACAGGCCAGGAAAGAAAAATTAGGCACATAACGACTGGAAAAAAGCTATTTGGGAATAGGGACTTTGGTTTTACGATCTTGAAAATTTGTCGTAAAAGGGGTCTAGGGATAGGCGTTCTTGTGCCAAAATTTACGAACTTGATTTTATAAGGTGTTTTCAACTCCTGTTATATTTACCTGCGCTTATTTTTTCTTTTCCAGCCAATAGTTTAATAATTAAACAATTAACTACATCATTTCACAATACGCATTCCTTAATATCGTGTTTGGAAGCGGGCGAGGGGACTACGCACCAATTTTTAAATTTTGTGTCCTCCTTGTTCAATATGGAACCTCTACCTGTATAATAAATCATATTTTTCGTAATCTATACTTATAATAAAACTGTAACAGGTCAAATTCTGTACATTGAAGATATTTTGAAAATTTTCACTGAACGACGCGTGTGTACGCGTCGTTCAGATGCTGTGAGAAATTTTTGAGGACCCGTATAGCCCAGGGGACCCAAACTGAATTGAACTGATAAACGCGAAAGTTCGTAAGTATGAATGGATAGATGGATGGATAGATTGATGGATGGATGGATGTTTGTTACTCTTTCACGCTAAAACTGCGGAACGGATCTGGATGAAATTTGGCACAGAGATAGATTGTAAGCTGGAATAACACATAGGCTTTATTTTATCCCGAAAATCCCACGGGAAAGGGAATTACGGAAGTAAAATCGCGAGTACTCGAAATACTAATCATGCGCAGACGAAGTCGCGGGCACCAGCTAGTATTGTAATAAATCAAGTAATAATATTTTTACCACATTCTTAATATAATGCCTTCACAAACTCGACCACCACAAACTATGGTGATTATCGATTAGAAAAGTGACGTATTGTAGGTATTTAAAATTATTCATCAATATTTATTTATGTAAAATTGAGGGTTTTACAATCATATCACGATTAACTTAAAAATAATATTCAAAAATCATCTTATCCATCTTATATATAATTGAATAAAATCAATCCACAGTTCACATCGCCAAAATAGAAGTTAGGTATTACCAATAAATAGAATTCGATTTCGAAGAATTTTTTGCTGACGATTTCTGAAATTCCTTTGAAATCAATCCAGATCTAAGTATCATTCTTTTGAATGAATGAATGAATGAAAACACTTTATTATACTTAAACCTACCACACAAATAAAGAAAATAATACATAAGATACAACAAACTAAGACTACGTATAAAGGGCTTATCGCTAAAAGCGATCTCTTCCAGGCAACCTTTGGATGGACTTTCTCTTTTGTGATTTGCCACATTAATTAATTCATTAATTCTGCAGGTCGCATCGCTTACTGTATTTGGTATTAGCACCTTGTTCTTGTTTAAATTCTAAAATAAAGACTGCCTTTTTTTTGTTTGGGTACCTATTTTATACCTGCTTCATCTTGGGGTTAGTTAATGCTGTCTGCATTGTCTACCACTCTATATATTTACATATGTATTGCTCGCTACTCCACAACAGACACCATACATAGCTGCTTGGAAATCATTAAGCCATTCGACATCTTCGCAATATCATACAGTCTAGATAGCAGTAATTAATTCAGGACACAGACACTTGCATGGCCTGAGATAGCTGGAAATTGCAGCCACTGACCATTCAATACTAGTGTTGGCTAGGCAGATTGGTTTGTCACATATCGGGTTCTAAGGATACGATATCCTTTTGGGTTGATGTATTTTGAAATACAAAGTTACAAGCACTGAATTATTATTACTAGCGTAGTTACAAGTTAGTTTGCAGTAAAGCAAACCCGGGCCCGAATTCCACTTAATATATCGCTTCACCATTGAAATAGTATCGTGTCAAAATGACAGTGTTCAATTCTTTTTGGTATTCTACTAGCAAAAACTTTTTGAGGTTCATTCATAGCTGTAACGATTACCTTTATAACTACCAATTTGATATTCAAATTATGAAAGTCTCTTCAAGCGCAAAAAATAGTAGAATACCTACTAAATGCACAAACGTCATTGTAATCATCTTGATAGTAAGGCACTATTGAGACCTTTGTTCGGAAATTAGTGGAATTCGGCCCAGGTGTGTGACCTGCGATCTAATAAAATGTTTGTAAAACGTAAAGTTATTATGCTTGATACAAGTTCACAAACAGTTTTCTAAATGTATACATAGACTCAGTATAAATTGTACCTATTTCAGAAGTCATTGGCTTCTCCCAAGTAATGTACATTTAGAGTCCTTAAAAAATAACATGGTTCTTAAATATAAAAACTAATCTAAAACTAATCTTTTATATAAATTTGTATGGTTAATTTGTTTTTTCTCATTAGTTTCTTTGTAGTTACGTGCTACGATTCGTTACTACTGTTCGTAATTACTAACGTGAAAACTGTCAAATACTAAAATCTGACGTAGGACAAACCAACAGTGTTATGGGCAACGATGATGATGAAAAATACCAAATCCAGTCATCAAACGATCTCAACGTTTATTTTAAAATTTATTTTATGCGTCCATTATAAAAATACGTTAACCTAACCCCATGCTATCAAGTAAATCATAATTAGCGTGCGCACAACAGTTAAGCAACTTGAGGACATAAATTAACCGGCAGCCCATTTGGGTGCTTAAATATTAAAACGCCTGAAATCCTGGTATATTCATAACTAGGTGTGCCCGCGACTTCTTCTGTGTGGAATAGTGACTTTGGGCATCACATTTACCTTACATATTTCCATACAAACTTCCATCTACTTTTTAGGATAAACTTTTTACAAATTTTGTCATATTTATTTAAATCTAATCAAAAGCCTAAAAATGTGTTCAAAGCTTTTAGTTTCTATAAATGACGAAACATAAATACAAACTTTAATCCCATATTTCAACTCTTTATAACCCTTTTTTCGTAAAAAAAATAAGAGCCTTTCTCATGTTCTAGACTATCTCTGTACCAAATTTAATCTAAATCGGTTTAGTACCTAGTTTAGGCTTGAAAGTGTAACAGACAGACAGAGTTACTTTCACATTGATAATATACTATTAGTAGGGATTTTAGTGGAGCTTCCTAAATAATTGCTTGTCATAGCAGGGGTAAGCAAACTTATATATAAATTACCAACATTATAAAAGCGAAAGTATTTGAGTTATTCGGTATTTCCCCTTCACAAGACTACGCAGAAACTGATCACGCTTCGTTTGATCACGCCAATTTAGGTGTCGTTTGATTACTTGATAGACTGGGGTAAAGAAAAATGTTATGAAGTCTGTACGTCTGATCACGTCTCACAAATCACGACTCTATAATTCAATTTTCATTATTACGAATGTTTATTGTGGTATTACGGTCGTATATTTTACTCGATCCCATTTTAACCGATTTGGTAATATACATTCACTATGTAAAATTATCATATTTATGTAAAGCATATATTTACATTTTTCTATTCACGGGTATCTTTTCAAACGCCAACGTCACGCAACGCAAACGTCATTTCAGCCATCTTGATAGTATAACGCTATTGAGGTCTCTGTTTTGAAATTAGTGGAATTCGGCCCCAGTATGTTGGATCAACGGCCAGTTTTATACTGGGTGCAATATTCACAACGTATAACCATGTGCAATAACCTTCCCAAATATTTAACAAACCCATTAGTTTTTCTAGCAAAAAAATACAATCCACAGCGGGAAGGGACCCGGGAAGCGACTGTAAGTGAAAAGATAAGGAGCTATTGTCACCTTTAATAGCCTGTAACGTGGTCTTCTAGCAAAAGATATTACTAGAAGGCCGGTTTTAGAATTCCCTAGCAAATATATTTTAGAACCACGAAAGTTATTTTGGGACATTGTAATTTTCGTTTGTTTTTTGACTTGTCATGTTTTTGTTGGTATTTCTGAATCGTTCCACTCGTAAAATTTGGTATGATGAAATTATGCTAAAAATAGAATAGATTTTTCCAATTTTTCCGATAATATATGATTTTTTTATCGGTATAAATGAGACCCTAATCAGAAATAACTAGTAGTACAAACAACTAAAATGATATACTGTGTCCAACAGAGTAGCAGGAGTATAGCAAGGGACCTCATACGATGACCCGATCGCAACCATGTTAGGTACGATAAAATAAATTCAGTGTGAGTCACTCATAAAGGGAGCCGGAGGTCTATATCTACCAGTGGAATAATATTAAAACCACAACTAAACTACTTCTATGCAAAATTTCATCCCGATGATGTTATGTTTGAGCTCATGGATAGGAGCAGTTAACATTAATTGCTGCGACATTTAGGTACTTAAATAATTTATATAAATTAGATATAATGGTACTATAGCGATAAGAGGAGGCCTATATTCACCTGTGGACTAATGTAGGTAGGTGATGATGATGATGAAATAAATAAAATGAAATTTCCAATGTTATTGTGCCCAGAGTGTAATACTGCAATGTGTTTCATCTAGTCATAATTCGTGTGTAAACGAGTGACAAATAGTCATGCCAGGAATAATGTGAAAAAATTCTATGTCTATGAGAATAATTGACCTGGTAATACCAGCCCGTGGATTACATAAGAGGCGACGAAGTGAACCAGCATCTGCACTAATCAGAAGCTCCCTTCTGTGCTTTATTTAAGTTACGAAAACAATTTGTCTTAAAGCCTCCACCAAACTGCTGCGATTTCTTGCGATTTTGTAGCGCGATCCCTTACACACAGCTGCACTTTCGACGCCGCGCCGCGCCGTGCATTGCCAAATCGTAAAACTCAATACACAGTTGTGTGAAAGATGTCATGCTTCTTAGTACAAAATGTCCCGTGAACAACTATCATAAAATCACTGGTCGCGGACAACGTCAATTGCGTCGACAAAATCACAGCAGTGTGTAACATCGCATGCGTCTTAGTAGAAAATGTACTGCAAAACAAATATAACAACAAAACGGTCGCCACAAGACGCGCTTCAAAATCACGAAGTAGTGGGGCGGGGCGGGGCTTAAGATGGAGCACACTTTCTTTAAGAATATTATTCTCTCTGGATTTGAATACTAAGATCTTACTCTATCTAGAAAACAGACGCAAGAAGCTCGTTCCACTCTCTGGCAGATAACGGGTTAATTTAATAGTAGAGCAGAATTTTGACTGGAAAATGTATTAACACGATTCTCACACAATGAATCATAACATCAGCAGCATTGCATGATGAATATAGAGCAATCGTGTTTCAGGTGGATAAATTAACATTATGCAATAGCTATGATGTTTGGCTACCTGTGCGGCTGATTAGGAAGTTTGTTTGCATGTCATTAGTAGCAATCTCATCAAATCATGCTGAATGTTTACGTAGGTTATCATCCTAGTTGCTATCAATATAAAGTTATTATATTACTACAAACATGTGGACGCGATAGTATTGATAGAGATGTGTTGAGCTAAATCTAGATTCTTTGCAACAGTCGGCAGTTAGCTAATTTTTTTCAGTTTTTATATCTTATTTAATTCGTTTAAATATTTTGTTGTAATTTTATGTTGAAATACATTTATTATACTCGTAGATACTGGATCAGTTGTGCTACCTCAAGATTCTTTTGAGCAGTCGGCAGTTAACTTAATTTTTTCAATAGTAAATCACTACATAGTATAAAAAGTCGCTTTTTCTGTCCCTATTTCCCTGACTGCTTAAATCTTTAAAACTACGCGACGGACTTTGATGCGTTTTTTTTTATAGATAGAGATTCAAGAGGGAGTTTTATTCGTATAATAAAACCGTGCGAAGCCGGGCGGTTCCTATTATATGATTTAATATGATAAAAAAACCTATTATATGATTTAAACTAATAAAAAAATGATAAAAAACGGGTCCTACTAGGTACTATTATAATATGATTTAATTGTTACAATTTTAACTGTTATTTTCTGTATTTGCCTTTTGAAACTCGAGTGATTAGTTTACAGCATGTTATTTAACTCAGCAGCATCTCAGCACCACTCAGTCAAAGTTTACTGAAAGTCCCTTACTTGCGTCCCACAGCATAACTTGAGCGAATGCAATCACATAAACTCATACAGGCAAACTAGGTACGGGACAAATAACTAGTTTAAGTGAGATCTTGCTCCCTTTGGAACTAGTTTTGAAAATCAACTTTTTTATTCACTATGTAAATCTTGTATTTGCATGCCGGAAATGAATCCTGATTTAGAATAGGGATCTCAGTTTAGAACGGAACTACCGTTGTCATTGTACGGTACGGTAATCATTGTATTTTTCCAGGAAGTTAGTTAAGTCGTGTTGCTTTTATTATTTTTTCTTCGAAGCTTAATCACTATCTTTTTAGTATAAAACAAAGTCGCTACCTGTCTGTCTGTCCCTATGTATGCTTAAATCTTTAAAACTACGCGACGGATTTCTATGCAGTTTTTTAATAGATAGTTTAACTCAAAAGGAATGTTTGTATATGTACTATAATAAACCCGTGCAGACCCGTGGCGGGTTACTTGTTTAGGAAATAATAAGAAGAATTTTAGTCAAAATTTTATTTCTAAAATTCTAACATTCTACCTAACGATTGTGATGAAAATAAACACATTATTAAAGACGTCTTGTTTTTGACGTCTTGTTTTTGACGTCGTGTTTTATGTGTGCGTGGTACTTTTAATAATAGCCAAAATAAGTAGCCTTCCATTCTTCAAGCATACTCATACATAAATGTAATTTCGCAAAGGTCCCTGGTGATGTAGGTGAGGTGAGAGCATCAAGCAATTGCAACGTGTAATCTTGAGAGAGTGCAGTGCATGTCTTGATAGACCAACCTCTAGACTCCATATTGTTCAGTGGTGAAAATTATAGATTACTAGCGACCCGCAACGGCTTCGCACGGTTTTATAATACGTATAAACATTCAGCTTGAATCACTCTATCTATTAAAAAAACCGCATCAATATCCGTTGCGAAGTTTTAAAGATTTAAGCGTACAAACGGACATAGGGATATAGGGACAGTGAAAGCGACTTTGTTTAATACTATGTGATTAGAGAAAAGAAGATGATTCAAGAAGAGATAGAAAATTAGAGACCCATACGTTGGTACCTCCATTTTTCTCTTGCCTTAATATTTTTATCGTTATAATTATACTGAACCGAGATATCGCACGGTCATCAAATAAACAAGATATAAGCTAACCAGTTACCAAATTTCATTCTCAAGTGAAGAAAATGAAGGAGCAACAAAAATACATGCACATGAAAAAATCGCTTTTTTTAGGTCTGCCGCGATGCCGTCTTCTGTCATTTGAGGCACTTTGAGGCCCAAACCAGGCCTTATGCTAAAACGGATAATTGTAGTTTAAAGTTCATAAATCTGCGTCCAGAGCTTGAATGTGCAAATCCCGGTCTTAACCCCCCCGCTGCCGGCTTTATTTGCATTATCCTAAGTGTCCTGATGACCAGAGTCTGCATCAAATTAGTCTGTGCGTCTAGCCATTTTGCATTTCTCTTGTTTTATGTCGTGCATTATTAATGTTACCTGCTCTATGCATTACGCTTCTGTAGGTATTATTTACGTAAGTATTATTAATTCTTGTTGGTATCGTTTGGCTTATTTTTTTGAACGTGGTGAAAGTTTCAGTATCAAATACGACTGTATTGGGATTGCGATATTTTTATTATATTGAGAAGATTAACTGGCCCTCCGGCCAGGTGGGATGACGATCTGCGAAAGACTGCTGGCAGATGCTGGATGCGTCAAGCTGAAGACAGGGCGCTATGGCGCTCATTGGGGGAGGCCAGTCCAGCAGTGGACTAATATAGGTTGATGATGATGATGATGAGAAGATTAAACAGGGCTTTTGAAATGGAGTTTTGAATGGTTATAGCACAGGTCATAGTGACTTTTCGTTTTAGGGGCATTTTACTTTAAAGGAGCATAAGGTGACTATATGCAGGTATTTACTTACACAACTTCCTTTATAAGGAAGTACAAGGTATATTTCTTGGCTTACACAAGACATTTCTACTACTACAATAAATTTGCTAACGTACATTACTTATACAAAGTAAATAATAGTGAACAATTCACACAACATCATCTACTACTCCCAACAGCCCGTGTTAAGGGTACTAGATTGCTGATATACTTAACACCATACATTACATAGATGGATGTTTTTAATATATTTAGAAAACACCCAGAACCCATAAAAATACAATAATTCGGACCTGCTCGTAAGTAGTAAAACATAAGCAAAAATATTGAATCAATGCAGGTTCATTGCGGTCCGCAGGTAGGTACCTACATATTTTATAGTTTATGGTCCCAGTTAAGGTTCCAATAAATTGTTTAAGTTGTTTGACAACCTAAACCCTCATAATTAGGGGAAACAAACAAGACCTTTCAAGACCCATATTTTTGTTATTCAATTTCATTGGTCCTAGAGGGTTGGTTTTTGTATCGGCAAATATTTATAAAGGTCTATTCGATTTGTGATAACTTGCATAGTATAACCCAATAAATAGAACTGTTTTAATTTATGTCCTGAGAAGAAGGGCAATGAATCGAATAATGTGTTTCGATTTAGTAGAGTTCCTTGAAATGTTTAATGAACTCGTTTATTATCATCGTAGTATCTCTGAATTTGTACCTTTGACACTCTTAGTGACTTTCACTCACTTCAATATAGTACTAGTAATATTTCTTCACTATGTTAATTCCAACAGATCTATTGAAACTATTGTTCAGCAGTTTCGTAAAAGTCAAGAGACCGAACGCCAGAAAAACCGTTCCCAAGCAGTCGAAAACAAAGGTCGTAAACGTGTATTCTCGCAAGTCAAGTGGCCTGTCCCAATATATGGGGAAGAGTGCTCATTTCGAAGCCCATTAGATGAGAAAAGCCATCATTGCATCCATTTCCCGCTCAAGATCGACACAATAGCGTATCTTATGTTGCTGAAGGTTCAGACTATGCGGAAAGATACGGCCAATCTTTGTAGGTACTTACAGTAATTTCCTGAGCGGAGTACAAGTTGGGTGATTGATTTCATCGTTATCGGAAGTCAAAGTTACAGTAAGTTAGTATCAATATCTATAGTTAGGCCTACTGAGGCCTGAAATGAAATATGATATAATATCAACAATTGGAAAGAGGCTGCCATCAACGAATGTAACATAGTTTTCGAAACAGTGTTACATTCGTTATAGATACTGGAGCTGCTTAATTTTTGTCGTTCAAAAATATATATTAACGTAAATGAAATCATCTATCAGGGTTAGTAATTTAACTGATTCAACAGATGTTTATTTTTTGCAGGTACCTACAGATATTTTATTTCACGAAGTAGCTTTTCGAACGACATTTTGCGTGGACCCAAAAACACTAGCAAAATGTACCTACCGCGCCGCGCTTGAGAGTGCTCCCAAATTCAAAGTGTTTTATTTCCTTTAGGCTTTACAGGCAGGACTCTTGGGCACGTCAGAAAGGTTCAAATATAGGGAACAAAGTAATCACTATGATTTATGTTAACTTCAATATTTTTAAAGTATAGTAAAAAAACGAACGAGCAACCACGGAAGCATTGCCACGTAGAATGGCAATGCTTATTCGTTGACCGAAATGGAAACCAAAATTCCGATCACCTGTGGACTCTATTAGAAGTTTGGTTAAATCTTTATAATTTGTTCGAATTAATTTACTTCCCGAGATCTCAATGTGCGTGTTCATGTCTAACAAACATCAAGATCAAATCTTCTTCATGAAATAGAAATCTGTAATGTATCCAAGATATTCAAAAATGTAACATCATTCAGTGTGCACGAACACGTCTTTAAAAGCCTACTTAATACGTACCTACTGAATTTTGGCAGAATGTGATAACGGCTAAATATGTATTATTAAATTTTTATGTACAGTTCTAGAGATGTAAAGCACGAGAGAACATCATAAACCATTTCACCCGTTTCCGTGGTTATGGAAATTATGTTGGCGACGCTACTTGCGTACCTATTTAGTTGCTAATGAAAGACTGTGGGAATTCAGCAACATTTCATACGATATCCCGGTTAAATTATAGAGGTAAATGCGAATAGGATTACGCTATTTCCACGGAAGTCTGTAGCTATTTCTTACCAGATTATTCAGGAAATATAATTTACAACAAATATTATTGGATTTTGAAAATGAAATTATATACTAACTTAAAACTGAATTTTATTTTTAGTACTAAGGAATAATATTTTTCTACCTTGAAACTTTTAAAATCATGTCCATTATCATCATCATTAGTCCTACATCAGACCACAACTGGACATAGGCCTCCCCTAATGAGCGCCATAACGTCCTGTCTTTAGCTTTCCGAAAACTATGACTATAAACACAAATTTTTCCAAAATAAATAGCCGTTATTTCTTTATAAATTTTACCTTGGTTTCTTTAGCAGTAGTGAAAGCTATTTATGTGCCTGAAAATCAATAGCAAGAACAGTACCAATACTATCCTCGACTTCATTTCGAAGTCTTTACATCTTGTAATGGCATTTCCAGAAAATTCTGTTCCAGACGCTTCCTACGAAGGTATTCGCCAATTATTTCGCTGAAGGGTCGAATACGTTTGATTGAGGATGAGAGTGTTCTTGACGTAGGTAAAGGGCCTGAAAAATACCAAGGTGTTCCTGACAAAAGCGTCTGTTTAATCCTGAGGGTACAATATTATGAACGTTTGACGCAACCGAAGCGTAGATCGTTATTTTATTTTGTGTTTTAAGTATTGTGAGGAGGTTGTTATTAACTTAGAAAATCTTTATTCGAAACGCATTGAATCTGAACTGGCTAGTTTTCTAATGCTATATATATAGGTAATAATATATATATAATGATATATATAGGTCGTCCGAGGTACCGTTGGAGCGACGAAGTGGAGAAAAAACTACAAAAACTGCGATTGTACCGAAACGCTAATAAAAAGGGATAGCTGGCAATTTCTGGTATCGAAGTCCATGACCCATTTCGGGTTACATGCGACGCCAGTGTGTATAACTCCTTACTCTTAAGGTAAAACATCACGACCCTATTACTAAGACTCCGCTGTTCGTCTGTCTTTCTGTCCGTCTGTTACCAGGCTGTATCTCATGAACCGTGGTAGTAAAACATTTGAAATTTTCGCAGATGATGTATTTTTTGCCGCTATAACAAGAATACAAAAAAAAAAGAATATTTTTATTTTATATTCAAAGGAATCATATTCAGAAAAGAAAATGAAAGCATTTTCTTTTCTTTTTTAAAAGATAATGGTACTTAACTCTTCGTCCGACTCGCGCTTTTTTTTTTCAAACTGGCTTGTTACCTCTGACTCTGATAAACTAATGAGCTTTAACACCTCTAAGTTAAATCCGCAAACCACAGCAAATAAACTTACTAACGCAAGCTCAAGGTATAATGAAGATTATCCCTGCTTATCTCTTCTAAACAAAGGCAAAAGCACCTCGAAAATCAGGCCGCCATACGCTAAGCCCGATCAGCAATTAAGACAACGGAACAAACAATTACACAAATAGGTTTAATTGTGCTGTTTCGAGTAGATAGGTAGGCTTACCCGGGTCACAGGCCTTATCGCTGAATATCCCATTATGGTAATCTAGCGTAATTGTTTATAGTCTAGCAATGTCCCTCGCGCTGAAGAGGTAGGCTTAGATTAGGTAAGCTTTGTTTTTAGGGTTGTCGAAAAACTTAAAAGTACTTATCTACATTTCTTTTTTTTATACCACCAAGGTAGCAAACAAGCATGCGGCCCGCCTGATGGAAAACGGTTACCGCAGCCTATGGACGCCTGCAACATCAGAGACATACATACAAACATACTGTACTACTCGACTAGAATTCTTTTACCGGCTGACGAGGAGGTTTCTGTTTCGATTCTCGCCTGGGGACAAATGTTTGTGCAGTTTGTAAATATTAGTTCCGGTTCTGGGTATTTCTATGTATTATAAGAATATATTATTACACCACAAGCTCTGCTTAGCGTAGGGCTAATGATGGGTTGGGTTCGTTACCCCCCGATCCCGTTTCCCCCCGGTTCGTTACCCCCCGATTTAAACAAATTTTATGCTGTGTGAATTGTCCAATTTGTCCTTCATTATTATTATTACTTTAAATGGGTTCTTCGTACAGTGAGCATTACTAATTAATCTATTCAACTAAAGACTAAAGTTAAACTAGAACTAGTATTTACAATTCAAACAGCAAAATGCAGACTGTAGTAAAAAATCTAAAGGTAATACCTAATTCACTAATCAATGAGCTACTCTCAATCCGGCAAGGCAAATATTTGATCGAGTCAGCGTATCGGCGCAACCGGTAATACACTCTTTATTTGTATAGGTAGATACTTCATAGATAACCACTCAACTAATAAAGAAAGTTATAATGAAATAAACAAAAGTAACACTTTATTATATAAGCAGTTGAGCACAAGCACTCTAGAGGTGGCTTAACTTATCCATATTAATACCAAGGATTAGAAACAAATTTAAATAGTTTATAATACATTTGAAACGATTGAGCCAGCTGCAGACGGTTGCAAACGGTCAAAATGTATCTCAACTGATCCATCAATACCAGTCGTCGCGTCCCCAAGACGCTGGCTGCATTACCACTCTCTATGGAAATACTGATGCGCTGCGCCAGATACTCACCAGCTCTCGGGTCACGCGTCACATCGACAGAGCGCACAGTTTTTTTTTAAACGTGTCCATTACTTCTATTGACTGGTTTTTAAATTAATTATACCTACTATCAACTTATATCTTCTAAGTCGAAAACGAGTTTTTGCTCTCCGACGAAAAGAAATTAAAATAGTTAAAGCCGCAAATACTTATATTATAAGAAAAGTCAACATTTCAACTGCACGCTCCGAGTCGCGCGGCGGACTTGAGTAACGAGCACTTTTGCAAAACTCCACAGAAACTCAATTTATGTGAACTTTTACAGTCATATGCTGCCTGATGTGAATATTTGAACAAAATTACATGTTGTAAATACAGTAGAACTCCAATTATCCGAACTCCGACTATCCGAATCGCCGATTATCCGAATCACAAACAAGTCTTGCCGAGTCTTGCGTCAGCCCGAGTGTGACCACTTGCAACTGCTCACCGTCAAGCGAATGCGTGACCTGGCTGCCCGAAAACGGTTGAAGACCGTAAAACAGCTTACATTGACGGAGATGTTTAAAAAACAATGATTTTTATTTCTAAACTTGTACATAAGTACATTTTATTTATATTTAAAACATGTGAAAATTTCATGTTTCTTTCATTTAATTCAATAAAAAAAAGTGCAATATCAAAACGTAGCTTTTATTCTCTCCAATGGCAATTTTTTTAAAAAAAATCCGATTATCCGAATATTTGATTATCCGAATGGGTCCCGGTCCCCATTAATTCGGATAATTGGAGTTCTACTGTATGTAGGTTTAGGTTGCGGTAGAGCTTAAAATAGCAGGTTCCGAAATGCTGTAGTAAGTAGGTACCTACATGTAGCAATCAGCCCAGTCGATAATAGTATCAATACGTGATCGTGACGTCTCCTTTTCTATATTTCGTTTCTTATCCTTACAATATTAAAAATGCGATTCCTTTTTCATGCAAAAACAAATTACGAACGGAGCTGAAATAACTGTATTTCTAGCCATGGAATAACCCATAGGCTACTTTTCATCCGATAAATCAAAGGAATAGAAATAGTCTTGAATTTAAGCGTCTCCATAGAAATAACGCATGCAAAAAAGGTAGGCTGATACGAGTTAATAATAAACCCAAAGAACTCAAGTAAACTCTTCATGATTATAGCAATAAGACTTTTGCACCATGCCACATCTGCACAGATGAGTATACTGTGTAGGAGTAGGGTTCTGCGATAAATCACGGTAAAAGGCCTCATTGTTGGACTGACAAAGGCCCAGCGTCGCCGTAATGGCATGTGTGTAAGGAATTAAAATGCGTCCACCACATCACCACATTTTTACCTTAATAATGCATTATACAAAACTAGGGGAGGTATCTTTTTATTAAGTCACGTGGGTAAGAGGGAAGGCTTTTGTTCAACTATGTGATAAATATCAGCAAAACAATTTTAACGAAATTTACGTTAAACCTTTCAGTCCGTTTCACATTCTACGAAATACTGAGATTTACGTATTCGTGAATTATATCTACAAATTGCTAACATCTTTTTTAAAACCTAAAATTAAAATCAAGGAATATAAAAATTATACTGAGATTTACGTATTTGTGAAATATATCTACAAATTTCTAACATCTTTATTGACAACGAAAATTACAATCAAGGAATACAAAAAATTAAAATACAATTGAAACCCTTGGGCTAACTGCAGACGGTTGCAAATTATTTCTTTTATCTTTTCTTTTATCAAGCCTATTTATCAAAAATGGGCCGAAGTATACAAATATTTTATTATTTACAGCCTGTCCAGATAGGGCGCTTTACGCGCGTAAAGCGCTGGACTCTCGACTCGCGCGTGCTACGCGCGAGTCGAAATACTCGGGCGAACAGTGGAGCGCGCGTAAAACGCCGCATCTGGACGCAATATAAATTGAAACGCGCGAGGGCACTCGCGCGTAAAGCGCGCGTAAAGCGCCCTATCTGGACAGGCTGTTAGGTAAAGCAAACACGACTTAAAGAACATGTAACAGTTGAGGGAAACCTCGTCCATTACGTCAAAGCAAAAATGTTTAAGTTTTTGAATGTTGGATCTCTTTTATAGCTTTACAAATAACATAGTTTTGTGAAAAAGCGCAGTAAAAACGCGGTTTTTATACTTACTCGACCGTAAATGTGTAGAATGTAGGTTGCAGATTCGTTAGTCCGCTATTTTCCGTTTTCAGCTTCAGTCGACCGTCAGCAAAAACCTGAAACTTCAAACACCAAAAGCTGAAAGCGTTTAGTCTGAAATAAAATTTTACAAGCTTGTTTGGACTGAAATGTTAACATAATGTACGTTCAAACAGTGGAGTTTAGAATTTTATTTGAGTAGAAAATGTTTCTGTTTACTAAAATATTGTTAAAAAAATGTTTATGTTTGTACCTAAAGAAATTTTAATAAAATGTGTAGATATTTATTTCTTTTCTATGGGAGACGGCATTACGCATAATAATGGTATTCCTATTATAAAGCTACGTGAATCGTTATTTTATAAGAAAAACAAACAAAAGGAGGATGTTCTCAATTCAGCTGTTTATAAATAAGTATACTCGAAATCTTTTTCAAGTTCTACAAAAGCGAAAGTACTATTTTGATAATTATTTAGTTTTTGTATAGAAATTGATCCCTATGTGGGCCACATTATACCTTTTACAGTGAGATCTCATTCTGTTCCGTAAAACTTAATAGTTCAAATGTTCAGAAAATTAAAACTGGCTTTCAGTTAACAATTTATTTTAATTAATAATAATGACATCAAAAATTACATTAAACTCATTCAGGCCAACTCATTATTTGCCGAGAACATGGCAAAAACCGTCCGACGCGACGCTGCAGAGACGAACCCCATTAAAAACAATGACTTCAAAACAAATTCCAAAACAAAGGGATGCCACTGGAATAAGGGAGCATCTCCACAGAAAAGAGTTTTGTTGATACTCAAGAATGACATTAATATAGCGATAGCATCTATCGCCATGTACCTTTGTTAATAAGATCGAAAAGAAATCAAATTATGAGGGGTCCGGTAGTCCTATATGACATCGCAACTTTGGTGATCTTAAAATCAAAAAACTTTTCTTTCAACCTGTTTAACAAGGTTAAGGCCTATTTGGATGAAGCGTCTGTTTATCCAACCTTTTTATGGCGAAATGGCACTTGTTTAACTTACACCAACTATTTGAATTCTTATATAAACCGTTCATGCTCGTAAAAGATGGGTTTGTCATAAATATGTATCATCCAGGATATTGCTTTAGTTAAATGTAAGCTATAAGGTCTTGAGAACCACGCAAATGTAAAATTTTGATTCATATCGACAGCCAGTTAGGGTGAAATTTTATGAGCATTATATTATCTAGTTTTATTGAAGGGCTGTCAAGTTTAAGATGTATCCCTTTACATTTCTCTAAGGGTTCGTTTTATATGAACGTTACTCGTGAACGCCTTGTTTTATTATTCTGTTAAGAGTGCTAAACCGCTAACCAACGATTTGCGGCAACGTAAATCTTTCTGAAATAACTTGGGTTCGAGCACGTTCAATAACCTCATCCAAGTTTATTAAACCTACGCCTCGTGTAGTGGGTTCGAACCGGCAATCAACACACGCAAACTTTGCTCCCTCACCACAAAATACTTCTGATAAACTCCTCAACCGCCCGTGAAATCTTCGGAGGATATTACCCTTAAATTGCAACTTTTGCAATTTCCCGGGATAACACCCTCGTGGCAAACAGAAAAACAAAAAGAAAATAACTCGAAGTTCTGATAAAGTTCTCTATTGTTTTAAATAATAGCAAATACAGGCCAGCACCTGTGGGATTACTTACTGAACTTCGGTCTTCAAATTAAAGCGCTCCGGGGCTTAATTTGAACCAAATGTGATTACCGGTTAAGTTAGAACGACAAATATCACCTAAGTTCTTGGCTTTATAGAACAAACTACGGTCTTAACAAGTTTACTTAAAGTTTCACAAATTACTTTATTGAAGGTTTAGATAAATGTAAAACGATCTAAGAAGTAACTAGAGCAAGCTGTCGGAAATAATTTCATATCACTACATAGTATAAAACAAAGTCGCTTTCTCTGTCCCTATGTCCCTATGTCCCTTGAATGCTTAAATCTTTAAAACTACGCAACGGATTTTGATGCGTTTTTTTAATAGATAGAGTGATAAAACAGGAAGGTTTATACGTATAATAAAACCGTGCGAAGCCGAGGCGGGTCGCTAGTTCATTTATAAAAATCGGTTCGCATAAAATCCAAATCTTGTCAGGGTCGAAAAACAAAGTTGTAAAACACTCAACACTCTTTCCATCAGAACCGAAGAGTCGTGTACTCAGTATTCGAATTTGTTATTTTGTAGCCTCAAGCTGTTTGCGACAACTCTTTCTAGCTTTATTCAGAGTGTTCCGCGAATTCCGGCCAAATCTATCGGAAAAGACATACGAAATTGTATAGAAATGCGTATTTGAAATAGAAATGCGTAGGGGCTTGTTAAAGAATATAGAAGTTATGTCAAAGACAAACTCAGTTCTCATAACTTTGCTTTTAGACAGTGTTGCTTGCAGGCAGTATTTGAAAAGATAGTACTTTTGAAACAATGACTTTAGTGCCGTGTTGGTACAAAACGAATGGTGAAACTGAACGGAATCCCTTGCAAGTTGCAAATTTAGATATTATTAACTATTTTTTGTGTTGAAATTACCGGTGACACACATGAGATGGACTGAGTCAAATTAGTTAGGTACTAGTTTTGTTAATCATTACAGTTTTATGTGCCCTAGAAAAGACTAACCGCATAGTCATTAAAGTTAGTACTAGATATTATTATTGTAAAATTTAAGCGTAAGTCTTAAAAAACCCTTTTAAAATTAATAAGAGTCGTTCAACTGGCTACAGAAATAAAAAAGTTTTAGTTAATACTAATTATTGTTTTTTTACGGCCCCGTATTCAAAGGGTAAAACGAGACCCTATTAGTAAGACTCCGCTGTAGGTACCTACGTTTGTCAGTCTGTCCATTGAAATTTACACAGATGATTGATTTCTATTGCCGCTATAACAATAAAAATACTAAAAATAAGAATAAAAAAATATTTAAGGGTTCCCCTGGGCGTTCATTATCTTAATCCCATACAAGAAAAGACAAGATTTTTTGCCGTTTTTCTATACAGTACGGAACAACGCGCGAGTCCGACTCGTTTACTCTCTTTCTACGTCCTGGCTAATTTTAAATCGGCCAGTAACTCTTCTTTGGCTTTCCATGTAGATTTTTTACCATAATGCGATATACACATAATGCGACATACGAATACAAAGGATAACAATATTGTTCTATTGTGCGATTAGAAAAAGTAGGAACGTAAACTCATTCCTGTTTCAAAATAACCATCAATATACGGGAAATCGCATGCCTACGTTTTCTTCCAAGGACTGCGACAACGACACGGAAATGAATCCACGGAAATAACCCAAGCAAGTTTTTATTTGCAGTGAATTGCCACTTTCGTACTCTTATCCGCTATCTTGAAACATTATATCGGATACGGCATGGATCATTTGTGAGCCATAAAAACCATTTTGCAGAACCTTCTTTGTTTCCTATCTTTCCACCGAGCGCATTTTCACAATGAGGAAATAGCTATTGGTTTACAGCTTTTAACGATTAAATTCCATTTTGGCATGATCCATCAAAAGTACTCTGCATAAGTGCTGTGATTTTTACTGAAATACTTTATTTAGCTTTTGGCAGACAGCGAACACGGGTGCCGGTTTGAATTTCACAATGGCAGATTTAACTCTTTTGGTAGTGGTGATCTGCAGTTTTATTTGTAGCGGTAAGTTAGATATTTTCATTTATGTTACTCGTTTATTATTTATATTAATAATATCTTCAACTCATAGCTAGTACCTAATTATTTTTAATTGCAGTTTCATAAATCTTAGTTTAAAGTATGGAATTATTATTTTTTTCAAGACTTATTTTATTCGTTTATTTATCAGTCTCCGTTGAGACTTGTCATTTATTTTGTTCATACTCTTTGTGGTAGGTACATAAATAGGATAAATGTAAACACGTCTATATGTGCGTTTTTTTGTGTTTAATTGTAATTTATGTATTATTAGTACAAAAACAGCGATTTATATACTAAAATTGTATTAAATTTGTGTTTCAGTGTATGTGCAAGAGACGCCTGGAGCAATCCATGCATTCCCAAGCTTTCAGCCCCTGAACAAGCCTGGATTCCCGGCTCCAGACAACGGACAACCACAGGCGTACAGAAGGAAACCCTGTGCTCGTCGCCGCATGAACGACGAAGAACCAGCATCAGTGACGTCACCCCAGGAACAACCCCTGCAAAACTCCAAATCAGTGCAGCCACCTGGTCCTGTGCAATGTAAGTCCTTAATCTACACGATGATTAATTGATTATTCATTAACATGAGTACCAAGTCGAAATGAGGTGATTCTTGGTCGTCGAAAATGCGTGAAAACCTTCCTCAACCTTCTCAGGTTCAGCAAATAATAATAAAAATGGTAAGAGGTTAACATTTTTTGTTTTATGGCTATCCTAATTTTTTATTCAAGACTTTTTTATAGGTATATACCTAACAAGCTTTATTATTTTACAGCTGATGACGAATTCGATTGTGATATTGATTTGAATGCAGTGAACGACGCTCCACAGGAGTACGCAACAGGCTCTGCTACAGGTTTCCCGGCAAAACCGGTCGTTGGGAAGAAAGTTATTGATCTTCTTAAAGATTGCGCTGATAGTAAGCAGAAAATCGCCAAAGACGCATCTGAAAAGTCAATAGATCCTCAACTTTTAAAAGGATCTCGACGATCCATGGCTGGTCCTGATAATAATGACAACACCGACGAAAACGAAGAATCTAAAAGCGGTAACCCAATTGTATCGGATGTTCAAGGAAGCTCGGAAGCAGGACTAGTTTCAAGGAGCAACCAAGATGAGAACCAGAGAGTATGCTACGCTTGCAGCAGTGCCACCAATCCTAGCTGTTGGAAACCAGATACCAGAACCACGATCAAATACTGTCGCCAGAATCAGCAGTGTGTCACTAAATCATTTGGAGAAGCCGGTAACTATACTTAAACCTAGTATACATTTACTCAGGATGAATAGTCAATGTCAAAATATGATATACAAGTACGTAGAAGTAACATCTGGAACCTATTCAAACAACACAACATAGATCTATCTTGCATCTTTGCAAAAAATGCTTTGTAAATTACATGTGACAATTACACTTATACTCATTTCGCCGTAGGAACACTGTGAAATGAGCCAATCTTCCTTGTGAGGAAGATACACTAGGATTGTTACCTATTTTCTGATGTGAAGTCATGTCATGCTTTCTGTTTATTTTCCAGACACCCTGACTGTCATCCGCGACTGCGCCCACTCCTGCGTAGCCAGCAGCGTGCCTGGTGTCCAACCGAAGTACAAGCAATGCAAACTCTGCGACAATGACCTCTGCAACGTTCAAGCAGCCAACAGTGCCATCATCAACACTAACAACTTGGCCTTCGTTCTTGTGGCCGCTGTTGTCAAATGCACTGTCTAGAATTATTTCAAAAAAAAAACATTGTTACTTTTTTCTACCTTCACGCACTACCTATACGATTTGAAAGTTTATAAGAGGGTTTTCTTTGGATTTATTCATTTGAAAGACCCTAAAACCACGATTTAAATAATGCAGGCCGAATGCCATGAACAAACAATAAATGATTTACTAACTTACTGGATTTTTGTTTTAGTCATCCAGATTTAAATTATTATATCGACAGCGTCAGTTAGCGATTCACTAATCCTTTGAATATTGTATAAAGGTAATGCAGCTGTTAATAAAACCGTATTCATTTTAATATAACCATGCCACATGCGTGTATAATGAACATACGCACTATAGTGCATTACCCGCTGGGGTCACCAACAGTACAAGCACTTATTTTTAGTTAAAAGCCTCAACGACGAAACCTACCACTATTGCGTACGTACCTACTGGCTGTAAAAATATGTTTGTATAAAAATATTTACGAAATTATAAGCACGTAGATCGCCTAGTGTTATTAGTTTATGAATACAAATGGAAGTACTTATTGATAAACCCATTGTTATAATGGTTGAATGAGTAAGTTCTGAGTAGAACACTCTCACAAAGGATCATTCGTGATAAAGCAATGGAGGACAGTGGTCTTTTGTTAAATATTCTATAAATTATATTTTTATCTGTGGACTATATTAAAGGTATGGAAATAAATATTTTTATGTGTAAACTACTTGCTAACTATCGACATATAATTTAAGTTACATCATTGCTTTATGCATTTGTATTTATTTGTGTTAAGGTGGTTTTCTTGTCACAATAGCCATGTTAGGCCTAGTATGATCGCTGCATAATGTTCACCGTTGTAGAATCATCGTTCATAATTCACCACTTACCCGTGCAGCTAATAGGAATTGTAGGATTTTCTTCAGGGTTATGTCTCTTTGCTCTCTAGGCTTAGTAGGTGTTTGCCCAGATGATGCTTCGTTTTTACATTAGTACTCCACACGTTCCTAGCAGATGGAAAGGCGTTTCCACCGCCTCTTCGCAGAATCTACATGATTGTGCAGATTCTACTTTAAGCATTTGTTGAGGTATTCGTATGGAATGGATCGGGCTGAAATTTGGAAAGACGAGATCTAGCTCTGGAATAACACACAATAATATAATAATAATAAAGTCAAAATGGATATCGCGGTTTTTAGCATGTGGGATGTTGATGCAGCAACAATCGTCCCGATAGTCGTTTCGGTTAATGGGGTAATAGCGAAGAACCTCGATAAACATCTCAAGAGACACTCGCTAGGAAGTTGGATCAAGGGCCAGATCCAAAAAGCGGTTCTCCTGGATTCGGCGCGTATCGTCAGGAAGTTCCTCTGTCTGCAACCCTAGTCACCGGCTGCTTGAGCCTAGCTTCGCGGCCGGTAATCTACTGTTTTGATATATTTTCACTGTAGAATAGTTTTATAATAATTTTGTATTTTCTATTCTAAATAATGTATTTTTAACGGGAACGAAAATAAATAAAGTCATTTATTTCGGACAACATTAAAAAAAACAGGTAGATAGATCTCATAAATATTTACACAAGCTATTAATTCCATAAATCAATTCCCGTAGGATAAAAAAAGCCTAGAGACGTTTCCATAGAATCAACGCGTGCGAAGCCGTGGGCTAGAGTAATATAATGTAGACGGGCCATTAGTAGCAGAGTTTCGCAAACTCTGATTTCCAATTCACATTAACAACATCACTGTTCACAATATCTTCTATATAACTAACTGTAAATAAACTAACTGCTTTCACTGTTTTCCACTGCTTTCCTACTTTGTAAACGAGAAAAGCACTATTTCATCGAGAGCTTAACGAGTGCATTTTACGTCTCAAGTTTCTGCTGTAATGTTTTCTCTAGTAATATAGGAATGTCCCATCGGCCTTAGGTACATAAACGACATTATCAAATAAAAACTCAAAAGTGTTTTTCTTGTAAACTATAAAAAAATACAAACAAGAAGGGTTTTATACTTTCAAAGAAGTTTTATAACAGCTGGGGGAATTAAATCGTCAATAGAACAAAACTAAAGGTCCTTTGTAATAGGTTTTAAGTTTTACTGTCTTGGTATTTGAGTATTATATGATTGTTGCTACTTATGAAACCTCAGGCTGTGACCCGCGGACTCTTTTTAAATTTCATCTAAACAATTACATTACTTAGCAAGCATATATAATGTTTATATTTTATACTCTACATGTTTAGTGAGCATAATATATGCTGGCTAAACATGTAAGAGTAATAGTAAGATTAATTTAAAGATTTTTTATTGGAAATAAATTATTTGATTTGAAAAATAGAATTACACTATTTAGATTTGAAAAGCCAATTAGCAGATTCCTATACGATGTTTTTAAGGGTTGTTTACGCCGTATATTTTTTGGCAGCCAAATTCTTTTAATAAAACTAAAACCCAATAATTACAGATAAATATTTTCAAAGTAATTCTAATCAAAGTGGAAAACAAATGCTTTTTTCCAACTTGGTTAAACTAGCATTTCGTCAAATGTGTCAATATGTTTCAATCTGAGTAACGATTGAGTTTTAGTTTAAGTTAATTAGGGCCCGAGTTCACCAACAGATGGTTAAATTTTAAACAGCTGTTTATTTTTTGAGGAGAGTATATTTACATTAAACGACAAAGTTAACCGACGAAGCTGCCTAATTGTCCGATTATCTTTAATGAACACAAGCCTCAGTTTGCCAAACTACCATCCCATTTGACCACGGGTGAATTCTCTGAGAATAGCGACGTCATATAATTCCTTTGACATCTACCCGCGATTTCGCTTGCCGTGTTACTATGGAAACATTTCAAGGCTATTTCTATTCCATGGGAACTGATATAAAGTATGTTTTATGTAAACTATGTTGTATTTCTTAGAATACGTGTAGTAAAAATTTTAAGCCGATCCATTCAGTATTTTTTGCGTGAATGAGTAACAAACATCTGTATAATATTAGTAAGGACTAGATGCACCCCGCGGCTTCGCCCGCGAACCAGAGTTTTTTTCCATACCAATTTCAGAAATTTATAACACATCCCCAAAGGGGTTATTTTGTAAAAATAAAAAATACGTGTTTAATTATTCATTTCATACTTTATTTATACCGAGTTTTGAGAAAATCGAACCAAGGAAAAATAATTCTCCGTACAAACTTTACCACCCTATTTAACTCCCTCGTTGGTAAATTTTTGAAAATTTTATTAGCCTATGTCTTATTCTAGGTCCTGAACTATCTACGTACCAAATTTCATCTAAATAACTTATGTTATTACGGAGATTACTTATAACAAACATTCACACAGACCTCCCATTTATTATAATAGTAAGATGATCGCGCGCAACTCGTAGCTACGGCTCGCGTAGAGGGTCTACGAGCCTACGGCTACACCATCTGTTTTTGTTAATGTACTTAATTTTGAACTTAACTCATTAGGGGAGGCCTGTGTCCAGCTGTGGACTAATATAGTCTTAATTATTTTTTATTAGTACTACACAATGATATGAGTAAATAAATTTTTCAACACAAATCATGTTTGTTTTTTCTTAAATCATAGTCTCCACCAATATGTTCCACTCTATAGTCCTCTCTATAGGATGATGATGATGATGGCTTAATTTTGTAACTTTGTAGGATTTTTAAATACGACGCGATAAAGTACTTACAGCTATGCAAAAATAAGATTTATCAATGATATAACTTATTGTTATTGCATATACCTACTCCTGCTGAACATAACATAGGTACATGATGATGAGCAACGTAATGCCATATATTTAATTTGCCTCCATTTATTTATCGATAAAATATGTATACAATACAAAGATTCTTTATTGCATACCAAATAATCAAAATATATACAAATACAAATAATGTACAATCAGTGTCCTTTTCGATAAAAGAAATCTCTTCCAGACAATAGATCATTTTATTACACATAGGCTACTTTCATCTTACAAATCAATTCCCATGGAATAAGAATAGTTTTGGAGATATTTCCTAGGTATATAATATCTGAAGATACCTATGGGTTTTAGTGTATCTAATAGAATAAAATAAATGTTACAGCTCTTTAGCGAACAATCCTTAACAGACAATAAAACAAATGTTACAGCTCTAGCGTACAATCTTTAACTTCTCTCAGATTATACATATAGGCCTACCTAGGTAATTAGTAAAGTTTGCAAAAGCTAAACAAGATTACCTCGGGTGTTGTTAACTATTCATGAGTTGGGTATAAGATTGGAGATTCACTATGGACATAGATAGCTTAGAAATCCACTACTAGAAGAAAACGTAGTTCGGTGTCTTCGAATGAGATGTTTGTAAAACAGCGAGCTTAGTGCTGCCATCTTCTGTAACTGAAAGTAACGACTTGGTAGATAGAGAATAGCTGCAGCTTTGAACCACTGCTCTGTTTTTTGGACCACGGAGCAGATTTTATGCTCTGTGCTTTGAACTGAAAGCTTTTTCTGAGGTTCGTATTTCTTTAGTAAAAGCAATCTTAACCAGATGTCGCAAGGAACATGCATCTCAAACACTGACCTCTATATATACAAGATATATAGAGGTCAGTGATCTCAAAGCTGTGTGGTGAATGAGTAATTCATCAACGTTATCGAATTAGATTAAATTCAAAGTGCTTTATTTCCTTTATACCTTAGATGACTCTTGGACTCATAATAAAGTTCACATAAGGTTTAGGTACATTAAAATTAGAAGATAAAGTGATCACTTTGATCTTTGTTCAATTCAATCTTTTAAGGGTAAAGTAAAAAAGCAAATAAAAAACCTTCATTTTGTTAGGAAGTTTGTTTTCAAGTTGGAGAAACTTGTCCCCTTTATCTTCTATCTTCTACATATCTATTGAGGTGATTTCGCGTCCAGGACTAAGCATAGCTCCGCTACTAGATGGCGATGATTTTCAATTTTGATGTTTTTCACTATTTTCTAATTAAATTGTGCATAATTGTTTAATGGTAATGTATTTGCCGCAAATGGTATGTTGTTTTTTATGTACCAAGCAATTTTTCAAGTGTTGAAAGCATCTATGGAGCTTGTATTTGGGAAGAGCAAAAAAGATCTTGCCTGTGTGAGTGATCGGCCGCTACGAGTCACTCACACAGGCAAACCTTATAAATTCAGTGGAATTAAAATAACTACTGTTCGAAAAATAACAGAGATAATTGGAGACGCCCTATGACTAAATATTTTTCGGACCAATATTTCCATTTTCGGGACATCACTAAATTACATCTAAAATTAATTCAATAAAACCACTAATTATCGAACTCATTTTCGACTCTAAACCAGGCTCTTTTTACATTTAAAAATTGGAGGTAGTTAATTTTAATTTATTATTTTGAACAATTTAAGTAAAAAGGCGCAGAGGGTAATGTTATTTACATACTAGCTTATTAGCTAAGGAATATCTTACAAATTATAGGTAAAAAAAATACTTTTCATACTATTTATTAATTTCGTTAAATCATTGGAATTGACAAATATTTTGAATAAGTTTACAATAACAATCATTAATTTTAAATGTACTCACTGTGAAAGTTGTTCCAATTTTATAATAAAATTACAATAAAATTCTTGGCGTAAGGAAGTCTCCATTTTTTTTGACTCTGTTCTTTGTGTACATTTTAGCTCCGATTTTACGACCACTTATAATAGATTAAAAGTAATACAAATTTTCACCGTATTTCAATAACTCACTTTGGACTAGCGGTTCGAACAGTCGGGTGGGTGCGACGATGTATAGTCGTACCTGGGATCGAAACCACCTAAAATTTAATTTACTTTTTGCTTTTTCATAATAAATATCCACAAAATTTTGATACATCCCGTTAGTACGGGCTCGAATCCTTTCAACACTACCTAAATTTTTGATTTTTATCTTTTTTATTCTTTATATTTTGAACAATGTCATAGACCTAGTACAAACAAATTCATGTTTGTCATAAATTACTTATATTATTGTAAGCCTTCCTATTTGATTGTTATATAAAACTTAGATAGACTGGTAGACTGTTCTTAACTTTGCTTCAAAATTTGAATGCAAAAAGGGCTTTTGTAGTGTTTATCAAGTTGGGTGATAGCTATAAAAGCGACCATTATTTTAAAAAATAGAGCAAAAAATTACGAAAACAATGATATTTTAATATTAAAAAAGAAAAACATTAACTTTAAAAAAAAAATGTTCAAAATTTTGTTTTGGCTCCTGTAAAGAGTGACGATTAGTCCAATAAAATAAAAAAATATATATAATTCCAGAAAGTCCACACAGCATCATCTAGCCCCAAGGTGAGCAAAGCTTGTATTATGGGTATTATGGGTACTAGTTGACTGATAAACTTTATACAATACATTACATAGATAGATATTTTTTTTATAAATACATAGAAAACACCCAGACCAACGGAACAAATTTCTGCAGATCGTACACAATTTTTTTCCGACACGGGAATCGAACCCGCAACCGGTCGCAGGCGGACCTTCGCCTACTGCGCCACATCGGTCGTCGCTGATGAATGAGCGAAATGCTTTGCATATACACTCTGACACGTCTAATGCTGGGGCCACACTACCATGATATGCCGATCATTATTGCCATACTAACTAATACAACACATAGGTGTAACCACGATTTATGGCCATAATTTTACAATGCCAATCAATATGGCAAATGGCGGTAGGCAATAGCCCCGGCGGCGGTCTTTTTTCGCACATCAAAGAAGATTACCGCAGTAATTAATGCGTTTGTGGCCACTACCGTTTGTCCAGATTGCAATATGAGCTCACCGGCGACGCACGTGATATTTTTACAACCTTATTTATTGACATATCTAGGTAAACTCTAGTGTAACCACACCAGTTCATGCAGTTATTTAAACGGTAATTTATTGTCATAATTATTGCGGTTACAGCCCGGTAGACGGTAAGGTAGTGTGGCCCCAGCGTAAAACTCTAAACTGGTACCTATAAACAAACATTTTATCTGTTTCCATAGTGTCATTTATTGTTGTCATGGGAACGGAAATTAGGCTTCCCAGATCTTATTTGACATGCAACAAAAATAGATAGGAATAAATACTTGGACGATGGAAAAACCCTTTGAGAACGGTAAACTATGGTATTATTAGATGATTCTTTAGATAGCACAGAGATGGCGATTCCGTCGCGCGCCGCCGTACACTCACAACTTCAAGTAAGCGGGCGTACAACATTATCCGTGTTCACTCACACATTGATAAAAATGGCCTAAAATTATCACGTTATTTCTAATTATACCGAGTGTTTTCATGAATCAAACACAATTTGCCGCAAATAATGACCAATAACAAAGCCAAAAACAGTTTTTTATTTGTTAAATTATGTCCACATCGCTCATATTTGGGAAAATACAAACGTATGACAATCGAATCACCTTAAGTGCTTCCGTGGGTAAAACAGCGAGTGCTGCCATCTTTTGTAACTGAAAGTAACTTTGAACCATACCTAACTTTTTCTGAGGTTCGTCTTTTTTGGTAAAAGCAATCGTAACCAGATTTCACACATGTATCTCAAAATTCTCAAAGATGTGGTGAATAAGTGGTACCTACATCGTCGGCAAAATCAAAATTTAAACCTGCAAGTTATAAAAATTGATAGCATCTTGCCGCAGCTTCGCATCCTATAAGGAACCTACTAAAATAATTAGGTATAAGAACAAAGTAAATAAGTACTTGATCCATAGAGTTAGGTTGTTTAGACTATTCTTCCTCTATGGTTGTGGTCCATTTAGGCAGATGTTAATAAAGAGGTTTCATCGATGACAGAGCAAAATTGAAGTCAAAATGTCAGTGATATTATAATATTGATTACACTACCAACTTCAAACAGGCAAAGAAAAAAAATAAACGTTCTACAAACAGGGATAAATTTATAATAAGTAAAAACTTTATAAAACTTATTAAAACTTAATAAAACTTGTAATTTTTGTGTTATTATGGAAATTATAAAATCTATAGTATCCTAGTTTATTCCAAGTTAATTGTTTATACCAACACTAGTGAACAACGTAGGTTTGGCGGCCGGCGGCAGCAGCCTTTGTAAAAAGAGTCAAAAGGAAGAGAAACACCTAAAAGTTAGTACAAATTATCTGAGCGTCTGGTCGATGCGACGCGTGACCCGAGAGCTGGTGAATATCTGGCTCAGCGCATCAGCATTGCCATACAGCGTGGTAATGCAGCCAGTGTCTTGGGGACGCTTCAGACTGACATGGATCAATTGAGCTACCTTTAGACTGTTTGCAACCGTCTGCAGTTAGCTCAATGGTTTCAATTGTAAATACTAGTTGTAATTTTTCTATTCCTTTGCTTGTAATTTTCGTTGTTAATAAAGTTAGTACATAAATATGTTATAATCCTTAGTCCTTACCTTACTAATATTATAAACGCGAAAGTTTATATGGATGTTTGCTTCTTTCACGCAAAAACTACTGAACGGATCTGGCTGAATTTGAATATACACGGTTCTAGCTTTGGAATAACACATAGGGTTCTTTTCAACCCGTAGGTGAGTCAGGTGCCGGGCAGATACTAGTTTGTCAATAATTGTAGTAACCAGTAGCCCCACGTCAAAATATTAAAGCCCCCTCACAGATCGCATCATGCGTAGTTTGACGGTGTTTTGAATTCAAACTAACCCAAATTGTTACTACGTAACCTACCTTTTATATTGTTTTTTAGCAAAATGGGTTTACCACCAGGCAACTCCGAGAATGGCAAGAAGATCTTCGTCCAGAGATGTGCTCAGTGTCACACGGTATTTAAATTTGTTTTTTTATCTATTAATTACATTAAATAATTGGTACCTACTAGAAAACTCACACAACATCATCTAGCCCCAATCTAAGCTTGTGTCCAAGGTAAATTATACTACAAAGATAGATCTTTTTATTATATGATGTCCTAGCAGCGCCCCGCGGTTTCACCCGCGTAGTTCCCGTTCCCGTGGGAATTCCGGAATAAAATGTAGCCATGTGTTATTCCAGACTATAATCTATCTCTGTACCAAATTTCATCCAAATCCGCTCTGTAGTTTGTACGTGAAAGAGTAACAAACATCTATCCATCTATCCATCCATCTATCCATCTATACTTACAAACTTACGCGTTTATAATATTAGTATTAGTATATAGAAAACAACCAGAACACCCTGCACAAATCGTTCTTATATTTCTCCCTAGGCGGGAATCGAACCAAGGACCTCGTACAAAGTACAATGTTATTCAGGGTGAAGCAACATGCAAAAACGATATCGATACCTCTAACAGCCTGTCCAGATAGGGCGCTTTACGCGCGTAAAGCGCTGGACTCTCGACTCGCGCGTGCTACGCGCGAGTCGAAATACTCGGGCGAACAGTGGAGCGCGCGTAAAACGCCGCATCTGGACGCAATATAAATTGAAACGCGCGAGGGCACTCGCGCGTAAAGCGCGCGTAAAGCGCCCTATCTGGACAGGCTGTAACAGACAGACCTCCTGCGTCATCAAACGGTATTTTTGTGTGGTAACGCTTGGTACGTTTAAGATACAAAATGTTTCACAAAAGATTGCCACGTTGCTAGATCGCCAGATTTTCCTGGCTGTAACTAAGTAGGTAGGTATCATAATCATCATCATATCAGTATAATTATGTGTCTATCAAGCTATGAATTATGTGAAATCACACATGATTAACTCATTTCTATTTTATCAAAACATCTTGATTTTGCCACATCATTATTTATCTAAAAAATTCAACGGCAACCGCGGTGAACATTTAAAGTGGTACGATCGAAGTCTCTTATGATTAAATTACGTGCAAATAAAAATAATTAATAATTAATATTTTCAGTTGAATGCTGGTGGTAAAGCTAAAGTTGGTCCCAACTTAAATGGAATCTTTGGACGTAGTGTTGCTCAAGCTCCCGGATTTTCATACTCTGATGCTGCTAAAAAGAAATGTAGGTAACCTAGATTTCCACACCAAGTATCTTTAAATTATTTCCACGAGAATGTTATAAGTTATGAAAGCAATAGGAAATGATTAACCACGGAGTTGAAAAAAAGAGGAGGTGCCCTAAGCAACTCAGATTCGTAATTCTCAACTAGGCCCTGACGTCATCAACGTAGGCGTAAACTAAGGGCTCCCACACAAAACTGCGATTTGATGCGATGCGATGCAATGTAATGCGATGTCACACGAACTTGAAATGCGAATTTCTGCGATACGATTTGGTGCGGCAAACCGGTTGGTAGGGTAACCATACCTTCAAGTTTCATCATCATCATTATCAGCCTATATTAGTCCAATGCTGGACATAGACCTCCCCTAATGAGCACCTTAGCGCCCTGTCTTCAGCTCGACGCATGGAGCATCTGCCAGCAGTATTTCGCAGATCGTTATCCCACCTGGCCGGAGGGCGTCCTACACTACGTTTACCAAGTCACGGTCTACACTCAAGAACACGTTTACCCCAACGGTTGTCGGTTCTTCGCGAGATATGGCCGGCCCACTGCCACTTCAGCTTGCTAATTCTTTGAGCTATTCAACCTTCAAGTTTAGTCAGCCATATTAGACGTGTTTTTAGGAAGCGTAAAGGTAGCCTTCCGTTCCTAGCGACCGCGACGCGCGACTGCGTCCGGGTCGCGCGACCCATTGCTTTGTATGAATTTGTATGGAGCACTAAACATAAGACGCGACCGCGGGTCGCACGATCTAGGTCACCTGTCATGGCGCGACCACTAGCTTTCCTATGTCAGGTAGCCTTCGCGCGACCCACTGCTTTGTATGAATTTGTATGGAACACTAAACACATGGCGCGACCGCTTATTTTTAAATTGATTGACTATGTTTGGAAATTATAGTAAATCCATCAGAATAAACACGTGCATCAGTCGTTTGCCTAATGTAGTGAAAATTCCGTATTTAACAAAATTTTCGAAAACTCAAGGGCGGGATTTTTTCTTTTTAATATTTTACCTGAATTCAGTGTTTGAATCTACACCCCGCCTAAAAGTATGGTCCTTCATTTTTGTTACATTCTGTATGTATTAGTTTATTGTATTGTAGACAATCTAGTACTTATTAATGACTGTGTACCTACCACTTATTTTTTTATTAAGTGACTGTGTGACATTTATTATTCTAATCTATGGATCTTTGTGTCTGAATCAATAAATTAATTTAATTTAATTTAATGGAACACAAGCGTCACTTTTATACACTGCGGGAAGAGTGGCGGCACTGGCGGGCTACGTCGCGGTCGCTGACATCGGAAAGCTAGTGGTCGCACCGCGACAGGCCACCATGGTCGCGCGACCCGGTCGCGGTCGCGCGTCGCGGTCGCTAGGAACGGAAGGCTACCTTAAGATGGATCGCAAAAAGATTATTGCACTGCTGTTATTTTTAAATAGATATAAAAGAAAAAAAAGATTCTGGGTACATTCATTTATTACGATTATGAACTCTGATGGGAACTATTTTACTCGAAAGTACTATGGGTTGAAAACTGAAGAAGATATTTTTTTTACAACACAAAGAAGGCGGTTCTGGCGCCGCGCGTCTTTCTCTAAAGTTGTCTCAGAGCGGACTAAAAGGGTGGTCACCAAGTATGACGTAATATGGCAGGAATGCACGATGTAAATGAGATCGGACGTTATCGTGCGAGCTCGCAGATATTTGCGATGCGATGCGAGCTCGCAGTTTTGTGTGGGTGCCCTAAGTCGGTCGGCGTTCGTCCTGTACACACGTCTTTCAGCGCTGGCAATAATAAGTATTTTTAAACATTTATTAAACAGGCCGCCATCTATCGTCAACTATCAAAAACAACCATGAATATAAAAAAATACAGGGCCGTAATTAAAACCAACTATTTTACAGAGTGTCCCACGGCTATGTTTATAGGTAATATTCATGGAAGGATACAAATAAAAATATTAAAAACGCAGGATATAAAAATAAAGCCTCCTTTATATTAAAATTCTATGTATAAGTTAATTATGATGGACATCCACATAGCACCATCTAGCCCCAAGTAAGCCACTCAAATCTTGTGGTATGGGTACTAGATAATTGATATATTTAATATAATTATATACATCGATATTTTTTTTACTATACCTACATAGAAAAGAACCAACCAACCAGGAATCGAACCCGCAACCTGCGTCGCAGCCGGACCTTGGCCCACCGCGCCACATCGGTCGTCAAATTAATGAAAGTACTTTCCCTCCGTGAGAAATATTATAACAGTTGTTATTTGGATAGTTTATATGTATTCAATAATTATGAATGATGTAATGATAGAATAAATAGTTTTTTGCAATATTAGATAACCTTATTCATATCTACCAAAAACTTCACAATACCATATGTCCAACTATTCCTGCAAATCAGTAAATAACTATCTTATTTCTTTAAGCTTACAAAATTAGCACTTAGACAAGTTAAATTTAATACTAAAGGTACATAATTATCATTTATGTACGTCCCTGTAGCCTCCTACACTTATATAAGCTATGTTCAATTGTTCATATTGCTGTGTTGGGGTGTGTCGGGGTGCCGTCTGTTGTGTCGCTGAGCGTTCATACTGATGTGTTGTGTTGGGTCGCAATATGGCGCATTTTTAGATCATTCATCGTTTGAGAGTTGTGGTGTCAAAACGTGTAGGTTTTAAAATGCAATCATCTGACACTGACAGAGATTTTGATGAAAATATTCAATATCTACTATTAAATACTCTTCTTAAAAAAAAGAATAATTATTTAATGTTTTTGCTATTTCTTCCCAAACACCATTCCTGATACCTTGATCCTTATATTTAGTGTCATAGAGTACACTATAATATTGCCGTACTAACTCTATAAGTTAATCAGACATTTTTAAAGTAAGTAGGTTAACTGCGAAGAACGAAAAGAAAATCAATTTACGAAATGAACTGCATCCCACGCGGTTACGCGCCATAATAGCAGATACATTGATGTGGCGCGTTGTGTGAGTTGTGTCGCGACAGATCCCCTCTAATACCCCCTCACCCCGCAAAATGTCACGCGTTGTTACTATGGAAATCTAATTATAACATTTCTTCGTTTTTGCTCTATGTGATTAACCAAGCTCGAGTTTATTGTGAAACTCTAGTGGCATTGGGCGATTTACCCTACATTGGATACACTCGCAGACCCTTACGTAGAATAAGAATAATTTATATTATTCATGCCGTGTGCCGTGTGGTGCCGGCTTAGAATAGCATTACCCCAACTCTTCCCGTGGGTGTCGTAAGAGGCGACTAAGGGATATACCGGGGGGTGGGCAGCAGCACCCCTCTAGAACAACCCCATCATCAGACTGCGATCCCCAACCCGCATGCCCAGCGTGGGGATTATGGGCATTACCCCCGAAATGATAGGAAACGCCAAAAAATGGCCCCCAGTACCCGGCCGCCTCGCTATTCCTGCAGGGCTAGCATGCGCGCCCACGAGAAGCTTTTCTCGTCTTTTTTCTCGAGAAAAATGGCGCTATCTCGATTTGTCGACCGATGATGTTAGCATGCGACACCAAATAGTCGTCATGTCACGTCACGTGAATGATTTGGTGAATGTTTATATCACAAACTATATAGGGAAACTAAGGTTATATTATCTGTGGTAACCTTTCTCGTCAAACGCTAAGATGCGCGCCCAAATTTTCTCAACTTTTGACAGCATAACGCGAGAAAACTCTCGTCTTTCAATTTGAGGACGAGAACTCACGAGAAGATTTTCTTGATATTTTTCTTCGAGTTTTGTTGCTCATGGCGGCCCCGTATCAAGAACTAATTATTCATTAGCGTTGTATAGTAACAAAAAATACGAAAAATAGAAAGAAAATTTACTTACTCAAAATTAGGATGTTTTTGCGATTGTCTGGATTTGTCAGATTAATAATTTCAACGGCTATTCACTTGATTTAATTTCTCGGTTGGCAGCCGAATAGTTTTCCGACAACAGATTTCGAAACTTCTTCCTATTGGGGAAGTATGGAATATACAAAAACCTTTGTACTTATACCTAATACTAGCGACCCGTTCCGGCTTTGCACGGTTTTATTATAAGTATATAAACCTTCCTCTTGAATCACTCTAACTATTAAAAAAAACCGCATCAAAATCCGTTGCGTAGTTTTAAAGATTTAAGCATTCAAAGGGACATAATGACATAAGGACAGAAAAAGCTACTTTGTTTTATACTATGTAGTGATGATTACAAAATTTTAAGTAAGTATTCTAATCAAATCAAATCAAATCAAAATAACTTTATTAACAGACAACAATGGTCCATAGACAAAATAAAAGAAACAAGAATACAAAATTAAGAGTAAGGTACATATCTAAATCTAAATTATAACTAGCTTCACCCAGTGGTGAATAAAGGTGTGCTCGCCTGTTACTACGAGAACAAGTGCACGCTACGGCTTATATCCTGTTAATGTTAATATAAAATAATGTTGAGTTAGATAAAAGACACATTTATGGTGAGATATATTTGTGTAAGGTGCACCGAGGCGATTGCGACTATCAACTTTGAATTTTTAACTTTATCTTTTGCCATAATCGCCCAGTAAGATAAAATTGAATTTCTAGTAAATCCATATGGTAAAGCATATATCTATGAAATATTTTACATTAAAATAACGTTGAATAATAGTGTATTTTAGATATATTTACAATACAGTCTCTGTTAAAACAGATAAAGTTACATTGGCCCCACTTTGGGGCGAATGTGACTTTTTAGTGTAACTTGTTTGTGCTTATTGCTTTAAACCTAAGAATTATATAACTATATAACCTTGAATCCATATTTACGCATAAACGATTTCAAACAGTACTAAAACGCAGGATGTAGCATAAAAAATGCTTTGCGTTTTTTCTGGGGCGAATGCAACTGCGCTCCATAGAATTAATGTTGGGACTACATTCATCGATAACTTTTTCCTATGTGACTGTACCGGCAACGATAGATTCGGAAAATAAAACATGGTTAAATTTTTTAAATGTTATTTTTAATAAGAATATGACCAAAATATGAATAAAAATACACTATATATAGACTTTTTCCTATTTGATTAAGGCAGCAAAAACAAATATCGCAATGCACAGTTTATTTACAAAATATCGACATACTATTCTATCGACACTAAACATCACTAGTGATTTACATTTTCCATACAAAAACATAAGGGCTATTGCAACTAGCCATAATTTATCAAAATAGCTACAATCGCCCCGCAACACAGAAAAAAGAGGCGAAAGTAACTGTTGTAATATTATTCGAAATATGTGACGTAGGATTATATTTATTACCGGAAAAGCTACTTACGGTTAGTATTTCTACTTTTCTTCTTTTGAAACTGCACAGAAACTACGTTTTATATTTTTTTTTATAAAAGTTTGCACGCAGGTCGTCAACAAACACTTGTCCAAAAAGGTGTCTTTCAGAAAAAAGTCTCTCGGTCAAACAGTTTCATAGGTAGGAGCGCTATCTGTTATTTTCTGGGACTAACACTAATTTCTCTGTTCACCAATAGATGATGTGCTCATCAAAAACCGTTAGAATGAAAGATAAATCAATTAGTCACATTCACCCCATAGTTGCAATCGCCTCGGTGCACCTTACTTTAATAAAATTATATTTTAGTGTTAGCTTGGTGACCATCTGAAACAAATAAACATTTTAGTTTGATACTTAATTATACAGATATTATTATTTCACAACCTTAGTGGCAGAACGGGTAAACCTTGGTCTAAGTTGTTGTAAGAGAAGATAGATCATGAGCTTATGGGTCAAGCAAGTGCATTATAGAAAAGATACCTATATTGTGGCGACTAAACTGAACAAATATTTTTGTGCGATGTCATCTTGCACTCCGTGCCTACCAAAACAGAACTTAAGGCAAATATTATTTATAATATCATTCTTAAGTCTTTAAATACACAAACAAACATACACAAGAAAATCGCGCGCAGATGTTGAAAAAAGCTTCTCCTTCTTGTTTTTCTTCTTCTTGCCTTTTCGACTGTTTACCACCATTCTACCAGTGAAAATATAGGCAGTATGGTTTTATGGCTTTCGCTTGTCCAATAGATGGACTAATATAAAAAAAAACTACCAGTAAAAATGTTCAAACTACCAAAATGAAGGTGAAACTAAAAAGGTTAGTTTATTAGATTAGGATGCAGTTCACAAAAACCATAGACAATTGAATGAACTAAACGTATGTTCGTCTGGGGCGCTTTCTCTACGCGATAAGGATTACTCGACAACGAGTATTATGTCTACCGACGACGTCAAAATAGTCGTCGTGCGCGCGACGACTTCAATGGCGCGCATGTTAGCCCTGCTGGCCATGGTAGCGGTCATGGTAACGGCGGGGCAGGGGGTGCTAAGAATCACCGGTATTTAGGCTACCACACGCTTACTAAAATGACCCTGGCAACGTTTAACGGACACACTCTGAGGCTTGACCATCATTTAGCGCAGTTGGAAGTGGAGTTAGAGAACATTAAATGGCATGTTCTCGGGTTATGTGAAGTCCGTAGAGAGGGGGAAGACACCGTAACCCTAGACTCAGGCCATCTTCTCTACTTTCGTGAGGGTGATAAAACATCCCAGGGTGGAGTAGGTTTCCTCGTCAATAAGGCCCTCTCTAGGGCTTTCCAAGCGGTATAGCATGAAGGTAATTCAGGTCTACGCACCGATCTCGGCACACTCGGACGATGAATGGAGGATATATACGAAGACATATCCAAAGCCTTACACAACACCACTAAGGCTCACTTCATCGTTGTTATGAGGGACTTTAACGGCAAGGTGGGAATCCAGACTGGCAATGAATCCCGAATAGGCCCGCATGGTTATGGAATCAGGAATCACAGGGGGCAAATGCTTGTCAACTTCCCTAAGAAAGAGGGACTGTTCTTAATGAACTCCTTCTTTAAGAAACAGCCTCAAAGGAAGTGGACGTGGCAAAGCCCCGACACTGTGACTAAAAATGAGATCGACTTCATCATGACGGATAGCAAGCACATATGCAGAGATGTCTCAGTAATCAACAGGTTCAATACCGGATCTGATCACCGAATGCTCCGAGGCACTCTGAATATCAACTTGAAGCTTGAAAGACACCGTCTGATGAAGTCCACGCTCCGACCAAATCCAATCAAAATCATGGCGGGCATCGAGAAGTTCGAGCAGCTACTCGGAGACAGGTTTGTTGCCTTGGAACCCACTGATGACGCTGACGAGAGCCTACACATTCTGGTCAAAACGTTGAGGGATGAGGGCATCAAGTTCTGCAAAAAACAGCGAACTGGCAAGAAGTCCAAACTCTCGGATGAGACTCTGGATCTGATGACAAGAAGACGGGAAACCACCCAAGTGTCTTCGGCAGAGAGGTCAGACCTGAACAAGCGAATTGCGAAGATGGTACGGCGCGACCTTCGGAGCTCCAACACACGCCTCCTTGAAGAGGCGATAGAGGGTCCAAAGTATTCATTCACTCAGCAGCTTGGCAGGAGCCACCTGACGAAGCTTACAACGCACGATGGGAGGACCGTACTGTCGAAACCGGAGATTTCAGCCGAGATAGAGGATTTTTATGGCCGTCTGTACACTGCACATGCCCCTCGTTCCCGACGAGATGACCTTGATTCTAGAGCCACCCTGACACGCCACTACACCGACGAACTGCCAGACATCAGTCAAGACGAAATCGTGTTAGCTTTGAGGCAGCTTAAAAATGGAAAAGCCCCCGGTGAGGACGATATAACTTCAGAGCTTCTGAAGGCAGGAGGAGCCTCCGTTATACAGGAGCTACAACACCTCTTCAATACCGTCCTCCACAGTGGGAGAACTCCTAAGGCGTGGAGCGGGAGTTTGGTGGTGCTCTTTTTTAAGAAGGGTGATAAAACTCTCCTTAAAAATTACAGACCCATCACACTCCTGAGCCACATCTATAAGCTGTTCTCACGAGTGATCACGAATCGTCTCGCCAGGAGACTTGACGAGTTCCAGCCCCCGGAACAGGCCGGGTTCACACATACACACAGTGAGGCAGATTATACAGAAGTCCGAAGAGTATAATCAGCCCCTGTGTCTCGCTTTTGTGGACTATGAGAAAGCCTTTGACTCCGTCGAAACCTGGGCTGTTCTGGAATCCTTACAGCGATGCCAAGTAGACTATCGTTACATCGAAGTGCTGAGGTGTCTCTATGAAGCTGCCACTATGAGTGTCCAAGTACAGGACCAGCAGTCTAAACCTATCCAATTGCGCAGAGGAGTGAGACAGGGGGATGTCATATCCCCGAAACTGTTCACGAGCGCATTGGAAGATATGTTTAAGACGCTGGACTGGAAAGTTAAGGGCATTAACATAAACGGCGATTACATCTCACACCTGCGATTCGCTGATGACATAGTCGTTATGGCGGAGTCGCTAGAGGAGCTGACCCACATGCTGGACGGCCTAGCTTCAGCCTCGCGATGTATCGGTCTTGGCATGAATTTGGATAAAACCAAAGTCATGATCAATGGCCACATTGTTCCGGGACCGATCGTCGTAGATGGTCACCTTCTTGAAATTGTTTCCGAGTATACTTACCTTGGGCAGATTGTACAGCTAGGTAAAAACTATTTTGAGAAGGAGGCCAAGAGTAGGATCCTGCTAGGCTGGGCAGCATTTGGGAAACTACGTCAAGTCTTCTCTTCATCCATACCGCAATGTTTGAAAACGAAAGTTTTCAATCAGTGCGTCCTACCCGTAATGACCTACGGAGCTGAGACGTGGACACTCACGGTAGGGCTGGTCCACCAGTTCAAAGTCGCCCAGCGAGCTATGGAAAGAGCTATGCTCGGAGTCTCTCTGAAGGATAGAATTCGTAACGAATACATCCGACAGAGAACCAAAGTTATCGACATAGCTCAAAGAATTAGCAAGCTGAAGTGGCAATGGGCCGGCCATATCTCGCGAAGAACCGACAACCGTTGGGGTAAACGTGTTCTTGAGTGGAGACCGCGACTCGGTAAACGTAGCGTAGGACGCCTTCCGGCCAGGTGGGATGACGATCTGCGAAAGACTGCTGGCAGATGCTGGATGCGTCAAGCTGAAGACAGGGCGCTATGGCGCTCATTGGGGGAGGCCTATGTCCAGCAGTGGACTAATATAGGTTGATGATGATGATGATATTATTCATAAAACATGAGTATAAACATGGTGTGAGCATGCCTACATGTTTTGCCACTGATGGCGTGCAAATAGGAGAGAGCACTCTGCGGATTTGTCACTAATGTGATATGTCTGAAGCAGACGGATTGTATAATCCGCCTTATTACATTACGGCTAGCTGTTTTCAAAAACAGAGCCGTTTTGTAATGCGGCGGTTCAACGATTAGCTGCATTGTCATTGCAATACGTTTTTCAATATGTCGGCCCACGTTTAGCCGCATCGATAAACTACTTAATTGTAGGGTGACCATACTCACAAAAAAACAAAGTTAAAAATGATAATCAATTTTATTAATCGGAAACAGATTTCTTCTTACGTTATTCCTTACTAATCAAGAATTATTATCATAGTTACTTAATATTAATTATGTAACTATGATAATATTATTTAAATAAGAAAAACATCATTTTAGAAATTCCTGAAAAAGGTGTTTTTTACAGCTCCTATCTACAATCCAATTTTAGGTAAATAAGCGTGCGAATATCCGATCACTAGTTATCAGTCAATATAAACAAAATATAATTATGGTTAAAAATATTATTTCAACCAAAAAGGCAAGTCGTAATTGTCGTCAATTTTTTTTTGACAATTTTGACCACGAGTAGGCGTTCGATTAACTGTTTAAGGAATGCTTTTATTTTGTGTATGTGTAAGTACATGATATTATACATTCATAACTCTCATAACTCCGCAATTGTTGTTATGTCAGGCAGCGCCACGAGTGTTAAGAATCGGAACTAAAACTGTCAAAGAGGCGGCTAATCTCTCGCTGTATTACATTATGTCTAGCCGTTTTGAATGACGTTTGGCGCCGAATACATTACGGCGTTTTTTTAATCAGCCGTATTCAATCCAGCTAATCGTTGAAACGCCGCATTACAAAACGGCTCTGTTTTTGAAAACAGCTAGCCGTAATGTAATACGGCGGATTATACAATCCGACTGCAACATGTCTATTCTATTAGGTATACATAATAATATAGTCAATAATATTTCGAAAATTAATAAAATTATCAGTTAAACTTAAGCTTAATGTAGATTCTAATAGGTTGTAATTATTTATCAAAATTTGTCACAAACAAAATCATTAACGCTATAATAACATTTAATTCATAGATTAAATGTTACTATAGCGTTCATGATTTTACAGGTACAGGTAGGTACATTCTCGCATTTCGCAGTGCGATATTATTCGAAGTGCTCGAGTGTTCGAAATCCTTTGAGCTGTTTCTTTGTGAAAAGGTGCCTTACAAACAGACAGAGATACATAATTACTTTATATTTAATTTAAGTAAGCATGGATATTCATTTACAGCTTTCACTTGGAATGACGACACCCTCAACGAGTATCTGGAAAACCCTAAGAAGTACGTCCCTGGAACCAAGATGGTTTTTGCTGGTCTTAAGAAAACCAACGAGCGCGCCGACCTTATTGCGTATCTTAAAGAAGCTACTAAGTAAATAATGGAAAATAATAAGAGCATATTAATCCATTATATAGGTATAACCTGCATACTTGGAGATTGGGATTGAGAATGACGTCATTTGTCATGCTGTAGCGAATTTAATGTGAGTGGGACATATGACGTCGTTGAGTCTGTGTCTGTGTAATCCTGTAATTCGAGTCCTGTAATGTCTTAGGGATAAAACTTTGACTTTGACTTTTTGACTCTTTCTCAATCTCAATATTTAAGTGCGCATATTTTTACCTATTTCGAAAAAGGTAAACCATATAGAAAAAAACTTGATGTTAGAACATATTCCATAGTGTACCTACCAACTTCGAGATAAATCGAATAGATAACGCTTAAGTACCTACCTGAATCAGGGACAGTACATAAAAAGAGTTTATTCTTTATTGTACTTCGAGTCACATCAAGAAACACTTTCTGTACTTTGAAGTAGGTAGGTAAATCAAATTTATAGGAAAGTGCTTGTGTTGGTTGTTGGGAAAAGCATATTTCTCAGAGTAGGTACGTTGGTAGTCCTGGAGTTTACTTCTCATACTATCACATGACTATAAACTTATTATTCTATCCCGTACACAATCCCGTACATACAGTGTAACTAATTATATATTTAAAATGATTATTTTTCTAATCAATTAGGCACTAAATAAGTTGATATTAAAATATGTTTCCTTTCTTTCCAACACATAACCGAATGTGTGAATAATACGTAGGGTAAAACCGGGAGAGATAGCCCAGCGGGTAAGACGGACCATCGCAATTTCTACCAAACTATTAAATTTATTTAAGCTGTCATCGCTTACATGTACTTGTCAACCTGTTAGCTCCATGATGGAAGCGAGTTTGTTATATTTTTGAAATGAAATGAAATGAAATGAAAGTATTTATTGAAAAAGAAATACACACTAAATGATTAACTTCATGTTAAGGTGTTATCAGTTTCTCGTCATATTAAAAATTACCTATGAAATAGGTAGGTACATAAATTAGTTCAAATTAGGCATGTAGAGATCAGGTAAGGTTCGTTTTTGAGGAATTTCAAATTGTTTGTAATTATTGTCTAGAAATTCACTGACAGTGTATATAGTTTTGTCTAACAAAAGAACTTTAACATAATTTAAAAATGTTCGTTCACAGGTTATGATTCTAACACACAATGGAAGTTTGTTAAAGAGTTTAGGGCCGATTACTTGAGGTTGCTTTTTTGACGTGTTTCTGAGTCTATGAGTAGTTGTTTCTATAACCATTTGATGCCTATTACTGTATTTGCTTTGGCTTCCTCTTAACTTAAATTGAGAAATATTTTTTATAACGAACTTTAATATTTCATAGATGTATAGTGATGTAGAGGTTAATATTTTTAAGGTTTTAAAATGTTCTCTACAGGAGTCTTTAAATTTGGCGCCAACGAGCACTCTAATTGCACGCTTTTGCATCTTTAACACTCTTTCACAGTCGGTAGAGTTTCCCCATAATATAATGCCATAGCTTATTATAGAGTGTATATATGAATAATAAATGTCTTTAAGATTTAATTGGGATGTCATAGGACGCAATTGTTTTAGAGCATATATGCCTTTAGCCATTTTTGTACAGGTAGAGTCAATATGATTTTTCCAAGTCAGGGCCTGATCTAGTTCGAAACCTAATAGTTTTGTAAATTTAGCACTACTTAAAGATCTACCGCTTTTCAGCGGGATATTTAGTGATGGTCGTCTGGCAGACACTGCATTAAAGATCATAATACTAGTTTTATCTTCGTTTAACATAAGTCCATTTATTGAGAACCAGTTTCCTATCGTACTAATTGTGTCACTAATGGTTTTCAATAGTCCATCCATTGTATCTGACGAAACCACTATGGTGGTATCATCAGCGTACTGTCATTTAAAAAGATTAAAAAGAGAGTATTTCCAAGCGCGGACCCCTGCGGAACTCCTATATTTATACATTGCGCTTTTGATCTCGCATGTTTATCATTAATTTTAATTTCTACCGTCTGCTCCCTGTGCTCTAGAAAAGATTTTATAAGGTTGTGACTCCTGCCTTGAATCCCATAGACCTTGAGCTTCTCTAAAAGTAATATATGATTAACAGAATCAAAAGCTTTCGAAAGGTCCAAAAAGATGCCTGCTACTTGCTTTTTGTTCTCAAGACATTTGTTTATTGTATCTATGACTTTCATGGTTGCTGACGTAGTTGATTTGCCGGGTCTGTACGCATGTTGACAGTCTGATAGGAGTTGGTTGTGTTGTAAATGTCTCATAATTGATTCTGACATGATCGACTCTATCAGTTTGGATAACGTGGGTACAATTGTAATGGGCCGATAGTTCTTTACGTCAGAAGTTTCACCCTTGCCTTTATACAGTGGAGTAAGTTTGTTCGTAAAATTAATACAATAAGGATTGAAAGGTATCGCAAGCGTGATTTTTTTTGTGCTTGTGTATTTATATCAAAGTTATGTATAAGATATTGTGTTTGTATAATTAAAATCGATGTTTTGTGGTTACTATGCTCACGAAATGATAAAATAACCTCAAAATATTTGTTTATTTTTTGTGATTTTAGTATATCGATGTGGTCTGTCTCTCCTCACGATTTAGGAGAGATGGACCACGTTATGTATGGGTAAATAGACCTAGAAATAAACTGATGATTCTGATGAAGATTGTGAGGAAGAGTATATAACTCTTCGTGATAGTCCTGAGATCACAAAATGGGATTACAATAATGTGCAGGCTGTAGTTAAAATTATAAGTAGACTCTGGGTAAAGATGAATAGCTGCAGTGCACTATGTATGAACGCTGGTCCCATGAAAGTTGCACCACATATTCCAAAATGTGCGTAAAATACGGTGTAAGGTGTCAAACTTTAAGAAAAACTCTTTCATTTTTATGTTTATCGGTGTTTTTTTTATTTCAAATGTTTATTTTATTGTTTAAGACATTTAATTTATTATATTTTGTTAAATCCATCTCTCCTTGCTTACTGGTCCAACTCACCCATATAGTATGGGAGAGACGGACCGAGGGTGACTTTTTTTAAATTGATTATTTGCATATATCTAAAGAAGCTATGATTGTGTCATTTTACATAAATAAATGTTCAGTATAAATAGCTTGTTAGTTTAACACCAGAATGTATATAAATTGTTAAGAAATAAAAAAGTTATCAAGCTTAGAAAAAATGTGGTCCATCTCTCCCGGTTTTACCCTATATTTATGCTAATGATGAATACTTATTGTGAGGTGACTTATTTTAATTAATCGTCTAATAGTTTATGCAGCTTTATGTGTATTTTAAGAGGCAAACAAAATTTCTGTTTGTTTAAAGATAGATTACTTACCTACCTACTTATGTGGAAATTATTCTTAGCCACGTCACATTAGTTTAAGCCATGAAATACAACTCGCATAGAATTATCGCTTGTCTATTATTTTTCAAGAGGTTTTAGAAGTACTTAGGTACCTTAGTGAAGACGACAAGTAGGTAGGTAAAACAATACATTGTGCCAGCCATAAGAAAATTACTAAAGGTACTATTTTATTCATGCATTTAATGCTCTGAATCTAATCCCAAACAGTAGTATTTGAGTAGGTACCCACGTGTAAAACGGCCAATGATGGTGATGATGAGTAGATAGTACTATCTAGGTACACACAGAGTACTATCTAGGTACACACAGAGTTCTTATTAGCGGTTGTAAATTAGTTTACGTGGTGAGGAAAAAATAGCGGTAGGATAAATTGATGCTTGTAGGAAACAAGAATCTTTGTTCCATATTAGTTTCATACATGTTTTTTTTGAGCATTTTGACGGAACATACGTCATAACTATACATTATGTATGTACATATGTATAAATTAAAATAAGTATAAAATAAAATAGAATATTTAAATAAGTATTTCCTGTTTTATAAGTGATGCAATAAAAGTATTATCTATCTATCTATCTATCTATATATATACTACACATACATTTGGTATATTATTTATACTCGTAAATCTCATTAATTTTTTGTACTTACGTGTAAACGAGATAGAAGTTGAAGTTAACGAGTTCTCAAAAACTTTTTTCGTAGGTACCTATCGGTCTTTCTCTACGTGTGTTATGTTTATTTTATTTATTTAGAAGAAAATGTAAGTACCTACCTACATAACTACTCGTAATCGTAATTAGTAGGTAACATGAGTTTTCGTTGAGGGCAGATTTTTAAAGCAAATAAAGTTATTCGTTTAATCATGCGTAAACTCTCTTTTTAAACTTACCGCGTCTTAAAACCGCGCCATTTACTATTTTTGTTACAGGCCAGCCACAGAGTATAAATGAGAAATCAACCTTGAGTGCGAAGTAAACCAAACCAACCAAGCAAACTGGGACCACGACCACACCACAAACGAGTTCACGCATGCGCCTGTGGACACGCACACAACCGCCACGCACGATCGATTAGACGTTTTTAGTCTGTGACCAGCTTTTCTCAGTAATAATCACGGTGCGCGCGGCACGTTGGAGTGCACGAGTTTCGGTCATTGATTTAGCTGAATTTCAGTGAATTGGCCGTCGGTTCGGTGTCGAGGTCGATATTTCAATCAATTAAAAAAGTGAGTAAATTTCTGTAAAATTGTGGAATTTAATAGCGTCAAAGAATCTCTTGAAGACTTGATCCATTACGCATAAAGAAATGTTTTTTTTCATAAAACTTGGATTTTCACCAGTATATCATTAAAATCCCAAGAAATTGCTGAAAAACATAGTCTATGTAGTATTTCAGAACTTTACTTTCTATTTTATCGAGTTCCCTCATAATATTTGCCTGTAAAGCTTACGTAACAATCAGGTGTCATTACGACACCCTTTGCGCCTTGAATTTCTTCGATGACATTGATCCATGACCCAGTTCTGGGGCTCAAATTCTAATCTTATCTCTGCTTTTCTGCTTCCTTTAAAAAGGATTTTTGTTGGACTTACTTTAAATCTTTCTATTCTTGGGGCCCCGGTGATTGATCACACGTCATGGGAAATCCCATACCTACATATCCTACTCTGACATTGAATAGGTACCTACTGAAATCACAGTAGGTATTTCATACTATGATTCGTCACAGTATGCATTGGTAAGTAAGTACTTGTGGATAAGTTCAGCAATATTTATGGTTCAGCAATATGAATGCAGAAACAAATGACAGATGTATCAATAGAATTATATTTATGTACATAATCTTCTCATTTTTTAATAGGCAGTGTTTTGTTTTCTTCTGCTGACTTGTCATAAACTGAGTGGAGTTGGTATTATGTTTTAGAAATTGAATTGATTAGACTTCAGGGAAAAAGAAAATAAATTTTTACTTACCATTTTGTAATCACTTCTCGATCTAAGTAATTTGTTATGTTCTAGAAACAAAATGGGTGTACCTGCAGGCAACCCCGAAAATGGCAAGAAGATCTTTGTCCAGAGGTGTGCTCAGTGCCACACGGTATGTAAATTAAGTTATGTATTATTATAATATAGGAAATGAATTATTAAGCTTATGGAATGTTAACATAGGAGTCACACCTAAAAATATGCTTGCCATTGTTGCACCACACTTTACCTCCATTTCATTATTCATCTCTACTGAATTTTTAAGGATATTTTTGTTACTAAACCTAAAATGCTCATCAGTAGGTATATTATATACTTGCATCAGTAGGTATATTATATACTTGCATCAGTAGGTATATTATATACTTACATAGGCTACTTTTCATTCCACAAATCTGTTCCCATGGGATATAAATTGCCTTGAAATATTTCCATAGAAATAATGTGTGTGAAGCCACAGGTAGATGCTAGTTATATTATAAAACAGTAACTGACTGACTGGCAATCAATGCAGAGCCCCCTGGTCCTGGAGACTTAAAATTTTGAGTGTTTGTTTTTCTTTTAGCATGTAGGACTTTACTTGAAAGGAATTAATTAATTTAGAATAACTATTGCGCGTATTATTGTTTTCTCACAATTTCATGTTCTATTGTACTTTGTTCCAATAAAGATGATTTTTATTTTATTTATTTTTTTAATTCAGTATATTCACATTTTAAGCATACTTTGCCGTTCCAAAATTAGGATAGAATGTAAAACAAAGATTATATTTCAGTAACTGCTGTAAGTAGTAGGTGGTCAAAATGTTACATAATATACTTGTCTGTAACTCTAGAAATTGGGCAAAAAAACTAAAAAATTCTATGCAAGCCAGGTCACAGGGTATGGTTAGTGTTTCTAATATAACAGTCCTATTCTTGTCACACAAATGATTTATGTATTTTCCAGGTCGAGGCTGGTGGCAAGCACAAAGTAGGTCCCAACCTACATGGATTCTTCGGACGCAAGACGGGTCAAGCAGCCGGATTTGCGTACTCAGATGCCAACAAAAAGAAGGGTAAATAGCTACTTAATTAATATTTTTTCATTATTATTTAAAGTGCTTGGATAAGTTCTTCTTTAAAGGAACTACTAGGGATTCTGATTTTTGAAATATGTAACTACAATGGATTTGTAAGTTACATTTATTTATTTAAAATTACTTATACTTATACATAATTATCATATTCACATAGATCAAGACCCTATGACATGGAATAGTTTTGCTATCATTTTATCACAACTAATCTGTTTAATCTCTAATGATAACATGTTCATTTTTTTGATAACAATAATTGATGGCACTTCAGACTTAGGTAGGTCATTATGTTTTTTGAAAAGGTATTAAAAAGGCATGTATCAGCATATTTTACTAACCTACTTTACATCAATATGTGATCAAGCTGATCTATAAATCAAAGGATGGTGCTAATAATGATCCCATTTTATTTTGCACCTATACTACCTTTTAGGGCAGTGGGCGAAGACTAATTCGATTCGATTCCAGCCATGGATCTAATGTCTTTAGTTAGATCTATAGGCATCTTTTTCCAATAACTACCTACTATGTTTATCTTGAAACTTTTACTCTCTAAGCTCTACTGCATATTTTTCACACTGCATGATTTGGCAGTAACACAAGCTTTAGGTATTTAGTTTGGGTGGGTTTGAAACAGTGTGAAAAGTTTGCAGGCCTCATTACACATACATTCACTGCTGAATATATTACACCCCTTACAATATATACCAAGGCGGTTGAATACTGTGAAGTCTTAACATTGAATAATTAATTCCCAGGCATCTCATGGAATGAGGACACACTCTTCGAGTACCTGGAAAACCCTAAGAAATACATCCCCGGAACTAAGATGGTCTTCGCTGGTCTGAAGAAACCCAATGAGCGTGCTGACCTCATTGCATACCTCAAGGAAGCTTCAAAGTAAATCTAAAGCTAATAGGAAAATACGCAATGTGAAGCATATTCCATTTATATTCTGGAATTTACTTCTCATTACTAGCCCAATCAGTATCATTAATAATTTATTGAAAAACGTTGATGTTGCACATTACCTACTTACAATGTTGATGTTACAAGTTATTACTTCAATTTGTGAGAATGAGAAAAATCTGGTGTCGCTGTTCTCTCAAATAATTGCTGTGAATGGATTATTTTTAGTAAATTATTGTATCTAGATGTGTGTAGTGTAGGTATTAGAGTGGTGTAACCATGTGATTGATCATATTCATTTGTAAAGTTATTTTTATGTCAAACGCATACAAATAAATCAGTTTGTTTATTAAGATTGTGACTACTGTGACAATGTTGTTACCACATTAGTATAATTAACTAATACAAAACTTAATAAAGGCTTTAAGTTCCATATACTTACTTGTGTATTGACTCTAGATAGTTACTTATATTGTATATACATACATATATTATAATATATTTATAACTAAAAACTTGAGATGTTCAATAGGTTCTCAATGCATATTATAGGTCTAGTAAATTAAAGTCTAAGCAAAGTTACTATGTATTACTTTTTGGAAACTGCTAAAACCATTTTTTCCTGGCTAGATTTATCTCTGAACCTAAAACTGTTAAGTATTGGAATTTGAAACAATTTTTTTAGATAGGCGTGAATTTATTTCCGGTTTTGTAACTATGTACCTACACTACATTACCTAAGAATTAATTTCAAATAAATTTTTAATTTTGTGGAAATATATTACGGTGTAGGTAGCTTAGGTATCTACCTACAGTAGGTAGGTATTGAATGAGCGTTAGCGATTTCGTCATCGGTTAGTTGCCATAATGGTTAAATAGGTAAAAAAATTTAAAAAATATAAATTTGCCTCACAAACATGTAAAATTAAAACAGACGTAGAGGCCGATGATGATGAGTTGGTTAGAGTAAAATTAGACGACCTTCCGTCGAACTCACGTGCTGACGTAATTATTGTTGAGTACTGTTTGGTCTGCAGATTTCGTAGTAAATTCGTAACATACTTAGGTATTTTGTGGCATCAAGCCACCAATTACTTACGTATAAACATTGAAGGGATTTTTTTTTCTTTATTATTATGAAGGAGTTTAGTCAAATTGACTAGGTATGTCACTCCCATAGGCACAAAATAACATTAAAAAAAACAAAAACAACAAAAACCTAAGTTTTACTTCACCTTGATGATAAACATCAATTTAATTTTAGGCCTACCAAAGTCTATACGATTCTTATGAATGTGAGCGGACTAACACAACGCGGCAACTTTTCTTCTCCACCTAAAAGTCTCCACACACTGAAGCCGGAGGCGGAGCGGAGGCGAAGGCTGGCCGCGCGCCCGCCCGGGCCCGGTGGCGGCCGCGGGGCGCGGCGGCGGCGGTACAGTGCAGTAGCAACCCTGGCAAAACGCCTGGACGACAGAGGGGTGTAACGAGGTGAAGGGGGAAGTAGGAATAAAAATGGCGGCGTTTGGGACTAGATCAAAGTAGAGTCCCTTCTACCCTAAGATCTAGCATTCCACGTTCCGCTTCTACCCAGTTATTATTTAATCTTATGCCTGAGGTACAAAGTAGAACCAAAGACATTATATTTTAATGTCTTTGGTTCTATTAATACAAGACACTGACCTGTATATGTACTTGTATATACAGGTCAGTAAGTGTTACAAGTTAAAATCTTTGCCAAAGATTGTATAGACAGGCCTTCTCTTCTAATACCTTTTTTGCTCTATGTGTTATGCCACTGTCATAATAAAAATGTCATGTCAATCAACGTCGAAAATCTAAATTTTGGTTTGGTTCATCGTCGTCCGTCTCTCCGTCCATTGATTCTGTGCGTACATCTATAAAATTTAAATTTAATTTACGGATGAGAATAAGCATATACTTGGCACCAAAATGACTATTGTAAAGAAAGGATAATGGTTTAGTTCAAGTTCAGTGAAAAATAACTGAAACAGTGTGAAGACCAGCTTGTGCATCCTGCTCACCTATTTCTACCTACCGTTTTGGTGAGTCTTTTATTTTTGTCGTTTCCATCCTAAAATTAGATCTTTAGCTGTATTATTTATTACTATTACTAAACTCACCCTTATCCTTATTTGACCCGTAATTTATCATCGCCTTCCTATTTTATAAATTTAAACTTTACAAATATTTTCTTACCTACCAGATAAACCAAACCAAGGATTCAAGTCTATATCCACAAAAAATAATCAAACTGCTTAATAAAATGTCCAAGACATCAGTGATACTGAGTTTCCATGACATATTACTACACAGATCTGATGTAGATCTATTGTGTGGACCTCACTGGCTTAATGATACCATTATATCATTTTACTTTGAATATCTTGAGAAAGTTGTATTCAGTAAGGCGAAAGAACTGCTTTTTGTTTCACCGGAAGTGACGCAGTGTGTTAAAATGGTGCAGACAGAAGAAATTAAAACATTTCTGGAACCACTTGGAGTAATGAGGAAGCAGATTGTTTTCTTTGCATTGAATGACAATAATACACCAGACATGGCCGGCGGTTCACACTGGAGCCTCCTTGTGTATTCGAAGCCGGAGAACAGTTTCTACCATCTAGACTCATCAAGTGGTAGTAATCACAATGTGGCTTGGGATTTTGCCAGTCATCTGATACCATTTTTATCTGAAACAGGTAAGACAAAAGATAAGGATTTTTGTTTTATAACCTACAAAATTATACCTCAAATTATATATTTTATTAATTAAGTTTACTAACATCTATTTTGCCCTTGAGTTAAGTTCAAGATCATTTTGAACTGTTTAATATTGACATTTACCGATTGCTTGGTGTTGTTTTAAGTTATTCAATTTCAGTTTTTATAATTTTTCAGGTTCCATAAATTTTGTGGATAAGGAGTGCTTGCAGCAAAGCAATGGTTATGATTGTGGTATACATGTTTTATGCAACGCTGAAAGACTTGCAGAATGTGCCTATGCCAGTAAGGAGATTGGTTCATGTGACATGCAAGGCAAAGTTCATGCCAGCAACAAAAGAAAAGAAATCCTCGCAGTCATTCAAAGCTTGTCTTCAAAAGAAGTACTCCCACCGACTCCTAGTCCTGTATATTTTGGAATTTAAATTATTGTTTTTTTAGTACTCTTTTTAAATTTATTTTTTAAAAGGGACTTTGTCGCTCAGCGACCACATCGCCCTAGTACTCTTATAAAATAATAATGTAAAGTTGATGTTATTTGTTGTTAGATTGTATTAAAAATACTAACTGAAATGAAATTGGTTTTCGTTCAAAATCTGAGAATCTCCCTGCTTCTCAGGCATTGTTTAGTTTCTTTAGGATATGGTAAGAAATAACAAGATATTTTTTTAAACTAACATATATAATAGGTGCCTATAAATTGTTATATAAATGTTAAAAAATATTTTGTGACAATACTTTACAAAATTAGTACATATTATACTCTACAGAGACTTTTGTCACTAAAGCTAAGATTTCTGAGGCTCCACCCACCCTCCAAAAGCGCGGTCTAGCTCCTCAGCCACTGCCAGACAAAGCCTGTCTTGATCGTAATTGGCGATCACCTGAATACCGATCGGCAAACCTTCGCGGCCCAACCCTAAAGGAACAGTTGTTGACGGCATTCCTAGTACATTCACAAGCGCAGTGTATGAGAAGTTGAAAGGTCTGAATAAAGGTTCGTTGTGGTACGGAGCTGGCGTTGGGTGTGTCGGGAATAGCAAAACTCCATCATCACCCAACATTTCTGTGAAAATGTCGACCAGAGCCTGTCGATGCTTCTTAAAATGGTTCATCTTCCCTTCGCTGATATCGGCAGCGCCATATAATGCGGTCAGTAGTGCAATGAAAGTGTTGCCAGATAATCCGAAGGCGTTCTTCACGATTTCCTTCACGACGTTTGTTTTCGTGTAGTTCTCCATAATCATCTGACCGAACTTTGTGTCACTGCTCATCATCGCCATCCAGACAGCCATAGACCTTTGCAATGGTATCTTTTTCTCCACAGAGTCGATGTTATGCTGCACTTTCAGGAATTCAACAACTTTTTTCATAGCTGCAATAATGTCAGGGTCCACCGCATCGGTCAGGGGTACGTCGTTGCTGAATTGGTAAAAGAATTTCACCTTTTTAAGGTCTACAGGTTCGTCCAATCGGAGCCTAGCCGCGTTTTCTCCGGAAATAATTTTCAGAAGTGGCTTTAGGTCCACTGCAAATCTGGTCATGGGTCCAATGCCTAAAAACAGAGAAAAGGAAATTGAAGAACAACCTGGTTGGCAGTGACAAACATGAATTATAATAATATAATAAGTCATTTCTTTCAGGCAACATTAGTCAATTAGATTAGATGTAGAATACCTAAAACTACGGCCCATATAAAATATATACCTTAGTCTAACGTACATTACTTAATATAAACTTATTTTTTATAAGTTGCTACGTCTGGCAAAATTAAGAAGCGGTACAAAAAACCTTTAGCAATAAATTACCTAAGAATGAATGCTGCATATCGGATTCGGGCACGGGATACTGTCCTTTGATAGAAACTACATATTTTGAGGGTTTGTGGCCGAATATTCCGTTGAAGTAGGTAGGCATTCTGATAGAGCCGCCGATATCTGACCCTGCAAAAAACATAAATTCTTCAGAATCCCGTTAACCTTTTAACAGTCAAGCCATAAACGCAGCCCTTTTAATATACGACAAAGCACAAATTTAACAAAAATGGCTACGAAAAAAGTTGAGCTGTCAAGAGTCGATAAATTTTTAATTGTCGATAAACACTCAGTGACTTAGGTATATAGTCGTTGTTTATAATAAAATTACTATTAATATCAAATATGTTTTATTAATTTTTATTAATTAATCTTGTGCTATCTCCATCTCTTTGTAAGTACAAATTACATCATCATCAACCTCCAAAGCGCCCTTTCTTCAGCTTGCCGTATCCAAATTACATAATGGATACTATTTACGAGTATACAATGAATAAACATTTCAAATAAAATAATAGTAAAGCACAACACTACTCTCCATCGATCGTCATGACCACGGAGCTGATATATGCTATGTGGTGATGACGTCTCGTGATAGAGACGTCATCACCACATGGCAAGATTGCATTGATTAAGATTGGATTTATTAAGATTAGATTGGACGACAACAAGGCGCTGCTTATACACATGGTTTTGAAACATCCTTATAGATGTACGAGTAACCGTGTCGCATGCTGTGTATCGATTTTGAATCTACCTCTACTCACTGTATGCAGTACATACTTTTCGGAAGGATTATGCTGAAATTTGCTTTAAGAGATTCATTTCTCTAACCAAAGTTTATCTTATTTATTCATGTATCTGATGATTATTTTACGTTTTTTACCTATTAGTAAAAACTAGTAGTACAGTAGTAGTGTAGTTTTATTGAAATATCGATGATAATAGAAACAGTTACACGTTTGAGTTTATGTTGAATATTTTTTTTAAGAAATCTATGCTTGCTACGTCACTTCAATCAAGATGCCACAAGACGCTTAGAAAATACTAATTGCTTGAACAATATACTATTTAACATCTTTCAGTACATGTGCCTCTAAAAGGCCTTTGTATATAGGTACTTTTTTATACGTTCGATTAAAATTCCAGTACATAGTATTTTTTTTGTGGGCCGCTTTTTATCTCCTATATCGTTGCCGTACAGGCCATTTGACTTTGGCTGTCATTTGGTAAAGCGGTAAAGATTGGCAGGAAGAATCCTCAAGAAAAAAGTCCCACGGCAACTGGTGGAACTAAATTTGACAGATTGCCATATGCTTGCTGGCTTCATTCGGTCGCACTACTACAGCGCCGCGTCTAGGGGACTTCTTTGGTGAAAATCACTCTACAAGTTTGACCGCAGTCATAATGAATATCAAACCTACCGATGCCGAATATGCTGCCAGCGGCGGCTTGCATAGCGCCTTCCCCTCCAGATGATCCACCGACTATCCTCGTTGTGTTGTAAGGGTTGTTTGATCTACCATGGATATGGTTGTGAGACTCGAACCTGCAAAGATACATCACACTTTCACTACATAGTTTAAAACATGCTGTCTATGTTACGAAGCGGTTTTTTTATAGATAGAGTGATTTAAGAGGATAAGTTATCTAGATGTATACATCCGTGCGAAGCCGGGGCTAGTACATTAATCACTACAAATTTATTAATTTACTAGCTGGTACCCGCGACTTCGTCTGCGCATGATTAGTATTTCGAGTACTCGCGATTTTACTTGCGTAATTCCCTTTTCCGTAGGATTGTCGGGATAAAATAAGCATGTGTTATTCCAGCTTAAAATCTATCTCTGTGCCAAATTTCATCCAGATACGTTCAGCAGTTATTGCGTGAAAGAGTAACAAACATCCATCCATCTATCAATCTATCCATTCATACTTACAAACTTTCGCGTCTATCAGTTCAATTCAGTTTGGTTCCCCTAGGCTATACGGGTTTTCAAAAAATTCTCACAGCATCTGAACGACGCGTACACACGCGTCGTTCAGATGCTGTGAGAAATTTTTGAAATCCCGTATAGCCTAGGGGAACCAATCTGAATTCCGGGATAAAATGTATCCCATGTCCAATCGTCCCGAGTTCCATTCGAATTCATTCACTTCCGTCGTGATGCGTGGTTAAAGAATTCTTCTTTCACCATCTCTCCCAGGGGAACCTTACCGAATTCCGGGATAAAAAGTATCCCATGTCCTTCCTTGTAGTATGAACACAAATCGTCCCGAGTTTCATTCCAACTCATTCAGCAGTTTCGGCGTGATGCGCGGTAAAGGAATTTTACTTTCATACCCTCTCCCATGAGAACCTTACTGAATACCGGGATAAAAAGTATCCTATGTCCTTCCTCGTAGTATGACCTATAATCATGCCGAGTTTCATTTAAATCCATCAAGTAGTTTCGGCGTGATGCGCGTTTACGATACAGACAGACAGACAGACAGACAGACAGACAGACAGACAGACATGAATGAAAAAAATTACAGTTTTGGCTTGAGTATCGATAATAGAGTGCCCTCCAAAAAAAATTTTCAAAATATCTTCAATGTACAGAATTGGACCTGTTACAGTTTTATTATAAGTATAGATTATTATTTATTAATCACAACAATCGACTTTGTTTTATACTAAAACAAAGTCGCTTTCTCTGTCCCTATGTCCTTATGTCCCTTTGAATGCTTAAATCTTTAAAACTACGCAACGGATTTTGAAGCAGTTTTTTTTAATAGATAGAGTGATTCAAGAGGAAGTTTTATACGTATAATAAAATCGTACGAAGCTGGGGCGGGTCGCTAGTAAATGATAATTTGTTATTTTAAAGAACTAAACCGGCACCAAGTCCAAGAACATCATCAACGTAGTGGAAGTTACAAAACACCTACGCATTATTACCTAAGGATAACTCAAAAACTACTGGTCAGATCTTGATCAAATCTATATCAGTACATGAAAAGAATCAGCTTTCAAATCAAATAGAATCAAAATCGTTAAACTCATAAAAAGTTCTGAGGAAAAAAAGCAAAAAATAAACAGTCAAATTGAGAACCTTGTCTCTTATAGGCGCTCCACATTCACGCGAGAACTTCGTGAGAACGCGTGAAACAGGCGAGAAGCGTGAATGTGGAAGCGATTCGCGTATTCGTCTCACGTTCTCGCCTTGTTCTCGCGCTGTTCTCCACTTTTTGTCGGTTTTTTGGCGCGAGACAAAGGAGCGCGAGAACGTGAGAACAGGCGAGAACGTGTATTGACTCCACACTCGCATGTTTCTTAGTAGCGCGGGTCATCGTCATTGAGCGCGAGAACTGTAGCGAGAAGTATTTGAGAAGTTTGTGAGAATGTGTACCCGAAGAAGTTCGCGCTACAGTTCTCGCTTAGATTCTCCGGAGATTCTTGTGTGAACGTCTCGTGTGAATGTGGAGCGCCTTTTAGGAAGTCGGTTGAGAATAACTTGTCAAAAACACTTGCGTATTGACAAAGCAGCTCGACCTGTTTTAATCTTGTTCCGCGTAAATATTTTCTCGATAGAAGAAAAATAATGTCTCTTTGTTGAGAAGTACGAGTGGCAATAGGTACCTTATGATCAGAAGATCCCAAGAAGAGTGTATTCCTCCAACACAAACTAAGTTCGTACCTAAGCCGTTACAGTCATACATGTACTTATCTATGAAGTTCAAGGTCCTCGGAATCATTTCTGCATTTTAGATTTCGTTTACAATGAGTCACACTCACACCTTCAACAAGCGTGACAATGACCATATTGACCATGACCAGTTTAAATAGGTATTACTCGCCTAGTGCTTGCTCGCCTGTTCGATCTAAAAAGTGGTAACTTATTAGGTAACCCAGTGCCGTCTTAAGCCTATTCGACGCCGGGGTGCGGGGCTCAGCCTGCGCCCTCGTTTTCTTTTGCACTGCAGCGTGGCACGTGACCGACGACATACTGCAGTATGGAAGGGGTCCTACCTAACTCCTAGTCAACCATGAAAACACAATACACGTAATTTGATTATTTATTTATTTATTTCTCTAAAATAGAAGAAACGTTTAAGACCGTGAAACGTTGAGGGACGAGGGCATCAAGTTCTGTAAAAACAGCGAACTGGCAAGAAGTCCAAAGTCTCGGATGAGACTCTGGGGCTGATGACAAGAAGACGAGAAACCACCCAAGCAACTTCGTCAGAAAGGTCAGACCTGAACAAGCGAATTGCGAAGATGACGGGTGTGACCTTCGGAGCTTCAACACAAGCATCATACTTGAACTTAAGCTTCGAACGCACGAAGCTTAAAACGCAGGACGGGAGGATCGTATTGTCGAAACCGGAGATCTCGGCCGAGATAGAGGATTTTTATGGCCGCTTGTACACTGCACGCACATGCCCCTCGTTCCTGACGAGACGACCAGATCCAAAGCCACCCGGAGAACTCCTATCCTAAGGCTTGAAGCGGGAGTTTTGTGGTGCACTTTTTTAAGAAGGGTGATAAAACTCACCTTAAAAATTACAGAACCATCACAATCCTGAGCCACATCTATAACCTGTTTTCACAAATGGTCATGAATCGTCTCGCCAGGAGACTTGACGAGATACAATCAGCGGAGCAGGCCGGGTTCCGTGGCGGCGGAGGATATGGCATCACAGACCACATTCACACAGTCAGGCAGATTATACAGAAGTCCGAAGAGTATAATCAGCCCTTATGTCAGTCTTTGTGTCTTTGTGGATTATGAGAAAGCCTTGGATAGGATTCACCCACGGCCAAGGATTCACCTTCGAAACTTGGGCGGTTCTGGAATACTTACAGCGATGCCAAGTAGACTATCGTCATATCGAAGTGCTGAGATGTCTTTACGAAGCTGCCACTATGAGTGTCCAAGTACAGGACCAGCAGTTTAAACCCATCCAATTGCGCATGGAGTGAGTCAGGGGGATATCATATCCCCGAAACTGTGCACGAGCGCATTGGAAAACATATTTAAGAAGCTTGACTCGGGAGGTAAGGGTATTAACATGAACGGCGATTACGTCTCGCGCATGCGATTCACTGATAATATAGTCGTAATGACGGAGTCACTAGAGGTGCTGAACCACGTGCTGGACGGCCTAGCCTCATCCTCGAAATTGTTTCCGAGTACACTTACCTTGGGCAGATTGTGCAGTAAGGTAAAAACAATTTTGAGAAAGAGGCCAAGAGGAGGATCCAGCAGGGCTGAGCAGCATTTAGGAAACAACGTCAAGTCTTCTTGTCATCCATACCCACAGAACAATATTACTCTAACGAGTCCATACCGCAATGTTTGAAAACGAAAGTTTTCAATCAGGTCCTACCCGTAATGACCTACGGAGCTGAGACGTGGACACTCGCGGTAAGGCAGGTCCATCAGTTCAAAGTCACTCAGCGAGCTATGGAAATAGCTATGCTCAGGGTTTCTCTGAAGGATAGGATTCGTAATGAATACATCCGACAGAGAATCAAAGTTATCGACATAGCTCAAAGAATTAACAACCTGAAGTGGCAGTGGACTGGACGTATCTCTCGAACCGACAACCGTTGGGTAAACGTGTTCTTGAGTGAAGACTGCGACTTGGCAAACTATTTTTTTTTATCAACAATAGACCTTCGTTTGACCACAATCTCACCTGATGGTAAGTGACGACGTGGCGGAGATGTATCACGAAAGTCTTGAAGACACCTATTGACTCGGGTTGTAGTTGGCCGGGAAAACTGAAGCTGGCAGCGCATTCCATTCCTTAGCGGTACGAATGATAAAGGTGGAGGAGAACCGCTTAGTTCGGGTGGATGGAATATCCACCAGGAAAGGGTGGTAATGCGCCGTACGCCTACTCGTCCTGGAGTGGAAGGGAGATGGTGGAATCAGGTCGTGAAGTTCCTGTGAGCATTCTCTGAAATGTAACCTGTAAAAGATCGAGAGGCAAGCGACCTTGCGGCGGTGTTCAAGACTTTGGATCTTAGCTTCCTCAAGGTACTGCTTGCCAATAAGTCTGAAAGCTCTACGTTCTATCGAGTCTAGGGCCGCTAGCTGATACTTAGCCGAGCCATCCCAAACATGGCAGCAATACTCCATACCAGATCGGACCTGTGCTTGATATAATGATACAAACTGTCCCGGTGTAAAGTATCGCTGAACCTTGTTTAGGATTCCGAGCTTCATGGCTGCTATTTTAGCCTTAGTCTCGATAAAGACACCAAAGTTCAGAGTTGGTGTGAGAACGAAACGAAGTGTAAGACGCCTTTCGGCCAGGTGGGGTGACGATATACGAAAGACTGCTAGCAGATGCTGAATGCAACAAGCTGACCGAAGACAGGGCGCTAATGGCGCTCATTAGGGGAGGCCTATGTCCAGCAGTTGTTTGATTTTTATGGAGTTTATATTTACGGCCATCATGAACTTCCAAATTCAACTTCAATGACTGTCAAAACAACAGCCGGGGTACGGAGAGTGGAGAGAGAGGATTACCTCTATCCTCTCGCCGCCCCGCACCCCGGCTGACGCCGCTGCCCGCTCGCGCGGTCCGCGGCTAGTCGGCGCGCAGCGCCGCCGCGGCGCGCACGTAGCTGGAACTTGTGAAATACTCGTAGAAGTTCTCTCTTCCAAGTTGACTGTCTCTTCTAACTGTCGTCGGTGCGAGCGCCCGAACGGCATGTCAAAGGGCGCAATTACTCGCCTATGACAGACGCACAGGTGCCGCGCCGCGCTCCCTTTTCAAATGCACTTTATTTTTATTGATTTAGAGATCATTTTGCTTCAAGTGCGGGCGATCGGGTGGCATTGTGTCAAAGATACACTCTCTTTGGATAAGAGATTTTTCCGCGCGCGTGTTAAATTAAATAAAATTGTTATTTGTTTAGTAATAAGAGTCATTTTAGGTTGCACATCACGAGCATAATGACAAACGCCGAAAGCGTAATAAAAGTAAAACAATGTATAGTGTTGAATACTATTTTTTTTTCTTTAATTCTACCTATTAATTTTGCGCATGTACGTATTTGTCGTAACAATTATATGAAACTGTGTAATGGCGTTAAGTTCAATGAAATATCTAAATATTCAGCGCTCGGCAGGCGCCCCCGGGCGCCCGGCGCCCGGGTGCACCGCACCCCTTGCACCCCCTGGTAAAGACGGCCCTGAGGTAACCTATGCTTAGGTGGACTTGAGATGGGAACTAAACTTCATCGAGAAATGGAATATCATGGTCTCAATAATTTATTACTCCACTCCAAGGAGTTTCAATAAAGGCGATTGAAAATTACCAATAAAACATCTTTTATATATAATTCAAGTTATTTAAGCGTTGGCCCATCATCTAACAAGACAGTTAATATATGGCCTAAGATGCGCTTTCGAAACTGGCGAAACTGGCAATTCTAATATGTTTTTCTGGCCTAACGAACTCTGGAGTTGAAGACCCCGAGATTGTACATTTCCAGGAAAAATTACGTTGTTCGTTCCACTATATCGCCGGTGCAGTAGGTATAGAGAGGTAGGTACTACTTTTAATGAACGAAGTGCGGAAACGTTTGGTTCAACACCGGTGTCACAATGTTACCAACGCCTGGATGTATACAAGTACAGTGTACTTGTAATCATCGCGTGACTGTGACCAAACATTTATTAATTTTAAATGCGCCCTTGAGTGGCTAATGGCTACGGTAAATAATGTTTTTTACAGAAACTAAAAATCGAATACGATTTTTAAACTAGCTTTTTAGTATTGCTGAACAAAAAATACAGGCGAATTGAGAATCCTTTTTGAAGTCGGGTTATAAGTAACTAAGCCGTCGTCGGTAACAGTCACAGGAATAGGTATTTGAAAAAGTTTGTATGGATTCTTGTTTCTGTTTCACGCTTAAACTACCAAAAGAATAAAATTTTGCATAGATGTACGCCTGTAATAAAACAGGCTAGAGTTTATCCCATAAGTTTTCATAGCAACAACGCGTGCGAAGCTGTGGGCAGAAACAATTACTGTTACGTATATGAAACCGGGATCATTCTAGAAATATTCCACCAAAAGAATCTTTAAAATCGATCCACAATTGACGAAGAAAAAGACAAGCATAAAAAACAAACAAACAGCCGAACATAAAACCTCTTCCTTTTTTAAGACTATTAAAGGAGAAGCATACCTACCACATGCAAAGTTCTGGTACGTTTGTGAGGCCTATCATAATAGCCCCTTTCTCCCTGAGAAGTCTGATAGCATCAGCATCTTTGTCAGCTATCACGTCCTTGCGGATGACCACGCCTGATGTGTGATGGAGACCTGGAATTCAGTTAATGTATACAAAATCCTATTCATATTATAAACGAGAAAGTTCGTAAGGTATGGATGTTTGTTACTCTTTCACGCAAAAACTACTGAACGGATCTGGATGACATTTGGCACAGATAATCTGTCTGGAATATCACATATCCCGGAATTCCCACGGGTACGGGAATTACGCGGATGAAGCCGCGGGGCGCAGCTAATGTATTAATTTGAATAAGGTTGGACGACCGATGTATCGCAGTGGGCGAAGGTCCGCCTGCGACGCAGGAAGTTGCGGGTTCGATTCCCGCCTCGGAACAAATTTGTGCACGATCTGCAGAAATTTGTTCCGTTATTCTGGGTGTTTTCTATATATAATAAAAAATATCTATGTAATGTAGAGGTATTGTATTAAGTATATCAGTCATCTAGTACCATAACACAAGCTCTGCTTAGCTTGGAGCTAGATGATGCTGTGTGGACTGTCCGGAATTATTTATTTTATTCTTATTTATTTATTTATTCCATCTGAAATTTAACCAATATTTTTACACTGTCTTTTATTTGCATGTGGGTCTAATGCATGCATTTTTTTCCTATGTTCAATTAATTGATTTCAATCTAGATCAAAATTATAAAAATTTGTTTCATATGTGACAGTGTAGCTAACTCTATACTGTTTGCAACCTTGAGTGCAGGTGCAGTTGGCTCAGTTGTTTCAATTGTAAGTACTAATTTGATCGATCCTTGATTTTATTAGTTAATAAAAAAACACTTTAGTTTAAATACTCGATTGTTATCTCATTTGAGAATAAATTAAATTAAAAAAACACAACTGGAAAAAAACACGAGAGCTTATAAATATCAAATAAAAAGATATCTCCGTAATAATAACGTTACGCGTTGGTTAAAGTTATAGAATTTGTACAAGGGAAAAGGAACCGGAGATTATTTTTTATTTTGATTTCACATAAAGATAAGTTTTTTTCCTCTTAAAAGCTCAAATCTTCTGTAATGAAATCTGATCTGTTCTATAAATTCATTATCCCTTAAAGTTTAATTTCGGGCCAATTTGTTTTCATAGAATTACATTACAATAAAACGTACTTTACTTGCATGATCTTTATTAAATTACGTCTGGGACCCTGTCCTTGATATTTTCCAGGGGGAAATTAATGTATATTATTTCTCGAAACATTTAGGAGCAATAAAAAAGGCTACACGCGGTACTTACTTATATTAGCAAAGCACTTAAGAGATTATTTTGCTTACTAGGAAATTAGGAATTTATCAAGGAAGAATTTTAATATGGGATAAAATTTCGGAATTTTGTCAGTAGTTTCGGAGGTTTTGCGAACAAACTTACAAACAAGTTAGTTATTTTCTCACATTATAAACGTGAAAGTTTGAATGGAAGCATAGATGTTTGTTTCTCTTTCTCGCAAAAACTACTGAACGAATCGGGCTGAAGACTTAGTTCTAGCCCTACAATAACACATGGTACTTTTCATCCCCTATAATATGAGTTCGCATAAGATAAAAATAGCCTTGAAACGTTTCCACATTCTCTTTAAAGTGGCTTTCGTGTCACTGCCGCCATGATAGGCTTAGAGTAAAATGTTTCTAAAGAAAAAACTCGTGCGACAACGACCCGAGTAAATACTAGTCTCTTTTAGTCGTGCACTCTTGGCAGAGTGGCCGTGGTTATTGCATTGTGGGAGATACTACAAAAACCATACGCAAACATACCTTTAACAGCTAAACAGTCCTTGGTACTGAACGGTACTCCTAAGAAAGGCTGTTCTTTCTCCAACTGCTCTGCACTCTTGCTTCCACTTTGTATGAGTTCATCTGCTTCTTTCGCCTCCTTCATGGCCAGCTCAAACCTCTCTTCTACGAAGCAGTTGAGCGCAGAGTTCACATCTTTGACCCTCCTTATGCATGTCTCTAGTACTTCCACACTTGTTATCTGAAATGAGATAGTTGCTATATTAAGCTCCGGACATAGATAACTTTGAATACCTACAGGTTGAGTTAGTATTACCGAGAATATGGAATGAGACAAGTGTGGTCTTTGTCCAATAGTCGGATCCAGCTGATGTGACTTAACATATCTATCACATATTTAATATCGAAGTCCACTCGTGGACAATAATGGAAGTGAAGAAAAAATCAATGTAGGTACACTTTAATTCTACTTGAAATTAAAATTATAGCTACTATTTTTTGTCCTAATGAAATAAAAAAAGCATACTTCAAAAAACGCCGTTTAAATTTATACAATAATGGCTCACAGATAATTCAAATTGTAAACAAAATAAATATTAATTCCGAAATAAATTGTTCATTAATTGAAAAACTTCTCTAAATTTTTGTCCTCTAAATAACACCATAAGTTAGATCAAACCTACCTACGCAAAGAGTAAAGTGCATATCACTGTCCTGTCATACCAGACAATGCATTCGTGATAAGATAAAATAATTCAGTTGATTTGATACCTATAAATTCCTCGGAGTAATGCCAATGAATCATAAAGTCAAGTCTATCTGGGACGCTGGATTTTCTTTATATACATTTTACTCTTAGAATCGAAGATTTGAGATCAATTACATTTATCACTCGAGTGAAGGATAGTTCCATACCTACTATCAAAAATTCAAATTAGATTAAAAAAAATACAAATGTATTCTAGCTTAAATTGCGATTTTTTGTATTTTAATGTAGTATTTTGTTTTTATTTGTTCGATGAGAGAAAGGATAAGTAACCTTTTAAGTAATTTCTAAAAGAGAAAGTTTTAAGTTCGACTTTATTTGGGGTAGGTATTATAAGTAATTGTACGTTCACCAATTTCTACGCGTTCTTACGAAAACACCTCATTTTTAAATTAAAACGCGACATCACACCAAAACGAAACGTATCGGGCTGAAGTATTGAATAGAGGTTATTCTATACCTGAACTGAAACATAGGGATCACTACATAGTATAAAACAAAGTCGCTTTCTCTGTCCCTATGTCTTTATGTCCCTATATCCCTATGTCCCTTTGAATGCTTAAATCTTTAAAACTACGCAACGGATTTTGATGCGTTTTTTTTAATAGATAGAGTGATTCAAGAGGAAGGTTTATACGTATAATAAAACCGTGCGAAGCCAGGCGGGTCGCAAGTAAAAAATTTTTTTCTAAAATTTTACGCGTTGAAGCGGTGCGAAGCTGCTAAAACAATAATATAGCGGTAGTTAAAGAGACACGTAGACGGCAATGGCATGGCAATATATTTGTCGATCAACTACAGCAATAGGTATTATCAATGGTTTGCTGCTTTGACACTTGATGCCTTGTCGCCGTGAGTTGTTTAGATTCGATGTGTGTGTTAACAAGGCTGTGCGGAAAGACTCCATTTTGTTCGCTGTATTCCAGTCAATTCCAGTTGCTTTGTGTATTCGTTAACTGTGTATGTGTGTTCCTAGTGCCTATGTATCTCTTTTCTCGATAAAGGCCGATTCACACTTATCAGTAAAGTCACCGTCATCAGTGAATCTCGAACTCGGTACAGAATCTATAAACTCACTTCGAAACTCACTTAGTTGAATCCGCGTCGAGTTTAATCGGTATTCTATAATGCTGAGATTTAGAATTTTACGCCAAAGAATGACGTAGCTCGGTCATTTGAGTGAATTCGAGTTCGAATTCCAAATTTTGCAGAATGAGGCTCCAGAATAGTCACGGACCGTCAATAGTCTGTATTGAATTGACGGCACACTGATACTGAAGTAGGCTATGACTTCAACTAATTATGTGTGGATCGACCTTTACTACTAATATGACATAAGAACAAGTTTGTACGCATAAGATACGTAATAACAACTACATAATTTAAACGTCAAACCGGTTTTCTGATCAGATTGTTTTCAGATAAATATACTTAAATGTGGTTTTGAGTCGCCTTGGTGTTAATTAGGGCGTGCAAAACCGGAAGGTCTTCAAAACCGGTTTTGATTTTCGGTTTTGAGGGCCCAAAACCGAAAACCGGTTTTAGCCCCGGTTTTTGCAAAAAAACAGCGTTGCTTGAGATGAGAGGTTAAAATGTCAAGCAGGATTGATCGATTCTATCTACGCCAGCTTCTGATTGGTAAATTTCGACAAAGCGAGACCATCACCCACCGGGCAAATAAGTTTGTGGCACCGTTATGTAAAAGATGTATACGTATTTTACTAAGAGTACTTACCTAGGACTAAGGGTCTATTCTTTTAGTAAACCTTCCATGAGGTGAAGCACTTCTGGGAACCATGGATTTATTACGTGAAAATGCCGCATCTATAAGCTGTTCTCACGAGTGGTCATCAATCATCTCGCCAGAAGAATTGACGAGTTACAGCCACCAGAACAGGCCGGGTTCCGCGGAGGATATGGCACCATAAACCACATTCACACAACGAGGCAGATTATACAGAAGTTCGAAGAGTATATTATCAGCCCCTGTGTCGCTTTTGTGGACTATGATAAAGCCTTTGACTACGTCGAAACTTGGCGTATTCTGGAATCCTTGCAGCAATTCCAAGTAGACTATCGTTATATCGAATCGAAGTGCTGAGATGTCTCTACTAAGGTACCACTATGATTATCCAAGTACATGACCAGCAGTCTAAATCCATCCTATTGTGCCGAGGAGTGAGACAGGGGGATTTCATATCCTCGAAACTGTTCACAAGCGCATTGGAAGATATGTTTAAGACGCTCGCTGGACTGGAAAGGTAAGGGCATTAACATAAACGACGATTACATCTCACACCTGCTATTCGGTGATTACATAGTCGTAATGGTGGAGTCGCTAGAGGAGCTGACCCACATGCTGGACGGCCTAGCCTCAGCCTCGCGACGGATCGGTCTTGGCATGAATTTGGACAAAACTAAAGTTATGATCAATGGCTATATTGTTCCAGGACCCATTGTCGTAGATGGCCACCTTGAAATAATTTTCGAGTATGCTTACCTGGTCATATTGTGCAGTTGGGTAAAAACAATTTTTAGAAGGAGGTCAAGAGGATGATCCAGCTGGGCTGGGCAGCATTTGGGAAACTATGTTGGGTCTTCTCATCATCCATACCGCAATGTTTGAAAACGAAAGTTTTCAATCAGTGCGTCCTAACCATAATGGCCTACGGAGCTGAGACGTGGACACTCACGGAAGGGCTGGTCCACCAGTTTTAAGTCGCTCAGCAAGCTATGAAAATAGCTTTGTGCAGATTTTTCTGAAGGACAGGATTTTTAACAAATACATCTGACAGAGAACCAAAGCTCTAAGCTCAAAGCATTAGCAAGCTGAAGTGGCAATGGGCCGGCCAAATCTCTCAAACAACCGACAACCGTTGGGGTAAACATGTTCTTGAGTAGAGACCGCGACTCAGCAAACGTAATTTAGGACTTCTTCCGGCCAGGTGGGATGACGATCTGTGAAAGACTTCTGGCAGATGCTGGATGCGGCAAGCTGAAGACAGACAGGGCGCTATGGCGCTCATTGGGGAAAGGCTATGTTGATGATGTATGCTGTATAGATTTTATTTAGACCTGTGTCGATGGCGATTGATTTGGTCACGGAGACTCGATCGTGACCCGTATTTGTAAACAAAAACCAACTTTATTTCGTACACGTTAAGTTATACACAATTAAATGTAAGTTTTGATAGAAATCGTCCGATCTTTGATATCATGTAACTAAGCTTAATCTCTTTCTTTTGCACTGATTTTCGCGACGTTTGTCACTTCACACGTACTTAATGCGAGTTGTGGGTCACGTGTTGCGGGTCTCAATTCATGCACTTTATTTAGTAAGATAGTTTAAATCGTGCAGATTGAACGATAGAATCAGTCAACCAGTGGGTCGCGATCGAACAGGTCACGAAATATGAGCGATCAACACAGGTCTAATTTGATTTTCTATATAAAAAACAATATTTCTGAGGTTATTCTTAAAAAATTTGAACACTTACGTTAGGAATTATAAACCCTGTATATTTATGGAATAAAACAACGACATATTTCTTGAGTGCTTTCGACAAACGTGGATTTAAATCAAATTTAATTCATTTACGGGAAAACCGGAGCTAACACCGGTTTTGTCGCTCAAAACCGGTTTTGAAAAATTGGAATTTTTTGTCCGGTTTTCCGGTTTTCACCAAAACCGAAAACCGGTTTTGCACGCCCTAGTGTTAATATTATAAAGTAGTTGATAACCAGTTTAAAGCGTGTCCCATATCAGCTATTATCATCATGGGTTATTATCGTACGTGCGAAATATTTTATATTCCAACTTGTATCTTTGCCTCAGATAACAATATTTTTAATAGTATACTTATTCAATCTGTTTTTTTTTGTTGGAACTACCTATGTATCTACTTAACCAACAATGACCAACTAAGTATTTAGAGTCAGTTATTTCATGTTGTTACAAAGATTTTAAGTTAATAAATTATAGTGTCGACCATGAACCCCTTTCAAGCGCTAGATTAATAAGCTTTTAACTAAGCAAAAACTTAAGCATAGAAGAACAGACGCCTTTCAATTGTAATTTTAGGAGCGGCTAGTTAATTCGTAAGATTCCTGGTTTTACGAAGACTTAAGAAATAACCTTGATCGTTTTGGTCTAAAAATTACATTTGTTTTGTTACACTGTGCAATGCAAAGGTTGGTACCTAGGTGAGGTACCTGATGTGACCTATGAGCCTACATATTGTGTGGATGTCCAGTATACTTTACTGGGTTTTGGTAATATATATTAAGTACGAAAACCAAACAATAAAGTTCAAAATTATTACAAAATAAGTAATGTATACTGACGCACCAACCTAATATAAATAATATTATGATTAACCTAGTGGTTTTACCTGTTATCAACTTGTCTATATGTCCAAAGGTTTCTTTTTATTAACCTAATCGTGGATGTTTTAATATGGGTACTGATTAAATTATCGATCATGGCATACTTAAAACTATGTAAATAAAGATGACCAACCTCTTTATTCCTTATTTTCTTCGCGACCTCTATAGCGGGGAGTTTCAGGATATCATCAGTGATAGGTGGAATTTTCTCTCCATCATTTCCGTAGTATAGCCGGCAAAGAAACCTCACAATACTTGCTACAACCAGTCTTGTAAAATTTAGTACTTTGATTCTAAATCCGACCGGTTTGTTTATAACTTCCGCCTGACTCATTGTGATGAGCTTAAATCACTGTTATAACGCGCCACGGTTATAATAACACAGATGTAAGGTTTGTACTTTTATGAAAGTAGTTTTTGAAGAGAAAACCCGACAACAACGTGTGTGTCTCGAACTAAACAGTAGACTGCTTAAGCGAGTCGAGTCACCCGGCGGCAGAGCGGCAACTCAATGAATGAGCAAAGCACGCCAAGGACGCCCCTCTTCGAACGGTATCATATAGCACATACTGCTCAAGCTACTATCAACTCTGTTACTGGTCTTTTAGCGCTGTATTTGTTTGCAGCATGGTGGTGTTTAGAGTTACTACAGTGTCGGAGGGTTTTATCGCTATCTCTTTCTGTTAACGTTGCATTGGTATCAGAATATTGGTGGTTCTAGGATCGACATGGTCGCGGCGACTTTCCGACGCCGTTTTGTCCTATGCTTGCAGTCCATGCGGAAGAACTTCTATCGGTACTTACTACTCATACAAAAGCTAAAAGTTTTCGATAGTTACATGAATAAGCTGGTAGGGTCAAAATTTGTAAAGATAGTGATAAAGAGTGGACTAATAGGTACCCAGATGTAGGGTATTCGTGGCCAGGCCTCAGACTATCAGGCTAGACTGAGACGCATTTTCAGGCCTACGGCAATATGGGGAGAATAACGGTCAGTGACTTGTTCATATTAAAGAAGTTACCTATGTAATAGGTAGTCAGGTACTTTTCGCTTTTTTCACTAGTGGACAAAAAATTAGGCGAATAGAAAATCAGTTAACACCGTATTTCTTTTATTATTTTTTAAGGCTGAAAAGCCCTGAAATTTTAAGTTTTATATAACTCTTTAACTAATGGCCCGATTTGCTTCAAAATTTACAGAGAGTTGTAATAAAAATTAAATTACTGAACACGTGTTCAAGGAATTTTCAAAAGTCTTAAAAATGGTGTAAAACGATCTTATAAAGTTTGAGATTCTTGGTTTAGCTCCGTATTGAAATGACTGTAACTAAGTAGCTTTTTATTTATTTAGGAAATCCAATAAAGTCAAAAAATTATATCGCAGAAGTGTACGAAGAAGTTGAACTGAAATCTGTATTCCTTTACTTGAAAAGTCTTCCAGCATGCAATTACTAACGTAAAATAATTATGCTTCCTTCATCGAAAGCGCTGCCCTTTAATTTCAGTGCTACATAGGTATTTTCTTTTCAGAAAATGGGTGACTCAACAGATGCGGAATCAGAGACTTCATCAAGAAATTCCTATTCAATACTTCCCACAGTCCTTTGCACCTCTGAACCCTCAGATATTCCGGAAACAATTAAAGGTTCCTATATGTCTGACTCGAACAGGTCTCTTCCCTCTAATTTGGACACTCCTACGTCACCACTCAAATTATCCTCTCCTATGTCATTACCAACCTCACCTTTCACAAAGATCGTCCCTGCGTCGGTGTCTTCTAACTCCTTGAAAAGTTCAACGCTTCAATCTCCAACACAGCAGAAGCCCCTGCCTTTGAACTCTGGATCTGCCACGGGTGAGTTTGCTATTTGTTTTTGACTGACAAATATTATTTCTGTTGCGTATCTCCTCTCTCTGATTGTATGTTTTTTTTCATTTTTGTATTTGGCTAAGCTGACACAAGTGTTTCAAATTGATTTAGGTAATTAATTTGGAATAACTGCATATAGTTCGATTGTCGAAAGTTACTGCAAATTACTGTAATTTATCCACGGTTGCCATAAATTAAACGAAGGGAACATTAATCTCACTGTCTTGGACTTGATTAGAAGCAAAAATTTAAATTACTTTGGTTTAATCACTTGCTGTTGTTCTTGGAAGTTGTTAATTCAATTTCATGTTGTCATGGTGAGCGACTACGAAAACATAAATTGCACGATTTATTCATTTGTTCAGCTTCGTAGGTTCAATAACGAAAATTGGGGTTCTACTTGTATTTGGCAACATTGGCTATCGAGAAACAAAATGGGTCAACGACCATTAAAGACGGAATGCGACAAAAGCTAGCAAGTACCGGTCCTATTTTGAATAAATCTTTGAATTTGCAAAGCGCAAATTCAATCTCTCCTCCGAATACTCGAAAAATATTTCAAGCGAATAGTACCAAAGCTAATTTAGGCTACAAAGTGTTGTGGTAAAGTCTTGTGATACTTTGTAAAGGCAGTTTTCAATGTCTGCGTGGGTGAACCTAGTCTCTGGTAAGGTATTTTGGGAAAGCTATTTTTAGCAGTTTTCTTAGAATTCTTAATTGAAACGTTATTATAATTTGCGTGGCTTACAATAATTTCTAATTAAAATCACGGAGAGAGAAAGCCTTACAAAAAGCAAACAAATATTTTGTAAAGATTTTTTCTTGATCTTGATGCTGCTTTTTATTTAATAGAATTCCTACCTTATATTTAAATATTTTTTTTTATCAAAAGCTAATTAAACAGCACGTATCGAAGTTAGTAAGTTTTCTAAAACTCTATAATTTCCTTTTCAGTCTCAGTTGTGAAGTTGGAAATGAACCTAACGAACCCTTATTCACAAGCTCTCTAGCTCTGCACTATTTGAACTAGGTAATTTAAAGGATGGAAACGTTTCCAGCATACGTGAAATGAAACTTGATCTCGGTTTCAAATCTGGATGCATCTTCGTATAAATCGAGCAGATTATATACCGAGCTAGTTCGGATCAATAATAACGAAGCAAAGTTCTTATGTTCCAGCACATATTTTGCCTTGTAACCTCGGGGCATCAATGGAATTTATCTTCTACTCCAACATACGAAACTAATAAAATAATAACGAAACTGTTGCAGAAAAGATAAAGACAAATTAATTCACAGACAAATTGAATGAATGAAACATGTTTCTCGATCTTGGAAAATCGGAGTTCAAGTTTATGCAACTTCTTTAATCTGCACTGAGCTTTAGGACCAATTTGGGATTTAAATCCAATACCTAAACTGCGCATAATAAAAACAGTTTCCGAGTCGACAGCAGACGACGTAATTGCATCTCGCATCGATGTAATATCACTTTACTAGTTTCACGTAAAAGGTGAATATAATGGGCGATACTTGATATAAAACTTACATGTCTTCTTTTATTATTAACCAAACGATGGTTTAGTCATCCAAACAATAGGAACGCTACACTTCAATGTATTCGATACGAATTTCTGATAAAACTTGGTGCAAACACCAACTCCGACTGGTGTTAAATAACTAATTTCTAGTCTGGGAACTTATAAAAGTTACCCGTCTGCACAAACAGTGTAGTTTCCTTTTTATCATTCTATCTATTTAGTATCTTGAGTAACTAGACTGACTTAATAAGCATTCATTAACCTTCTAGAATTTCGTGACCTTCGTAATTTCATGTAAAATATTTTTCGTCAATCGAATGACAAATGGGTTGGTAATGAACATCTTTAATTGATGGAATTCGAAATATCGATTGTTATTTATTGCCTGGATTGGTGATTCAATATCCCTGTTTGCCGAGATCCGATCAGAAACAGATGGAAGTGTTTATTCTCCCTATACATATATACTCCCTAGTATATGACGTAGTCTGATTTTTACTTATGTTTATACTCCCTAGTATATGTCCTAGTCTAATTCTATACTGCACTTTAAAGATTACTAACCTATCGGCATACCCTGTCGCCTAAAACATCAATACACAAGAAAGCCCCGGCATAACAAAAATAAACAAACCTTACCTGCCTCTACAACCTAACCTATTATTAATAGTTATAGAAAATACGCGTGCGGCATCCCCATATTTCGTAATTTTTCAGGAAACCTTCATCGACTTCATTCATATTCACCGCAGTCGAGCGTAGACCACGGCCGAGGGAGGTCGTGCGCGTCCTTTTCGATGGCAAAACAACCTCTATCGCGCTACTACCCTTTGCAACTCAGATATTCCTGCTGCCTATGGGCTTAAAATATGCCGCCCAAAAACCTTGCCCGCAGGAAAATAGGAAAAGTTTTCGCGTTTGAGAATTAATTTCTTAACTTAAGCGGGAAAGTTTTACCGGGAAAATGTAGTCACGCGCTTTTTGGATAAACACGCTTTTACATCAGGGTCTTCGTTACGTTTAAGTATGGAAAAGGACATATTGTGAAGTGATTGGAATAATATCCCAAGGCATATTATGCCTTGCTGTGGATGTTGGTGGAATGGCAGGCAGAGGCATCGACCGCCAGAAGATGAAACTACAGGTTCTTTTCTGATAGTAGATGTTTAATAGAGGTATAAACAAAAGTAAAAAGGAATGGAAGTGAGTGTGTGTATTTACCAGGTTTATTTATTTGAAAATCCAACTGCAAACAATACGGTAGTACAAACGAAAATCGAATTAAATATTGATTTAGCGGGCTTTATTCCTTGGCTTTCTAGTAAATATTCTCTGCCAGTGGCTTCACACGCGTTTTTTCTACTTAAACGTTTAAAAGCTATTTCTATCTCATGTGACTGATTAATGGGTTCAAAGGTTTTAGTACCTACCTAATGGCCTAGAACAACCTGTATACAAAATTAAAACCGTTCTCACTGATTGCACTCTCTCGAACTTTACTGTTTCCCATAACTAAGTTACTACTAACTAACCTTAAAGTTTTTATAACAGAAAAATCTTTTATTCGAAACGTTTCATTCCAGCAACGCCGGCTGCTACATAGATAAAAGCAAACGGCAAGGAAACGTTCCTCTGAAGAATACATTCTTTTCTTTTCAAAGCGCTTGACACTATCTTGAAAGTAGAGAAACAAGTTGAATGAAACGTTCCCTGACATTAATACGGTTTAAATGGAAATAAGGAAGAGCAAAGCGGCAAATACAAACCCTAAAGGTTCTCTATTTGATTGGGAAAACAAATAAACTCTAAAAAGAAAAAACAATTTATTTTCTCGGATTACCACTAAGTTGCCGAATCGGTTTGGTGTTTTTTAATTTTGTACACTTGAATTGAAAAATGTATAATTTTTTTGTAAAAAATCTGCGCAATTAGAAACATTTAACATGATAGATATTTGGATTATTTATGTAATTTATACATATTCTAATGACCTATCATTATCAACATAAATTGTTCTCTCGCTTGGGGAAATCAATTTCCTCCAAATTAGTTATTTTAATGGAAATTTTATAAAAGTTTTCCGAACCGGCATCAAACTCCTTTATTGAAATATTAATTCTCGAAAGTTCTTAACTAAGACAACGCAAAACTTTGTTTAGGAGGAATCCCATCAAATATAAATATTAAGATTGGTGCTAAATACTGGACGGCAAGTTGAAGACACGGCGCTCATAAGGGCAAAGGCCTATGTCCAGCAGTGGTCTAGCTTAAGCTGATGATAAGACATATAGAAATGTAAACGTTAGATTGATAGTGAGTTGAGTTTTAATATTTTTAGTATAGTTATCGCGATATTAATTATAATATTATATATTATACTTAAATATATTAATTATCAAACCGATATAAGTATCGGTTTTTCTTAAATTGTGGTCCTGATCAGGATTTGTACGATACCGCTTTTCGCATCATCCTGATATTATGTCTCTAAAATATAAACCAGCCATATAATGTATTCGGGTTTCATCGTAGCTAAAGAGGTTTGGAAACATAAAACACAGATAAGCCTCTTTGTGGTGAGTAAATGCGTTATGAGCGAGAAATCCGCTTTGCTGCTTTGACAATAATGGCAGCATCGTATGAGAATTCATCATTGTTTTCGTGATATTGTGATACATATACTCAGATTACTTACTGTAACTCAACTGTTTTATGCTCAGAAATCTTTTGATATACTCTGGTTTTGCTTTCCTTTTCATCAAATTACAGGCCAAGTCCAAGTCTCGAATTTGAACTCATTTTAACGTCTATATTAATAACGAATATAATTTAACGGTAATCTTAGAACTCTAGAACAGTTCATATACTAAATAGTAAACACTCCAGAATTAAATTATTCTAATTTAAAATAACCTTCTTATTTCTTGTATGAATTCGTTAGTCGTCGTTTTTGTTTATTCTCTAAATACTGTGGTGAATAGTCTAAACAAATTGGACGAAAACTAAATAAGTCTTAATTTTCAGACGAAACCTTGAGACAAAACAGGGTAATAAAAGCTTGGTTCAGCTTTTATTTATAATTTATTTCTCTGTGGTGTGCCTTCCATTGCTGTTGATTAAATACTAGCAGTTAAATTTGAAGTTTCGTTCAAGTATATTGCACATCTTTTTGATTTAACTTTGATAGGATACTCAAACTGTTACGAGGTTGTTGTTTCTTCGTAATTTCTTATCACTTTATTAAAATATTCTCTATTTTCGCACAAAATATAAAAAATCCCGCAGTTAGCAACTCAATTTAAACTACTTGTCGATGATAGGGCTTTGCATCGGTTATCCAAGTACCCATAACACAAGGTCTAATTAGCTTCTTGCTAGATGATGATGTGTGAATTGTATGGAATTATTTACTTTATTAAATCTTAATCTCGACTTGAAACTGTCGAAGTTTAGATAATTTTTTGTTAGGATTAGTGTACATTTCTGAAATCTAATTATTTAGGTTTCTGTGGTTATTACATAACAGCATCATTTGCAGTTTAAATGCCTATTTCACTACACGATATTCAGGGACCCTAACCCTAACTAAGAGTGGTGTAATAAGATTTAGGGCCCCTAAGGGACGGACCCGGCAAGCTTTGCTCCCTAATCGCCCTAACTACCGGGCCCTGAATATCGTGTAGTGTAATACCGCTTTTAGTAAACAAGATTATAAATTCCTACTAGACTGTATCTGTAGAGGAGATGCCTCATACATTAGGTCTACAAGATTAAAAAAAAATTACCCGGCCTTTTATTAATATTAATTGACCATTGTCCCGTTCAATTCGGTTTCATATTTTTAATTAACCTCGATGAAGCCTGCCATAGGTCCAAAACAAAGCCGTAGGCCACAGTTAACCAGCTCAATCAGATCAGAATTCCTTACATATGATTTAATTTTTATGATAACCTGAAAAAAGAATCTATCCCTTAATATTTCCAATGTTTTTACAAGGCGCAAACAGGACCTTATCATCGAAATTAGCACAAGACTGATAGAGAAATTGGCGAACATACATTAAAATAAACTATTGCGTTGCGACGCTTTATATATTTTGTATGAAAGCAAACTAGGGCGCCGACGTTTCCTTGTCGTAGGTACGTCTTTTCTGCCTGACCAGCACAGCACCTTAAGTAATTCCACCACACAGCCGCGATTTAAAAGGTGACTGTGTTTTGCGATTTCTTGTCGACGACGACGCCACGAAATTCCCGCAAAAATCGCAAAATCAGCTTCAAAGTCGCTGCTGTATATTGGATGCTTAACCCGTTGAGGGCGTTGAGAGCTTAAGGCAGCGATTGGTACCCTAGCTATGGTCAAAAAAGTGCTCAGTGCATTATTGTAATTTTCCACTTACGCACTTTGGGCGCCCACACCGTAAATTCGCTGGAACTTCTGAGTACCACTGGGCAGTGAATACCTTACATTAAACTAACGGACGTGTATCTCAGCTACCATGAAATGTGTCTCGCATAATAATTGATTATTGATTGTTTGTTAATTCACCGACTCATCGAACAGTCGTCTATTAGCTGACTACTCGATCACATTGTAGACTACTTAACCACATTGTAACCGTTGTAGCAAAGTAAAGTTACCATGTTCTGTTGTGTTCCAAAGCGAAAAACTTCTGAAGATTCCCGTTCAAACCCTGTATTGCGTAAGTAACGATGTTTCTTACAACTTCTAACGAAACTTTAACTTTGAAGTATCCGTGCTTGTATTGTTCCTAACGCCATTGTTAAAAGAATTTCAAGGAACAGCTCGGAAATATCATACACACTCGCGCAAAACGAGTCGTGTTTCTCACCGGTCTCTTGTTTAGTATGTACGTTGAGGTATACTGAAAAAATTACTTAATTAACTTTACAGATTTTTACATATGCAATGAGGTTTTATGACTGGCTATTTGTATTTTTCTATTTGTTCAACCCATTGAGTTGAACCCTAAGTAGATTCTAATGGTTTGGCTCATAAGCAGCACTATCCAACAGTAGTTAGTTCTAATTATACTTACCTAAAAAGTAACATTGATTCACCTTAAAAAAACCTACCTATATAGTCTTGGGATGGTGGAAAAATTCTTACAATCCCGCAATTCAAAATCTGTTCAGGTATTTAAAAGTTTTGGTGGAAAAACGAAACTAACATACAGGACCTGAAATATCCCTCTTTTTTGTTGTGTATTTACTTACACCCTTAGCCATGTGTAACCGAAACCGATTTGTTTTGATAGAGATGACACTCGTGTGGTCTCTACCAATAAGCTGATTATATTTGATCTGATTATTTTTCACGTAGCAATGCTACGTAAAACTATTATGTACGAATAACCACGTGTTAAATATGAAGTAACGTATTATCTCTTGTCTGAGGATTCTGCTCGTTAGTTCTTGAGTTGGAAGCTTGGAAATATTTAATGAAGTCGCCTTTCAGTTGGCTTAGTACTGTAACTTTGAAGTAAAAAGTAAATAAATAGTAAAAAACTTTGATAGTCACATTTTTCTCTGGGATAAGTATCAAATTCTAAAGTTATGTTAATTTTACTACTGTACTCGAAAATTATCGATACCTTCTTACTCAGAAGTAAAGTTTATTTTATAATAATCAAAAGCATTATTATTATAATATAAACACTATTTTTATATCGTCATAGATTTTCTAAAACACCGTGTACATAATATATTGTGCACAGATATTCCCCTTTTATATCGACTTGTCATAAGTCATAACTTTATCTATAGAGCACTAAGGCACTTATTTCAGCAGAATTCAGGTCAGCAATGAGTTTCCAATGTTTTACTATTTACTGAGCCATATACGACATTCATCGTTTCACGGGAAGTATATAAGCCAATGTATATAGGTAGTTACGAAACAGTTGCGGCTGGGCTCGGGAAAATTGCTCGTTAGTTCCGTTTCCGGCGTCATTTGAAGAGCCCTTCCCTACGAATGAATGTTTTATTTTCCTTCATTTATTACGTTGCCTTATTTATTCAGGTAAATAAATAAATAAAGTCAGTCTTCCAGAAATATTTGTAATTTTTGCTAAAATGTAGGTACTTAATGTGGTTACGTATTTTTTGTGTTGTGAAAAAATGTATACGTATTTTTTGTGTTGGTGGAGTACTTGAAAGGTTGGATGAAGCGATTATAGTCCATTATCCATCCGATTTTTTAAATAAACCTACTTCATGAAGAAACGCTGTTATTATCTTTTGTATGTAAGATTTATAAAGACCTTGTCTAGCCTAGTTTTTTCCCTCGGCTTCACAGCGTTGTTTCTACGTTAAAAAGTTATTTCAATCCCATGGGAACATTTTTATGGGAAAAAAAGTAACCATTGCGAACCAAATTATTACAGACCTAGAACTTTTCTCTGAAGATTTCAACCCGATCCGAACTACTGCTTTGGGAAGAGGTAACACACATCTATCTATTCATTCAATTTTTCGCATCACTACATAGTATAAAACAAAGTCTCTTTCTCTGTCCCTATGTCCCTTTGTATGCTTAATATAATATCTTTAAAACTACGCAACGGATTTTGATGCGGTTTTTTTAATAGATAGAGTGAAAGGTTTATACGTATAATAAAGCCGTGCAAAGCCTATGCGGGTCGCTAGTTTGAAATATTAAGTGTTGTGATTTAACACATGAATGATTTATTCGCATCGCATATGTATGAGTAATTCATTAACGGTTGAGGTTATGAAATGAAAATGTATATTCAGAGGCTAAATATTCATAGAATATGCGACTTTCCACCCACGTAAATGTAAATCTAAGAAAAATTTTCGTGATCCATTAGTTGACATTTTGTTCGTTTTTGTGCTGGAAATATATTCCTATTCAAGAACAACATTTCTGACCTATCTGATTCGATTGTCATAAAAAAGCTTTCTGTAAATATAATTTATGACCGAAATCCTATTGAACAAAGTGTGTTTGCAAGGTAAAAGCTTCCAACTTAGTAACATATACCTACCTACCGTTTTCTTGTTGTTTATCGGCTATCTCCATGGAGCAATAAAGAAAATCTATTCAATGTGCCTTAGCTTAATGAGAACGAATAAGGGAAGGTATTAAACTAGGTCATTTCTGCGCAAACAAATTTTACTGATGAACGGCCTGAGGCGCCAATCTTCCTGGAGCTAAGGCAAACACTTACAACGAGATGTATAGGTAGATTAGGTAGGTATACGTAATCTATGATGTCTTACTTTAGCTTGGTTGCGTCTGTTTAACATTTTCCGGCTAAATATCTAGAATCGACGTATGTCCCAAATGGTCAGGAATTTATTCAGCTGACTACTCTCGAATGTAAATACCTTCTATTTTAAGCAAAATATGTTGACAAGACGATGAAATAAAAACTCTACATTAAGCACAACAGATGTTGACCAGGGTAGAATTGCAAAAAAATTAAATCGTGTCGTCAGAAATACGTAAAAAATCTGAAATAAATTCCTTCAACGCATTGTATACGCTCCTTCTCTATTCTTGTCTGGATAAAAAATCGCTATGGGCTGATATACACAATCTATGTACACAATCATTCAGGTCGCAACAACGTGGCCAAAAACCCGGTAGTAGAAACCTTGACCCAGCCAACAGAGTCATTTTGACTGGTTCAAGGAAAGAGGCTAGTAAATTCCGGCTATTTGAATCAAAACAACCCTATTAACTGACAACACTTTATCTACAGCCGTAGTACAGACTATGTTTGCTTTTAGGGCCAGGGAAAGGTAGTAAAGGCTAATCGTCTTGGGGATGTGAATATCCATTAGCCTCGGCATAACCTCGTTACGTTCATAAGCGTGATATTAAGCCTGTATATAATACCCGTGTTTTGTATTAACTTTTATCCCCAAGGACCGGTAACAAACAGAACTGACTTATGTATGCGATATTGGTAAATACGTTCATCATCATCAATGGCATTTTAATGTAGGATGGTTTATGTTATATTCACTTTTTCTGTACACTTCAATGAGTCCATTTCAAAGCGATCTTTAAAAAAATGTTAGTCAATTCAATTCAATTCTTCGTGTTATGGCTCTGCGTCCGTGGTTTTCATTTATTTAATTAATTGTGAGATTGCGCTATTTAAAATGTTAGTCAAAGACTAAGATGGATGGCGCTTCATGAAACTCAATAAGTTTTTTCATCTAGTTGAAACGTAAAAGAAAAAAAAACCATATAAAATTTTTGGTGTGATGGCTCTTGCGTCTCATCGACACAATTCAACCAATTCCAGTAATATTATGAGTCATAAGTCATAACTTAAGCCTTTCGGAGTAAAAAAAAACAAAAGGATACAAAGTTATTCAAGATCGTGAATGGGAAACAAGAACTTATAAAATAACAAAAAACAACACAGATAAAACAGGACAAATAACTAATTTAGAAGTTAGGTTTGATGTGTAATTATAGTATGAAAACTGAAAATTTACAACTTGATATCATTAATTTTTTAAACTAACTTAGATGTCTTCAACTTCTTGCGGTGTGACGCTGCGTAAGGTCTATACGGGAATGACCATAGACATATTTTTTTTACTACGTGGAATGACAGATGCGGCTGTAGTAAGTATTTTGGAATCCGTGTGTCCCAGCCTAAGATCTAGCATTACTACGGTCCCAGCGGACTTTTGATGTCTCTATAGAAGATGAGATGTCTGTTTGTTTCTACCAAAGATTCTACCATTACTACGTTGGTTTCTACATGTTAGTTTATTGGGAACCGACCAGCTTGGGATCATTCTCTATGCGCTAATACTACTCAAAACTCTTTCAAAACTACTGGTCAGTTATTGATCCTTATAGGAGAACACATAAAAAGCAGTGGAATTGAGAAAATACTTTTTTGAAGTCGGTTGAATAAAAGTAAACGAAAGGCTTTGACGCGGTTTTGATCTTTCCAGAAACGAGGCTGCTTATTTCAGATATATGGTTCAATGCCTATGTCGGTAACAAATGTGGTTATCGGTTTCGCATAAGCACACCGGAATTCATATTCGTTTTTGAATTCAATCTCCTCTTTCCTATTACACATACCTCCATATTACTTCCAATATTTGCTATATGATAGCTTACATACATACCATATATTTTAAGGGAACAATCGAAATTTTAGGCTCCGTATTGAAATGTCTAACTTTTTAATGTAGGATGCTTATAACCTGAAATTTTTGGTATGTACTGATATAACAAGAAATAATGTGACCCTATTTGCTTGAACCTCACACAGATTTCCAGTTCTAATGGATTGGAAAGCAGGATAAATTGTATTGGAAAGCTAGTCAAGACATAAAATTAAAGATTAAAACATGAATTATGAATTGAAGATTGCAGGGTTAAAAGACCTAAAAGATTGTAAGTAACAAAAACATTAGAACGTATGATGAATGAATGGTTGTCTTGGCTACCTGCTTATATCAAATATTTTTATTTTCCCTACGAAATACGTAGGTAAGATATTCATGGTGATTGATGGGGCTCTCTCCCTGACAAATCACACAGTGCCCTAAAAATATACTTAATAAATCTTTCCAGAGAAAAATAGGTAAATAAGAAAAACAATTTTACTAAAACATAAAAAGCACTTGCATTAACAGTAGTTATACCTTTATGGGGTCCACTAAAAGCAATGAAGCCGCCATCTCTCATTGTTTGATTAAATAAAACATATATACTTACACAATTATAATAAAAAGACTTGCCAAAAAATAATGAATTGTAATACTGTCCTAATATTTTTCACCTATTTAGAATGTAAAACGGATTATGTAATGTATTTTTATCTTTTTTTATATACCTTCAGCTCTGTTCATTTATCTCTACATGTACTTCACAAAGAAGGAAATTATATTGGTTTATGTTTATTATGATTTGTAAGTATTTTAAGTTTATTTTCTAAATATAAAAAAACAGTGAAAAGCGCTGCAAACCAAGATTATTGCAAACTCCTATCATATAGCTAACCCTATTATGTTATTACTCCAATATCGACATCGTTCTAGGCGCAATCATATTAGGGTCCGGCTTGGAGTAACAAATCGCTTTTATTATATTAATATCGGGCCGTTTGTCTTAACCTTGTATCGTAAAGTGGTTAATCATGATATAATTGGGTTATACATTATGTATTGTGATTCGCCTCTTGTCTTATATATTATTAGTAGACTAGTAGTACGTCGCGACTTCGTCAGCGTATGTAAGCAGATTTTTTTTCACACCCATAATTATAACTCCGTAATATATGTAACTTACATTTTTAGGGTAGTTTCGAACAATTATTAAATGCTTGTACTTTTATTTTACATAAAACTTCATATACCGACCCCTCCACCACCCAATACAGGGTAAGCTTAAGCTTTAAAAAAGTATTTTATATTTTTCCTTAGCCTGTATTTTCTTGTTGATAATTTAATGGGCGAGTTTCCACTACTAGTAAATTTGATCTCTTTCCTCCAAAGAGAAACGCTGATTTATAATCTTCAAACTTGACGCCAAACATTTCAATTTTTCTGTTTACTAACATTATATGTACCTTAGAGGAATTAGACAATATGAACAATAACGATGACCTGTGTATATAACTGTACGTACTGTACTAAAAATATTATAAGCAATAACATTTTCGAGACCGTTATCAGACCGATATTGTCTCATCCGTAATAAACTGGCTAGAGGGATTTCTTTTAAAATGGTTTACGAGGTATCGAGGCATATCGCCAATTCGCCATGAAACAACCTTTTATTCTCATCTCCGCGCCCCATAACGTCGGAATAGGCGTAATGAATTGGAAAATGATGGCATACCGATGACAGTCTTCCTGTACAAAGCTGTGGTATATCTTGTAGGTATACCTATAGATTGTAGACATGTTTCCTAATGATCGTATTGTTTCAAAAGGTAGGTACTAAAAAACTGATAGAAAATTCACTAAGCACATAGATATAGTTATGTTTTTTATATTTTTTATAGAAAATATCTACTTATCTGCAGGTCTTTCAAAAACTTGTCACAAGGCGGGAATCGAATCCGTAATCTCTTGCCTCACCTGCGCCACTGAGGTAGTCAAGTGCATAGTAAGCGCCTCTTACGAAATACGCACAAGAAGAACAAAACCGAGTTGTACTAATTGGCAGTAATCTCTGGAAGCTTATTGCTGCAATAATCTTCTAGCTTCAGACAGACCTGTGAAGCTAGAAGATTATTCCCTGCAATGGCATATCAGTTTTGCCGTTGTTGTTTTGACGTGTGGTTATGTGGTTATGCATACCTACATAACTGATAGAACTAAGAACTGTTTTACACACTGCGGGCTATCCCAAACTATTATCGGTATATACTTAATTTTTACACTTTACATTACTACCTGCTCCCCGTGGTTCCACTCACGTTAAAATATTGAAAAATACCCAATGTTTTTTTCCAGACCTAGAACTACGTCTACTAAATTTCATTATTTATAATTAAATTTATGATAGTTATTATAAATATTTTGGCGTGAAGAGATAACAAACTTTCGCGTTAATAAATAATATGGTAGGTAAGGAAAGAATTATGTGATTTAATTATGTTTATTTATTCTATAGTCTTATGTCAACTCACCCAATAACTAGTACCTAATGACAGCGTAGTTTAATGGTCTTGTACGAAAATCGAGAAGTCGAATCATGAATCCATAATCCGACAAACCCGCTTAGCAAACTTCACAATGTTATGCAAATTTCAATAGAGCCACCAGGGAACTAGTTCTGAGACTAGAAGGCCCTTGTGCTCGCTGAAGTACATTCCACGGAGAGTTATGTCCTTGATGTGCCACTAGAAGAACAAAGGACTTTGTGGAGAGTCGAGCTTTAACTATTGCTTTTGTCTATTGAATAGAACTTTTCAGCAAACTGGCTCTTGAACTAGGGGATAATTGGCTGACTACTCGTATAGTACATACACGTAGAATGTAATAAACGTAAATGCATATGTATGAAATGAGAATAAACTTGCTTTGCCCACAACTAGATTAAACATGGTTAATGTATCTTTTAAAGGGCATGGTATACGCAGTTACAACAAAACTCCAAGTGAGTTGCAGATTATCTAGACTTAGAGTACCTATGTACATGTATAAATGCTTGCGACGTGTTTTGCTCCAACTCGAAAACTAACAACGTAACAAGGTAGATAAAGGTTTCTTGTTCGCTCCTTTACTTTACCTTAAAAATATTGAAGTTTACAAACATGAGAGGACCTTATTTCGTAGTTTTTTATATATAATATAAGATATAGCATACATTTTATGACATGTCCTAAAGTCATGTAAGATAATACATAAGAAATAGAGCACTTGGTTTTGAGTAAATACCTTGAATTTAAATGGCTAGGAATGAAGATGTAGCGGAAGTTATACACGGCTATTGGGGAAGTTGCGTCATAAATTCTCCAAGGATCCAAGTTCCACGGTAAATGCAAATCACGATCAATTGTTGAGAAGTAGGTGAAACTAGCATTTGTAGAGAAAACGAATTTGCCTTTCAAATAACTATTTGACTTGGGGCATTTTCATGCACAATGTTGCTGATGTTAAACCTATACATACAAAGTTCTAAACGTGACATAAAGAATACAACACTGGTCATGACACATCAATCCGATAAAAAAAAATGCTGGACAATCCCTACAGCATCATCTAGCCCCAAGCTAAGCAGAGCTTGTGTTATGGGAAGAATACTGATATTACTTAATACAATAACTTAATAGATAAAATACGATACATAAAAAAACCAGAATCTCTGAACAAATACTAGTAGATATTACAAACATTTGTCCCAATTCGGGAATAGACCTCCGCACCACATCGGTCGTCGTCGATAATAATGTGTGACGGTGTACGGCACGTAAATATATTTCTCTTAAGCAAGACCCCAACCTTAAAGGCAATCAATGTGTTTATGATCAACTACTTTGATCTAGAACCTTGACAAGAATTCAGACACAGGATTGGTTTACTTTCGGTTATTTCTCGTTATTTCTTTGAACTTTGATGTTTTTGACTGCTACGTCTACTATAAATTGCGCTTTCACTAAATCGGATGATGAAAGAAGATCTTCCTGACATTAAAAGGATATTTCAAATCCGCTTTTACAGCTTTTTATCGCCTTTGTTTCGTATTTACGTAAAATTTTCGTCGGTAAATGTCCATTTTTACTACGGAACAAGTTTCGATTGAATGCCGGACTTTTGCCGAGGCGTAAATCCGATTGAATCGTTAAAATGTACGTTCGGATACTCGTTTCAGCGTATTCAGCAAGGCCCTCACTTAGTTCAATGTTCAGCTATAGCGTAGAATAACCAGTTTATGTCTTCCCAGAAGCTAAAGATAAAGCCGATATTTGATAGGAAGGAAATCGTATATTATATTCGTGCTTTATGGGGAAAGTAGGAAGGAACCCGCTAATTAAGGATATATCATGGGTATTGTACGTCGAACAGAATTAACTTTTCTTTATATAGTTACTACGTATCTGTTCGCGGCTTAGCACGCCTCTTTTCTATTGAAAAGTTTCAAGGCTATTTCTATGCCATGGGAACTTATTTACGGGAATAAAATTAGCCTGTTTTATGCCAGGGAAAACGACGTCTATTCCAAATTTTAGCTCCCTTCAGTAATTTTGGCTTTAAAGAGTAACAAACATCCGTACATACAAACATTTGTGTTTATAATTTTCGAAAGGATAAGGTACATGCAGTTTTTGGGGAACTGTTCGCGTTATACTTTTAAGCTGATTGCTTTTGTATTTCGTTTCGGATTTCCGACGAAATTACCTCAATTTGAATTCGTAAACGTAAAACCGGCAACTGTCAATAAATGAGCGACGTGCCGTGAATTTTAATGAAATCGCTAATTTACAATTTAACTTGGTCAATGTTTTACCGAATCAGGGTGTAATTATTCGAGTATGATTTTAAAACCATAAATAAAATGTATGAAACCTATTAAGTAATTAGAAGACAATATATTTCGAATTATAATGTTGAAGATTATTGTTTTTTTTTCATTATAGACCTCACAAGTTGAATATTTTTATTTTATTATTTATAGACCTAACAATTGCATATCGACGATGAAGTACCAATACCTCCTAACTACCTTTTTTTTCGATTTTCTGTTTCTTATGTCAATCGACGTAAAATGCAATTTCGCGTGTACTGGCAAAACCTCCTAACACGATATTTGACTATTTATCCCATTAAACACTAAAAGAAATAACTTCTAAGTTATGAGACGCTGATTTCGCTGCGAAACCTTCTAAGTTTGTTAAAAAAGTTAAAGTTTCTGGAACCAGGACACACAAATGGAATGTGACGCTGTTCACAGTTCAGATAAACAGATATTTTATTGGTTAATTATATTTACAGGTGATAAATTTATAGGCATTTTGCTATCTAATAATCAGAATATTTAAATGGATAAAACCCTATCATTTGATAAAAAAAATATATTGGTACTTCATCGTCGATATCGCATATGCATATGCAAAACGTTTCCATAGAAACATCGCTTGCTTTTTCGTCGAGCAGTTACTTAGTTACTTTTACGTTTTTTTCTGATATTCTCTATAAATAAATTTCTCAGTTCGTTGAAGCAAATTCTCTACCTTGCTCACTAGCTTTGTCAGGTGTGGATAACGAGGTGGTCTTTACAAAAGCGTGTACCTACGATTTGATACGATATCATTAGAGGTATTATAAAACCTAGAAAGTTTGAAATTTTCATCATACAATAGAATTGTGCTTCATATATTTTTAAAAGAATGATTTTAATTTGAAAAGAACACTACTGTTTCATTTTAAAATTAGTTTAAAGTAGGTACCATTGTGTAAACATTTGTCTTTTTAATAAAAATGTGTTCTTTCTTTGATGTGTATTTAACTTCTGTTTTTATTATAACTTGCAAGTTTATTGAAGTCAAAATTAATAATGTAACACATTTAATTCTTTGACTAAAAGCCTTCTTCATAATTTAGCAATGTCCTGGAAATATACGTAGATTCTACCTCATAATTGTCTTCGTAATGGATATTAATGCAAAGAAATAAACTATATATTACATATGGTTAGCACTATAACTAACCAGGTTTCGAAGTGGTCAAAACTAAAGTTATTTCGTAGCCATTTTATAGGTTTTCTACGTAAGACGTGAATCCTTAGAAGAATCCTTAAAAACTCATGAATCTGGAGATTTGTGCAGTTAATAAAGACGCTAACAAGTAACCCAGAGGGAGTTTCATAAATTGTCTCTTAAACTTATAACTACCATTGTATTTAGTTTATGAAGTTTTTGTTTTCTGTTTTGTTTTTTAAAGTGTTTTATTACTTTACTAAATGTATGAAAATGTTCCTAAATTATGTTATGATATAATGCTTGTATGATAAATGCTTACTTTGTTGTCTGTTTGTATTTTTTTTAATGGTGCTGTCTATGTTTGTGAGTCAAATAAATGATTTTTCTATATTTCTATCCATCTATCTTTTGGTTTACAAATTAATGCATATTAGATAAAGTATTCCAAATATTAGGAATATGGTCTGTGTGATTCCAAAAAATAATAGGTCTATTCAATGTAGGTAGGTAGGTATAGGTACGATTTGACTGTACTACGTACAAACTACGCTAATTTTTTCCGAAGATTGGCCATATACATTAACATAAACTAGTTGACTCGCTCGCGATTTCATTTATAGTAATACCCCATTGACCCAGTTTCTTAGAATGCGAATTTCCAAAAATCCGTTCTTAGTAGGCGCCTAAGTCCTAAAAAGAACATTTATGCAAAATTTCAGCTTCGTAGCTCCAATTATATTTTTATAAGTGACGATATAAAAAAATGCCGGTTATTCAACATATATCTGAGTACCTAATGTTGCAAATAGGCATCCATGGCAATGAAACCGCAGCCATCAGAAATGTCTGTGCCGGTACAGTGAAATGAGGACACTGTAAACTGACTAAATTGCCATTTGCACCATATTCTGGGACATTTCGCAGAGCTATTTCAACATTTCACACTCTGAGACAGATTTAATATTTGGTTCGACGCCCTCGTTAGTTGCTATAAAACTTGCAGTATAATTTCACAGTAATTTATAGATGCGAAAGTTTGGATGGATGTTTGTAACCTGTTCACGTCAAAATAACTGAACGGATAGGGCTGAAATTCTGAATAGACGTAGTTCTTTGCCTAGCATAGAACATACTTTCATCAATTTCAGCCGCGGGTAGCTTCCGAAAAATGTGAAACGAAAAATGTTTTTTTTTATTTCTTTCTTTCTTTATCATAACCGAGTTGGATGTTTCAGAAAATCTGACTTGTACCTAAATTAATTTGTTCTTTATTTATTTGGACAGCATCGGATATAGAACCTTAGTATATTTTTTCAATACCTAATAAGTGTATTGACCTCTTAGACAATGTGCCAATATTAAAACGAAAGCAAGCCTAAGGAGTTTAAGTTTTAATAAAATTAATGCTTCAGTGTTTAATAAAATGGTTTACGCAATCCATAAATCATTTGCAGCACTTTGTGGGTCGTTAAAGTTGCCATAAATTCTGTTTGTGATTCTGCATGGTTGGACCCGCCGGGATAAACGTAGTAGCATTTATTCTTGTTATTTTTTACCAGAATTTTTTAATCCTGCCGACTTATTCAACATTGAGAATAGAATAGAATACATTTATTTAGCTTCACAAGAATATATTATATGTTAGCACTAAAAGGATAGGTAGAGTTAAACTTGAGGGGTAAGTAGATAGATGCAGGTAAGTGCGACCAACAATATTATTTTGGTTTATTCCTATAATCAATAATACAACTGTTGATCACACAGGATCTTATAAACTAACTCTTATCAATTAAAACGTCCACGCATATAAAAAATCATATTATACTTAGCTCCTATTCTCATCAAGTGGTATTTGATTGTTTTTTTTTAGGAAACTACATTTGTACGCTTATGGACAATGAAACAGGTATACTTAATACTCTTTTTTATTTACCTCGAAATAATGTTGAAACTTTGCTCACAAATAAACGTCTGAAACTCGTTTATCTTAAGTCGTTTCCTTCTATCTTGATGGAAATCTGTCTGCGAGAGTACGGAACTCGGTTATTCGTTAACTTGAGAGCTTTTTTGTCGGAGTTTTTGACAAATACAGGGTTGGTAAATTACTGCTATAACATCAAGTTCTGCCTGTCATCACAAACACTTTCGAGAAGACAGGGACCTGATTCCACTAAATTGAAAATAAAGGTCTCAATAGCGTCATACAATCTAGATGGCTAAAATGACGTTTGTGCATTTGGTATTCTACTATTTTTTGAGCTTGAAGAAACTTTCATAATTAGAATGTCAAATTGGTAGTCATAAAGTAATCGTCACAGCTATGAATGAACCTCAAAAATGTTGTGATAGTAGAATACCAAAAAGAGTTTAATACTGACATTTTGACACTTTACTATTGAAATGGTGAAGCGATTTATTTAGTGCAATTCGGGCCCTGGTCTTTATTATTTAATTGGTAATGTAACTGGTAACTTATAACTTGGTAGTAGGTATTGTTATTGGACTTCGTTTGAATGAAGTCATTTAACTTAAAAATGGATCTGTCCTGAATTAACATAGGGTGTGGACGTAGGAAAACTAAACTAGAAGACCGGTCTTTAGTTCATTAGTACAAACGTGTTTTACTTTTTGTATGGGAGATGATATACACAATTATTATTATTAGTACTGATGGATGGGCCTATATAAGATACTATTCATGCAGTGTCTGTGAATTACCAGTAACCCTGTGTAAATTGTTTTGTTTTATGTATTTTGATGTAATGAGATACATAAGCAAGGTTAAAACTAAGATACATTTACTGTTAGAAAGCAACATTCTATTGAATCAAGGTTGTAAGCCTATGATGAATAATAGCCATTCTATAGCTACCTACCTACAAAACTACCTTCGGTAGACAAAGCGTTACTATAACTGGAGTCTCTCAAATGTAAGCAATCCATAAAAATTGTATGTTTTAACGTGGTTTTAACACTGTTTGATGGTCTTTTGTCGTCGTGAGTTTGACGATTCTCCGCTTGGAAGACGTAAGCACCATTTTACTCTGAACTTTCTGGTGTTACAGGTATGCAATTAGTTTAAACTCCAATTTGCATTCTCTTTCCTAGGCACTGATTACCATTTCAAACACAAAGTTTATACGAACTCTACATTTACTTTTGAATTGATTAAGCCTCTGTTTCAGTAAACTCAAACAGTGAAACTGCCTACAAACTACTAAAAAAGTAAAATGTATACAGTTTTTTCAAATTTTAATTTCTATAATTCGTTAACTGCACTGAAAAAAATAGGCTCCAATCAAGTGGCTTTTTAACTTGATTGGCGAATTCTTGTTCACAGTAATCACAACATAATTGTTTTCACCAAGTAGCACTTGTTTACACCAATCAAATTAAAATGATTAACCTCTCAAACAAGTTTCTTAGTTAACCTTAACAAGTGCACATTGTTAGGGTACAGCAAACAATCTTGAAAAATGTTTAAATCAAACAACATAGTTGTTTGCTTCAATCAAACACTCCTTGTTACTGCAATAAAGATTATTCAAACTTGATTAGGCTTACTAAGTTTAAATGACTTGTTAGAGTCAACTATTTAACTTGGTTGTTTTAATAACCAAGCTTGCTCAAAATTATCACACAACTTGATAGCAGCTATCAAACGCGTCACGGTGCATAAAGTACATACCTACATACATATACCTGCTTACGGTTAGTAGGTTGGTACATCTATCACGTAAAGTTATAGTATCATATAAAGTTCTTAAAGCCTATTAATATACCTACCTTATAGGTACCTACCTACTTAACTTTATTGACTTGATTTATTGGTAGGTACATACAATTCGATAGGTAGGTGTACCTACCTATGCTTTCTTTCGAATGAATTGACGCTTGATTGTCTGCATCGAATTTTATACCGCTAACCTAGAGAAGAGTCCGGTATACGAACGAAAACAAACTCAGTAACTATTAGCATGGCCCTTAAAATATCTAGGTAGGTATCGTTATAAAAATGTTCGCGTATGTACCGTTAGGGAATAAATGTGCGATGCGAGTATCGCGAGCTTATGATCGTGAACTAAAACTACAAAAGATGATAGTAAGTAGGTTACTATCATCTAGGTCATTCTAGGTACGCAAGCGCTAGCGCCCATCCATACAAGTTTTTGGTTAGAAATAACAAATACCTCTTGGCATCCCTGTCTAACACCCGGATTCTCATGCAAGTAAACGAGATAGATTGTTAAAAGCATCCTTGTCTAATACCAGGACTACTACTACCTACTGGATTCTCATGCGAGAAAATGGGATAGTTAGTTATTTTAAAACTCATGAACATGCAGCAAATGATTTTTGTACGAGAGTTTGCAACTTTTTATTACATGTGGCGCGAAAATAGGCTCTGGCCTCATTTTTATATAAACAGATACCTATACCATAACCTATAAGTACCTACCAAATTAATAACCTAACTCCCATTTGTACGCTAATATAATAATTCTCTCTAATATCTTTATAGTGCAGACACACAATCTTACATCTATAGGTATCTGACAAACATACAAAAATGGTTTTAAATACCTACAAGATTTTAACATAAAAAAAGAACAAAAATGTGTGAGTGCATGTCGATGTAGGTTGGGATCTTAGATTTTATAGGTGGTACTTTACGTAGTACCTATATATATTCTCATAATTGTTTTCACCTAGGAAGCGTTCCCTGACTGACAGATGGAATGCGTTTCATTTCAATTGACTAAGATTTTGGAAAATTCAAACAATTTTTATTTCATTTCAAACATATTAAGTAAGCTACAGAAGTATAGAAAGACACACAAATTATCCAAAAATAAATTTAATTTAGCCTCCACGTGTAGTAAAAAATAGAAATCAATTATTTTATGAAATCCGAAACAATTTGTTTTGCGTAGAACGGAACTTCTAAATACTAATAGAGTTGAGACAAACAAATATTATTCCGGGAAATCTATTAATCGAATAAAGCAAATTAAAATCGTAAATTTCACATCATTATTTTAAATTTGATTACGGAAGTACATACCTATGATTATTTGTTATTCATTTTCAATTACCTACCTATCTGCTGAATAGATTATTAGTTATGACGCATTACCTATTGGAAATGCAGATGTTTCCAGTTGTTTTTATTTATATAGTAGGTCTATATAAATAAAAACAACTGGAAACATCATTCAATGTTTTACTCTGTTAAAGTCAATTAAAATATTTTAAATTAATGCAAATATTTTACGAATAATCGTTTTTGTTACTAAATCATGTCAATAATAAAATCAACTTATTAAGATTACACTAAGCTAATTTCTATAACTGTCAAACTGAAACGTCACCGAACGCTTCTTAAGTGAGAAAGACTATAATTCTGTACGTAGGTAGGGGCGTAGGGTTATGCCAGAAACATACTTACGTGTCGCGGTGTGTCGGGGCGCGCCAGAAGCATATCGGTTTTTATACATTTAGTATGGTTAGGGACATACTTGTATGGCGTGTCGTGTCGCGACACGGTCTATCGTGTCGCAGAATGCTAGCCGCCGATTCGCTGATTGCGCCAGAGAGGTGGTGGGGGTTATGTCGCGACACGTAAATATGTTTCCGCCCTTACTAGTTTGCGAGTGATGATGATGATGAATGATCTGTAAAAATAATATTCAAAATGTTTGCCGCCTACATGATACCTACTGACTAACTTACATACTACAACCTATAAATAAATTTAATTTTTAACATAAATATTCATTTGCGTTCCTTCGTCGCGAATTTCGTTCGTTTTTCGATTTCGAATCTCTGATTGAATGTGGCATGGTAGCATCCCTAATCTGCATTCAACACGTCACACGGCCCAATCGGTTTTCTTTTGGATTTTGGCGTCGATGGCGACTGTTGTATTGTGCTGGGAATTTTTGAGGCAGACAAAACAAAAGGTAATTACTATCCTACATTTTATTAGAAGTCATGTAAGTTGTTTAAACTTTGTGGAGTGGTTGGATTACTTGGTATTTGTTCGGTTTACAGTGGATGCATGTTTGATTTGGCTACACGCGTCACGCTCGCTCACGCTTACTATTCGAATCGAACCTTTGATTCTAATAACAATGGACGAAGTAGCAGAGCTTCTAACCGCGTGGGGGCTTTGCGAGCTAATTGGAACTTTTACAGGTAGTTCTAAAATTCTTATTTTTATTGTTGAAATGAATGCTCAATCATTTTGCTTTTACTAACAATGGACGAAGTAGCAGAGCTTCTAACCGCGTGGGGGCTTTGCGAGCTAATTGGAACTTTTACAGGTACCTAGTTCTAAAATTCTTATTTACAATGTGGAAATGAATGCTCAATCATTTTGCTTTTTCCCTGTGACGACGCCGCCAGCCGCCGCCATTACGAGCCGGCGCCGGCACACACATGGCACACACATCACTTATCATGACACGGAAAATTAAATATCTACCTAGATAGATTAAGACTAGAGTTATATGAACTTGAGCCCAGATTTATTTTCTCCAAAATACGAAATGGGCCACCTAAAATTATCCAACTTTTTCATAACCTAAAAACTTTCTAAAAGTAGGTACCTAGCTTATGTTCTTAGCTTACAATAATAATTTTACGCTTGCAGATAACGCTATTTCGTTAGAAGCATTAGCCTCCCTTACACCTGACGATATTAAAGAACTCATTCCCAAAGTTGGGCTTCGAGTTCTTTTTCTCCGTTGTTGGAGGACATGGTTTAAAGAATATATGGGGAAACAGCCAACAGAGTTGGAATCAAGTAGTTTGTTGGTAAGTTACATTACATCACCCACCATTACTATCTTTTAATAAATTGGAATCAAGTAGTTTGTTGGTGAGTTACATTACATCACCTTTACTATCTTTTAATAGGTATAGGTTAAATCTTTAGGTAAGGTGTGTAAGTCTTAAGTAGGTAGATAAAGTTTGAGTGGATTGATCTATGTTGACGACCTCGGAGGCGCAGCTGGCGAAGGTCCGACTGTGACGCTGGATGCAGTTGCAGGTTAGATTCCTGCCTCGGGACCAATATTTTTATTATCTTAGTTTGTATTATCTGCACATATATGATCCAGGGTGTTCTGGGTGTTATCTATGTATATTAAGAAAATGTATTCTATTATATTAATCAGTCATCATCTAGTAACCATAACACAAGCTCTGCTTAGCTTCGGGCTAGATGATGTTGTGTGAATTGTCCAGCATTGTTAATATGATTTTATTATTAGGTAATAAGTACCTATCAAGGTTTTAGAGTGAGAATGATATTGATGTACCTTAGTTTCTGTGTTAAAATTTGCTTGTTGTGTTTCTAATATGTGCAAAAATGTATAACCATGAACAATTCCCCAGTCTAGTTTTGTCTGTTCTTTCAGAACATTGATCTCTCAGCCACAGCGTTGGAGGTTTTTGATGAACAGGATGGAAAAAGTTGTGATGTTAATGAGGAAGGAAGAATATACAACCTAGTACCTACCAGTGCAATCACAGCCAGACAGTGCAGCAGCTCAGTCAGAAAGTGCACCAGCTCAGGCAGTAAGTCACCTGGCTAATTTATTTAGATTTGTTTTATCACCGGAGGAATGCAAACTATGGTATTCCCAATAAATCATATGATTTGTTGGTGGTTGCATCTGATCACAAATAATTTTCCAATAAATCTCGGATTAATTGCAAACAATAAAAAGTTCAAAAGAATTCCATGGACACGTTTGTTAATTTGAAAGTGCTGCCTTACCTATTGGTTTTTAGTTTAGTGACAACATCTTGTTGTTTGGCTTGGCAAGTTGGCCCTGATTTCAAAAAATATAATCTAACCCATAGACTTAGGTTTTTAATTTTTTTCAAAAACAACTTAGCTTAATATTATCTAGAATCACTGTTTTACGGGTTATAATCCATGTTATGAAGCTCTCTGTATATGTCATCTACCTGTCACATGGATCTGTAATGGTAAGAGAGAGCAAACTATTTCTAATATTTAAACCTAATGCTGATAGTGTTGTACTTTTTTTTTGCAGTTGGAGTTAGATTTTAAAGCAGCCTATCCAGAACACACAGAAAAGTTGTATCGAAACTTCCCACAGACAAATCTTCAAAAATCAATTTGTCAAGGACATAGTTGAGCTTGCTGATTGTAAGTAAATAATAATCATCATACTAATATTATGAATCAATGAAAGAACGAAAGTTTGTCAGTGTGTTTGTTACTTCTATACGCTAAAACGGCTGAACGGATTCGGCTGAAACTTGGAATATACATAGTTTATGACCTGGACTACTTTTTATAACCCATAAAATTAATATTGCCATGGAATAGCATGTTAACTTATTACCCGCGTTTATATTTTTTTAGAAAGATTTTATTTGGCTTAACTTGTTTAATAATAGTATATTATTATGTTTCATTCAATCTCATCTCACTAAGATTATAAATGCGAAAGTTAGATGTATGGATGTTTGTTAATTTTTCACCCCTTAGAACCCTCCAGTTTTGAAGGAGGCTCTGTCAAACAGTTAGTACCTATGGTTTGTAAGATTTTATTTTTTTCTTTTTCAGCTCCCAATGGAGAAGTCACAAATATCGTAGCCTTTACGGCTATACCGCTCCTTCTTCGGTCAACTGTGAGTCAAACTGATAAAAAGAAGCTAGCTGGAAGCCAACAAAAGTGGAGTCATGCGACGCCTTCATAACCCATATAAGGAGTTACACGGAAATTCATGCAATAATGATTGGAAAAATAAAACATGATCGTATGCTGTATATTTTTTTTAATTTTGAGATTTCCCTTGTTTTTGTGAACAATATTGTCATTACCTAATGGAATAGTTAGTATACCTAGTAACTTTAATCAAGTAGCTTGTTTGCCCTAATATACTTAGTAACTTTAATCAAGTAGCTTGTTTGCCTAATAAAGTATACATAGTAACTTTAATCAAGTAGCTTGTTTGCCCATTTATTTTGTCATGAAAATATTCTCAAATCACATAGGCTAACTCCACATCTGGTATTTTTTACCCGAAAGGCAAGTTTATTCGAGCCTAGTGACTGGTCTACTGGGCTCGTATTGTCATGCCTTTGTTGTGAAAAATACCAAATAATGGAGAAAGCCTATGTGATTTGAGAATATTTCCATTAATGACAAAATAAATGGGCAAACAAGCTACTTGATTAAAGTTACTATGTATACTTTATTAGGGTAAACAAGCTACTTGATTAAAGTTACTAAGTAAACTTTATTAGGGCAAACAAGCTACTTGATTAAAGTTACTAGGTATACTTTATTAGGGCAAACAAGCTACTTGATTAAAGTTACTAAGTATACTTTATTAGGGCAAACAAGCTACTTGATTAAAGTTACTAGGTAAACTTTATTAGGGCAAACAAGCTACTTGATTAAAGTTACTATGTATACTTTATTAGGGTAAACAAGCTACTTGATTAAAGTTACTAAGTAAACTTTATTAGGGCAAACAAGCTACTTGATTAAAGTTACTAGGTAAACTTTATTAGGGCAAACAAGCTACTTGATTAAAGTTACTAGGTAAACTTTATTAGGGCAAACAAGCTACTTGATTAAAGTTACTAGGTAAACTTTATTAGGGTAAACAAGCTACTTGATTAAAGTTACTAAGTAAACTTTATTAGGGCAAACAAGCTACTTGATTAAAGTTACTAGGTAAACTTTATTAGGGCAAACAAGCTACTTGATTAAAGTTACTAGGTAAACTTTATTAGGGCAAACAAGCTACTTGATTAAAGTTACTAGGTAAACTTTATTAGGGCAAACAAGCTACTTGTTTAACCTAAACAAGGAACTTTATAAAACTCATCACATAATCTTGTTTATGGTAATCAAATTATTGTGAATGTGTGCGTATTTATGAAATGCACCATCTTGTTTGGAGCAACTAAGTTGAGACTTGATGGGCACAAACAAGTTTTGTGATTGATGCAATAAAGTTCCCGTTATCAAATAAGGTTTGTTGCTGCAATCATTGTGCTTGATAGGCTCTGGTGCAAACAAGTTACATGTTTACCTTTAACAAGATCTTGTTTGCCACAATCACTTTTTTTTTTCAGTGTGTCCGACCTTGCTCCCTAAACCTGCTGGTCAATTCAACGACCGATTAACCTTCACACTGCTCTGTCACACTGGTGATGGGTAGGCAAATTTTCCTCTGCATAACATTAGTGTAAACGATAGGAAAATTCGTTCCTTACAAATTCATTCAGATGTCGTAAGAACAAGGGCGGATCCAGCTTTGGTGCCAGGGGGGGGTCACATAGTCGTGGTCAAGTCACATCATCATCATCATCATCATCATCATCATCAGCCTACATCCAGCAGCTGCCAGTAATCTTTCGGAAATCGTCATCCCACCCGGCCGGAGGGCGTCCTACACTACGTTTCCCAAAGCGCGGTCTCCACTCAAGAACACGTTTACTCCAAAGGTTGTTGGTTCTTTGCGAGATATGGCTGGCCACTGCCACTTAAGCTTTCTAATTCTTTGAGCTATGTCGATAACTTTGGTTATCTGTCGGATGTATTCATTACGAATCCTATCCTTTAGAGAAACTCCAAGCATAGCTCTTTCCATAGGTCGCTGAGTGACTTTGAACTGATGAACCAGCCCTACCGTGAGTGTCCACGTCTCAGCTCCGTAGGTCATTACGGGTAGGACGCACTCATTGAAAACTCACGTTTGCAAACATTGCGGTATGGATGACGAAAAGATTCGACGTAGTTTTCGAAACTCTGCCCAGCCCAGCTGAATCCTTCTCTTCATCTCCTTCTCAAAATTATTTTTACCTAACTGCACAATCTGCCCAAGGTAAGTGTACTCGGAAACAATTTCGAGAAGGTGGCCTTCTATGACGAGCGGTCTTAGATCAATTTGGTCATTGCCTCAGTGGTCATGATTTTGGTTTTATCCAAATTCATGCCAAGACCGATGCGTCGCGAGGCTGAGGCTAGGCCATCCAGCTTGTGGATCAGCTCCTCTAGCGACTCCGCCATTAAGACTATGTCATCAGCAAATCGCAGGTGTGAGATGTAATTGCCGTTCATGTTTATGCCCTTACCTTTCCAGTCCAGCGTCTTAAATATATCTTCCAGTGCGCTCGTGAACACTTTCGGAGATATGACATCCCCCTGTCTCACTCATCTGCGCAATTGGATGGGTTTAGACTGCTGGTCCTGTACTGGGACACTCATAGTGGCGGCATCGTAGAGACATCTCAGCACCTCGATATTAGTCTACTTGGCATCGCTGTAAGCATTCCAGAATAGCCCAAGTTTTGACTGAGTCAACGGCCATCTCATAGTCCACAAAAGTGAGACACAGGGAATGATTATACTCTTCTGACTTCTATATAATCTGCCGCACTGTGTGAATGTGGTCTATGGTGCCATATCCTCCGCGGAACCTGGCCTATTCTGGTGGCTGAAACTCGTCGAGTCTCCTGGCGAGACGATTCGTGACCACTCGCGAGACTCACTCACCACAGCTATACGTAGTGCGTGGCTCAGGAGTGTGATGGGTCTACAGTTTTTAAGGAGGGTTTTTTCGCCCTTTTTAAAAAAGAGCACCATCAAACCCCCACTCCACACCTAAGGAGTTCTCCCACTGTGAATGACGGCATTAAAGAGGTTCTGTAGCTCCTGTATAACGGGAGCTCCTCCTGCCTTCAGAAGCTCTGAAGTAATACCGTCCTCAGCCGGGGCCTTTCCATTTTTAAGCTGCCTCAGAGCGAACTATATTTCATCTTGACTGATATCTGGCAGTTCGTCTGTATAGTGGCGTGTGAGGGTGGCTCTGGAATCATGATCTCATCTGGAACGAGGGTTATGTGCATGCAGTGTACAAACGGCCATAGAAATCTTCTATCTCGGCTGAGATCTCCGGCTTCGACAAAACGGTCCTCCCATCGGGCGTTTTAAGTTTCGTCAGGTGGCTTCTGCCAAGCTGCTAAGTGAATACTTTGGTTTCGCTCTATCGCCTCTTCAATGAGGCGTGTGTTGGAGCTCCGAAGGTCGCGCCGTACCATCTTTGCGATTCGCTTGTTCAGGTCTGACTGACCTCTATGACGAAGTCAACGTTTCGACTTGTAGGGCTTATGTAGGGTTTCGTTAGCGTCATCAGTGGGTTCCAAAGCAACAAATCTATCCCAGAGAAGCTGCTGAAACTTCTTGGTGCCCGCCATGAATTGGATTTGATTGGATTAGGTCGGAGCGTGGACTTCATCGGACGGTTTTTTTTAAGCTTTAAGTTGATATTCAAAGTGCCTCGGAGCAGTTAATGATCAGATCCGGTGTTGAACCTGTTGATCACTGAGACATCTCTGAATTTATGCTTGCTATCCGGGACTTACCATGTCCACTTCCTTTTTGGCTGTTTCTTCTAGAAGGAGTTCATTAAGAAAGTTGAAGTGAGCCTTAGTGGTGTTGTGTAGGGCTTTGAATATGTCTTCGTATATATCCTCGACTTCATCATCCGAGTTTGCCGAGGTCGTTGCGTAGTACTTGAATTACCTTCAAACTATTCCGCTTGTATAGTCGAAGGATCAGGTTCGCTACCCTGGTCGACACACGGGATATTTCTTAAACGTTGTTAGAGAGGGCCCTATTGACGAGAAAACCTACGCCACCCTGGGAAGTTTTATCACCCTCGCGAAAGTAGAGAAGATGGCCCGAGTCTAGGGTTACGGTGTCCTTCCCCTCTCTATGGACTTCACACAACCTAAAAATCATTTTATGTTCTCGAACTCCACTTCCAACTGCGCTAGATGATGGTCAAGCCTCAGAGTGCGTCTATATTGTGACAAACATAGATCCTGGACCCAGCCCAGGGGGGGGTCATGACCCCCATGACCCCCCCCGTGGATCCGCGCCTGCGTAAGAATGAATGAATGAACACTTTATTGTACTAAACGGTTAATTTTTTTAACTTATATATAACTAGCGACCCGCCCCGGCTTGGCATGGTTTTATTATACGTAAAAACCGTTCTATTGAATCACTCTATCTATAAAAAACCGCATCAAAATACGTTGCGTATTTAAAGATTTAAGCATAAAAAGGGACAGAGAAAGCGACTCTGTTTTATACTATGTAGTGATTAAAATAAACATGTTTTATAATATATCGTAAAGTTCATAATATTGTCAACGCTCATTGGCTGGATTTTGATTAAAAAACAAAACAATATGTGCAACGAAAATACATATACAATTCAATGTAGTGGTGATACCGACCTTCATATACATCTCATTAGCCAGCTAGTCGCACATGTAAAAAATTGGGAAGGCACGTGGATCTTGTATAGATGTAGTCATACTTATTTTAGGCAGAGTTATATACTGAATAAATATATTGCTCAAACAATTGAAAATCAGATCCCGTGTCAGCCTCAGTCCAGATGGACAAGATGTAGAGCCTTTTATCGATTTCTTTTTTTGTTGTCAATTTAGATATCGTCCACTCTTTTTTGCCTTCACAATGAAAGTAATTTGTGACGTCAATCACTCTTTTTTGCACAAATGTCGAGTTTTTGGATGCTCATTTATAAACTCAGCACTATTTTACGGCGTTCAAAACATTAGAAACCCTCCAGATCTAATTACTTTTGCAGGTTCAACTTTTCAAGTTAAGTCGTAAAATGGGTTTAGTTTTGACTTAATAGCTTAGCACACGACAAAACTTTTTTTAATAGGTCTTAGACTTGACATGATTTTTACATAACACACGCCACTCCTTTGCGAAATAGTTACCTACTTTAACGGGAAGATTGCACTAATATTATAACTACAAAAGTTTGGATGTTAACCTAGATGTCAATCCTCCAGTTGTTTTCTATGAACTTACTTTTTAATAAATTAATCTGACGTCAAATTTCTTATTTTTAATTAGTAGTTTTATACTCGTAATGCTCTAATTAATAATGCTGGATAATTAATAAAGCATCATGTTATCACCTTCTTTAAATGTTGTTACTTCTTGAATCTGAAACTATTGAAAGGATCGTGGTGAATTACGCATAGATGTAGGACTCTACCTCTAAATCAACTTCCTTAAATTGTTTTTTGGCTAATAAAATAAGCATGTATAATTTATATTGTAGTTTGTTTTTTCCTAAAACACAGGAAAATTTCAATCCCGTAAATCAGTTCCCGTGGTATATGAATAACGTCCAATCGTGTGATGTAAATTATCATAGACACAACACGTGCGAAGCCGCCGGCAGAAATTAGTAGTGACTGTAATTGTAGTTTGCAATTTCTATATTCTTAGTCCAGAAAAACCGTCCCTTCAACTTTACCAAGATCCAGGAACTCAGGGAGAAACATTCACAAATTCACTTATCGGTTTGATAATGTCTATCATGCATGATGGCTCGTATAGAGCAGGTATGAATTTCGACAAAATATGGAACACGAAATGCTCCCAGAGGGTAAAACCTTTTTATGGTAGCTCGTTTGAAATATCTTTCAGGCTAAAAGAATATTGATATTCTTCGGTTAGGCAATAGTGTCGAGTAGTAATCGAGAGATTTTGCTACAAAGCCGTGAGGGCAAGGAACTACAAAACTCATTTATAAATGGAACGTCTCGACGAATACTATTTCTAAACTGAATTCTATAGTATCAAGTCCATTCCATTAAGCAAATGAACTAAGACTTGAAAATTATTGCTAAAATTTCTTATATCTAAATGCATAAACACATGGTGTAATTGAGTTGCATTATAATAATAAGCAAAATAATTAAAAATTTAATTAGCGCTCTGAGGAAACTCGTACCAAATGTTATTATGCCTATCCGTTGAGTTTTCGAAACATGGAGTGCCGCAAAAATAAAGTTGTATAAACAAAATTCAACTTCCGCTTTTTAATCCCACGGTTAAAGGCAGTTTATTTGCTGCAACGGTTTCGCAAATCAAAATAAAAGGATTAGTTTGACCCAGATAAAACTTAATCTTTCTATTTTATGTTGCATCACAATCTTTGAGACATTTTCTCTGACAAAAATTGAATTACTGTTGATTTTAAAAATGCGGTGTAGCAAAAAGTTTCCTAGTATTTGGAAGGCTAATCTATTATATTTAGGTATAGAACAAGGGTTCAACTGATACCAATCTACATAAAAGAAACATTGTCATCACTACATAGTATAAAACAAAGTCGCTTTTTCTGTCCCTATGTCCCTTTGACTGCTTAAATCTTTAAAACTACGCAACGGATTTTGATGCGGTTTTTTTAATAGATAGAGTGATTCAAGAGGAAGGTTTATAATAAAACCGTGCGAAGCCGGAGCGGGTCAGTAGTTTTAAAATAAAACACAATTATGTGTAGGTACAATGCCCGCCGCGATTTTATTGTGGGTTTAAATATTCCATTGAAATTATGTAATAATTTAATTAGTTCGTCTAGTCTGGCTATTCTCTAAAGAGAACCTTTCGGTAGGCAACTGTAAGTAATTGGATCTACTCAATTATAGTCTAAATTCATTGTAAAATAGACAAGGTGGAGCAAACGCAGTAATCGCCCGTTTTTGTTGTGCTGTAATTTTGTTCAAAATTTGAAAAATGTTGGCTATACTTGTGGAATATGCTTATAAATTTAATTCTTGAATGATTACAATTTATCCATTATGTCATGAAAATAAAATCGGTGGCCGCCGCCAGAATCGATGATCATACGGGATCGTTCTTGAACCGTCCTATTGAAAACACATGTCCTCTAGTCACAATTATTATTCCTGCTATTACCGAAACAGTCTCTGTACTGGCGAAAACGATCTATAATTAATAACGGTTTAGCTTGCAGCGTTCTCGACAAAATACAATGGCATGATGACTCCTCTAGCATAATCAGCACACTATGCAGTATACTTTGAGAAAGTGTTATGGCACTTTTTAGTCCCAAATGCGATAATTTTCCTTATTGACGTAACCAGAGACATGAAAATGAGACTCAATCTTATGAAGCTTATGAAAATTTTCGATGAAAAAACGTCCTATAAACTATTATTCCGCTTTCTTAAAAGAGTTGCGTTCCGTGAAAATGTTGTATTGTTTGCTGATGATACTTCTTTTTTTCATGTAAAAACTAATTTTCTTTTGCCGCCATTTGGAAAAGTTATAGCCTCTTCGTGATTACTTTTGCCCCACCTTGTAAGATATCCGTCGCAAATCACGTACGGGTTGAGCTACCATTAATACAGTTTTATCCCTATACAGAGGAGGTAGTATTTATTATTATTTTATGGATGTAAACTTCCCATATAGGTATTTATTCTGGACGCTCATAAAACGAGCCATAGTTGCCCACCGTTTTTCGTATTAATCCAGTTTTTCTATATACTTAGGTATTTTTCAACATCCGACACAAAAAGCATGTTGAGTTTGATTGCATGTTGAGTTCTGTAATATTTCTTAGATTATTTAAAGCTACGAGTATCTTTTTAATTTCAAAACTACTGAAAACTATTGTGTAAGTTTCTGAAAAAAACATGTGTTTATTTTGTACAATGTTTTTAGCATGCAGTGTCCACCTATAACTGGTTGTGCAATAAGCTTTAGCTATTAAGAATGTATATTATTTGTAAGAATGATTGTAACACCCACTGGTAGACCAAATAAATAAATAAAAATAAGTAACAAGAAGAAGAAGATCAGCGTTATGGTAGCTATAATCTATAGCTATCACAACACATGCTGAGTCGGACGCCTTTTTGTAGCTTTTAAGTAGTATATAAGTGGGTAATTAGTATATATGGTGTTGGTTATCTTATAAATTTAAATATTTTGTATATTATATATAATGCTACAAATAAAGAATATCTTATCTTATCTTAACTAAGGTACAATTCTTGTTAACTAATACAACCCTCTGAACCGAGCCTAGTTCGTTTGGGACTCTCTGTATATCACAGACGCTAAATGGGTTAACTCGTTGCCGTAATCTAATAGGAACACTCAGAGTTAGCCAATTTTGGTGGTTTGCGACCGAAGGGTATCATATAAGCAAGCTTTCGACTAAGTACTTACTTGTTGTATGAACAACCATGGTAAAGTATGAACAAATGTTAGCTGTAGGTATTGGACATTTGAAACCACGTCAATAATAAATAACATTTGTTGAGTCGCGCTTGCTATAAAAGTTGTATTTTTATTTTGAGTTGATATTCAATATGCGTTTTCAAGAGATAATATTATGTGAAATATAGACCAAAAGTTACTTCCTTCAGACAAATATCTAAACAACTTGAGAATATAATAATTACATATCTTGCAACACTATTACGATTAGGGTTCGTATAAATGCGCGAAAGCCGCGCGCAAAATTTGAGAAAAACCAATAGCATCACAAGTCACTAGTATATATTCATATTATGCCTAAAGGTAAACGGTACCTTTCCTATCGGAACCTTTTTCGAAACTACTTGAGTGAGGGTAAACCTTTACAAAGTTACCTTTCCACCTTCGTAGGTGAACCTTCACCTACGAAGGTGGAAAGGTAACTTTGTAAAGGTTTACCCTCACTCAAGTAGTTTCGAAAAAGGTTCCGATCGGAATATTTTCCGCCACTTATTTCAATCCAACCATTTCAATGATGCGTAAGTGGGGTATTTCAATTCAAAGACGTTCTTCAGAATATTTCCTTCGTTAACATTAATCACATCTTTTATATACCTAATTTTTCTTTGGCTTTCAGGCAAAACAAAACAAATATTTGTGGCGTTGTGTTTGATCACACATTCTTCGCGACGACGACGTCACAATATTTTATTAGGATCAGTAGAAAAGGATAGGCCCAGCATTTTACTACTCTTAGGTTCTGGCCGGTTAAGCCTCTAGTATTAGATTATGTAGTACCAATCGCCGGTCCAGGGTTCTCAAGGCGATGCTTGCTCGTCGCAGTTGGCTGCCAGTCAAACCTCTCTAGAATCACACAACATTTCTGGTTTGGTCAGAAAATTTCATTCTTATATCACTCTCACATTTGATAGGTACCAATACCAACACATAAACAATCGAAACACAATTTTTTACAAAAAAAAATATAGTCTTTTGGCATTTCATCGTCCACAGGTCACAGTTATTTTCAAACAACTAAAAAAAAGGATATGATTCTCAATTCGACACAATTTTTTTATTTGATGGATCTTTTTTCTGGGTTTTTGAATGCGGCTGCTTCTTTTAAATTTGATCTGGATTCGATCAGTTTTGGAGTTATCCCTAATAATGCGTATTTTATTGACTTCGACTCTAATTTGAAGTATGTTTATAGCTTTTTCAATTATCACTTCCAAACCTTAAGAATAATCTAGCATGTTTTATTTCTTTATCGTTTGTAGCCAAAATATACCTATTGTAGGACTTACACTTAAACCAAATTTCTATCCGCTGTATGCTTCGCTTTTATAATAACATAAATCCATCGATGCAAATTCAATGACGTAGTATGTAGATCCTAAATTAAATGGATCAACTACCTATGTAATATTCATCAACTAGGCAAATCACTAGTTATGTAAGTCAACTGAAGCTGGCTTTGTTATGTGTTTTAGTTCAATTAATATGCTCGTTCAAATGGATGCTTTCATTAAATATTCTGACAGATTTAGCAGTCAGAACCACAACGCAGAATTAGCGATTAAATAATGGTCAATTAGGCGAATATAACTTCTTCGCTTAATTCTCCATTACAGCTTTGTACAATGAAAACTCCTATAACGATTTTGAAACTTTTTCACCGTGATTAGACTTTCGTTTGACCAAATCTCACCAGATGGTAAGAGACGATCTGGCCGACCCGATGATAGTTCATCGATTGTCATGGTTGTCAAAATTAAATTCTTAATATGTATATTTATATAATATACATAATTGTGGCTATTTTTTATATTTCAACACTGCTGCATGTTCCATACAAACAAAACATAAATGGTAAAATAGCCTTATAAACCTTTTACGAATTTTAAGCTAAACGTTGTCCATCCATCTGTCTGTCCATCTGTTTTTATAGATAACTAGCGACCTGCCCCGGCTTCGCACGGTTTTATTATACGTATAAACCTTCCTCTAGAATCACTATCTATTAAAAAACCGCATCAAAATCCATTGCGTAGTTTTAAAGATTTAAGCAGTCAAAGGGACATAGGGAAATAAGGACAGAAAAAGCGACTTTGTTGAATGGCACGGAACCCTTCGTGCGTGAGTTTCGCACTTGGCCGGTTTTTTTATACAGTTACAAGCTGTAGTACTTTAAAATTTCTTTCTTGGATTAATAATCAAATTGAGCAATGAACTTTTATTTGCACTAACAAGAATTCAATGGTCATTCCATTCCCATTCGTAGCTATAATCATTTGAATATTCTCAGATGCAATGGAATAGTGGTATGAGTTATACAGTAAGCCAGAACGCTTTTACGATGCTAACGTAGCATTCCCGATCGCCCTGTCGGACTAAAATTGATTTCCTAGTATCGGGGTCAGTCTAGATACCTATTCCTATTTAGGCAACGCTGTAACAAAGATAGAACAATCATCCACATTTGCTTGATATTTAATTCATGGATATTCGGTCTGGCTCTGGCAGAAATAAGCCTGATCGATGCGACGCTTGACCCGAAAGCTGGTGAGTATCTGAAATGAAATGAAATATTTTATAATATTTTTTATTAACATTGCCATTTAAGCGGGGCACGGACGCTTCTGACTGGTATTGATATGGATCAGTTCAGCTACCTATAGGTTTGAAACAGTCTGTAGTTAGTTTAACTGTTTTTTGTAAATACTAGTTTAAATTTGTTTCTATTCTTCACTTGTAATTTTATCTGTGTGTAAATGAAAAAAGCTTTTTATGTGAATTACAGAAGGGTTCTTTATTGAATCTCAATCCATCTCTAGCTCATGTTATGTAAATTCAATTTCGCAGCTTTTATTGTTTATTCAAATGGGAGTAGGTTCCTTGGAATTTTTCCTCTTGTTATTCATATTTTAGAGACTACCTAGTATGCTCCACTGGGGCCTAATTACGCTCGTGTATTTTCACAATTTTTGATTCCTTTTTTTCTACCCAGACTGAAAATACTTACTTTTAATTAATTCTGTAAATAAATATGTTACATCTATGATTCATATAGCAGACCGCAACTTTAACAAACGAAAAACTAAAAACACAACTAAATTGTTTGAAACTATACTTAAAGGGTTTTCACTCTGGATTTTCCAATCAAAAGTTCCATCGGTAACACGCACAGCGGAAATTCGTTTTCTCTTTCAGTTGCCTAACTATTTCGTGAATAGCTCTAACTTTTCTTTATTATTCTGGACGAAAAAGCGACAATTGTGTATAGCTTATAACAGAAGGTAAGGTTTTACGCCTAAATACTGCGAAGTTTTCAAGCAACCAACAAAATCTATCATCCCTTTTTGGTAATATTATGTACAGCCTCGGCTTATTGTGTCCCTCTCGGATATGATTATACAAAACAAGTTTCATCATTATCAGCCGGAACACGTCCAAAGCTGACTTATACCTCCCCACAGGATGCTAAAGGGGGTATTGTATTGACACTCCCCGTCACCGCCGTTTCCAGCTTTTCTTTATCGCGCCGTATCTGGATGTAAGCAAAATATATTTTACTTTACAGATAAATAAATAAATAGTACTGGCCAATCCACAAAGCATCATCTAATCCCAAGCTAAGCAGAGCTTGTATTATGGGTACTAGATGACTGATATATACATTCTATGATTGATATTACTACACAGATAGTTTTTTCATAATAAAGGATGCAGCTGGATAGATTATTATGGTTGGGTTTAAAAAGTCATATGACTCTGTGACCTAAGGTGTGTGACTAAAAAGACCTTTTTCCCTATTCGTATGTAGGTATGTAGTAATATAAACCTATACTTAAAGGAATGTGTTTTTAATGTTAGTTGTAAATAAAGTTTTGTTTAAATGTGTTTTTATTTTATGTTAATGGCTAACATACGAACTATTAAATTTACATTATTATTCCTTGTAATTTTTCTAATCTTATACCACTGTCAAATTGATGTCCACACCAGATAAAGGAAGATAGATAATGCTCATATATGTGCAAAAAGTGTATTCTATGTATTTTGTAAGCCCATAAAAATGTAAATGTAAATGTAAATAATTTTTCTGTTCATTTTTGGTAAAGGCGCAAACAGGAGATACCTAAACTAGCGCCACCACTTGTTCTATCATATACCTAATAACGTTAAACAAAGGGATTTCCAAAATTCACACCTTCAGTTTGTTATACCTACATGCATCTGTAGTACCTAGTTTTATTTTGTCTAGTTTAGGAAGAGATACGAAGTTTCTCTTATTGCCCACAAAACTCTGTTTTAAATATAAGTGGTGGCGCTAGTGTAACTCCTGTTTGCGCCTTAAATACTAAATTGTAAAACTTATATTATAAGAATGTAAGTAACACATTTTACTAAAGTTATGAAAAAAGTGGTAACTACCCAAGCTACGAGTAGGTGCTTCTCTGAAGTGAAAATTCCCTTTGTACAATAGATTCTAGAAAAGCAACTGAGCATTTTTCGAGCTAGCTCGTTAAAGGCCGTCAGCAAGTTTGAAAACTTCATTCAATAAACAGCCGAAGATTTTTACTTTCTTGGGAGAAAATGTTTTCTTCCTATGTTTCAGCCTTGCTCTGTTTTTTCGGTCCTAAGACGATCGGGGCATCGAACGTGACTTCGTGACTAAAAGGGATTAGGAACTATAATTATTTTATCTAATCCATTTCAGCGTAGTGATAGAAAAGATAAAACAGGAGTGCTTAAGTACTTATCTTTGTTTTACAACACCTTTGGGGTTTTATTTGATGCCCGATAAAAATGGTTTTTATAAAGAATGACCTTCTAAAAGTACCTAATAACTCACGCTCGTATCAAGCCGGTTGTAAAGGGGTATCGAGAACGAATCACCGGATTCAACTGTTTTATTGATTTCAAAGTCAAATAATTTTCATAGCTATTTCATTTTGAAATCAAAAGGCAGAAAAAGGAATTTAACTTCTAACAAGGGCGTCTTTAAAGACACTCTATCTAAGATTTTGATGATTTTTTTACGTATTCTACGCACTCGTAAGTATAAAAACTTTTAGGTACCCCAAAAATAGGGCTACCACCTAAAATAAAAATATCTTATCATTTTATCGAACCATAAGCTTCATCCTAATCCTACCGTCCTAAGTAAATACACACATTTCGGTATATTTTTATAAATCCTATTCAAACATTTCGCATTACTTCGTCCCTTAGGCACATTGGCTCCTTACGGCTTTCTGTTTTACGGGAGTTTTCTACTCGATATAAAAGATCTCTTTTATAGCGCCCTAAATGGAAAAACGATCACGCGTCAGCCAGAAAGGATAAAATAGTAGATTGTATACCGAGGGTGTAAAGCATTGTCTTACGTCATGGGTGTCAAGTTGAATCCCGACCGCAACTAAGGATTCTTAAAGAATTCATGAGAGCAGCGAGGGAGTTACTAGAGTCATGAGTGCAAGAGGGTTCTCACGCTCTAGACAGCTTAATTCACGAGATACTCTACTTTTAACACTTTCTTTTTGTTTTTTTTTGTTGTTAATAAAGTATGTACTTTCTGCGAGAACAAACTAGGTTTTGTTCGCCTTTTGAACAAATGTGAGTTTAAATTTTTTTGTAAATCTCACTGTACGGGTCTCCTTAATAAAAAAAGTCACATTTGTTTAGGTTCCAAACTATGTTCATTAAATCCAAGAGAGTAGTAAGAGTTGGAATTTAGAACCTCAAACTGTGTACTTATACCTATTAAACAAAAATTTTACTAAACAGACGCTAGTCTCTTTAAAATAAAAGATATGATTTGATTACTGTGAATTTGGTAAAGGTCACCTTTTTCAGCCAAAAGAAGTCTCTTGCTTTCGTTTTAGGTAACATGACGTATGAAGCTTTTCGACCATGAAGTATCAAAACTTTATTAGAAAACTATAATTTGTACTGAATTGAAATTTTGTGAAAAATACCTTTTTCGAGCATGTACTGTGAAAAGTTTGCAACATAGCAAGGCTACTAGAATACCTACGTGTGTACACACGGTACGGGTAAAACACACTATTGTTACGGCGAAAATATTGATCTTTACTATGTGTCACTATTCCACTTAGAGCGTACCTATAGTATTTTCTAATGTTTAAAGTAAGCAACAAATCGCAACAATTCTTGTTCAGATGGTCCTTTGGAGGGAAAAGTAATATATTTCAGTAAATTTGAGGAATTAGCTTACCTCTATGATTCAACCTACGAAATTATCCAGAACTAAGCTGTATTTCAAACGACACCAAATAAAGGACGAGGTTTTCATGTTGGGCTGTTGTATGTTTTTATGAATGATTGCCAATTTTTCTATTATTAGAGAACGGTCCCGCAATCGTCAGTACCTAATGTTTCCGTGGTATTAGCAAAACAAAACTGAATAAAAAAACAGTATTCGCTTAGAAATATTTCCGAAATGTAAGTCGGTTTTAACTAGTTACTTCAAACAAATAAATCATAATTATTACCCATAGAACATAACTACAGAAAAACCTCATCTAAAACCTCTATTTCTCTGCAGTATTTTTATTTACGTCTGGCTGACCTAACATGAGTGTTGCAGTATTTCTGTCCTAAAAATTCGTATCTCTTTCCGCTTCCAGCCAACTTGACTTGACATTTGGCTTAGAAGTAGGTTAGCAAGTAATGGTAATGCATATTGCAATGGTTTCATGCATTATGGCTTTTAGATCATTGCAAATGAGATGACGGTATTTTATTTGACACTTTATTCAACAAACTGCACATTTCTTATCAAACATAGAAATAAAAACCTAATACATTTAATAGATGCATTATTAAAACAGACAGTCAAATAACAAATCTAAACATGTAGTAGGTAGGTACTTTACTATTATGTACTTACCTATAGTATTAAATTTGACTTGTCTAGGTGCTTATTTTGAAAGCCTAAAGAAATAAAGATTTTGATTTACTGATTGATTTACTATTAGTAAGAAATATAAGGAATATCATAAAACTAAACGTAAATTAGATTAAGTTACTATTTAAAATACATTCAATAGAAAATAAATATATATAAATAATCTTGAATAAGTGAATTACTTAAATTTACATCATCATCATCTTATATTAGTCCACAGCTGGACATAGGCCTCCCCCAATGAGCGCTATAGAGCCCTGTCTGATTTGTGTGATTAATGGGCTGTTTTGGGGTAAATTTTACCCCTAACCTCATCTGTAATCCGAACATCAAAATTGCTTCACAGTAATGAAAAGACAAGAATTTTAATGAATTTCCTCCATCCGCCTCTAAGCTCTGTGGTTATGATTAAGTAATCAAAACGGCAATCTTCCTTGATAGGATAAGATCGTGCGTAAACAGCAAAAGCAAAATTACCCTTTGAGATTCTCTTCACACTCGGATTATTCTAATTGTTATAAATTATTTCTCTTTATCAAAAATTCATCGGTATTTTATCTAGGATTTCTAGTTTGTCATTCATGATTCATGAACACAAAATATGTATCCTTACTTGCCTGCGTGCTCAGTAGAGGTATTTTAGTAACCTCTGTATTGTAGGAGCATCTGTGGGATCATGCAACATCCTACCATCCAATGGGCCGATGGATGGGGAACGTTTTCGATGTCAATTATACATGGTCCTAATAAAAAATAGATAAATATTGTCTGGATCAGTCGACCGGCGAAGTTTTTCTATCATACGTAATCATAACTTTGATGTAAATCTAAATCGTTTATGCCTCGTCTCTCCACCCTTCCACTCATTGGATGGGAAGATTTAACGTAATCGCACAGCAAGCGCTTATCACTGCAGCATTTATTCCACCAAATTTATACCAGGGGCCTTATTGTCTAACTTGAAATCGATTATCAGTTAAGTTCAAATAGGTTACCAGTGGTACAATCGAAGTCCAGGCTATGTTTGAAATATCCAAAATAAATCGATATAACTAGATATTATAATCTAAATCAATATTGAGTTAGACAATAAGGCCCATGTAGGTATGGTACTACTAAACTCCTTTTCAGTGTAAATCCAGCCAGTAAAATCAATACCGCCCCAATAGAAAAGTAACTTTGCTTAGAACTTTACTAAAAATAGCATCGCTACCTTCGCTCTGAATTTCAATTTCACAAAATTAAGCTTGGAAATCTCATTCGTAAACAGACGTCCATTACGGCATTAGTTAGAAATTTAAAATAGCTTTTAGTATGGAAAGGTTGCCTTAACTATTTTAATTAAACTCGTCGAAGCGTTAACGGAACATCTAAATAATTAAAGCACAACGATCCGCAACGAATAGTTAACTGATTGATGTGGTATTATCGAAGCCACACTGCTACCTACTCTCAAGTGATTATTATTAACCAATGAAGTTTCTTTGTATACTTATTTATGGGTAATTTTATCCCACCTCATCACCACATAGTATAAAACAAAGTCGCTTTTTCTGTCCCTATATCCCTATGCCCCTTTGAATGCTTAAATCTTTAAAACTACGCAACGGATTTTGAAGCGGTTTTTAATCGATAGAGTGATTCAAGAGGAAGGTTTATACGTAATAATAAAACCGTGCGAAGCCCGGGCGGGTCGCTAGTTTTTGTATAAAATCTACTAAGTATATATTTTATTTAAGAAACTGAGAAAATCTCTACTAGACAACCGCTTTAATGATCTTACTAAAGAATATATGGAGTTACTAATAAGTATATGTATGCCCGCAGCGTCCTACGCGTACTTTCTTTGTTAACTTTTTAGGGCTATTTCTATCCCAAGGGAACTAATTTATGGGATGAACGGTAGTCTATGTGTTATTCCAGGGCTAGAACTACCTATATTCAAAATTTCAACCCGATCTGACCGCAAAGTGGAACAAATATCCATATCTACAAACAAATTCATCAGTTTTTCTTGGATTTCTGGTTTGTCATGAAGCATGATTCATGAACACAAAATATGTATATTTACTTGCCCGCGTGCTCAGTAGAGGTATTTATGTTATTGGTAAAGGTAATATAGGTAGACTATTCTGACAAGAATCATTAAGAAACTGGCCTATTTCGAAATAATTTTAACATTGTTAATATTAAAAATCTCAATCATAACCTTATGCAAGTGGATATTAACATAAGGACATTGTATAAAAACAATTAATTTACGCCCCTAGGGTAAGATACAGTAAAACCTACTATCACTACATTGTATAAAACAAAGTCGCTTTCTCTGTTCCTATGTCCTTATGTCCCTTTGTATGCTTAAATCTTTAAAACTATGCAATGGATTTTGATGCGGGTTTTTGGATAGATAGAGTGATTCAAGAGGAAGAATTATACATGTAATAAAACCGTGTGAAGCCGGGGCGGGTTGCTAGTTTATAATAAGACTAAATTTTACGAATTGTAAATATGAAGATACCCTTGCTGATTCTGACAAAAATTTCGTACGAAATGTCAGCGCGACACGACAAAATAGATCGTATTTTTCGCTAGAGCAGATAGTTTGCGAAGCTCCGATCACATAACAATTAAGTCAACATAACAGATGTGTCGGATTAATTGAGCCAATATTGATCTACGCTGGAGCTCCAAGGCATCACTCCGCGAATCCGCACTGTGTCAGACTTGACCATTCAACATTTTGAACTATGGAGCGTATTCCAGTTTCGCCAGGGTAGATTTTCAGGGGAATTTCTAATGTTACAGGCTTCTGATATATAGGCTGCGGTAATGTTTTCCATCAGGCGGGCCGCATGCTTGTTTACCACCTTGGTGGGATAAAAAAAACTATGTTTCTGCAGATCATACAAAAAATTGTCTACAAACAGCAATCGAACCCATCATAGAACAACATCCTCATCCTTTTACCCGCATCGCCACAAAAGTCGTCTCTTAGCCATAAGAATAAATAATAACTAGAAGCGACTCTTCTTTGATCTAGTCCCAATCGCCGACATTTATATACCTACTTCCCCCTTCACCTTGTTACGCCCCTCTGTCGTCCAGGCGTTTTGCCAGGGTTGCTGTTGCTACTGCACTGTACCGCCGCGCCCCGCCGCCGTCGCGTCGCAAGGCGAAGCGAGTGAGAAAAGGTCAACGACCGATGTTCACGTTCCTTTGATTAGGTACCTACCTAATTAGTTAGATAGGGACCTACAAAAACAATAATTTATTTATTTATTTTTATTTATTTATTTAATTCGGATTGCCATCAGCTTAACTAATTACAATAGAATTTAAAATAGATACAGAAAGCTAATGATAGGCATTCACTAATAAAATCATATTATACTATATAAGTGTGAAAACAACATTTTTTTTTTCGTCGACAATTGCGTACTTAATAAAGCAATAAAATTAAACTAAAAAAAAAACTTTAAGTAATAAGTAAAAGTAAAACTAATCATGTGCAAAAGAAGCTGAGAGTCATGCTTCGCCTTGCCTTGTGAATGCTAGTATTGAAAGGGTCAATGTCCAACATCCTGCTGAAATCATTGACAGTTCTACTTGCTCGCACTATAAATGAATTTTGTCTATAATTAGTTCCAACATGTTGGACATGCAGTAGGGGATTATGTCTAAGCTGCTTACGCGGTACATTGAAGTCTAATTTGCCAAGAAGTTCAGGACAGTCCACATCATTGTTGATAATCTTAAGAATGTAAAGATAATCAGCTATGTCCCGTCTATTTTTTAGTGGCAAGAAATGGAACCTCTTGCAGAGTTCATCATAGGTAAATGATTTGTAAGGAATCTTTACTCTAAAGCACAGGTATCTTAAAAACCGCCTCTGAATACTTTCAATACGATCGATGTACTTCTGATAACGCGGGTGCCATATTTGAGATGCGTATTCAAGATGACTCCTTACAAACGTGCAATATAGAATTTTAAATGTTTTGACGTTGGTAAAGCTCTTAGAAATTCGCATAACAAATCCCAGTGATCTCGAAGCTTTACTAATTATGTTGTCAATGTGGACGTCAAAGAGTAGTTTTGAGTCGTGGTAAACTCCAAGATCACGCATACCAGTAGCTTTTGTAAGAAGCTGTCCTGCCAGTGCATAGCACGTCGGAATAGCCCGAGGCTTACGAGTAAAAGTAGTAGCGAAACATTTACTGGGGTTCAGTTCAAGCTTATTTAATACGCAATAGTCTTCAAGACGAGAGAGATCTGACTGAAGAGCAACCATGTCAAGATTGGATGTTACAGTTGAGAATATCTTCATATCATCAGCAAAGCACAGCAGATTTGATGATTTGAAGCATAAGTCAATATCCTCAACATATAATGTAAAAAGTAAGGGGCCTAGCAGAGACCCCTGAGGGACCCCACTAGGAACAGGAACCCAGCTAGAGATATAGTTATTGAGAACGACTGCCTGTGATCGATTATCAACATACGATGCAAACCATCTTAGCAAATCACCTCTTATACCTGAATGAGAAAGCTTATTTAACAACGTGAAGTGATCTATTCTATCGAATGCTTTACTATAGTCGGTATATATTACATCGACTTGATTACCTTTGTCCATGGCTTGAGTGATATAATCATTAAGGAGTATAAGATTTGAAACTGTTGATTTACCTCGCAAGAACCCATGCTGAAAGGGACTAAACGTACTTTTAAGAGCAGAATATACTTGATTATAAATAATTCTTTCAAATACTTTAGCTATAATACAAAGTTTAGAGATAGGTCTGTAGTTAGAAACCTCTGTTTTAGACCCTTTCTTATGGACAGGGGTGATGAATGCGGATTTCCATAATTTTGGTACAGTATTTGTTGAAATTGACCTTCTAAACAAAAGTGATATAGGATAAGATAAAGCAGAGGCACATCTGATAAGAAATTTAGAAGATATGTTATCAGGTCCAGGTGCTTTCGACGCATCTAACTTTTTAAGTAGGATCATAATGTCAGCTGGAACAATTTCAATTATATTTATGTCAGCAGAGATATCAGATTCTGACTGATTACTTATAATGGTGTTCTTACATGAAGCAGTGATATTAGAATGTAGAAAAGTAGATTGGAAATAAGATGAAAAAGCATTACAAATGGAATCACCACTAGAGAAAGTAACATTATTATAAGTTACCGAGCTTGGCATCGAATAAGATTTAGATCTGTTTTTAACGTACGTCCAAAAATATTTCGGATTATTTAAGATAGAATTCTCAGTTGATTCAATATAGCTTAGGTAGCATTCTGATTCCATTTTTTTAACTCTAGTACGCAACATTTTATAGGTGAATTCATCCGACTTATTACCGTAGTTTTTGAATTTCTTATAGAATTTATACTTTTCCCTTATGGCTTTTTTTAGTGCCGAACTATACCAAACAGGGTAAGACTGGTTATAAATATTTTTCGTGGGAATGAACTTGTTTTGAAGATCATGAATACTTTCATTAAATAAAGAAACACACTCATCAATAGAGCGCAATGAAAACATAGCCCTCCAGTCTAACTCACCAATTGCTCTATTTATCGAATCGTAATCACCTTTATCAAATAAGTAACGGGTTCGCGGCGCATAATTCAACAATGGCACTTCAAACGATTTCACGTTAATTAATAAGACAGGATGGTACAAGTCGATCGGCGTAAGAGGATCAACACACTCAGAAACAGTTACTGATTGATTAGAAAAAACTAAATCAAGTATTCTACCACTTTTGTTAACAATGCCATTATGTTGGCTGAGGTTTAATGCACACATTTCATCAGTTAATAAAAACTCATCTGTACTGTTTAGGTTTGTCGGGTAAAAACTATAATTGTCACTCGGTAACCATGAAATACTACTTAGGTTAAAGTCACCCACGACTAGGACCGCATCAGAGGGGTTAACCGACGCCACAAAGTTTAGTTTAGTAAGAAAGTTAGCTAATTGAGAACTAAAAGACAAACCATTATTCTGACCGCATAAGTAAATAACACATAAATATAGATCAACCCACTTACGTGTATTGGTTTGTTTCATACGTACACACAGCCATAGGTCCTCAGCTGAGGAGTTAAATTGGGGTAACAACTTAACTTGCAAATCCTTACGTGTTGCTATCAATACTCCACCACCTTTTGATTGACCGGTCAAACTATAATCACGGTCACGGCGCCATACTAAATACCTATCATCCAAAAACTCGGAGTTAGAAATGCTATCAACTAACCACGTCTCAGTAAATATTATTATGTCATAAGAACTCAAACAAGCATTACGAAAAACTTCCTCAGTTTTCGTTCTTAATCCGCGAATGTTCTGGTAGTAGATACACAATTCACGATCATTCCTATTTAACGAAACCATTGGAAAATAATATCATAACATAATAGCATCAATGTATGAAAATATAACATCATGTAATGTAAACAGTCTGATAGAAATGTATTAGAACGTTCGGAAAACAATTGAATGCATTTTTGCAAGGTAATCAACACGTAGCATTTGTAAAGCGTTCGAAATAGATCACTATCGTAAGCAGTATTCGTAAACGCGGGCAAGACACAAAACATATTATGATTGACAATTTTTACGACAAGTAATATGACGAAATAATAAATATTGCAAGTTAAGGCAATAGTCATTAGCAAGGCAGGGGAGCACAACAATTCACAAAGTAGCGAAACTAAGAAGTTAATATTTTTGCTTAATGTTATTAAATAAAAGTTATCTATATTTACGAAAATTAATACTACGGTGCATTGAGGTTGCCAACATGTTAAACAATTTTGTTTAAATCACTTTCACTTCTAATGACGATAACTTTCGAAGTTTCATCACGGCGAACGTGGATTTTTCCATGCTTAACCCAGACAAATTTGTAGATCTTATTCTGGGCAGTAGTTTTAGTCAGGGTGAGTAGTTTTTTCTGGTCTGCATTGAGGTGGTCATTAATGTAGACTCTATTAGAAGGCCCTGAGAAGCCCATGTCCGAGGTTACAAGTTTTTCAGCACGCGCAGCTCCGATGAAGTCTTCTTTAATATATCTGTTTATAAAACTGACGATTATCAGTTTCTCCTTCGAATTGTGCATAGGAACCCTAGATATGTAATTTATCTGAGTTTTTGGCACGACGTAGTTCACCTTTTTACCGATCTTTTCCACAATTGAAAATAAATTTTCATCCTTCTTGATGGGCACTCCCTTTATCTCGATATTGTTCAGTCTCGACCTCTGTTCCTGCGCTGACAGCTCGAGTTTGGCCTTGCTCACCTCGTTCTGCAGGGTGAGAACGGTGTCCTGCAACTTCTCAAGATTCGTTACCCTACTCTCCACATGAGTGAGCCTACCACCAAGCTCATCCAGCTTCTGGCTCGTGAAGTCACAAGTACTCCTTAGCTCGGACAGCTCCTGTTTGATAGACCGCATGTCTTCACTGAGTCCCGGTAGGCTTGAAAGCTGGCGTTTCATCTCCCGTAGTTCCTTCATGATGGAGTCGAAGGATGCAGTTTCCGAGGGCGCAAGCGACGCTGGCGATGGTGCACGGCACGACTGACATCTCCACTGGGACTTTTTATCAGCGCCATATCTTCTCCAGGTGGTTTCGGAAATCATGGCACACCCAAAGTCCATGTGGTTTCGGCAGATGGAGCACTGAACCCCATCAGTGAATTCCAAGTAGCAAATTGGACACTTCATTGTGGAAGTTGTGGTGTGGTTTATTTTATATTAATAACGAAAAAAGTACGCAATGGTTATGATCCGAAGGTTGACGATATATTTTTACCAACGATGTTGCGGTTGGACGCGTAAGCGGAATGAGTGATCACACGATACTCGATAATATTTAGAAAATATTACTTACATAGGGTAGGTATTATCATTATCGTTTAGCAATCTAAAAAACTTAAATTTGTCTTCGTTTTTGAGTTATTGTCACACCACAATAACTTGATCGTGACGCCATATTATAGAGGTAGGTACCTAACTTACATAAATATTAAAATCCGCGTGCGGCTTCGCCGGCTGTGACAGCCCTACTGAATGGGCCCGCCCACTGCACGTTTAACGTGCAGAATCGCGTAGGCTAATATCGTGACCTTGAGCGCGTTCGGAGCGAAGTTTCCATTATACTCAGTTATTATCTATTCTTATGCCTTAGCTAAGTATCTCCAACTATGTACTTAGGTAAGTAGCAGTATGAAAGATACTGGAAAGACAAGTATTTTTCTAAAGAGGTATCTCCATTCGAGACTTACCCAAATGAAGTTAAGAAGCGATTTATGTTCAACAATATCAACTTTGTTGAACAAAAATCTGGTTCATTAATGAAAATCTGACAAAGCTTACGTAATCATAATTAATTACCAACTTTATCCTTGTTTAAAACTCTGTGTTTGCAGATAACACAGACTTAATTTTATGGCCTTAAAGATATTGGATTTACTAGAAAAGGAGGTAAAATATTTGAAAAGATAGATCGTACGTAATTCAAGTGATATTTCGAGCGTTTCTAGTCTCAAGCTAGGTAACCTAGATTTCGAAATGCACTGAAATGATGTAACTTAAATGAGCTTGGCAATTTCCCAATGTATCATAAGTGGCTCTAAAATATGCTCTACTTTGCTCACTTTATTCTGTTCCACACTTATGAAATATTACTTTATTAAATTTATTAACAAAGTTATTTTGCATAGGAATTTCTATAACGGTAAAATTAAGTTTTTAATATCATATGTCCGTAAAACGACCATCGTGGCGCGCGAAGGTGTGGCTGCGATGCAGGAAGTTGCGGGTTCGATTCCCGCCTCACGACAAATATTTCTCTACAATTAAAGATTCATTCGTAAAGGGTGTTCTGGTTGTTTTCTATTTGTACCTATAATAAAATTCTATCTTTGTGGTATAATTTATTAAGAATATCAGTTATCTATTATTAATAACTAGCGACCCGCCCCGGCTTCGCACGGTTTTATTATACTTATAAACCTACCTCTTGAATCACTCTATCTATTAAAAAAACCGCATCAAAATCCGTTGCGTAGTTTTAAAGATTTAAGCAGTCAAAGGGACATAAGGATATATGGACATAGGGACAGAAAAAGCGACTTTGTTTTATACTATGTAGTGATATCAGATATCTATTCTAGTACCCATAACACCAACTCTGCTTATCTTGGGGTTAGATGTTTTTGTGTGAATTGTGCATAAGTAATTATTAATTCAAGGCATATACTACTTAAATATAAACTCACTTAAGTATAATATAACTTAAACCAACGCTGCTTAGGGGAAGAAATGCCTTAGCATTCTGTTACTTCCCTCGGGTCGAATCTTCCACAAAGAGCTTACTAAAAGCTTTGCGAGGCATCTGAGTACGTAGGTAAGTACAGGCAGGAAGCATTTTATAAAATAAGGCAAGAGCAACATTGCACGGCAATTTGAATTTTAACGCCCGAAGGATCTCGCTTAAGGCTCAAACAGGAGCTAAACTAGCGCCATCACTTCTCTCTTCACACATCTCTTCCTATACTAGACAAAATAGTAATTCACTATGACCAATCCAAGCGTGTTACACACCTAAGACAATATAGTGGATCAGACAAAATTGTATTTAGAACACATTACGACGTCACACGATTTGGACGTGGAATCTACTACATAATATGTCATAGTGAATCACGCCCCAATAAAAAAAGTTCATGATATTTCAGAAATTGAACGTGTGAATTTTGTAAATTTCTTTTGTTTAACGTAATTATATGATAAAATAAGTGGTGGCGCTAGTTTAGCTCCTGTTTGCGCCTTAAGCTGAAAACATCGAGAGCGAACTATTCAATTTGACGCTAGATGGTTTAGCAAATTGGAGGAGCGAAATTGTGAATTAGGCTTCTAGCGAACGACGTCCTCCACGAAATGAACTGGAATCGTGACTTGGATAAATATTGCTGTAGCGACAAACTGGATACATTGTATTTTCAAACGTTTTCTTTCGGATATATTATCTACTAGCGACCCGCCCCGGCTAAGTACGGTTTTATTATACGTATAAACATTCCTCTTGAATCACTCTATCTATTAAAAAAACCGCATCAAAATCCGTTGCGTAGTTTTAAAGATTTAAGCATACATAGGGACAGAGAAAGCTACTTTGTTTTATACTATGTAGTGATCTTATGGTCGGTCCAGAAACGAACCAAAGCGAGCGAAAGCGAATGAGTGTGATTCGACTATCGGTACCGCGCCCGTTCGCTCGCTTTTGCAGTTGTGTCCACGATCGTTTTGCCAATAAGGCCCTTAATAGGTAAGTAGGTACTTAGTCTTAGCATGCAGGGTGTGTTATGTTTTTGTTTTCTGTGTTTTAAGTATTTTTAAAAGTTTTCCAGCCGTGCTGCCTGAAAGACACCGAAAATTAAGAAGAAACTTCGAAAATACTTGAATACAAAAACGGGACTAAATTAAACATACTTATTAGGTATTGTATAGGAGGCATACTTTTTGCGATGCGATTTTTTATCGAACATTCGGTCGTAGTTGTCAGGAAATAACGAAGTTTGAAGGTCGTTTGAAGTTGGTTTAGAAGCTTATCGGTTCTTTTGTTTGACTAGCAATCGATAGACATGTCCCACCTTCCTATCTACACTATTGTAAAGTATGTTAAGGTAGGAATTGCTTAGTCACACACACAACCGCGATTTTGGTAGGCTTTCAAAATAAAGAAATAATAAAATAAAACAAGCTTTGCTAAGCTTTGAAATAATTTACATAATTTATTATTAGTATTTAAACTGCGCGTAAATTCTCTAAATTCGGTATTGACGTGCCAAGCTTACATTCAAGACGAAACTAAATTGAGAGCAGCTTGCCAATTGAATACAAGATGACCCTAAGAGTCTAAAAATATTTTATTGAAAAACTATCGACGACGGACTCAACTGAATTATCGGCAAAGCTGAGCGCTAAATTATTGTAGACGATGGTGCAATCAAATAAAAATCTTTATATCTGTAAATATAATAAATAGGTACACTTACAAAAGGTCAAATTATTTATCATTAAAAGTGATACTTTTGATTTCCGTCTCTGACGTATAATAATGATAATACCAGTCCCATGCTTTTTCAGTCATAGTCTCAAGCCTCAATCTCAAGCACCATAATTAAATTTAATTATATTAAGTTACATTATGTTTATGAAATTAAATAAAAACTACATAGTTTTGTACCTACCTTCCTTTCTGAAAATGAACCCTAGGCAAAATCTACCACCTAACGTCTTCATCATCAACCTATACATAATAGTCCAGGGCTGGACATAGGCCTTCCATAATGAACGCCATAGCACTCTCCATCTCCAGCTTGTCGCATACAGCATCTGCCTGCAGTCTTCAGAACATCATTCCACCTGGCCCCAGGGCGTACTACACTACTTTTACGGTGACGCGGTCTCCATTAAAGACCACTTACCCCCAGGATTGTGGGGGTAACATCTTAAACTATCTGAAATTTGTATTAAACTTGGAAATTAGCTTTCACCCTTTGAGAGTGCGGCAACGCCCTCAAGTTATCCAACTACACACGAAGTAAACAATACTGTAAACACGAGACAACAAACATAACAAGACAGATATAATAATTGTTACCTATTTGTTACCTCACCAAGACTGTTTTGATACCTGTTTACGTTGATAGGCATAAGTACCCTAAGGTTTCAAAGAGTTTTGTTAAGGTTCCACAAGTAAATTACAAGAAAATACAAAAACATTGATTCCATAATCATACAAATAAATAAGTGACAAGACATCCCTGGTTTCGGTCAAAGTTTAATTTAAACTACTTATATATACTACTTATATATAGGAGCGTCCTTTTACTATTTAATTCGTTATTATAAATTAGAAATAACTTTGACTAAGTCACAAGAAGTGATAATATATTAAAAAAAAATTATGTGTCAGGAGATCATTTAAGAATTGTAATTGTGTAAGTACAATAATTAATACATATTAAAATCAACACCGCCGTGTTTTAGCTGACGCATTAAACAAAGGCAGTTTTTACAAAAACACCCGATTTATTATTAGCTGAAAACAATGAATGCCGAGCATCGATTCGGCCAAACATTGAATAATTCAAAGCTGCCTTACCCACCGCGTATATTTAGTACGTAACAAATTCGCTATTGTATACTGAAACCCAAAGCTTCGAACGTATAAAGCTATGAGAACACAGGATAAATGAATGAGCTACTACAAAAAAAATTTTAGCTCGATTTTTTTTTGATGATGATGTTTATGATTGTTACCAGTGTTACAAGCTAAGTCAATCAACGGAGTGGTTTTATTCTCTTTGAGTCAATCAAACTAGTGTGCTTTGATGGAACGATCTAGAGATTTAGAAAAAGCCTAAGGGCTTTGATGAATAAAATCCTTTTCTATTTCATTTTTCACAAATGTGTCAAAATTTAAAAAATATATATGTTGCACTTGTGATGATATATCTATATAGATTCACTCGATAAACCTAATCTTTTCATGCATCTAAAGTTTTGGTTCTAACTGAAAATTTATTACCCTTTTTTTTGGACGGTCGTCGTGTAAAATATAACTAGTTAGCGCATCAGCTTTGCCATACAACGTGGTAACGCAGCCAGTCTCTTGGGGACTTTAAGCTGCCTCTAGACTGTTTGCTTCCGTCTGCAGTTAGCTCAATTGTATATATATACTAGTTTTAATTTGTTTCTAAGCTTTAATTACAAAACGTTCCTTTAGTAAAAAGTGTAAAAACAGGAAAAATCTATCTACGAAAAAGTGCTACGCCCGTAGCTAGATACGCGTAGCATAGCTACGGAAAACAAAGACTAGCGTAAGCATAAATATGGCAGGTAGCGTGTTAGGCAATTTAAAATAACTTACCTCGCTAGATAAATCAAACTATCTACCTCCCAATCAAACTGAAACTAAAAATGCCGCTGAAAACTGCTCACCTGGCCCGAAAAGTTGTTCAGTTTTGCACTGCAAAGCGCTCGAGTTTGAACTTTCAAATTAAAATGCAAAGTGAGCAGGCCGCTGCTAATTGAAGCTGTTCTATTTGTTGCTGTGGATTTTATCGCTCTCGTTTATTTACCGTCCCGTAGATTGGTAGATATATTTCGTGGCACTCAATAAATTACACTTTACTACCTCGAAAACATTCGATGTTGCTTTATTTACTCAAACTTTTGACCTTTGCAAAGTAAACAAGTGGAATATAAAGTTCTAATTTATCTAACGAGTTTGAAAGCAAATGTAATGCGTCTTAGTCGAAACTTAACTTAAAGTCACTCGAATTACTTAGAAAAGTTATTTTAAAGTTTAGATTTCGTTTTATTTTTTAATCAACTTGACTTTATAATTAATGTTTATTGACCGTGAGTGATTTTTGCGTTGAGGTTTTTGCATCACCACGTATATGATTGAAGAATGAAGATGTATATTTTAGGGATGCAGAGCCTACACAAACTATGATTTAAAGACTTACCGTAATAAAGATTATCATTTGACTGTATGTACATACTAATCAATAAATCAATTACTTGATTTATTTAGGCTTAAGGCAAGTCAAATATTAAACTACATAATTATCAAAATAATATAAGAAATTCGATGTTAAGTACTTGATTTTCTCTTCGCTTCAATATTTTGTCCACTTGTGGAATAAACGAAAAAAAGATTTTCGCCATAATCACAGCCCACACAGGCGGATTGGTAATGGCAGTAGAGATTATAAAAAAGGTTGCGACCTTTTTGATCGCCGGCCGATGCAGCGGTGGGCGAAGGTTTGCCTGCGACGCAGGAGGTTGCGGGTTCGATTCCCGCTTTGGGACAAATGTTTGCATGATTTACAACAACTTCCGGGGTTCTGGGTGTTTTCTATGAACACTTAAAATATCTATACATGTAATAGTATTGTATTAAGTATATCCAGAACCCATAACACAAGATCTGTTTAGCTTGGGTCTAGATGATGCTGTGTGTATTGTCCAGCATTATTTATTTACCTGCCTCTGGTAGTTTTCTTTTGACCTCCACAGGGTAAAAGTCGATTCCTAGGCCTAATTTAAGGTTACTACTTCTAGGCCTAATTTGAGTTAATTTGTTGTAGGCAATCCTCGCAACAAATGTGCGCTCCAGCCCGGTCACAGCTTGATGGACTGGATCCGACTGGGCAACTCAGGAAAGGACCTCACCGGCGTCGGCGGGCGGATGCGCCCCGTCTCACCTCGCGAGCTTTCCACGCATCGTAAAGAGAGTAACTTAAACTGATGTCTATTCTTTCAACCTAAAGTCCCATTTCATCAACTTTTTTCATCAACTTCAACAATTTATCAACAACCTCCTTCGAACATGCCTTATGTTCGAAGGAGGTTGTTGATTGGATTAATTTAGTTAGACAGCTGAAGATAGATATATCCCATATGAAATGGGACTTAATTTTTTTCCCATAAATCAGTTCCCATTCCCATATGTATTCATCCGGTCAATAGATATTTCTAACAAGCAGCAATTCCTCCATCCATTCATCTAATCTTTCGCATAATACAAACGTAAGAACTTGTATATCCAGGTACCTAAGTAGTACTAGAGTATGTATTTTTTTTTAGTTCGAAAACTTATTTAGGTAAAATTGATAAGTTTTCGAACTAAAAATGAATTTTATTGAACTAAAAATATAATTGATTGATTGACCAGCTTTAACTACCTTCGATACGAATCTCCCATAATCTGCCTTATTTTAAACCTATTCCTACGTCCTAAAACGAAATTCCTTACAAAATTTCAACATGCTTTTGTAGTTTCAGAGCTTTCTTCATGACATGATCACTCAGTTTTCTCTTTTATAATTCAACTAGCAACCCGCCCCGGCTTCGCACGGCTTTATTATACGTATAAACCTTCCTCTTGAATCAACCTATCTATTAAAAAAACCGTATCAAAATCCGTTGCATAGTTTTAAAGATTTAAACAGTCAAAGGTACATAGGGAAATAGGGACAGAAAAAGCGACTTTGTTTTATACTATGTAGTGATGAGATCAAACTTAAACACTATAACCAAAATAGGAAAACATGGCTAGTAGAATATCAAAACTAGTTTTTTAATACCGATTAAAATAATTTAAATATCCTGTTTCAGACGACGCATGGTTGGCAATACGTGGACGCGTCTACAACATCACACATTATTTACCGTATCACCCAGGAGGCGCTGAAGAGCTCATGCGCGGCGCAGGCATGGACGCAACGCAACTCTTCGACAAAGTCCACCCCTGGGTCAACTACGACTCCCTCCTAGCCAAGTGCCTCGTCGGACCCTTAAGGCACGACCTCCCTGACGCGGAAGAAGTCTTCGACACCGTATCTATATCCTCCAAATCAGACCGTCTAAAAGAACCATCAAAAGCTCAAGAACTAGTCAGAAAGTCGATGGAAAACCTCGCGAACTGCATCACCCCTGTGCGAAAGAAAATAAGCAAAGATGAGACCCACAAAGGAAGCCCACCAAGCAAAATCATGCAGAGTTTGATACAGTCCAGTGATCTACCAGTCTCTATCAGTCGGCGAGCCGCCGCTAGTCCCGTCAAAACAAGCAAACCTGATTCACCAACGCCACTTCGGTACGACTGGATACAGACTTCGACTAAGCTGACAATTTACGTGTACACAGGACCTTTAGCCAATCCAGGCGGGTGCGCGACTCTTCGAGATGGCTTCTTAATCATTGAAGTGGCTACAAACGGATGGTTGAAGACCCTTAAAATCGCGCCTGAAGCGAAACTCCGTGAGCCTTTACAGCTAAGGGTTTTCGCTGAAAGCGGGAAAATTGAGGTGAGGGTTACGATATAAGTGTCTTAATTTCAGCTGCAATTTGGGTCGGTTAGTGTGACCGCCTGCCGATAAAGTGGTGCCAGTACAAAGTCAAGTTAAAATGCTTTATTTAATTTATTCATCATCATAAACCTACATAAGTCTACAGCTGGACATAGGCCTCCCTTAATGAGTTCCGTAGTGCCGTCTTCAGCTTGCCGTATCCAGCATCTGACTGCAATCTCTCGCGGATCGTCATTCCACCTAGACGGAGGACGTCCTACACTACGTTTGCGAGTCGCCATCTCTGCAGGGCGATTAGACAAATAGAGATGTCAATAATTAATTTGTAAGGATGTCGTTGATAATTCATTAATGAAATCTGATTTGCCTTATGCCGAAGTTTTTAACTTTGGACTTTAATAGCCTCGCCATATTAATTATAATTTAATTGACATTGGAGACGTTTGATAAATATTTTTTGCGCAAATTTGACGTCAAACAGACTTTACCATTTCAAAACCTGAGCTGCCTTATTAAAGTTTTATTGAGGTTAGCGACCTTAAAAGGTCGTAAACTTAAAGGAGCTTACTTGAACCCAAGTTTAATAGCATTCTAGATAGATCTTGTTAAACGTAATGGGCGAGAAAGCTAATGTAACTAACTTAATTTAAAAGCTTCTATAAAAAACATGACATAAAAGACTAAACTTTAATGAAACCCGATTGAGTTATTGAAATAGATGAGTAAATGCAAAAAGGAGAGATAACAATTATACTTAGTACTTAAAAATGCAGAGACATAAAAAAAGAGAGGCGTTTTATAAAAAATATTTTCAGTGTTTAAAACCCACTTGCCTCTGCCTTTGGCCCTTTGTGTCGTCATTGTAGTTCCCACACTTTCCAAATTAACACAATATCAAGAAATTTAGTTTATGTATGTGTTGACGAGTATTTGGCCACCATCTCAGTTTTATTTATTTATTTATATATAGGACATCTATAACTACGGGGGCTCCCAATGCTATAGCGTATACATACATCAAGTTACAAAACAATAAAAAAAAAGTAAACATGTTACAATATTCCTAATAATGATTCACCTACATAATATCCTACATAATTAAATCGGTTAAGTGAAGGTGTGAACTAAGATGGAACACGCTTTCCCAGAAGGACCTTATTTACTCTGGATTTGAAAACTCCAAGATTACTCTAACGGGAAAAAAGACGCAGGAAGCTAATTCTACTCTCTGGCCGTGCTTATTTTAAAGGAGAGCAGAGTTTATTGGTCTGTGGAATGTCGACCAAGCACAAATAGGTGCAATATAATTTGATGACGACTGATGTGGCGCGGCGGCGGGGAGACATTTGTCCCGGGATTCTGTGTGTGTTTTATGTATGGTATAAATATATATCTATGTATGTAGGTAATGTCGGTATTGTATTAAGTAGGTATATCAGTCATCTAGTAACCATAACACAATCTCTGCTTAGCTTGGGGCTAGTAAATAATAATAATGCTGGACAGTCCACACAGCATCATCTAGCCCCAAGCTAAGCAGAGCTTGTGTCATGGGTAGGTACTAGATGACTGATATACTTAATGCAATATACTACATAGATAGTTTTTTTTTATTATAGGTACATAGAAAACATCTAGAACCTCGGAACAAATATTGATCATATTTTCCAGCATTATTTTCCTATTTACCTATAGTTTTTAAAAAAATACCAAACTGAATCAAATCAAATCATTTATTCGCAGGAATTTACATAAGTTCTTATAAATAATGATAGCTCCTAATACATTCTGACTCCTCGAGACGTGCCAATTTTAAATGATAGGAAATTAATTCCAGGTAACATCTTTAAAATCAGAACCAGCTGTATGGAAAGGCTTCGGCGAGGCGACTTTCGGTGCGCCGACCCTCGTCTCGACGCCAGGGAACGTGGAATGTCACGTGACGGACACGACACGACTCAGTCACGACACGACGTTATTGTCAGTGGCCGCGCGGGCGGGACCCGTTATCGTGCCGGTCGGACATCACGTTAGAGTGCATCGGACTATCGATGGTGAGGATTCAAATTCAAAGTGCTTTTTAGACCTTACGGGTCTCTTGGATACGTCAGAAAGTTCATACAAATACAAAATATTTTATTTCATTAACTTAATCTAATACATTTTAGTGGTATGGGACCCTCTTTAAAGTAATATTATACCTGTGCTAGAGGGTCTCGCTCTGCAGCGCGGCTATCTTAAAGAAAATTAACTATTTAACTACCTAATACTGTTAAAACTGATTTTTTTTTTAAGTTTATGGTTAAAACAAACTAATATCGACTCTACCAAAACTAATCTAACACACAGATTAGTTTTGACGTTTTAAACAATATTCATACCTATATACCTACATTAGGTACATAATAATATATTTCATGTAAATACATTATATTAAAACTAGGAAATAAAGTGATCACTTCGATTTTTGTTCACTTCAATCTTTTTAAGATAAAAAAAAGAGTAAAGAAGCGAGCAAGAAAGTAATAAGAGGCCATGAACCCTGCTTGTAATTTCAATTCGAGACAAAAAACAGCCTCAACATCGCTATCTCTGTTTAGCTGATGCAGCCGCGCCCAGTGCGTGTGCGATAGCAATAGTAGCCGTTCAAAATTTGTTATAACTACATATAAAAAAGCTGCTATCCACTTGGAAGAAAAAGTGGAGGATAGGTATTGCATCACTGCACCAACGACAGAGTTTGGTGGCCACCAAAAGCAACCTTGTACTAGGACAAATAAAACTAATACAGATGCATTAAAAAAAAAGCTTATGATACTTAGTTTAAACAAACAGAACGTGTGAATTTTGGAAATTCCTTTGTTTAACGTAATTATACGATAAAGTAAAAGATAAAAAATAAATAAAGGGGCGGTAGTTTAGCTCTTGTTTCTTAAATACCTAATATAATATTTTAAATATTTCAGGTTCAGAATGCACCCGCTCGTATACCCCGATAGGCGACGGCTGGTTCCCTGAAGAGAGCCCGGCGCTCCGCCTCGCAGTCAAACGATACGAGGCGGGAGCGCTATCTCCCCACCTCACGGGGCTTACAGTCGGCGACAAAGTCACTCTGTCCGGCCCTTATGGAAACTTCCACTTACAAACGGTACGATTATATAATCAAAGACAAGTTTTTACTACAGCTCAACTCAAGCCTTTATGAAATTATAATGTAACTATACCTATGTATACCTACAATAACTTTTTGTTAAAGTGGCCTTTGTACGATATGCCGATATTTAAGTAGGTATATCAGTTATCTAGTATCCCTAAAACAAGCTCTACTTAGCTTGGGGCTAGATGATGTGGATTGATAAATAAAAAATGTTGAACAATTCACACAGCACCATCTAGCCCCAAGCTACTCAAAGCTTAGTTTTTTATTATTACCTTCTGCCGTTCATCTCTCGCATCACCTATTGCATAGCTATTATAATATGAGTATAATAATCTCTATCGTATTCTCTTGTCTAAAGAGAAAAAAAGTCCTTTTTACCGAGGACTACGATACAAGATTTTACACTTCTCGCATTCTCGTAGGTACCATAAAACAGGTGTATTAAGTCTCCGGGTGAAAAGAAATGGACTAAATACTAGAGCAACACACTATCTCAATGGTAGCAAGGGAAGGATCCTCAGTCCGCGACTGTTCACCTCCTGTATCACATAACACATTGTATCCAACCTACGCAAAAGGATGTTTTGCTCTAGTATTTCGTCCTTTTCTATTCACCCTCAAGTCTATATTCAACCCATTTTAATTTAGAGGTTTCATTAATATTTTATTTTTGACAGTTGAAACCAGTGAAAAGGATGTACCTATTAGCTGCTGGTACTGGAATAACACCAATGCTTGGAGTCATCAAGTTCATGCTCGGAAGATCAAATCCCAGATGGTAAGAAACCTAACCGTAAACTTTGGTTCTTCCGCCATGTTTAAAAGTTATTCGTTGATTTCAATGTTGTTTCTTTTACATTCCAGTGAGCGAGTGCATCTGTTATTCTTCAACAAAACAGAGCAAGATATCTTATTCAATAGCAATTTTAGTGAAACTAAGAAGGAAGATGAAAGGTAAATATTATCTCAATCAACAGTCGCAGAACTCAGACATATTAATATTTTATTCATATTATAAACGCGGAAATTTGTATGTACGGTCACTTTGTCCGCCCACCCCTGTGAAAATTTCAAGTAACAAACGATTCTGTAGCGTATGTGTAACTATTTCACGCAAAAAGTACTGAACGGACCGGGCTCATAATTTGAATAGACGTAGCTCTAGCCCTGGAATACTAATAATAGCCTACTTTACATCCAATAAATCAGTTTCCATGGAATATGCATTATTATTAGCCTTGAAACGTTTCCAAAGAAACAACGCGTGCGAAGCCGTGGGCATATCACTACATAGCATAAAACAAAGTCGCTTTTTCTGTCCCTATGTCCTTATGTCCCTTTGAATGAATTTTAAATCTTTAAAACTACGCAACGGATTTTGATGCGGTTTTTTTTAATAGATTGAGGGATTCAAGGGGAAGGTTTATATACTTATAATAAAACCGTGCGAAGCCGGGGCGGGTACTAGTTAACTAGTTATCGCTACTATATATATAAGAAATAAAGTGTTTGATTTTCTCTGCACTTGATTGACTTCTATTCTCATTGATTTTCTTACTGTGGGCTTGTTCTGTAAGGGGCCCTACACACCCTACCTAGTTAAATAATAATACATAATGCTGGACAGTTAACTGGTACTGAAACAAAATGAATAATGGGGAAAACGAAACTTTTGAAAGACTAACTTACTTTTTTTCCTCCAGGTTCACGGTAACAAACGTCCTCTCAGACCCCAGCTCATCGTGGAAAGGCCATAAAGGAAGAATCGACGGCCGCCTGCTCGCTGAACTATTTGTAAAAGACTTGAAGTGTACCAGCCTATGTGTACATTTCTTCTGTGTATGCGGTCCTATAGAGTTTACGCATACATGTTTGGAGGTACTGTCGAAAGCGGGGGTGAGAGAAAGCTGTGTGCACGCTTTTATGGGTTGAAATTGGTAAAAAAGCATCCGAATAAAAACTACATAGTTGGGAACGAGATTCAAAAGGAATTGAAGCAATTTAGAAAGCACATAGATAATTAAGAAATCTACCTAATGGTTGTGGAAGATAGTTAAAGACACTAAGTATATTTTGGTGAAGGTTAAAAATTGTAAATAAAATGATTTGTAAAGTAGACGATAATAAATTATCGTTGCCATTGTCGAAATTGTGATATCTTAAAGTCATTTTACAGTAAGTTTAAGTCCTTATTCCATAGTAAATTTAATGAATCCTATCGTAGAACACCAATTGTATTGTGCTACCATGTAGATTTGTTCTTTAGATTGATTTAAATCTACTAAAATAGTTCACATACTGACCTTTATGAAACATGCTTAATACACCTAAATATCGATATTTTAAATTAGAATTAGCTCAATAACTTTGAAAGACAAATTAGATTATCAAGATAATTAAAAATATTGTAAATATTCCATCCAATGTTGTAATAAATTTGTATTTTTATGACTAACATAGGGTAGGTGCTTGCATTCAACCAAACATCATTTTATTACTATTTTATGTAAAATGCACCAAGTACAATTAAGTAGTTAATAAATAATATTATGAACTAATTTATTATTGTTGCAATTTTACTACGATCAAATACGACACATCAATTAGTCAAGCCAGCCAAAGCCTTTTAAAATAGGTACCAGTCTTTAATAGTTCTCATTCTAATGTCTTTTCTAATTCCTGTCAAAATCGGAAATCATGGTATTATTTTACATATCGCGTAAAGGGAACCTAAAATTGGAATGTACTGTTCTGATTAAAATAGTGGTATAAATTTTATTACTTTAAACAAAACTTATTGAAAAGTACAACTAAGTGCATACTTCTGTACTTAATAATAACTTAGGTACTTATCTTTTTGTAATTTTGTAAGTAAGTATACCTACTAAATAATAACAACAAGGTTCTGTATGTCATAGAATGTTGTTTAAGTATCTGTACATAAGATTGAATATGTATATTTAAAGTGCCTACATTCCAGGTGATTGATTAGTTTGTTTTTTTGTTCTGTTGATTTTAAATAAAGTTTAAAATTAACTATGGCTGTTTGATTTTGGAGGATAAATGAAAACAAGCATGTATTGAAAGAAATATTACTATTATACAAACAAAACATAACTTATTCTATATAACTACAGAGCTAATTTTGTCAAATAAATGCATAAAACATCAACAGAGAACAACCATATCTTTTCAAAAGATAAACTTTTATTGCTTTTTTGCATTTTTTTGTGGAAGCAAAACACTTAAATCTCTGATTGCTGAGTTTGTGTGTAAAGGAATGAATTTTTAATGGCAGGTTAAAAATAAATACATTTAATGTCTTTTAAACTAGCCAATCGAAAACTTAGGTATACAAAAACTTGTTTCTATTTCATTACCTTCGATAAATTGAATGTAATGAATAAAATAAACTTTAGAACATTATGCAACAAAATAAATAAATATACGAATCTAGTACCTAAAATATGGAGGCAGCCTAAGGTTTGAAAGGCACACTCTGATTGCCAAAGCATTTTCATGCAAATAAATACCTAAAACTGTTTCAAATAAATTTTAAAAGCTTGATAGGTCCATTTGCCAAAAGTAAATCATAAAACATTGATATAGGACAACTGAGAATACAAATTGCATATTATTCCAGCAGACAGTGATTTATAAATTTCGTACAATTACAACGAGAAACTTAGTTTTACAAGAATACATTTTACAATATTTCATACAACCAATCCTAAAATAGGGCTAAAAATTTCACAAGACATCCTTTATTTATAAGTTCACATACAGTATAAATTATGCATAGAGTATACCTATCGACACGCAATGGGGGTTTGTGATTTTGCTTTATCCACAAGTAATTCTGATTGTTCGCAAACTCTGAATGTCCAAATTCCGAGCCCATTTTAATACCATTTTTATTAAAATTACTTTCGTCGAAAAGTTATAAAATTGAGGTGCACAAATTGATGGTGAACAAACGCTTCTACTGTGAACACACTTTAGTGAACATGCTCACTAGATCACTAAAATGTGTTCGTAAAATCCGCATTCAAGTAGCATCAAATGATACCTTTCAGCTCATCTGGCCGACGGTTTTTGAAATATTCAATGAAATCAGAATTTTGTAACCGGACACATTGTACTATTGACATAAAGTTCATTATGCTTTACAATTTCGTTCCATTCCTTTCAGCGGCAATATAAATTGAGCCTTACCCTAATTAATAAAGCTGACAAATTGAGTATCTTCTTTTGTCACTGGGTTCGAAACCAATATCCGCATATAAGAAACTTATAAGACTCATTAAGCTTTGCCTATTGTAAATTACCTTGTAGAAAACCCATTACTTGCAAACAAAATACAAAAAAATCTATTTTATTATATAAATTTCTTAGTTTGACGAATTCATTAAACTGTAACCGGGTTAATTACGAACCATGGAAGAATAAATAATCCCTGTGAGCACACCAAAGTCCCCACACTTCGGTGTTCTACCAAGAGAAACAAGGTTCGTAGTTAACCCGCTTACAGAAATAATGAAAAATTATCTATTTCATTATCAACAAACGCAGGGGGCGCATTTTTAGTATAATGTCGAAAACTAGCTCACATCAGCGACGTAATAGGATTACTTAAGTCTTAGCAGTTTATGTTCTCTGTAGTACCAAGCAGAAACCCAATACTTAAGACGTTACCCCTAGTCACACTAGCGCCACCACCTATTATTTATTTTTCTTAGGGAAACAAAAAGCTTTAGAACTACAAAATAAAATACTTAACATTAGAAAAATAAGCTAGGCAGTTTCCACAAATAGAATATAATATAATAATATATAATATAAAAGAAACCACAAAATTAAGTTTAATCCTGGAATTTTTAAAATATGATCATGCATGTGATACCTATCGCAAAGCTTTTAATACTTTTTATTTTGTATAGTTTAGAAAGAGGTGCGGAAGAGATTGGACGTCACCAATAGCTACTTTGTGGCGCTAGTGTGGATAGGAGTAAACCCTTAAACCTCCCCGTACTATCTAGGAACTAGCATTAAAATGTCACCTCTATTCTCAATAGTTTATTGCTCTATGCGTTAATGTCATTGACAAACAGGACGTCTCTATCCTTAAGGCCCACAGAGTGTATGCTTGTAGAGCCAGCATCTAATACGCGCTTCGGGAAGTTGGTGGTGATCTCAAACTCTTCAGGGGACTGTGGATGGCTGAATACGAAGTCGTAGAGATCCTGGAAATAAAGGTTTATTTTATTTTTCAACCAGCAGCGCTAAATAGTAGCCGCCCCACATTGTAGGTACTTGTCTTATGTAATGTTCTTTACCGTCGCCCGCCGTCGCCGGCCCGCTGAGGCCTATGTCCATCAGTGGACTGATATAGGGTGATGATGATGGAATAGTAGTTTACCTGCATAGTATGCCAGATGGTGAACCGGCGAGTGAGTCGCTCGCCGCAGGGCAGTCTGATCAGCAGCGCCACGGTGCCGTCGCCCGCCGCCGGCTCCGCGGGCAGGCGCGCCGCCGTCGCAGCGCGAGCCTCGATTATCTATAAGTAACAATAACATTATTATACTTCTGTTATTATGGGCACCTTTGCGCCGGGAATGGTAAGGAGCGAGTTATTCTAATAAATTCTAAATTGTATTCTACCTATATTCTTGTAGCGACATCTAGCATGACGTGAGCTGAACTAAAATGAAAAATGAAATAACAAAAATTCTGAGTGCAAAAAGTAGATCACGTGACATTAATCCTAGATCGCGCAAGCATTGGTTTCTGCAACATCTGGCCTATATAGAACTTTCCGATATCAACTGACGGTCGAAAGACCCCGGGTAAGTGGGCCAGATGTGCCGACCCGGTACATGGAAGATCTTCCCTGTAACTATTTGGGGGAATTCCACATTCAACCCCCAAATTCTGTTTATTTGACAAATATAATTTTGAAAAATAAATTGCTTAAGTATTGAAAAAAAGTATTAACATAATATTACAATTGTTTCCGTTAACAGGGTAATGCGAAGAGCCTCGATAAACATCTCAAGAGAAGAGTCTCTTGTTTTTTGTCAAAAACAACCCCGATCTATTTGAATAATTTGCAGTTATTTAGTAAAAATAATAATGTAAAAGAGTAAGTTACGTCTAATTTCCGTCGTCCTTCTGCTGCTACTGTTGTTTGACCTCGTCATCCCGCTGCTGATGCAAGCTGCGCTCCACGGCCCGCTTGCGTTTCATTCATTCATTCAATAATAATGTAAAAGAGTAAGTTACGTCTAATTTCCGTCGTTCCTCCTGCTGCTTCTGTTGTTTGACCTCGTCATCCCGCTGCTGCTGCAAGCTGCGCTCCACGGCCCGCTTGCGTTTCATTCATTCATTCAATAATAATGTAAAAGAGTAAGTTACGTCTAATTTCCGTCGTTCCTCCTGCTGCTTCTTTTGTTTGACCTCGTCATCCCGCTGCTGCTGCAAGCTGCACTCCACGGCCCGCTTGCGTTTCATTCATTAATTCAATAATAATGTAAAAGAGTAAGTTACGTCTAATTTCCGTCGTTCCTCCTGCTGCTTCTGTTGTTTGACCTCGTCATCCCGCTGCTGCTGCAAGCTGCGCTCCACGGCCCGCTTGCGTTTCATTCATTCATTCAATAATAATGTAAAAGAGTAAGTTACGTCTAATTTCCGTCGTTCCTCCTGCTGCTTCTGTTGTTTGACCTCGTCCTCCCGCTGCTGCTGCAAGCTGCGCTCCACGGCCCGCTTGCGTTTCATTCATTCATTCAATAATAATGTAATAGGGTAAGTTACGTCTAATTTCCGTCGTTCCTCCTGCTGCTTCTGTTGTTTGACCTCGTCATCCCGCTGCTGTTGCAAGCTGCGCTCCACGGCCCGCTTGCGTTCCTTCTCCTGGTCCGCCGCCAGAGACTCCGCGTACGCCTCGTCTTGCGCCAGGCGGAGCCGTTGATTTACCTCTCTTTCTACCCTGCAATTACACTTTTTTTAGAACACTTTATTATGAACATGTTTTAGTATACTAGCGACTGATCTTACTTTTTTAGTAAATGGGAAAGTCTGTGTGAATGTTTTTTATAAGTAATCTCCGTAATTACTACCCATTTCTTCTAATAACTTATATTTAGAAGAAATGTGGTACGTGATACTTTAGGACCTAGAATAGAACATAGGCTAATAAAATTTTAACAAATTTTCTACTCGTTTTATACTATACTAGCGACCCGCCCCGGCTTCGCACGGTTTAATTATATGTATAAACCTTCCTCTTGAAACACTCTATCTATTAAAAAAAACCGCATCAAAATCCGTTGCGTAGTTTTAAACATTTAAGCAGTCAAAGGGACATAAGGATATAGGGACTTATGGACAGAAAAAGCGACTTTGTTTTATACTATGTAGTGATGACTATTGACTTTGCAAAGTATGGCCCACCGATACGGTACCTTATCAAGTACTTTCTTAAGGAAAGGTAGTGAAAGTTCTAGCCACTTACTATGATAGTTTGATACATATTATAGTAAATTCGAGGAAACACCTCGATGTAGTAAAATTAATGTAAGTTTTTGTGAAATTTTAATTATTAAATCACTTGACCGTTACTGGAAGCTTTAATAAGCTTTTAATGAGAAAGCACATCCGTTTCCGTCGAATTTGACTACTTTTTGACTGATTTTTCGGTAGTATATCCGGTCCACTGGCGACACCTAGGCGTTTCGCGCCATTTTTAGTTTGCGTAAAATGGACAGCGCCATGTTTTATCATTGGCGTTTCGTATTCCGTCGAAGCAACTTGTGTACGCAGCAGTTCTGCTCTGGCTCTGTTAAAGTTGCACTACATATAGTGATAATTATTATAAGATTATATCGTAAAGTGAATCGCAGAAAAACCTGTAAGTTTTTTAAATTTACTTATTTTCTCGCACTTGAAATCATTTTGAGAATTTTTATCGACCGTGTTGTAAAAATTTCTTTGTTATAATATTTGTGTTATTTTTAATAAGATATAGGGCCTGCTTTCAATTTTAGCCATAACTGTCCCACTGCAGGACATAGGTCAAAGAACGTTGATTCAGGAAAGCATTTTGTGCTCATTATTTTTTACCTTACCTAAGGTAGGTAACTAACGGTAAAAATTTAACGGTTTGTTCCGTTCGGATCTCGTATTTAATAGAAAGTACTTGATCATTTATTTTAATAATATACTGATTGTGTTCGGTTTATTCGGTTCTTTCGGTTCCGGTCTCCAAGTCCATTTAATTAAATAATTTACTTCATTGTGTTGGTTCTGTCATATAAGATATCATATTTTAAAATGATCTTTTATTTCTACCGGATTAGGTCCGGTATTTTTGGTAATTTTTGGAAGAAAAAAGGACATTTTTGTTAAAATATTTTGAATAACTGTATTTTAAAATTACAGCCTATTTTTATTAAAGAGCCGGAACCGGCGCTACCGCCGCCGCCGCCGCCGCCGCCGTGAACGCGCCGTGAGCTTCGATCCCAGGAAACGGGTAAGCTCCAAAGTTATTATAACTGATGCCCTGCCTGACTATTTGAGTCGTTTTTATACTGCGCCATGATGGTAAGGTCTCGATAACTTCATTTTGTAAGCTTTGACGCTTGTAAAAACATGTTTAACTTCACTGACAATCAATGTCATGGCAAGGCCATTATTTCGCCCTCGTGGGGTAGATACTATAAAACAAATTAGAAGAACGAAACCACAGGTTCCGAAAACACGCAACTGTTTTTCGAAGACATCTTCTAGGTTCGCAAGAAACGACCCAAGAAATAATAACTAGCAAGCACTAGACCTTTTTAGTTCGAATACCTACCCTCAAAAGTTTTATTTTCGAGTCTGAACTCAACCATTCACGGCTCCTTTTGATCATTCATTCTATCAATACAAATACAAAGAGAACTTCAATAGTAATGTAATCTAAATTTAACAGTAAAATATAAATTTTTGGTAATAATTATATAGCAGTTTGTTGAATTCATTTACGGAAAAGCAGTTAACTAGTGTTGGAAGAACAACATTTGATTTCATCCCTTAACGAAAGAGGGACTTCAGGATGTGCGCGACTCTAGTCGCGCGCGTTCTACATAACTACCTGCGAGTTTTTTAATAATGATTTTAGTTTGAGATTTGACTTGTTCATAACCTGTACTTGTAAAGAAATTAAAGTGATCTTGTTGATTGATTGATTGATCTTGTATTTTGTTTTAAAAGGCTGGGAGTATAAGCATAAGTGAATCTTTTAACCCTGTTCTCGCAAAACATAATCAAGGACTTAGCTGCCCCTCGCGGGGGTAGAGCTAGTGTGAATCACTAGGTCCATCGTGTGGACCTCCAGGTTCCTTTCAAGGTTAAAGGCAGAATTGTAAATCCCTATAAATCAGATATTCATTTATTGGGCCATTTCGAAGTAACATAGGTAAATCACATAACACACCAGTAGGCGCTCAAAGTTTATTTATCCACATGAAATGCCTACACAGCAGGGCTTGATATCGGTACCAATAATACCGGTACTTTTACGGTAGTAACGGTACTTTCATTTCGTTAAATTCGAGTATCGATACTTTTGAAGTACCGGTACTTTGCCTAAAAGTACCGGTATTCTAAGCGGTTTTCGCGTCGTTTCGTTCATCTTTTTTAATCATTTTTCTCTCTCGCTTGCTCAAAATAAAATTTTTGAAAAGTACCGATACTCTTCGAGCATTATTTCGGTAATTTTACCGATACTTATAGAAAATACCGATACTTTAGTACCGGTACCAATGAAAGTACCGAGATCACACCACGTTCAATTATACCGGTTCTCAAAAAGTACCGGTATAATTTGTATCGATACCAAAGAAGTACAGGTCAGTCGAACCGGTATTTATAAATACCGGTATTCCAAGCCCTGCTACACAGACACACCCTCGCGGGGTGGATACCGTAAATACCTTTCAGAGGTCAGCTCGGCTGTGACCAATATACAACATCTATAATTACTAGGACAGCGCTCAAGTTCACGAGTTTCCTTTTACCACTGCACTGACGCTTCCGGCCCGGTCATAAATATAATACAGGACGCTCATATGCTCTTGAACTTAGGTGAAATGCCTACACAAACACCCTCGCGGGGTGGATACCGTTATAACCTCTCTCAAAGAGGTCTCAAAAAGGTCAGCCCAGAAGTGGCCAATTTATAACTAAAATAACAAGGACCAACCATCGAGGCTACTGGCAGGGTCTTAAATATGGTACAGGACGCTCCAATGCTCCTGACTTATGTGAAATACCTACATAAAAACACCCTCGTGGGGTGGATACTATAATAACCTCTCTCGAAGAGGTCAGCCCAAAAGTGGCCAATTTATAACTATAATAACAAGGACCAACCACCGAGGCTCCTGGCCCGGTCTTAAATATGGTACAGGGTGCTCCTATGCTCCTGGAACTAGGTGAAATGCCTACATAAAGACGCCCTCGCGGGGTGGATACCATAATAACCTCTCTCAAAGAGATCAGCCCAGAAGTGGCCAATATATAACTATTATAACAAGGACCAGCGCTCAAATTCAAGAGTTTTATTTTACCACCGAGGCTCCTGGCCCGGTCATAGATATAGTACAGGACACTCCAATGCTCCTGGACTTAGGTGAAATGCCTACAGAAACACCATTCGCGGGGTGGATACCATAATAACATCTCACAAAGGTCAGCCCAGAAGTGATTAGTATACAATTACTATAACAAGGCTCAAAAACATGAGTTCCCTTTTACCAACAAGGTTCGCAGCACAGTCATAAATAAGGTGCAGGGCGCTCCAATGCTCCTGGATACTGCATTTAACAAATATGAACAATTATTTATTTATTTTATCTTTCGTTTATTAAGGCATAAACGTTTACAATTTCCTTGTCTATCGCATAGATAAATACAATATGCAGGAAGCTCCAATGTTTCTTGACACTTGACACTTAAACAAAAAGGTAACAATATATAATGCTCCTGGATACTGCATTTAACAAATGTGAACAATTGGTTATTTATTTTATATTTCGTTTATTAAGGCATAAACGTTTACAATTTCCTTATCTATCGCATAGATAAATACAATATGCAGGAAGCTCCAATGTTTCTTGACACTTAAACAAAAAGGTATCAATATATTTATATATATACATATAGGACGCTCGAATGCTCCTGGAAACATGCTCCTGGACACTAGAATTAACAAAAGTTAAGTTCGGAAGGTTTTTCTGGTAGGTATACAGACAATAGCAGCTCTCTGGTATCGCCACGTTCGATATCCCGAATGTTTATAGTTAAATCTAACAGATCAGCCAGTCCCATTTTCAATCTCGAGGCAAACTATACTACTATTAAACGAGTAGGTATGTAATTAATGACCGAAATACGAGTATCCTATCTCGACGATTTTCTGTAATACATTGCATCAAAATTTAGATGTGCTTCGCGAGCACTTAATCTTGGTCTTAGCTCTTAGGTACCTCGGTTTTCAAACCGCAGAAAGATGTATTTCACACATTTCACAGCCTTCATCTCACTGTATGGGCTTATTAATCATACTGCAGTAGCATAGAGTTGTACCATAGAGATAACCTATCGAATGTGCTCGACATCCAATACATCTCAGCATACACGATATCCCAGGCAAGCCTAATGATCGGGGAGGTCACCTATATCGGTATCGTTTACCCCCGAGTGACAACAACTGCTAGCATTATATGAACATTGAATAGTGTTTATAAAGTGGGGACCCTAGATACTTCTATGTAATTAATTTATTTGCCTGAAAGGCTGCGCATGATCTTTGTAATAATGTTACACGAGATCTGAAAGATTGTTTCATGACGCGTTTAGTATCGCTTGGATGTTTCATAGCGTGTTTAAAATCTGGTATGTATCGATCACTAGCATGGGAATTTCCGTTACCATTTCTAATCCCTAAAGTGTTTCGTCTAAATCATTAGTGACTAGGGATACCTAGTAGTTCCTCAACTGGGGAATAGGTCTGTCACCACCGAAAGTCAAGAACATCGTTCTCATGTTTTTGAAGTGTACGTGTAGAATGGTGGAACAATTGACACAAAATACCTACTAATCAATATTTTCATAAGATCGTCTCACCAAGATATAACTGTTGATCTGTACACGTAAAAGTTTACACGTCTTAACGTTATTAGACATACCTTGATCTTGACGTTGTGTACTATAGTATGTATTATTTATTTTTTGACGGTTCCAACACTGTACAGTGGTAGACTTCTTTCAAACATTAATTATGTTGTAAATTAATCCACTATTATGAATGAACTATACTTATTTAATCATAAAACTAGACTGAAAGTCTATAAACGATTTTAATATTACACTAAGAGTGGCTAAGCTAGCGTAACGTACCTATTGGCTGGGATAAAACCTCTTTTAGATAAACAGATGTTGGAGCAGTTTCAGATAACATACGATCACTGTATCTTTAGACGAGGGAATTGGCTGTTCGCCAATAATTTTTAAAGGATTTGTAGGCGAGAAATAACATATATCTACCTGATAATGTTACTCCATTATTGTTGAAAACGATTGATACAATATTTGCTAATTATTACTTTAGTTTGGTGGCAATTCGAATATTTAAGCTGTTAAAACGGCTAAAATTCAAGTGGATTTGTTATAAATTTTAATAAATTATTTCTTGGTTACCTACTAAAATCAAGTGTCAGAATTATAGAACAAAACTCAAGAGAACATTACTGTATCAGTAGTCTTTCAGAAGACTTGTTACACATTCTTTTTAATTTTATCTCATCACATTGGCGTTATTCCCTCAAACTCTACATTTGGCGACACCAGGCGAAAACAAACAGATCTCGTTAAAAGCTTATTAAAGCTTCCAGTAACGGTCAAGTGATTTAATAGAAGCGTTTTACCTGAAATAAAACGCATATTAAAATACTTACCTTACTGGAAGCTTTGCTTTTATTTCTGCCTGGTGTAACTTAACCAATGATAAAACATGGCGCTGTCCATTTTACGCAAACTAAAAATGGCGCGAAACGCCTAGGTGTCGCCAGTGGACCGGATATACTACCGAAAAATCAGTCAAAAAGTAGTCAAATTCGACGGAAACGGATGTGCTTTCTCATTAAAAGCTTATTAAAGCTTCCAGTAAGGTAAGTATTTTAATATGCGTTTTATTTCAGGTAAAACGCTTCTATTAACAACCAAAATCAAATTTCATGTTATTTAGATAAAAACAAAGATAACACAAAAATTACTGATGTTTATAACTTTGATGGTGCAATAAAATTATTATCTATCTATCTACTGATCAAATCTCCATTTTGGAAATAAATCTGTGAACACTACAGGAACAAACATATGCCTCAGATATTATATTCTAAAAAAAACAGAATAGAGGTCAATGATTAGTAGGTAGGTATACATTTCACTGGTAACCATTTACAGCAATAAGATATTAATAAATTAAAGATGGAGCAGGTTTTAAACCTTGCTTAAGCTTGACCTACTTTCACTTGAGGCTCACTTTTTCTTTTGCACTTTAGCAAGTTATAAAATTTTTATTTACACACCACTATAGACCCTGATGAGTACACAGTATGTTTATAAATGAATACTAAATACTAAATGTATGGATAGAGCTTCTTTCTATCTAAGCCATACAGCATTCACTCAGCTGGGTATAGTATAGAATATCTTTATTAACAACGAAAATTACAAGCAAAGGAATAGAAAAATTACAACTAGTATTTACAATTGAAACCATTGAGCTAACTGCAGACGGTTGCAAACAGTCTAAAGGTAGCTCAATTGATCCATGTCAATACCAGTCGGAAGCGTCCCCAAGACACTGGCTGCATTACCACGCTGTATGGCAATGCTGATGCGCTGAGCCAGATATAGTATAGTATAGCAATATAGAAGTATCATTTAGTTTACCACCACAAAGAAAAAACTTTCTTGGAACCTTGACATGTGTTTCTACTTTCTTCACTTGTGACTTGACCCTTAAAGCGATATTACACTACACATTATTCAGGGCCCGGTAGTTAGGGCGATTGGGGAGCAACGCTTGCCGGGTCCGTCCCTTAGGACCCTAAATCTTATTACACCACTCTTAGTTAGGGTTAGGGACCCTGAATAATGTGTACTGTAATACCGCTTTTAGTATTATAACTTACCTATCAGCCCTAGCTGCTGCTAAATGTGGTTCATTGTCCGAGACCACCCGCCGCAAGCGCGTTAGAAGCTGCGCCGCCGAACACGTTCCCTCGCTCCTCGCGACCACAGTCATCCTGTGGTCCCTCAGACAGACCACGTAGATGAGAGGGTACCGCCGCCCGCCCATAGACTGCGCAACCCGCCAGCCTTCGGCGTTGTCTATGGAACAGCCCCAGAATAACGCGTGGGTGTTTATGAAGGTGATGACGTCATTGTCTGTTAGTGCATTCCTGGAAAAGGTAAATAATATTAGACTTTTCACACATTATCTGGCCCTAACTGAAATATACAGGGTGTGAGTTATGGGTACTATAATACTAGTACATCGAACAATTGAGAAAGAGGTGATTGCAACCTTATTTAATATTTTTGTGAGCCAGGCAATCTCACGAAGAATAAAGAATAAGAACTGTTGGGAGTATGTGAGCACTTTTAAGGAGACCACAACACGGTAAACATAGTTTGGGCCACCTTGGGCCACATTGGGCAGTGGTGGGATGACACAAAAGACTGCTGGCAGATACTGGAAGTTGAAGATAGGGCATGCTATGTCTATCACTGGACTAGTATAGGCTGATGGGGACTCTTCTTCAGGTTTAGCGTGAATGTTTTATTGATATTCCATCACACTAGCAATTATTTTTCTAGACACAAGGACATTAATATAATTCATCTTCCGATAACAAACTTTGCACTAACCTGCAGAAGTTTTGTGTCTCTGTAGCAGCCTCAGAATGTAGGTATACAATGAGGAACCTGAGCTCATTTTTGGCGTCATTCAGAGCCTGTGAGTAGGTTCCCTGATAGAACACTGGATGAGGGCTGTACTTAGCTGAGTAGCTGTTGATGAAACCCATTACATCACCCAGTGGATCTGTTACCACTGAAAGAAAATATGTTTCAGGAATTAAGACAGCTTTCTTAGATATTGAGATTAGTCAAGGAACAAATAATTTAAATTTACAGATCATTATGTCAGGTAATTATGTCAATGATTAAACAGTAACCAAAACTATTGTTAGCTGCATAGGAGTTCTAGATGGAAAGTTAAAATACATACTTCATTATCAATGCAAGTGGGTTGACCATTATTATATCCTAGTTGGTATTGGAAGTGTACCAACCTTTCATGTTCAGGGCTAGTGCAGTTCTAGATGCAAACAACATATAATTATATACTTAATAAAATAAGTACTTACATCTTCTATCATCATTCCTAAGGAAACTTAGAAGTAAATTGATGACCGAGGAGAACGTGTTATAGCAGACGGATACCACGAGGTTTACTACATAACTTAAAAGGCCCCGGACCCCCGCTGGTCCCTCTGGAGGGTCATCTGTGAATATGTGCTGTGCTATATGGTCGTGCACCACTGGTGGTGGCCTAGCTTCTGTGGCGAATACTGATGGACGCCCTTCCCGAATATTTAACTGCTCTTGTATAGCAACCTGAAGACAAAATATTACTTTTCTTGAGTGATAAATCACCTAGAAATGCATCAATGTTTGTAATGTATGGGAAGGAAGAAAGATGTCTAATAACAAGCAGGCATTTTACCTCTAAATCCCATTGGTGTCGTTGTAACACGTCTCGACATATCGACATATCCTCTATTCCAGTTAAATCTTGAAACTGAATTATTTTATCAGTTTGTTCTTGGGACAAACCCATTGCATTGTCTTCGAGATTCATGTTCTATGTATAACTTTACTTTCACAGAACTAAATTTAGTGTTTTCCTTAATTACAAGCAAACAAGATATTATCTTAGTTTATTGCAGGCTAACACAAAATAAATAAGCAAAAATAATCACAAAATAGTGCTAGGTAGGTACATAAGTTTTGGAATATTTTCCTGAAATCACGAAAATGAGTTTTGTCTGTCTTGTCATGTGGAAGGAAATGTCAGATAAATATAATTTTTTTTTGATTGGACAGGCTACTTTCTCGTTCTAGTGGTTTTTGTAAAAATTAAAAAAACTCGTGATTACCTACTTATTTATTTCAGTGTAGTAGTTTTTCTTAGGTTTGTTTTGTTGTAGGTATGTTTGTATTTATATATATTAACGATTAGTACAAACCCTTTATTAGTCTTAAAATTTTGTGTGCGTTTGTTTTTCTATTTCGTGTGAATATTCACAAACTAGATGGACGTTAAAGTTCGAAACACACTGAAGCCGGAGGCGGAGCGGAGGCGAAGGCGTGGCGGTTTTTCCTAAGGCACCGCGTCGTCGCCACGGCCTGCGGTGTGTATGTAGGCTTTCATAGGATTCCATAGAATACAACTCGCACGCCTTCGCCTCCGCTCCGCCTCCGGCTTCTGTGTGTTTCGAACTTGAGACCTCGTTCTCACGGGCGCTAAAAAGGCGTTGCGTTAAAAAAGCGCCAACGCCGACATCAAAAATGGAACACTGCATAATGAGTTCTAACGCTCAACACACAGCGCTCAAATTGGAACACTGCGCGATAAAAAAGAGTCGCGCTTTAAAAGCGCTTCGTATGAACGGATAATAATTATCCGAAAAAGCGTTCAAATAGAACAAATGCAATTCCAATTATTGGAATTGCATTTGTTCTATTTGAACGCTTTTTTAACGTGCGTCAATAAAGCTCCCATTTGTAAATCTAGAATACAGATGTAGTTATACCAGCAAAAATTTAGTTAGTATGTACAGAAGAGAGAATAATTGCAAAGTTTTGTGTGGATTAGTTTATATTCAGTTTTGCTCATTATTTTTTTTTCTTGTCTTTTTTCCCCTTTGCTGGTGGTGGCGGTGGCGGTGGCGGTGGTGGCGGTGGTGGCGGTGGCGGTGGTGGCGGCTCTTCCTCAATGACAGGTTCTGGTTCTACTGAGGGATCTTCGTCTGGATCCTCGTAAAGATAATCAGTCTATAACACAAAATATATACAGGGTGTTAGTGTGAACAGCGTTATCCTTGAAACCAGAGGTTCAGTATCATGAGTAGAGTCCAAAACCTATGAGATAAGGTTAATGCCTGTTTTAGTTTCTTAGTATTTTGATATTTTAAGTCCTAGATATTGTACGCGATATTATGGTCACCCTAGAACCAAGCAAGTTTCGAAGTTTGTTTCTAGGCAAGATAAACTGTTTTAAAACGAGTCTAAATTCACAGAATAAACAAAAAATTCAATAGACCAAAGTACCTTGGTAGGCAAGTATTTTTGGCGTACTCAACCCTAGGCCAGTTCTTATTTTATTCATAAATGTTCGTCCCTCAGACGAATAAAACTCTCTATCTGCTCAATGAAACGTCATTGCGAGTAAAATACACTTGCGATGTATTTGGTTGTATGACTTATGAAGGTGTTTAAAAGGTGTATCTGATTCGATTTACAACTTTGAATCATTTTTACGTTTTGTGCGGTCTGTGAGACGAATGTTATTGAATCTAGCTAGGGTTAAAGTTTATCATCAATCAATTTTATCTACTATTCAATTAAAATTTTAGTTCTTTGTACAGTGAATGAAATTCACTTACCAAAATAACACTTTACCATCACGCAAACTCCGCACGTTTTCTTACTCGTAGATTAGGTATTATTACACACTCGAGAAAACACAAATTAGTACCTAATTTGTCAGCTTATTAAATACCTTACACCTGCACCTTTAACACTTGCATTTTGCATGACTGGGCATGGTGAACTGGCCATATGTACGTACGTAAGTACTCCGCGCGCCTGCGCGAGCGCGTGCGGCGGTGAGGTGTGGGGGGCGTAGCAATGAACACTTAAACAGGTCGACACCTGTGCGGCCCCGTCAATGTACTCGTGTTGTAGTTTTACCACTTAGAAGGTGTATCGAATATTTTTGTTTCAAAAATAAATTAAAAATAGAATAATAATTCTTCATCGGTTTTGGACTCTACTCATGATGCTGAACCTCTGGTTTCAAGGATAACGCTGTTCACACTAACACCCTGTATACAGGTGTAACATTTAAATCGGTCAGTATGGGAAAGTCTGAAACTATAAGACATACTAAGATCTCTTCTTATGAACCATGTCATCGATTTAAGTGACAAAAAAAAACTGCATTCACACATTCAAAAAAAAGTCTCGTACTCAGTCCGGGAATCGAACCCGGATGTTTTGAAAAATAAAACTTACACTATTTTTAGTCAGATATCGATTATGTAGGTCTTGAGGAGTAAATGTTACTACGTAATATCGTGTCTAAAATTAATAATGCATTAATTTTAGACATCATCACATTAATGGCTAATGAACGCCTATGTCCGAAAAAGTAGAGAGCTGGCTTACATGTTTGTTTGCTTGTAAAATGATAGAAAAGGCTAATTAGACCTAAAAACACACTTGCAGAATTCTGAATCTATAGATTGTATATTTGATTCAATGGTTCTCAATGCGGATTATTTAAAATAAGGGAGTTGCTATTTATCATATTATAAGAGCCATCTCTACTTAGTTTTTAGTCACCTTTAATTCGTAAAGCTCGGGCGTCACATTAAACAGACTCTCGACAAAATGTTCAAAGAACACATTTCCATCACCACGAACATTTGCATCACGTAATATTTCGATCGCCTCTGATTCATTAAATTCATTCCCGAAATTGGTAACAATTCGTTCCAATTCATCCAATTCTAAAAAGGTTCGTTTTTCTGTATCAAACACCTGCAAAATATTAAACGAGTTAAACAAGTGATAGGTTGGTCAGAAAATCCCTGCCTAAATCTGACCTTTTCCAGATCATATGTGTTCGTACACAATCAATCAAAACTAAGGACGTCTGGGAGTTTTCAGACTATAAAGTTAGGTATCTACTCAGAGCAAAGCAAAAAAAAATTCTTGCTTTAAAATTGAGAAATGTATGTAGGTAAGTACCTACTACCAAATTTAATTTTACAAGAGAATTTGTTCATGATTTTGACTATTTGAAAAGCCTTTCACCTTGAACGCTAACAAAAGTTCATGTTTTATTTCCGGTTCCAATACAAATTTATCGAGAATATAAATAAATTGTTCCCATGTAAGAACTCTCAAAACATCTGCTTGTAAAAATTCAACGTTGTCCATGATCTCTCTATAGCTTGGGTAGTGGAATGATCTTCGATGTAATCTAAAACAAATCAATAACTTTAGTGAGATAGATTTGTACTTCACGCCTGTCGCCTGGGGGTTTAGATTCTGATTTGATTGCCTTCACGGCCCACCCACCCAAGTAAAATGTCTTCAACTTCTTATCACCCGGATAAAGCACGGGAGAAAGTCTACCAGAAACTCCAAATTCATGTTATCTCCGTGGTTAAGATCTGTAAAGACCTGCTGAAACTACTTAGGTACTTACCTATATAGATGAACATTTAAACCTTATGGTACATATCCTAAAGCAACAAAATTATTAAACAATAGGTAAATCATCAATCATATAACATTCTGCCCCTGAGACTCAAAAAACCCGCTCATTGTATACTACTTGTATGTTCATCGTTTGGTGCATTGTACCGATAATTTAATTCCATACTTAATAGAACAAAATTCATAGGTGGGCACAGTTAATCAGAAAGTTAACTTCGTTAATCGTTAAACCGTTAACTTCGATAATCGTTAAGACGTTAAAATTTCGATAATTTAACGCTAGTTGAAGTAAATCGTTAAAAATTTACCTTTAGAACATAGCCGGAAGAATTAAACCTGTTAATTTATTTTAATAATCATCATCCGCAGCCGACTTCACCCACTGCTCGGTATAGGCCTCCAAACTTTTGTGCCACTCTACACGGTCCTGCGCCAGTCTCATCCAGTGAAACCCCGCGATTCTCACTATATTGTCTGCCCAAATTTATTATTAATTATTATAAATCTTAAAATTGCATAAGGTGCATGTTGTTGTCCTTCATAGAAATTAGCATTTTAAAATTGTCATCTGATAGCGATGATCGTTTAGCAAATAAAATATGCCCGTAAAAAAATCGTTCTACTGCACTACTTTGTTACTTACTAAAAAGATTCAATTCTTAAAATAATAAATCTTTTACAGATACGGCTTTTGTAAGTGCACCAAAATTACGATACAAACAAAGCACTAATGTAACGGACTAAATTAACGGAAGAACAGTTTAACGTAAGTTAACAAAAGCGTTAACTTTTTTGACTTTTTTTGTTAACTTAAACGTTAGTCCTCTGAGTAGATTGTTAACTTCGTTAAGTAACGATTAACGGATTAACGAGTTAATGCCCACCTTTGACTAATTTGAATAAAACTATAGGTAGGTACTTATAGTTTAACCTAATGAATTCCGTGAACTTATAATATTAATTTAATTTAATGGACTAATATTGGCTGATGATGATGATGACGAATCTAAATTTAGTAACTAATCTAAAAAGTTGTAAGAAATATTTTAAGGGACAGAAATAAATAGAAAAATAGATAATAAATAAGTACGTGACATGTCCCTACAAAGCATTTTGTATCATAATTGTATTCTTTACTTTTTCAACGTAAGAAAATCCTCAAGTTCTTCAACTGTAACAACATTTATTGGTTCCCCATCGTTTATAGTGAGCAAGGGCTTGGAAACTTCATCAAACCATGCCCTGAATTCTTCTATTTTCTCTTCTGTAAAACGTGGAGTTTTATTCCCTAAAGGATGAAAAACATCAAAATTTGCCATAATCAGAATATAAACTTTTGTAAATTTTGAATGATTACTAAACACTAATGATTTTTGCACATTTAAACGATTCCCTTGTTCTTAGCGGTCATTTGATAAGTAGTTACGTAAGTACGTAGACGTATTATTGCAAAAAACCGTAATACAGATTAATTGCGAGGTGAAAACCATTGGAAAAATTAAAATTACACCCTTTGGACCATGTTCACGGCGCTCATATTTTAGGCTTTGATTTGGCTCACAGATTTGTAAATAGTACTATTTGGCTCGTGTGATAACTGCGTCAATTTATTAGCTTGTCAACTTTAATCAATGAGGCTTTTTATATTTGTCACAGATGAATGGGTGCTAAACACTGACCTCTATATATACAAGTCAGTGGTGCTAAAAGATAAAAAATATAGGTATACAGTAAAACAGTGCAACTTTGCCCAATTTTCTTGGATTTAGTGGTTTAATTTTAGATAATTTAAAAAGTATGTATAGTTCAAATTATGTTTGCGTTGTTTACATTATTATAAATAAATACTGTTCTTTGCAAATAAAAGATTAAAAATCGAATAAAATGGGACGGTATGTGTAAAAAATCATAATTTAGAGAGCGGGCCAAATAAAATAAAAAATTACAAGTTTGCCCATTTTGCAAAAAAAATCGTAATTCCGGTATTTTTGACCGTATGATCTCAAGATTTAAGGAACAAGCAATAGGGGTAATCAATGTTACTTTATATCTTAATATGAAACGTTCAAGCAAGCAAATTAATCGCCTAAATTGAGTGGGCAAAGACACAAATAATTTTTGGTCAATTTTCATACAAATAAAAAAATGTGCTAGGGTTGTCACATTGTTTTTTTTTCGACCATTTCTACAGCTAATGCATAGCATATCCTCAGAATAGTCTCTTACTTACTTAGTACTCTTCTTTTTTTTTAACTTTTTGTTGTTCATTCTGAAAATAACCATTACATTAATTATAGCTTTTTTGCTTTAACAAAACGTGGTAGAATTTTCTCCTTAACGCTGGTTATTAGTATCTGACACAAAAAAAATTATTAATAATAAGGTAAGTACCTCATTTAGCTTATAAAACAAATTAAGGGATTAATATACAAAAAAACTGTAGAAATGGTAAATTTTTCATTACATTATTTGATAAAGAGGAATTGAAATAAATAAATACTGAAAACTAAATACTTTCTCATAATAAAATAAATATATTAATAATTCCGGACAGTCCACACAGCATCATCTAGCCCCAAGCTAAGCAGAGCTTGTGTTATAGGTACTAGATGACTGATATACTTAATACAATACATTTCATAGATAGATATTTTTTATTATACATAGAAAACACCCAGAATAACGGAACAAATTTCTGCAGATCGTACACAAATTTGTTCCGAGGCGGGAATCGAACCCGCTAACTAACTAACTAACGTCGCAGGCGGACCTTCGCCCAACGCGCCACAACGGTCGTCTAATAGGTGGTTAGAAAGATACCAACCGATCTACTAATAATAGGACATACATAAATCAATTTTCATTTAATGTCGTAGTGACAACCCTGACAACAATATTTTGGTGGGCAAAGTCGTAAACAGTACTCCAGAAAAAGTAATTTGACATTGCCCACCTGAATATTTTCGAGTTTAAAAAAGGTTTCGCGTCAGATATTCGACAGTTATTGTTTATTTGTTATAAACTTATAGTGGTAAAATAATTACTTGCCTGCTGCAACTGCAAGTACTGTTTTTCAATAAAGTTTTCCGCACGAAATTTGGCCCGCCAAAAACACGACCAACTTTGACATCAACTGACAGTCAATTTAAGTGAAATTAGCAACAGTCGGTTAATTAGTGTTGTCAGTGACATATTCAGAATTCTACCAATAAATAAGAAATAAAAGCTACTAGAACATTCTCGATAATATTAAGACTTTTAAAAAAAGTACCCTGGTGGGCAAAGTCAAATTAGTTGGGCAAAGTTGCACTGTTTTACGGTATATCACAGACTTAAAAAAAAAACACTACGTAGTGTTTATATATAATAGACTTGTAATAGACATATAAACAACTACCTTTTCTCAAACGTAGTAATGCTAGATCTTAGCCTTTTCTCAATTTAGCTATGGATGGAGCCCACTGACCTCTATCTGTACAAGTCTTGACAGGTCAGTGATGGAGCCCGATATATTCGTTATCGCCACTGTTGCCAGAAATATACTTGCGTGTCGCGGTGTGTCGGGGCGCGCCAGAAGCATATCGGTTTCATACATTTAGTATGGTTAGGGACATACTTGTATGGCGTGTCGTGTCGCGACACGGTCTATCGTGTCGCAGACTGCTAGCCGCCGATTGCGCCAGAGCGGTGGTGGGGGTTATGTCGCGACACGTAAATATGTTTCCGCCCTTAAGATCAAATATAATACTACGTTCCGTTATTACATCTTTGGTCGCCACCACAGGCCACACGCACGTCACAGATCTTAGTAGCCATGCGTGCTAAGATCTAGCATTACTACGTTCCTTGCATGGGTGGAATAGCCCGTGGCTGTGCCACAGGCTATTGATTGTGTTCTCTTCTCTATGGAATAGCCTTTGTTTGTGTACCTCCACTCCACCCCCACTGTAGTATTGTAGTATTTTTAATAATTATTCTCCTTGCTTCCACTCGAAACCATAGCTCGAACGAAACAGTAATTTATTCGTCTTTTCTATACAAACAAATAAAGTAAAAAGACAAAGCTTGTTACTTAAGGTTTGAACCACTGTGAATTTAATTAATTTGCATTGAGGGTTGGCATTTGTAATGTATTTTTGGAACTAGCATCAGCCCCTACAGTACAGCCTGGTCCATCCAGGCTGTTTGATCAGAAAATCAGAGACTTCCAATAAGTTTGATTGAATGTAGGTACATAAAGGAATATAATAATTATAATTTCCTATCCTATCTTGACCTAAAGATGTTTCTCTATTTGTTACAGCTAAACAATTTCTTGATTGAAACTAGGTTGCTGTAAATTTATGATAGTACATACCAAATATGTTTGAATCTGATGACTTTGATCAGGTAAGTAGTGGACAGTATACATCTTCATAATATTTTAGATTTCAGACAAAAAAGACATTTCTATTCTGTCTCCACACTAGGATAAACCTGTATCTTGGGTACCTCCTTCCTGGGGTTTTATTTATTTATTTATTTAGGGCAACCAACACAACATAATACAAAATATAAAACAAAATACTTAACTTTATCTTTAAATAAATTTCGGTACAAGTTCACCATCGGCAGTTATTGAAGATATTAATTACATTGTTTTTCTTCAGGTCTTATCACAGTTTGACTTTCCCGAGGTGGAAAGTGTAAAACCTCTGGAAATAGTGATTCAATCTACAGTTCCCAACAGTCCAGATTTTATTAGTTGTACCAATGAATCTGCAGCTATTAAAACCAACAAATTCCAATCAGCTACAGAGGTTTTGAAATTAAATAAGTTCAATATCACACATGCCACCAATATTACTGAACAAAAGCATCAAACAGTATCAGATAAGCTTGATAATTGTGAAATTATTAGAAAAGAGCAACTAAGTAAAATAAGAACTGGACCAACAACTACAACTACTAAAGAAAATGATCAAATTCCACCAGTTGAAAGTTTTGTATCACCAAAACATTTGAAAAGGAAAATAATAAATTCACATTTTGACCAACAAAGCAAAAGAAAATTTCCTGGACCTGCAGGGCTACTAACCGGTGTGTTAGAGGAATCTAGAGATGAAAGCATTGGACAGATTGAGTTATTGTCACAGGTAATTTCCTCATTCAAATAATTCAGACATTATATTATCAGACCACAACAGATAATCCACTGTTGTATGTCCCTTAAACATAGGGGAGTTTTGTCATAATCACCCCACTTGGCAAGCATATGAAGAAATGATCAATCTAGATACAATCTACGTATTACAGAAATATAACAGTAGCTAGTAACATTAACCTTCCTAATTCTAATGAGTGTGTAATTTTCTTCTCCTTAACCATGTATTTTCAGGACATGGACTTTACTGAAAGCAACATCAGGCGAGATTTATTTGAGTCACCACTCTGGAAGAGACTTCTTACTGACATAAAAGACTGGAGAGTTAAAAATGTGGATAGTATAAAAGATATAAAGCAGCAAGCCTTAACTGGGAACTTGAGGAGACGAAAAGCACAAGCTGTGACTGCCTTTATTGAAGCTGTGGATCGATCTGTCACTGATCCCTTAATCATCTTGAGGGATGAAACTGGTTAGTGCCATACCATATTTTTTTTGTCCACATGCATTCAGCTTAGCTTTGTGTGTGATACATTGTGCAATACAATATGTAAATTTGTGACATGACAACACAGCCTAGTCTCAAAACAAATAATGTACCTCTTTTTTTTTCAGGTTCAATTAAATGCACCCTACACAGAGACGCCTGGTCAACATTCTCACCTTACCTTATATCAGAATACTGTGCTCTCATCCTACAAAAGCCCACAGTTTTAACAACAGGTGGCGCTTTTAAAAAGCACTATTTGAACATAACTCTGGGCAATATACTGGCTATATTTAGCTCAGCAGTATTAGAAGAGGAGAAAGTTATGCCTGATGGATATAGAATTGTTTGTAAAGATGATTTTACTGTTATAAAAGCTGAAGTTTGTTTAGAGAATATTGGTGAGTTTGCTGTTATTACTTACAAGCATCTGTCTGCAGCTTCACACATGTTGTTTCTTTGGAAACATCTCGAGACTAGTTATATTCTATGGGAACTATGGGATAAAAAGTAGGAGCCTATTCCGAATTTCAGCCCAATCCGTTCAGTAGTTTTTGCATGAAAGAAGAACAAACTTTCTCATTTATAAAATTAGTAAGGACTAGCTGTGCCCTGAGGCTCGCCCGCATATAAATTTGTGTCAAATTATAGATTGAGAATAACATTTGATTCTGGGGGAGAGGGTATGTTTTGGATTGTGAAAGTATATTCGGGTTTTTGCGGCCGGCGGGAGCGGTCGCGCGCTCTCTTATCTTTCTGTTTGTGATTATTTGTTGGTTTCAATGAGGTGATGTCATAATTTACATAAAGGTTTATTTGACTTTGTTTTAAGTGAATGTGCGAACTAGTGTTTTTTTCTTCATAAGTACAAATTTTAAAACGTGTTTCACACCAGTAAAGTTTCTTAAAATAAAAAATATGCGACTAATTAGTTACTTTGTATAGGTAGGTATGACAATACATATAGCGAGTTTTCAAAATAAGATTATCTTATGTTTTATTCTTTAACCTAAAACTATGTACATATCAAAATTCATCTACTTAAATAAGTTAAGTAGTTACGTAGACACATGGTAGTAGAAGATTTTGTATAGGTATTTAAAAATGGGTACACAAAAAAAATCCTGGACAGCATATTTTTTTATATACCCCTATTAGCACCGATTTTTTGCATTCAACCCTATATCATTATACTGTTTTTTTTTCTATTATCACATCAAGTGAAAGTAACTGCTAGGTATCGACATAGATGTTTATACCTTTCAACCCAGTAGTTCGTCCAGGTAAATAATAGCGAAAATTACAAGCAAAGGAATAGAAAAATTACAACTAGTATTTACAATTGAAACCATTGAGCTAACTGCAGACGGTTGCAAACAGTCTAAAGGTAGCTCAATAATAATAGTCAACCCTATACATTCTATGTTTTATGCTTTAAGTCCATTATAAAATTTTCTTTTAATAAAAATTAAAAATAATTAAAAATATTCTGTCCAGGATTTTTTTTGTCAACCCATTTTTAATATACAAAATTTATTAAGTATAAATTAAGTTTGAATGTCGATATAGGGTCGGAACTTAGACTATGGTAGGTACTTAACAAACATTCATACAGAGTTTCACATTTATTATTATTAATAGGATAAATTTTATAAGTAATAGAAGATAGCCTTTGGCCCTAGAGTACAGGGGGACATTTACATCCGAATTTTCGGATTTAAAATTTGTAATGATTATAGTATTGTTTATCTTTTCAGAACCACCCTTGGATACAAGTAATAGCCCTGAAGATTTATTTGATGGTTTGGATAACTTTTTCTCAGATGAATTATTTTAAACTATCAAAAATGTTAAACCTATTTAATTTTGTGAAATGCTACCTGTTTTTTTAAGGTAATATAAACGATAATGTGATACTAGTGATTGATTATTATTGTAATAAATGTACAAAGCTAGAATAAAACAATTTTGAGATTTTATCATTTTTTTACTTGGCCTCTTATATGCATTCTCACAATATGTTTCGATAAACTGGATGCATGGAAATATTTACTGGGACACATTTTACATTTGTATTCTTTGATTTCAGAGGTTTTTGAGTCATCGTCTTGATTTGGTCTCATGTGTGATTTTACATGCTTCTTGAAATTTGAAAGCTTTTGGAATTTCGCCTGAAACAAAAAACAAAAACTTAGGTACCTACCCTACAATTGTTATGGAAATTTAGGTATACAATCTAAGTGCTACTATTCATAAATAAATAATTCTGGGTAGTCCACACTATGGATTAAAGAATTCAGTACTTATGCTAGGTAAAAGTACACAGTTCGATTACGAAAAAAGCTTTCAAGAGCTCAACAGACTTTATCTCATTTACTCACACAAAAAAAGAAAGAGGCGAATACATTTTTTCGTCGTAAAATAGCCTCCGCCCGTTTACTCAAACCAAAATGCAAATTAAATTGAGTTCATATGAAATCAATATTAGTAGCTAACGAGCTATGCTAGTTCTATAACACTACGAAAATAGAGACAAACTACATCTCTCTCTATCTGATAGATGCGCCTCGTGCCGCTAAATGTATGGAAACTATTTTCTTAACTATAAACTGATGCACAACTGACACAATAGAAACTTTACAAGAATTTAAATATGGAATTAGGCAAAATGTCTCTTTACTATTAAAAATTTAAGGTGATTTCGCGTCCAGGACTAAGCATAGCTCCGCTACTAGATGGCGATGATTTTCAATTTTGATGTTTTTCACTATTTTCTAATTAAATTGTGCATAATTGTTTAATGGTAATGTATTTGCCGCAAATGGTATGTTGTTTTTTATGTACCAAGCAATTTTTCAAGTGTTGAAAGCATCTATGGAGCTTGTATTTGGGAAGAGCAAAAAAGATCTTGCCTGTGTGAGTGATCGGCCGCTACGAGTCACTCACACAGGCAAACCCTATAAATTCAGTGGAACTAAAATAACTACTGTTCGAAAAATAACAGAGATAATTGGAGACGCCTTAGGACTAAATATTTTTCGGACCAATATTTCCGTTTTCGGGACATAACTAAATTACATCTAAAATTAATTCAATAAAACCACTAGTTAACGAACTAATTTTCGACTCTTGTTTTTTTTAAGAAAAAAAACAGGCTCTATTTACATATAAAAAAAAAATTGGACGTAATTTTCTTTTATCGTTTTGAACAATTTAAGTAAAAAGGCGCAGAGGGTAATGTTATTTACAAACTAGCTTATTAGCTAAAGAATATCTTACAAATTATAGGTAAAAAAAAATACTTTTCATGCTATTTATTAATTTCGTTAAATCATTGGAATTGACAAATAAATTGAATAAGTTCACAAAAACAATCATTAATTTTAAATGTACTCACTGTGAAAGTTTTTCCAATATTATAATAAAATTACAATAAAATTCTTAGCGTAAGGAAGTCTCCACTTTTTTTGACTCTGTTCTTTGTGTACTTAGGTATTTTAGCTCCGATTTTACGACCACTTATAATAGATTAAAAGTAATACAAATTTTCACCGTATTTCAATAACTCACTTTGGACTAGCGGTTTGAACAGTCGGGTGGGTGCGACGATGTATAGTCGTACCTGGGTTCGAAACCACCGAAAATTTAATTTACTTTTTGCTTTTTGATAATAAAATATCCACAAAATTTTTATACAACCCGTTAGTACGGGCTCGAATCCCTTCAACACTACCAAAATTTTTGATTTTTATCATTTTTATTCTTTATATTTTGAACAATGTCATAGACCTAGTACAAACAAATTCATATTTGTCATAAATTACTTATTGTAAGCCTTCCTAAGTCTATTTGATTGTTATATAAAACTTTGGTAGACTGTTCTGCGTAGGTACATCCCACAAAGGGTCCTGACCTCGTTTCTAACGGTATGACAAAAATAAAAAGAAACAATTATGTACTATCAACACCAACTGATTTTTATTTTATTTTAGCTCTTCATCATCATCATCATCATCATCATCAGCCTATATTAGTCCACTGCTGGACATAGGCCTCCCCTAATGAGCGCCATAGCGCCCTGTCTTCAGCTTGCCGCATCCAGCATCTGCCAGCAGTCCTTCGCAGATCGTCATCCCACCTGGCCGGAGGGCGTCCTACACTACGTTTGCCGAGTCGCGGTCTCCACTCAAGAACACGTTTAACCCAACGGTTGTCGGTTCTTCGCGCGATATGGCCGGCCCACTGCCACTTCAACTTGCTAATTCTTTGAGCTATGTCGATAACTTTGGTTCTCTGTCGGATGTATTCATTACGAATCCTATCCTTCAGAGAAACTCCGAGCATAGCTCTTTCCATAGCTCGCTGAGCGACTTTGAACTGGTGGACCAGCCCTACCGTGAGTGTCCACGTCTCAGCTCCGTAGGTCATTACGGGTCATTAAGGGGGTAATGCCCGTAATTTAGCTCTTACGCCAGCTAAGTTCAGGCATTTTTACAAATCGCTCATTGATTGCAAAACGGCCACATTTCAAAAAATTTAGAAAATGGTTTTATTTCTGATAAAGTATATTTTCTTTTGAGAACATTTCATAAAGCTAGTTTAATTTAAATATTTATTTCTTTTTATTGGGATAATTATCTTAACTTTGCTTCAAAATTTTAATGCAAAATGGGCTTTTGTAGTTTTTATCAAGTTGGGTGATAGCTATAACAGCGACCATTATTTTAAAAAATAGAGCAAAAAATTACGAAAACAATGATGTTTTAATATTAAAAAAGAAAAACTTTAACTTTTCAAAAAAATCATGTTCAAAATTTTGTTTTGGCTCTCTGTAAAAAGTTACGATTAGTCCAATAAAAAAAATATTTAAATAATTCCGGACAGTCCACACAGCATCATCTAGCCCCAAGGTGAGCAAAGCTCGTATTATGGGTACTAGTTGACTGATAAACTTAATACAATACATTACATAGATAGATATTTTTTTTATAAATACATAGAAAACACCCAGACCAACGGAACAATTTCATGTTCAATTTCTGTAGATCGTACACAATTTTTTCCGACACGGGAATCGAACCCACAACCGGTCGCAGGCGGACCTTCGCCCACTGCGCCACATCGGTCGTCGCTGATGAATGATCGAAATGCTTTGCATACAATCTGACACGTCTGATGCTGGGGCCACACTACCGTGATATGCCGATAATTATTTTAATTATAACTTATACAACAACTAGGTGTAACCACGATTTATGGCCATAATTTTACAATGCCAATCAATATGGCAAATGGCGGTAGACAATAGCTCCGGCGGCGGTCTTTTTTCGCACATCAAAGAAGATTACCGCAGTAATTAATGCGTTTGTGGCCACTACCGTTTGTCCAGTGTGCAATATGAGCTCACCGGCGACGCACGTGATATTTTTACCGCCTTATTTATTGACATATCTAGGTAAACTCTAGTGTAACCACACCAGGTCATGCAGTAATTTAAACGGTAATTTAATGTCATAATTATTGCGGTAACAGCCCGGTAGGCGGTAAGGTAGTGTGGCCCCAGCGTAAAACTCTCTAAACTGGTATCTATAAGCAAACATTTTATCTGTTTACATAGTGTCATTTATTGTTGTCATGGAAACGGAACGTAGGCTTCCTAGATCTTATTTGACATGCAGCAAAAATAGATAGGAATAAATACTTGGACGATGGAAAAACCCTTTGAGAACGGTAGACTATGGTATTATAAGATGATTCTTTAGATAGCACACAGATGGCGATTCCGTCGCCGCCATCACACTCACATGTTCAAGTAAGCGGGCGTACGACACTATCCGTGTTCACTCACGCATTGATAGAAATGGCCTAAAATGTTTCACGTTATTTCTAATTATTCCGAGTGTTTTCATGAATCAAACACAATTTGCCGCAAATAATGACGAATAACAAAGCCAAAAACAGTTATTTATTTGTTAAATTATGTCCACATCGCTCATATTTGGGAAAATACAAACGTATAGAAATCGAACAACCTTAAATAGAGAATCCCATAGCAAATCGCATTGAAGAATGGAACATTCAACCCTGGGCTCAAAATAATCGATAGGTAAAAGATCCTGGCAATACAAATAATTTGTACTCACCTGACATTGCATACAAGAGTACCACTTGTCTTTGCCTGTGTCTAACATGTAATAGGAGTCAGATTGTTCTTGGAGTTGGTCTGTGTCTATGGTCAGAGCATCATCAGGTTCCGCTGCACCTAAGCAATTATTCTGAAAGGAAATAACACAATCTAACAGTTACTGGTTTTTTTAAAACCAGGTTTTACACATTGAGTAACATTAGATAAGCTTAATTAAACTCAAACCTGTGAAAAGGTAAAATATAACTGTACGAAGTACAATGTAATGTTGATTATCGGGAAGAATCTTAGTTGTGTCTAGATTATTGTGTATACAATTCGTATTCTAACACATTATACTATCTCCTTTTTTCTATAATTAACTTAATTTTTTTTATATAATTAACGTAGTTACTTATATGATAAAATAAGGTTTGCCTGCTATTTGCGCCTTAAATAAGTGAACATGTGGCAAAGACGGAGCACGCTTTCCCAGAAAAAACTAATTCACTTTGAAGACTTCGGTTTCCAGAACATTTATGCAAAGTTGTATAATTTTTCACTTACTTCGGAATGTTCTTTCAATGCGGATTGAGCCTTGAAAACGGCAGCGCAAGCGCCACATGCGTAAATGGGATTTGGATGGCCTTTCTTTGTAGCGTAGCGTAATACGTCTAAGGATATTTCTGGAAAAAGAAAAATATTTTTTATTTATTCTCAATATCAGCTATACCTCTATCACTATTAGTTTAAAACAAAGTCGCTTTCCCTGTCCCTATGTCCCTTTGTATACTTAAATCTTTAAAACTACACAACGGATTTTGATAAGAGTTTTTTTTAATAGATAGAGTGATTCAAGAGGAAGGTTTATACGTATAATAAAACCGTGCGAAGCCGGGGCGGGTCGCTAGTATTATTATATAGAAAAAACATGCATCGCAAAATCTTTGGCAATTTAAAATTATTTTTTTCCTTTTTATAGTAATAATGCTGGACAATCCATACGGCATCATTTAGCCCTAAGCTATGAGCTTGTTTTATAAAATAAATAAATAAAATCTCTTTATTTCGGATAATCAGGATCCATATTGAGTTAGTAGGCACACAAAATATAAAAATATAAAGAAAGATCGTTAGTAGTAGGTAGGTTTATGGGTCCTAGATGACTGATTATAAATATTTAATACAATACAATACATCCTTACTAATATTAGATATGCGAAAGTTTGTGTGGATGGATGTTTATTCCTCTTTCACGCAACATCCGGAAAATCGGGGGCAAAGATCGGGCTGAAATTTGGAGGAGACATACCTAGTTCCAGACCTGGACTAACACATTGGTTACTTTTCATCCCATAAATCAGTTCCCATGGGATAGAAATAGCCTAGAAACGTTTCTCTAGAAACAACGCGTGCGAAGCCGCGGGCGGGCAGCTGCTAGTAGATAGATATTATTATTATGACTCATAGACAACACCCAGAACACCGTATACATTATTTGCACATCGCCCAAACATTTGTAGGAATAATAAAACCTACAGCCAGTACGTCTACCATGAGTTTTTACTTATAGTAAGTAAAAACTCATGGTAGACGAACTGGCTCGCTAGCGACTGTAGTTAAAAAAATTATGAAAACTTGAACAGCGCCTCTAGTGGATAGTTGGGTACTAAAAATGCGCGTAAAAACTATCTGCGTATTTACTTACAGTAAGGACAAATTTTCTTGGCAGTTCTGAACTACGCGCGGAAGGCTGCGCAGCAACACTTTTTAGGAACCAAATGGTGGCATGAATAGGGTGCGCGGGGCGGTGGTCTAGGCTAGAGACGCACCTTACATAAAAACAATCAATCCTTTACACGATCGAGTTCCGTAATCGATTAGTTTCATTTTGAACTCATTCATTTTAGGGTATAGAAGATTATTTAAGTACCCAAATTTACTAATAAAGTGAATTTACTCTTTTATAAAGGATTAAAAATAAAATGTTTGGTAAAATGTTTGTGTTTTCTATTTTAAAAGACATGATTTACTTAAATTTTAGAAATCTATTAAATACTATTTGAGTAACGACTGTTTCAGAACATTTAAAACCTCATTATAAAATCGAATAGAAACATTTTTATCACTTAATTTCAATCGATTTAAATAATAATCGATTAAATAACACCCACAAGTACGCACATTGCACATCTCTTTTATCTTGACTTTTGTTAACTTCGATCTTTATCGGCAATACTCGGTACGAGGTATTTGTCTCTGTCACACGTCAGCATTGGTTTGGTGTTTGTGACACTATCTCTGTCTTGACCACAGTTGGGTACAGAAGTGTTCCTTGTGTTTTTGTTCGTTTTTATAAATAAAAAAACAAAGTTAGAGGATAAATATTGAGATATGATACAATTTAAAGATTGAAAAAAACAAACACTGAATAATAATAATGGCTTATTATTATAAATCAGTTCTTTCTCCCTGTATTAGAAATTTTCTGATCGTATATTCGTTTATCTGGCAATAACAGTTTTCATCGCGACTGTGCATGCGCAAAAGTTCGCAGAGCCTATGTTCAGAACTGCCAAGAAAATTTGTCCTTACTGTAACTACTACAATAAAGTCAGTCGATTGTAATGTCAAAACTCATGGTAGAGGTACAGTTTAAATTATGAATTACGCTCCATAACACGAACTAACTTCTAAAAAGGTTACACTTACTTCGGTTACAAACGTTTATAGACTGGATGGAAGGTTTCCGCGGTATATTAGTCTCCGTGACTTCGATATGAACGAACTCTATGAAGTCTTGTTTTTCATGAGATAAGGAAATCCTCGCTGTGTTCGTTTCATCTGAAATCAAAATATTTTTATGAGCTTTATATGAGCGTCTGGTCGTAGCGACTAGACTTGTGCTTGCTCGGTCAATGAAGGGATCGCTCCGTTTTCGTACAATCGTACTGAAGTACTAGTACTAGTTCGGACTTCTAGTACCTACTATTGGTACCTCGCTCAGCAAGATTTTTAATTATTCTTTTGTCTCGCAATTCCCTCGGACATGGTGAACTAAAGGAAACATGAGTACTACTGAGCTAGAGGACAGAAATGCATATCACTGTCTCTTTTATTACCGCGGATTATGCCGCTGTCTGTCTCTGTTCTTCCTTTAATTGCTCCTAATAGTTCTTTTTATTGTTATGAGATTTTCAACTTTATGGCACTAAGAATAGAATAGTGATTCAGACTCGAAATTTTTGTGGTCCGACATTTCGTGACTGAGAGCAAGTGAACTAGTGAACTACTAGGAACGACTTGAACTGAACTGTTCTTACTAGTTCACTTGAAGGAATTAGTTCTTTTTAGTTCATCGTTCCTGAACTACACAAGACTAGTAGAGACGCGTGACCCTAGAGCTGGTGAGTATCTGGCGCAGCGCATCAGCATTGCTATACAGCGTGGTAATACAGCTAGCTTCTTGGGGACGCAACGACGTATGGATCAGAGACGCTACCTCTAGATTGTTTGTAATCGTCTGCAGTTAGCTCAATTGTAAAGTAGTTTTAATTTGTTTATATTCCTTGATTTTTAATTTACTTGATAAAAATATACAAAATGGTTTTATTACACACTTAAAACTAAGAAACAATTTAACGACCGATGTGGCAAGGTGGGTGAAGTTTGCCTGCGAAGCTAGGGGTTGTAGTTCGATTCCCGCTTTGTGACGCTTTTTTGTATGTTCTGTTAATATTTATTCCAGGGTCCTGAGTGTTTTAAAATATATCTTTGAATGTATTGTACTAAGTTAATCAGTAATCTAGTACCCATCTCTTCTTCGCTTGGGGCTAGATGGATGTTTAGCACTATTTATATTATTTATCTCGTATCTCTGTACTTTTTCAATCGACTTTAAATAAACAGGAGGTTTTAAATTACCAAACCATAAATAAACCAGGAAAACAAATTGTAATACAATCTATATATCAATTTGTTTTTCTGAAAATTGTAATACAGTCTGTATTACAATTTGTTTTTCTGGTCGAAAAGGATTTTGTTCATTTTTGTATTTAAAAACTGGGCGCTTCTCATTTCCTAAGAAGTAGGTACCTTCTGTTGAGTTATCCTTACCAAATAATGCGTGAAATTTTAAGTCGTCTAGAAAGGTGTGTATACTCTATTTTATTGCACAATAAGATGAATTGTGCAATTTAATTGACGTATAGGGTTTATATTGAAGATTGCGCAATGATTGAACGAAAGTTTGAGGGAGTTTAATTTTTATTGCACAATATTTTTCCATTGCATCGTGTAGACACCTACACGTACACCTATATTATATTGTGCAATATTTGGTGCACAGGGGATCAATAGGTACTATTCTCGAACTAACATGAAAACATTGTGCAGTTCGTATTATTGTGCAATAAATTTCTCTGCTCGTTTGGATTCAGAGCGCCTTTCAATCTTATATCTTTCAATAAAAAGTATTGTACAATGTTATTGTAGGTCTAGGGGCCGCCTAAAACATTGTATTACCATCGTATTACCTGGGATTAAAATATTATGCAGCATGTAAGGAGCATGTATAAATCTGCCGGTGACTTTGTTTATTTCCCCCATAACAGCAGTCGGCCTTCGTCTGGATTTCTCAGTACCATCTTCAGACGCAAATATAACTGTCTGGAAATAAATATAATAATAATGATAGACAATCCACACAGCATCATCTAGGCTCAAGCTAAGCAGAGCTTGAGTTATGGGTTAGTTAGTACCCATAACTCAAGCTCTGCTTAGCTTGATGACTGATATACTCACATAATTACTTTAAATTGCATAGATAGTTATAGTTTCATTGCTCCTCTTCCTCCTGCGTCGCAGGCGGACCTTCGCACACCGCGCCATATTGTTCGTCAAAATAAATAAATAAAGGAATGGGTCATAATTTTAGAAACTGAGTCTGAATTACTGTGTTTTATTAATATGCTTAGGTATACAAGATAATAATAGTTTAGCAGTGGAGGTCTTTTAGCTGAGGTGTTGGATTTAATCTGTGTTGGTGGAGAAGGCTGTGTTTTATAATTTTGTAATTAAAAATAAGTGACTGATTTTCTTATCTAAGACGTCCTGTCTTAGATATCGAGTCAGCCTATTTGAACCTAACCTATTTGATAAAAATACCTTTAAGGAAAGTATACATTCAGCAGCAAGTTTTAAGCTTGAGATGTACGATTTAATATAAGGATGATTATCTGAATTTTGGTTAACTTGGTGTAGCATCAATTTTCGCAATAAAGTCCAATTAGTTTGTACACTCATTTTGATAAATATCATAATATTCTTTATTTCCAAAAATTGACATTTTATTCTTCCAATATCAGGCCCTAGCCATGTAAGATCTCCCGAATTTAGTTTTAATTTCAAAATATATTAATTCCATGAGAATAATTTGATCAAGCTCTATTTAAATATGTTTTCTAATATATTACTAACGTTGTCATTACGATTTAATCCATAATCTGATTTTTAACTAAAAACACCACTTTCAAAATTATGTCAAAAGTTATCTAAATTTCTGATCCACCCATAAGTATGTAGATAATATAGGTATGAATATAATAGGGTTTATACCTTTGTAACAACGACATAGTTCCCCACAACCGTTTTCATAATATGCGGCATTTGCATGAGCTGGTTGACGACCGTGTCCGCTGCTATAACATTAACGGCCAGAATGTTTGACGGATGTTCACGGATGTATGCTTGGAGTATGCTCACGAATTGTGCGTCGTTTCTGTCATCCACTGAAAAATAAAAGATATGAAGTGACCTCTTGAGCTGAACCACAAATGACACCACAAAAGTTCAGAGTGCGAAAAGTCGATCACATCACTACATAGTATAAAACAAAGCCGCTTTCTCTGTCCCTATGTATGCTTAAATCTAATTTAATACATAGAGTGATTCAAGAGGAATGTTTATCTTCCGCTATAACAGTTTGGGGAAAACTTTAACCCCCAAAGATGTATAATAAACTATCTGCGCCCCGCGGCTTGATCGGCATGAAAATGAAATGTAGCCTATGATTTAGCCTAGAACTAGAACGTCTAGTTTAAATTGCAGACCGATCCGTTGAGTAGTTTTGGCGTGAAGAGGTAACAAAATTAAATATCCTTCCATCCATCGCTCCAAACTTTCGCTAATATAATCAAATCAAATAATCAATATCTTTATTTCTTTAGGCTTACAAAATAAGCACTTAGACAAGTCAAATTTAATACTAGGTACATAATTATCAAAATCATAATATAATACTAGCGACCCGCCCGGCTTCGCACGGTTTTATTATAAGTAGTTTCATTGTTCAGTTTCATTGTTAATAAAGATGTAGGTACTTATGTAAGTAAATAAAGATAACAAATAAAGTCAAAAATCTTACCTGTTGTATTTTTCTCGGAGTCCTTTTGATGTAATTTCCGGATTTTGTTCGTTATGTTTTTACGTTTTGTTATTTTGGCAAACAGATTCTTTCCGTTTACTGATTTACCCAGGAATATTTTGTCAGGAATGTCTGTAAAAAAGAGAAAAATTAAATAGTTAAATACTACTTTCTAATACCTATAAACAAAACTAAAAAAATAATACAGTACGGACAGTCCACACAACATCTTCTAGCCCCAAGCTAAGCAGAGCTTATGGGTACTAGATGACTGATATCACTACATAGTATAAAACAAAGTCGCTTTTTCTGTCCCTATTTCCCTATGTCCCTTTGACTGCTTAAATCTTTAAAACTACGCAACGGATTTTGATGCGTTTTTTTTAATAGATAGAGTGATTTAAGAGGAAGTTTATACGTTTAATAAAACCGTGCGAAGCCGGGGCGGGTCGCTAGTACTTAATAAATAAATATAAATATGCTGGACAATCCACACAGCACCATCGAGTCCCAAAGTAATTCAAAGCTTGTGTTAGATAACTGATATATTTAACACATAAAAACATAGATATTATTTTTTATTATACATAGAAAACACCCAGACGGAACAAATATCTGCAGATCATACAAAAATTTGTTCCGAGGCGGGGATCGAACCCGCAACCTCCTGCGTCGCATGCGGATCTTCGCGTACCTAAAACAATGCATACATAATATATAGGTATTTTTTATAAACAAAGAAAACACCCACTAAATTTCCATGTACATTTTGCATATATGGAGGCAGATCAACAGTGATCAAACTTAGATAAAGACCTACTTACTGTACCTATGTTCAGCAAATAAAGTTTTACGGTTATGATTAAAGGAAGAATCTTCCTTCTATGTATTTTCAACAGACTTTCAACTACTTTTTTTATAAATCCTTGCTCTGAATCATATTTAATTTCTAGTCATCCCCGTATTAGAAAAATTGGATGAAATTGCATCAACACACAGACAAATGTATAGAAAAAAAGACTTATACAAAAAAAAAACATAAAAACGATCTAGGATCGTGAAAAAAAATCACAAAAAACTAAAATAAACTTTTTCGTCTCGAAATGCTTAATATTTTGAGTGACAACCATTAATAATTTTAATACCACATAAAAGGAAATTTTATCAACTAAAGACATATGTAAAAAATTTTTAACAAAATGGTGTATTTATTCTTAAATTAAATAAAAACTGCATAAAGATTCATATTGCCGAGCAAGAGATTCAACTAAAATCAAACGCATCGCCATTTTCAACCTTATTTGTATAACGCGACGAACAAACTTTCGCATATTAGTTAGGATTTAGTGAAAACTTACCGTTGAATGTGTACTTTGTTTTAATTTTGATTGAGTCACCTTTTCGCTGCGAATCGTTCCTTTGATTAATTGAGAAGTCTTGAGGCTCGTCTACATTAGATTTATTTTGTATATCCAGATCATTAGCTGTATTTTGTCCAACAGGCTCAGTTCCTGCAAAATTTTAAAGAAAACTGAGACACTCAATAGCCTTATTCGAGTGAAGCACAGCGCAAGTTTTGGAATCACCGCTGAGATGCCCTTTATATTTCTATACATGGAATACAGATAGATGGAAAGATAATCCTTTATATAGAGGTAGAGAGGCAATGGAATTGGCGGCCTTATCTGATTTCTTCCCGGCAACCAAGGTGTAAGGAGAAGATCATAGGATGGCAGTGCTTATTCAAAATCATTAAAAAAGATACATACATATATGAGGAATATACCTGGTATATGGGCTCTACTATTTTAAATCTCTTTTTAGAATAGGGGGGAGTATTTGTAGGAGGTGCAAAATCTCACTGAATGTTTCTAAAATTCGCCAATATTGCGTCACGCTATCATACCTATACCGCGAATCAAAAACATAGATAATTTTTGTGAACAAATGAAGTACATAAGTAACCAAAGGAATATTGGTGGAACATATTTTACGACACTGGTATCATCAAAACAAAGCTGCAGGAGCTCCAAGCGATTCGTGGTTTTGATAGTTTACATTCATCATCCCATTGATCTTTTAGTCGTTTAAGAACCCGAACTTGCATCTTTTTCGCTGTGCTTGAGCAGTTATGCGTTGTTGAAGATTTTGTGTCGGTTTTTAGTTGTGAGCTTGATGTTAACCTGCTATTTTCTTTATTACTATCAGTTTTTGTTAAGTTTTCATACATAAATGCCAATGCTTACAAAAAATATCTATGATTCTAAATCAGAGTATAGGTCTTGGCTCAGCTTGATGCTCGAAATGAAACTGAAACGGAATTATGGTGAAAGGCGCAAACAAAGTTTTGCTTACCAGAGTTATTTTTTGCAGATAGGATGTCAATATCCTGTTTTTCAGCTTCAGTTTGTGTCTTCAATTCAACTTCTAAAATTTCATTCTCTATATGTTCAGTTTTAATAATTTCAGATTCGATTTCTCTGTAAAAAAACATAAGTAGGTGATTTTGGCTGGCTTTTATGAAACTTTCATTCTTAAAAACTATAGACCCATCACACTCCTGAGCCACGTCTATAAGCTGTTCTCGCGAGTGGTCACGAATCGTCTCGCCAGGAGACTCGACGAGTTTCAGCCACCGGAACAGGCCGGGTTCCGCGGAGGATATGGCACCATAGACCACATTCACACAGTGCGGCAGATTATACAGAAGTCCGAAGAGTATAATCAGCCCCTGTGTCTCGCTTTTGTGGACTATGAGAAAGCCTTTGACTCTGTCGAAACCTGGGCTGTTCTGGAATCCTTACAGCGATGCCAAGTAGACTATCGTTATATCGAGGTGCTGAGGTGTCTCTACGATGCCGCCACCATGAGTGTCCAAGTACAGGACCAGCAGTCTAAACCCATCCAATTGCGCAGAGGAGTGAGACAGGGGGATGTCATATCCCCGAAACTGTTCACGAGCGCATTGGAAGATATGTTTAAGACGCTGGACTGGAAAAGTAAGGGCATAAACATAAACGGCAATTACATCTCACACCTACGATTCGCTGATGACATAGTCTTAATGGCGGAGTCGCTAGAGGAGCTGACCCACATGTTGGACGGCCTAGCCTCAGCCTCACGTCGCATCGGTCTTGGCATGAATTTGGATAAAACCAAAGTCATGACCAATAACCACATTAATCCAGGACCGGTCGTCGTAGAAGGCCACCTTCTCGAAATTGTTTCCGAGTACACTTACCTTGGGCAGATTGTGCAGTTAGGTAAAAACAATTTTGAGAAGGAGGTCAAGAGGAGGATTCAGCTGGGCTGGGCAGCGTTTGGAAAACTACGTCGAGTCTTCTCGTCATCCATACCGCAATGTTTGAAAACGAAAGTTTTCAATCAGTGCGTCCTACCCGTAATGACCTACGGAGCTGAGACGTGGACACTCACGGTAGGGCTGGTCCACCAGTTCAAAGTCGCTCAACGAGCTATGGAAAGAGCAATGCTCGGAGTTTCTCTGAAGGATAGGATTCGTAATGAATACATCCGACAGAGAACCAAAGTTATCGACATAGCTCAAAGAATTAGCAAGCTGAAGTGGCAGTGGGCCGGCCATATCGCGCGAAGAACCGACAACCGTTGGGGTAAACGTGTTCTTGAGTGGAGACCGCGACTCGGCAAACGTAGTGTAGGACGCCCTCCGGCCAGGTGGGATGACGATCTGCGAAGGACTGCTGGCAGATGCTGGATGCGTCAAGCTGAAGACAGGGCGGTATGGCGCTCATTAGGGGAGGCCTATGTCCAGCAGTGGACTAATATAGGCTGATGATGATGATGATTATGAAACTTGCATACCGTAATAACGTAACATAGTATTGCAACATTTGCAACCTCTAGTTCTATTTACTAGCGACATCTAGTGTTTGAGCGTGAAAGAGTAATAAATATAAACTGCCGCTCTTTATAAAATTAATGTGTTTGATTTGTATTATTTTTATTATTACCTACCCAGATTCTTCTTCATTCTGTTGAGAAGGTTGCTCTAGTTCAATTTTCAATTTTTCTATTAATTCTGGAAAAAATATATAAATTATAGGTTTTAGAATACGTATTCTACGTACTATATGGTAGGTACAAATCATGTATTATCATTTATTATCATCACGGCTGAAACACGTCCACTGATGGGCATTGACCCCCATCCCATTGATCTCCGCTTCGTTCATCATAAGACTAAGGGGGGCGGGAGGTGTGCGGTAATCATCACCACCTGAAGAAAAGACCCACCACTAAAAGCCGTCACACAAAGAAGCCGCGGCCGGGCCGGAGTCGAAGGCGTTCGAGTTCTATCCTATTGAATAATATGAAAGACTACACAAAGTAAAAAGCGAAAGTAGAGTCCGTCTCAAAGATTTTCGATAAGGTGGTCACTTGATTTTGGGGCGTAGTTGGTTAGCATTTACTGAGGGACGGTCGCGGATTCAAGTCCCACCGAAATCAAAAAAAAATGCGATTTTATTTCTCAATCCAAAGTAAGAAAATCTATAATCCTAAACCTAGCCCTCATATCATGTATGAGGTCAGGTATTCATTTGTTAATAGTTACTGAACCACTCACTTTGATCATTGGTAATATCACGAAGACCGAGTGTATCAAGTACGAATACACTTCCACCGAATTCTAGTAAAATCCACCCTTTCTGCTCTAGAAGATGATATTGTGCATCGGTCAATGTTATCTGAAAAATAGGGTTATGGATTAATTGGTTATTGAAACTAGATAAAAAAATAATGCCGGAAAATTCAAACTACATCATCTAGCCCCAAACTAAGCAGCGCTTTTGTCATGGGTACTAGATAACCTGGGACCGAATTCCATTAAAAAAAAAAGTTTTAATAGTGCCATTCAATCAAGATGATTAAAATGACGTTTGTGCATTTGGTATTCTACTATTTTTTGCGCTTGAAGAGACTTTTATAATAAGAATGTTTAATTGGTAGTCCTAAACGTAATCGTCACAGCTCGAATGAAATGTCTAAAAGTTTGTGGTAGTAGAATACCTTCTAAAAAGAGTTTGACACGCTACTATTTAAATGGTGAAACGATTTATTTAGTGGAATTCGTGCCCTGATAGTCAATTTGGAAACACTTGACGATCGATGTGGCATGGCGAACGAAGGTCCGCCTGCGACGCAGGAGGTTGCGGGTTTGATTCCCGCCTCGGGAAAAATGTTTCTACAATCTGCAAGTATATGTTTCGGGGTTCTGGGTGTTTTCTATGTACAGGGTGGACCAATAACCTCTTAACATTTGAAAAGACCATTACTGCCGCGCGGGTCTGGGTATCGGTGCACGGAGGATACCAAACGCGAGAACGGCCAATAGGGATTTAGTGCGATGGCTTCATTCAACGGAGCACAACGTGCGCTCTGCGTACGCGAGTACTATCGAAACAACGATTCTGCGACCGAAGCTAGACGGAAATTTTGTTCTCATTACAACATTCGGAACGCAAATGAAGCTCCAACAATCCAGACGATTCAGAATTGGGTGCGGGAGTTTGAGTCGACGGGTTCAACCTTAACTCAACCAGGCGGGCCGACCCAGGACGTCGAGAGATCCGGTAAACATAGAGCGTGTACGTGAGTCTGTTCGAGAGCATCCTGGTCTGTCTACTCGAAAGCGGTCTAGTGTCTTAAATGTATACTAGCAGTAGATTTTTTTTGCACCAGCTTTGCAGGACTTTTCAGGCTTCAACCAAAGAACCTGGTTTCAACAAGATGGGGCGACATGTTACACTTCCAACGACTCAATAGCAGCAGTTCGTGAAATTTCAGGCCAAAAACTCATATCCAAAAGAGGCGACATTAACTGGCCACCCCGCAGCCCGGATTTGTCCCCAATGGATTATTTCCTTTGGGGATATCTTATAAGTAAAGTTTACATTAGCAACCCAGGGTCTATTGAAGAATGAAAAGAAAACATTTGCAAGGAAATGCAAGACATTGCACCAACCACTTTTCGGGCGGTAATCGAAAATTTTCGGTCCAGGTTGCAGGAGTGAAAAAATAAACAAGTTTCACACTTACATAATGTTATTTTCCAAAAATAAAACCCTAATTTGTGCTCTTTAAAATACAGTATACAGTTTTTGACTCGAACTGCGTGTTTATTTTTTATAGCCCTTTCTAATGTTAAGAGGTTTATGGTCCACCCTGTATAATAAAAAATATCCTATCTATGTAATTTAATGTAAGTATTAAATATATTATCAGCCAGTACAGTACCCATAACACAAACTCTGATTAGCTTGGGGCTAGATGATGCTGTGTGGATTGTACTGCATTATTTATTTATTTAATTGAGTATGAATAGGTAATGAAACATAACATTTGAAGGAGCAAAACACTATAATAACCTACCAAAATACATTAAAGAATCCACTAGCTACTACTACTTGTTTTCAAAAAAAGACTGAAATGAAAAAATTAGTGTTGAGTAACTTAAAATTTTATTTTATTTAACTTTTAACCTGTAAAATGTCAACCATTAAAATAACACAATGTGTTATTTTATACAGAATATGTCATATTCTGTACATTAGGTACGAAGCAACAATAATGTTTCTCTATAAGTGAATGTTTATATGTTCTTTGAGAAATAAATGTCTTTAACCACAAATAAGTACCTACCTCAGTAAACTTATTACTTGTTTTGCTGATAGCATTGGTCTCACTAGATGTTGGTGTTTCTGCCTTGAGTGTCGGGGAGATTATATTTGATTCTGTTTCAACCTGGAAAAATATTCAAATTTATTAAATATAATTGTGAAGAACCGACCACCGTTTGGGTAATCGTGTTTTTGGTGGAGAGACTCGGCAAACGTAGTTTAGGATGCCCTCCGGCCAGGTTGGATGATCTGCTGTAACTGAAGATTGGGTGCTAACAAAAACAGATAAGAATAACCTAAACTATCACTAACATCATCACAGTTGGGTGTTTAGAATTACAAAAACATAAAGCAATTTTTTTTTGCACTATTTTAATACTATCTTCATTGAGATAAGGCAACAAACACCTATACATATAAACTTAGAGTTTACTTTATAATATTAACATTTAACAATGCAGGTACCTGTTCAGAAGATTCCTTAGCTTCGGTATCTTGTATAAGAAAACTATCTGAGTATATATTTTGATCTTCATTATTAGCATTAGCAAATTGTTCTGAAATCAAAATAATTAATCTTAAGGTTGGTTATGTACCGAGACAGTATGTGGATGAAAAGCAGGCTCTGGATCAAATCACCACCATTTTTTTAAAGTATAAAATTTGCTAAGCAAGTACCTACATACTGAACTTATTTAAACCATCATATCATAAAAATTATAGTAATTGGTATTAGGGTACTGTAATAGGTACCTCTGACTAAATAAATAGATGTATCCAAGGGGAGTTCATCCCTCAGAAAAATCTACCATTTTCCTTACTACAAATTGTTCTCTTGATTTTATTATAATTGCAATTTCTCCTGTTGGAGGATCTAGGGAAGGTATTTATTTATCCTTTGTGAAGCCGCGTTGAGACGATTAGAGCCAGCTCGGACCAAGTGAACTCGGATACCTACTCGGGCGCAACTCAAATTGTGGCAACCTCTAATCCGAGCGCACTCGGACGACGGCGTTCGCTCTAAGTAAACTCGGAGCGTGTTCTACTCATCCGAGCTAGCTCGTATACGAGTTGGCAAACAAAATGGCGACAAAATGGTAAAACTTCATACAAAATCTGTAATATTTTGACGTTGACTCCTAAAAATAATTGGAATAATGACGAAAATGATCCGAGTCAACTATGATAATATGAACAGCTATCCTAGTACACTTGTACGAAGCTACTCCTACGAGTCCACTAGGTCCAAGCTTGGCCCGAGCGGACTCTGATCGTGTCAACGCGGCTTTAGTAACAGCTAAAATTCTGTAATAACTTAGAATTAACATAGGTACAGTATTATAGTAAGAGTGGCTTAGCTTTTTAAGTTTAAAATAGTTTCACAATTCTGACCTTGAACAATGAGATCTGGTGAACTTTCGACATTCACAAAGAACTGCTGAGATGAAATGTCAAATACTGCACAAGATTGTGGATCCTCTATATCTTTGTCATCTTGTACCTGTGTTATGTAGTGGATATCTCTGTTTACACCTGGAATAAGAGTAAAAAAGGTCAATAATTTGCAGTGATTAAAGCAATAAATTTAAATACATATAGGATAGTGAGAAAATTTCTGCAAAATGAACTTCTCAATGAAGTTCGCCCTATTGAAGTGCACTGGGCCTAGGCCCGTGTGCTTTAATCATTAAAGCCGAGAAGATTAAAATCTGAACATCATAATAATAATAATTGCAGCAGTTTAAGAATACTGGGTGTTATAAACTACTCTAAGAGGCTCTCAGACAAACCGAATCAATGTTTTAGATAAGCTATTAAAATAAAATGAAAAATGATAAAATAAGTAGGTATGTAACTGCTTTTATATAAAACATAAAATAAATAATAAATAGTTTAAAGTAAGTAGTTTTAAGTTTTTTTTTAAAGTATTTTTCATTTGTGCTTTAAAGAATTAAATTTATTAAATTAAATAACAAATAAAAATGATATTAGTTATATGTTTGTCTCTACTTTCGTAAAATATGTCTGTAGGTAGTCCTTACTATATTACCTCTATACATAATTTATTCATACCGTGTGAATCAAACCAAGGAATAATTATTTTCCATACAAACTTTATCACCCCATTTAACCCCTACAGAGGTAAATTTCTCAAAATTTTACTATCCTATATGTTATTCTAGGTCCTAATCTATTCACATATTAAATTTCACTTAACAACTTGAGTGCCGACTCCGCATATTCGCGGGGTGCGGGCTAAGCCCGGGGTGCCGGCTCCGCAAATTAGCGGAGTAGCCCCGCTCAGTTTGTATGCTTCGGTACGAGCCCGGCACCGCGCTTAGCAACACTTTTATAGGTCGGCACTACGCCCGAATATTTCAAAATCTTTGTGCAAGTTGTGGTTTTTGAAAAAAAAAATTTTTTTTGATGATATTAGCGTTCAATCATGAATGATGAAACCGGGGCCCTCACGGCCTATACGAAAGAAAATGGTGCGAGTTTATAACATTACTGAGAGGGATATTGAAGAACATCTTTTGGAAAACGACTCTGATCATGACTTTCAGTTTGAGGACATGTCATCAGATGATGATGAAGAGGAAATCAACCGGCAGGTTATCGCGCAAATCGTGGCTATGGATGTTCATTTTTGGAATCATCACAAGCACCTGGTGCTTGTAAAGATTCCAATAATGAACTTAGGTACTAGATATGATCTTACTAGATCACCAGCACCACCACCACCACCACTGTGCTCAAAATAAACGGAAAGACTATGTGGCATGGCGAAACTCGCAGTGACAAACCTGGTCTGTGCTTTGACGAATTCCATTTGTCCTCCTAGATTTTATTTGGATGTGTAAGCTGTTGATTATTTATAGATCTGTTAGAAGCAATAGATTTTATTCGAAGACCTATTTCGTGTTTGAAGCTAAAGAAGAAGCGTTTTGTTCAAATGTTTTTCTATACACAAACTGGATTTAGATTTTTACTCTATTTTCCTAACCCTGTTATGTATAGAACTCTAATAATTATTCTCGGGAGTATAAGAATTTAAAAAAATACTATATCTCGAGCCCAAAGTTCATAAATATACGATTTTTCATAAAATAAACCACTCCGCTAATTTGCGGACCCGGCACTGGGATTGAAATTTTCAACCCCAGTGCCGAGCCCGCATATTTGCGGGATTTTGTTTTTTGTTTTTTTCATAGTAAAGCATAATAATAATAGTCAAACATTTATTATAATATGCTTTAGGTAGGTTCCCAATGCATATTATACAAAAAAAAAATATCGGATTTCCTCAAGCCACCCTCATAATCAGGCCGGCAGCGAAGTTGTTAAGTAGTTATGGAGATTACCAAAAATTTACACAGACTTTCCCATTTAATAGAAAGATGTGAAAGTATGAATGGATTTTTATGTGTATGTTTCTTCCTTTTTCGTGCAAAAATTACTGCATGTTTTTGCTGTAATTTTGAATAGACATAGTTCTGGCCCTGGAATAACACATAGGCTACTATTCATCCCATAAATCAGTTCCCATGGGATATAAATAGTCTTGACATGTTCCCATAGAAATAATGTGTGCACATTATTTAGCAGGTAAATGCTATCAGTAATAAAATAATTTTTAGTTATAAATTCCAAAGAGCTCTACTCATAAACTCATACAAAAATTAATACCTCTTTTCAATCTAGCCAGGCAGGTATTTTTTGAGTAACATTATCATCATCAGCCACTGCTGGACATAGGCCACACCTAATGATTACAAATAATAATTTTTCAAGTAAACCTGAGTGGTAATCTGATACTTGGATACATTCAAATGGCTACAGTAATTTTGATGAGGTATCAAAATATCCTTCAATTACCTACCCAGCGAAATCTTAGTTTTCAAGTATCTACCTACATCTAGTGAGGTAGATAGTAGTAATAAACTTACTTAGCAGAGTGCCATCCTCTTGTAATACAAGCAGCTGGTTAATGTCTTGGTTGGTTTCACCATCTATAAATTGGAAAGTCTCATAGGGCTTATACATTTTTGTTCCATGTATTTCTTAGTGTCATTTCTGAAAACAAAAAATGTGTTTTCATAGTGCTACAAAAAACAATTTGAGCCATTTCAATTAATTGAAGAACATAGGTAGGTAGGTATTGTTTATGCCATATTATTTAGATGTAGAAGATGAAATAAAATAAAGATGTCTTTGTTATGAGTCTAGAATATTTACCAAGATTATAAAATAACCCTCCTTGCGCATTCGGGTAGTAAAGGTAGTTTTCAAAATCTTTCTCTGATCACTTGTCAATCAATCCTTTAGTTGGGAATATATGTTCCTTGAATTGGGAGATCACGACTGGTTATACATTTATGTTCTCTATATTTATTGTGCATCTTCTGTTGGTACATAGTTCTAAATAAATAAATAAATCACTACCTACGCTCCTGAAAACATCGATAAGTGCTTCTTGGCTTTGATCCACATTACAATAATTTATTATTATTTATTTACAAAATCGTTGCTTCGATTTACAATTTTTATGTTTTTACAAACAGCTGATAGTTCCGTTTGACTTGACACTGACATTTTGTCCAAAATGGCTGCGTTCCGTTCCCTGCGTTCATGCTCCAAAGATTTCCGTTCCATAGGGGTGCGGCGGCGGTAATTTTGAATTGTAGTTTTTCTAGGGTAACGTGAAGTCGAAAATAAATCTTGATGTTGAAAATGCCTCACATAAATTAGTGTTTCGGATAGCATAGGTATAATTTTTGAGCTCTACAGGTTGATAAATAGGTGCTATGAATTTCCCCATTACCATTAGTTGAATAATTTCTTTCAACATCTTTTCTTTCTCCACACAGCCTGCTGTATTATTAAAGTTTGTCAAATGAAATTTATCAAAAGTAACATCACATCTTAAAAATTGTTTAGCCATAGGTAGGTCATAAGCGGATCCATAGTATACCATATCACCACAGCGTTCAACAATTTTCAACATCACATCTTCAAATCTTCCACCTAAACAATTCAGACCAAGGATAGGTCTGTTCAAGGAAGTCGTAAAATCACACATTTCCTCAGCCTCAGCTAAAGTACACACTACATCGCCACCAATAGCGCAGAGGTGGTCTCTTACAGCATCATACCCACAATGATTTGCAACTATGTTAATAGTTTTTATGTCCCAGGCTCTGCATAGTTGTATTACACATTGCCCAACTGGGCTGTTAGCTGCATTTTGTATAACAGTGTCACCAGGAGAAACAGTTCGGAAGTCTTTCAGCAGTCTATAGGCGGTACAGGGTGCAATTGACAGCATTGCAGCTTCTGGTAGTGGTAGTTTCGGAGGTATAACCTGAACACATCTTTGGTGGTATATGTTGTAGTAGCTCCAGGAGCCCTGAAGGGGGCAGCTTAGAATCACTCTGTCTCCAAGTTTCACTCTTCCAACATGTTTTCCAATTTCCATTATCTCTCCAACACCCTCATCCCCTGGTACTGTAGGCAGGTATGGTAGACATGGGTTCTTTCCTAAAAGAATAAACTTTATTATGCTATTGTGTATTAAAATGAATAGGTACCAGATTTTTCACCAAGTAATGTGTGACATGGTAGATTACTTATTTTGAATAAGGTAGGTAGGTATAAAGGTAATAGGTAAGATAAGATAAAAATAAATTTATTTAAAACCCATTGTAATAATTCTAAGTCTTTTTAATATAAACTTTTTAGCACACTAAACTTTATTCAGAGTAAAAATAAAATTTAACAATCAGTAAAGTCTAGTAGGTATTTACACCCTGTAAATCCCTTAGAATTTAAGGTGTTGCTTATTGCCTCATTATATTTATCCATTTTAATCATTTCATGCACCGGAGCCTTTAGTTTTCCTTCTAAAATTAACTCGACAAGCTCTGAGAACATCTTTTCTTTGTTCATCTTGTCATTCTCTTTAGTCCATGCAGTCATCCAAAACCCACGCAGAGCAATATTTTTAAAAATAAATGCTGATGTGGGAACCATAACTGGCTCTCTCGACATGCCACCGTATGTGACCATACACCCCGAATGCTGCAAGTGTCTTAACATTTCCAATGCATTCTTTCCTCCCACACAGTTTAATGCTAAGGTAGGCTTCTCAATACTACCATCCTTAAACAGGGTAGTTTTTCTTAACTCCTCTTCTGTTAATACATAGGTGGCTCCCAATGACTGTAAATATTCTTTTAATTGAGTTATTTCAGGTCTATCCCTTACAATGTTTATGTTTTTTATGCCCCAAGCTTTGCATAATTGAATCACATTTTGCCCACATGCACTGTTAGCTCCATTTTGGATCACAACTAGCTGCTTCTCCCGTACTGGTATAAAATCAGTTAACATTCTATAAGCAGTGCAAGGATTGACAGTAAGTGTTGCAGCTTCAACAGTCCCCAAACTTTGTGGAACAGTTTTCAATGCCTGTCCTTGAAAAATTCCATAGGTCCTCCATGTTCCTTGAGCAGATGATGTTAGAATTACTTTATCTCCGTGAGAGAGTCCTGAGACATTGTTGCCAATGTCTTCAACTATACCAACTCCTTCATTGCCAGGTATGGATGGCAATTCAATTTTAACTGGATATTTTCCTGTAACAAAAATAAGTTTCATGAATCAACCATGCTTCTAGTGACTATTCAGAATTGCACAATATTTCAACTGGTAATAAAATAAGATGGTAATGTACCTTGAGGAAATAATAGTTAGATAAAACTCAGCGAAGAAGCACACACACACACACACACAAAAAACAATAACATTGGTAAAATTTATGGCCCTGCCTTCTTGAGGCCATGCTAAACAAAAATAGTGTGTTAATTCTGTACAGCAGTCCCATGACAATACAGACCTTGTATGGTGTTTAGGTCAGCAGGATTAATTGGAGCCGCTAGCATGCGCACTAGAACTTCATTTGAATTGATTGGAGGCACATTTGTTTCTCTAAACTTTACCACATGCCTAGGATCACCAAATTCACTGTAAATCAGCTGTTTAGACATAAGATAACGTACAGCGGTAGCTCTGAAAGATTTTCCATTTGCAAGGCAATTTGTAGCAGGCCGTAAACAGTTGGGGTACAATAAAGAGAGAGCCATTAATTTTGGGTAAGTGACACTGCTTTCAGAATGAAAAACAAACGGCAAATAATTTTTTATTTTTAGCAAAAATAATGTTTTGTGTTATTGTGATTATTATACTATATAACCTACTGTGTTGCCAGGGCCTTTGATTCGTAAGTTACGTTTTGTTTCTTGAAATGTTACATTTTGCTGCAATAGTTATATAAGGTAGTAGGTAAATAACCAACAATTCATAAATTTAAATATTTTGTATATTGTATGGAATGCTACAAATAAAGAATATCTTATTTTATCTAACTATTAATTAATATTCGATGCCTAGGTAAGACTCTTAACGAACTTTTTTTATTCTTTATTTGTTATGATCGAGGGCTTGATCAGAATGATCATGTGTCATCGTGTACAATCACACTTATTTTGTACGCTCTAAACATATTATTATAACGAATTTATATATTAGTTTTGCCTCCTCTGAGAGTGGATATGCCGAAATGTTAATACATAAGTATACCAAATTCATGAAAATCAATCCCTTTATGTAGCAGGTCTATCCCTTACTTACTTGAGTCTTTCGGCTTCGTTCCGGACACATTCAACTAAAACATGATAAGCATCTTCCAAAATGTCACACTCTTCACATTTGGAGAGTCAAGTATCTTTAATAACAACGAAAATTACAATCAAGGAATATAAAAAAATACAACTAACTAGTAGGTATAATACAAATGAAACCATTGAGCTAACTGCAGATGGATGCAAACAGTCTAAAGGTAGTTCAATTGATCCATGTCAATACCAGTCGGAAGCGTCCCCAAAACACTGGCTGCATTACCACGCTGTATGGCAATGCTGATGCGCTGAGCCAGATACTCACCAGCTCTCGACTCACGCGTCAATGTTTTTGGAGAGTTAATTTTACCCATTAAGTAAGCAAATTTGTTGAGTCCGAGTACATCCCGCTCGGACCAAATTCGCAAAGCCTTCACCACATCAGATCGAGATATGAATGATCCAGCAAACCACGGTGTACGCGTCAATGTTTGTTGAATAGTACGGTACCTACCTACCAAATGTCCTTGGTCAGGGACCTTTCGTTAAAGTTCTCCTTCCACATTTGTGTACACTTGTCTCTGACCAAGTGCAGATGGTCCAATACAAAGGTACCTAAGCAGTTAAAAGGTATTCCATCATCAAAAGCACTATTAGCGAGGCGATCAGATTCTTCATACCCCGGTATGCCAATATGATAGATGGTATAATATTATGTAGATAGTATCCATTGAATTTTAACAAGTTTGTTTAACATAGTGATTCCAAAATGCAGTGGGCCATCGGTGTTCCTCAAACGGGCGAGGTGCAACGAGCCAAATGCAAAATAGCGCTTTAGGAATCGGACAAAATTACAAACATTCCGCTTTCAAAGGAATGCACGTAAGAAATAGCCTCTGCAATAGCGACAAACTCAGCATACATTATTGAGTTAAGTTTATCTCTGCAGTTATGTAAGTTGTTGCAATTAAGGAGAAGAACAAAATCATCAGCGTATTGTGACGTGTATAAATATTATGTACCTATATTTAAGCAGATTTTACAGGTCACTATATTAAAAAGTAGGGGGGATATCGGGTCCCCCTGGGCTAAACCTTGACATATACAAGGTATAACATATTACCCCTACTAAGCCGAAGGGGGGGGTTTCAGGAACCCATGGTGATCAGTTGTGGGGGGGAGATAATTAAAAATTCCTATTTTCAGTTTCCCATACAAAAAGTTTTCATTTCCTAGTGCCAAAATAAAGTGACAACCCTATTCGCGCAACCTGTACTTACCTACTAACTTTACAGGTATGTAGGTAGGTATTTATCTTCGTAGATTTCAGCTATGGCGGGAGATTACTAGACGACCTAATAAATTCGTGATAATAATAAGATGCTAGTATGTAAGTTCCTAGGTAGTGTTGAGAAAATCTTAAAATGCTGAGTTAGGAAAGTTGTAAGTGTAGGTACAAGTTACAAACCTCATATTTTCTCGCTTGTCAGCTGTCTAGATGGCTTCTTACGAAGGGATTTATGTATGTTTTGGTAGGTCACTTGTAGGTACACAGTCACAGACAATTCACACACTTCAGCACAAGGTAGGTTTATTTTTAGGCATTAACATGTCTCACTCACTTTAGCACTAGTTAGGTTAGTTAGTTAGTAAGTTACACATGCATGACGTAGGTATCGATACCGATGCATGTAGGTAAGGTTCGATATGCCTCCCTTCTTCCAAACAACACACATTTTATGGAAGTAAGCACACGCTTCCAACACACGCCTCTTCATCTCTTCAGCTCTGTGACACTCCGATGCATACACCACACCCTTAAGGTATTCTTAAGTCCTAGTTACTTGTTTTTTAAGCACGAAAGATAAAAATTGTAATTATAGCACTACACGGCACCGCGACGAAGGTCACACTAAAATAGTTCATCATTCATTCTTTTGATTTCGTTCGCCGAAAAGATGGATAATTTTTAGGGTTCATTTTCAATTTTAATAAATCCCTAGTAGGCAACATGAGTATTAGGATCACAGTCGTGAAATAATAGGTATGTGGTAGAAAATTGTATGAATACGTAGGTAGGTACTGGTCTTATTTTACATAGGTATTTCACAATGTAGGTACCTACCTGCTACACACACATACACATTGCGTGAATTCTGATAGTTGGTATACCTAATACAAAATCCCGTAGAAAACGGATTTAAGCTTTTTTTTTTTGATTTTATGATTTTAAACAAACGAACTTCTTTAAATTTTGGTATTAAAAAAATTACGGAACCCGTATTAAAAAATATTTCGGCCCGCTTGGCAAATACAGCACCGCCATGTGGTGTATCCAGTGTTGCCAGATGGAATTTGAAAAAAACAGTAGAAAGTTCAGTAAAAAATCAGTAGATTGGAATAAAAATCAGTAGGTAGAAATTAACGACTGAAAATTCTAGAGGTACCATATGTATTTGTGTTTCGCGAGTATTTTGACTCGCATTTTGGCTGGCGACCTTTTTTTTTTTAGGTGCATTCGTAAAAAGGAAGCGATTCTTTGCATTTTTGCAGACAATTGCAGCTAAAAAAAAAAAAAAAGGTCGCCAAGTGGTTATTTAGTCACGGAGCTATAGGCGCGGGAAAATCAGGTAGATTTCACGAAATTTTAGAAGGCGCTCGGGACATCAGGTAGATTTCACTAATTTTAGAAGGCGCTCGGGAAAATCAGGTAGATTTCACTAAATTTTAGAAGGCGCTCGGGAAAATCAGGTAGGTTTCACTAAATTTTTGAAATAAATCAGTAGATCGGTAGACGCCTAAAAAAGCAGGTAGATCTACTGCTAAATCGGTAGATCTGGCATCACTGGGTGTATCGCATGTTGATAGATGCCGACAGTCAATGAATGAATGAATGGTTCTCTAACTTGTCTATGATTGGCGGTTGGCTGGTTGCCATGGTTTTGCATAGTGCTACAGCCAATAAAATTTAGTCGCGTTCCTTTGTGGAAATACAAGTGTCAAAGATTAATGTAGGTACAGAACGGACAGATAAACTACATAATGACGGAAAGAGTCATTTGGTAAAGTTTTTAATTAAGTTAACCGACCCATGCGACTCAGCTCGTCGTATGTCGGATGTCGTAAAAGTCGACCAAGGGGCTTCGCCAAATGAAAGGCAGCATTTTTATTGTGTGAATTACTTATACCGTTTCTTTGATCAGCAATCCCCAGCCAAGTGATTATGGCAATACCCGCCAGATTCACAGCTCTTTTCAGTAGTGGACATCAATGTGTATTCAGTCAGTAGGTTATTATGATTAGATCAACACACAAGAAAGAACAAACAGTTAGAAAAAGACATAACTGTGTTAGCGTAGTTTAGTTCGTATGTTTAACTACACGTAACTCAACCTTCAAATTGAAATGTGATTTTAGCCATGACTTACGACAATTTGCCTCAATGATGCTGTAGGCGTTTTTCTATTTCAAGAATATGAATCTGTCACTCTTTTCTACATCTATTCTGTGACCATACTGAGGTCATCGTCGCAAGTATAAGAAACAGCAGATTTTAGGGTTGTCACTTCGTAAAAAATCAGCTGGCCATGTGAAAACTTTGTTTTAGTTTTTTCAGAGATACCAATCGAAATTAGAAAAGTCGTTGAACAAAAGTTGTTCCCCGGGGGGGTAGAAATACCCAGCTTTTCGCTTAGTACATGTATATTGTTACACCATGTATTTCCTTATCGTACTTGTTCTACCAAGAGAAGAAAGAAACCGCGAAATCCCGCTCTAGCAAAATCAAGTTTTAGCCCATCTGAAATGGCACGAAATACATTTTAGACGCGACAGTTTTAGGTACTTAGATCGTTCAATGTGTTCTTAAACTGTTTGCACTACAAATAGCTTTGTTCCCAAAAGCTACAAAAATTGTCTTTTTCATGAATTTATTCACGCTAGTGGGGCGAAAATTACGAATTTTGTAAGAAAGATCACCGTCTGGCAACACTGTGACATGACATTGTGAATTTGTGACAGAAAGACATTCATTTCTACTCAACAATAATGACAATACGCTTGACATTGACAGCAAACAACCAAAGCGAGACACACCGAGGCAAGGAACATCTATAACGTAAGCGGGCACCGAGGTATTAAATATATAGACACAGCCTAGTTTTGGTAGGCGAATAATCTATAATCTAGCAGACCCTTTGCAAGGTCTACGTTAGGGCTCCCACACAAAACTGCGATTTGGTGCGATGCGATGCGATGCGCTGCGATGTGATGCGATGTCACACGAACTTGATTTGCGAATTTCTGCGATGCGAATTTGTGCGGCGAACCGTTTTGTAGGGTAACCATACCTTCAAGTTTAGTCAGTCGTATTGGACGTGTTTTTAGGAAGCGTAAGATGGATCCCAAAAAGATAATTGAACCGATTTAAGCAAAAATGATCCAACCCACACAAACCTCATTTCGAGATAATCGATATTTAAGTTTGTGGCGGTATTTATCTAGCTTTGTAATACAAAATGTTGTTATTTTAATTTATTTTAATACATAGCATTAAATTAAATTAAAACTCAACTTTTTTGCTATAAATAATGTAAAGAATAAATTGTAATAGTTTAGTAGATAACTGGGAAAACTTGCGCCTGGATCATTATTACAAAATTAATTTTGTATGGAAAAAGTTATAAAGGGTGCAAAAATTAAAATGCAAAAATGATTCGAAGTGTGATAAAAATTAGTAATCATTTTTGTGTTTTAAAAGACAAAACAAACAAAATTGGCCCTACTCCTCGTCCAAATCAGAGTAAGGTTCATCACATAAACCATCTACATCGTCTATTATTGCAGCTTCCCTTCGGTTTCTTAAATTAATCAATGCAATCATCTGGTATCTAATATTAGATCTGCTGGCCCTGTACTTATTTTATTTTATTTATTTATTTTTCGTTAAAGTACGAAACACACAGAAGCCGGAGGCGTGGCGGAGGCGAAGGCGTGCGAGTTGTATTCTATGGAATCCTATGCCTACACACACACCGCAGGCCGTGGCGAACGCGGTGCCATAGGAAAAACCGGCACGCCTTCGCCTCCGCCACGCCTCCGGCTTCTGTGTGTTTTGAACTTTATGGTTTATTTCGTTTACGTACTTAGATGGAATAGCAATTTCAAATATTAACTTGTCAAAGCTTAACTTGTTTTATATCATCATCATCATAATCAACCTATACTAGTCCACTGCTGGACATAGGCCTCCCTTAATGAGCGCCATAGCTCCCTGTCTTCAGCTTGACGCATCCAGCACCTGCCAGCAGTCTTTCGCAGATCGTCATCCCACCGGAGGGCGTCCTATACTACGTTTGCCAAGTCTTGGTCTCCACTCAAGAACACGTTTACCCCAACGGTTGTCGGTTCTTCGCGAGATATAGCCGGCCCACTGCCACCACTTCAGCTTGCTAATTATTTGAGCTATGTCGATAACTTTGGTTCTCTTTCGGATGTATTCTTTACGAATCCTATCCTTCAGAGAAACTCCGAGCAAAGCTCTTTCTATAGCTTTCTGAGCTCTTTGCACTGATGGACCAGCTTAATATTATAGTTTGAATCATTGTAGCTAAAAAGAACGGTTATATGTTAGGGTAACCAAAGCAACACAAAAATGATTCAAGTGGCATGAAACACTTATACATTTTAAAAAATGGTCTTCGACATGACAGTTGTGGGTTGGATCATATGGATTTTCCACATTTGTGAACATAGAGGTGTGAGTCTTTGATATGTTAAAATATACCTTATACTGATTACATAGGTTAAAAAAACTCGAAATTGACTAAGTTGTGGGTTGGATCATTTTTGTTTAAATCGGTCCAATTGCACTGCTGTTATTGTTAAATAGATATAAAAGAAAAAGAAGATTCTGGATTCATCCATTTAATACGATTATGAACTCTGAAGGGAACTATTTTACTCGAAATTACTATGAGTTGAGAACTGAAGCAGTTTTTTTTTTACAACACAAAGAAGGCGGCTCAGGCGCCGCGCATCTTTCGCTAAAGATGTCTCAGAGCGGACTAAAAGGGGGGTCACCAAGTATGACGTAATATGACAGGAATGCGCGATGCAAATGAGATCGGACGTTATCGTGCGAGCTCGCAGATATTTGCGATGCGATGCGAGCTCGCAGTTTTGTGTTTGAGCCCTTAGGGTGTAAGGCTCACTTGGATTTCGATTAGTACCTATGGTTTTGTTCTTCAACTTCTTGAGATGCTGCAGTTTCAACTTCTTGATTATGGCTCTACGTCTGGTTTGGCGCAATTTTATGATAATGACACTGACGTGAAGTTTGACCGGCTCTTGCACTGACCTCTATTATCACTGACCTCTATATTTGTATATATAGAGGTCAGTGTCTATTATATATACAGGTCAGTGGGCTCTTGTGATTGAGAGAATGAGTCTATGGTCGTGAATGGACTTGGATTGTCTATGCATGGCATGGGGGAGGATTTTCTCTGATCACCGGACAATGGTTAAAAATCACAATAAAGCCAGTTTTTGATGATAATTGGTGATAAACCCTGAATAATATAGGGCTCCAGCGACGGCGAGGCTTCAAATATTTCCTACATGCGACCTTTGTTAGCGACGACGACGACGCGACGGACCGGGCGTGCGTGGCTGTGCAATGTTGTCGACATAAACCCATATAAAAATTCTCTTGAATAACTCTATCTATTAAAAAAAACCGCATCAAAATCCGTTTACCGTTTGCACCTAGTTTTAAAGATACATACTTAGGTACATAGGGACAGAATAGACAGACATCAGGAAGCGACTTCGTTTAGGTACAGGTATAGGTAATTATGTAGGTAAGTCACTGACCTCTATATATACAAGTTTTGTATAGATAGAGGTCAGTGAGGTAAGTACATAAGTACCTTACAAATTATTAGTGATAGCAACAAAGATGTTAATGAACGTAGGATCTTTACCGATAAGGTAGGTAGATAATCATAGGATCTCAAACGTCACGCCTCAGACTATAGAACTATCCGTCACGCAGACAGATCCATAAGAATCAACAGCTGAGTAGGTAGGAGATATTAGGTACTGATATTAATACAACATACTATACAAAACCATAATCCTACCTAATAGTAGGTATGAGAACTGCAGAATAAGCCCGCTCATCTGTTTTTGTTTAATACCTAATTTTTTTGTTTATTTGTAAGAAAGAGAATATACAGGGTGTCCCATAATGAGTGGATAACCCGAAAGGTGCTTATGCGCCAAGTCAAGGCCAATCAGAAACATTTTTTATTTTTTTTCTAACTTGACCCGTTCGGAAAATATTTAATATTTTGTAAATTTGGCAAAATTTGTACCTTTGTTCAAATTTTTGGACTTTGTGCCTACAATTTTAATAATTTTTTAATTTTTACTTTTGGAATATACTAAAGAAAAACAGCTTTTTTGAACACCGTAAAAAATATTTTGGTAACTAGGACCAGTAATTTTCAAGGCAGGTTTAAAGTAGAAAATTTAATTTGTTCATATTTTTATGCGAAGTTTGAGCTGCTGTGGTTAAAAAAAAAGATAAGGAAACCTAAGATGCCGAGTACTTTAAAAACATGTCCATTTCAAGAGCATCCTAAAATGATAATAAACGTTGAAATTTTGTAGGGTAAAAAACTGAGATATTGCTACTTTTGTGCCAAAAGGGGCCAAAGCTAGTAAAAATAATATTGAACCAACACATCAATAAAATATCTTTTTCGTCTTACTCGTTCTATAATGGTAACTTTGCTTCTTTAAAACAGTGATTGAAATCTCATCACCCATACAGCAATGTTTGAAAACGAAAGTTGTCAATCAGTGCGTCCTACCCCTGATGACCTACGGAGCTGAGACGTGGACACTCACTGCTCCACCAGTTCAAAGTCGCTCAGCGAGCTATGGAAAGAGCTATGCTCGGAGTTTCTCTGTCTGAAGGATAGGATTCGTAATGAATACATCCGACAGAGAACCAAAGTTATCGACATAGCTCAAAGAATTAGCAAGCTGAAGTGGCAGTGGGCCGGCTATATCTCATGAAGAACCGACAACCGTTGGGGTAAACGTGTTCTTCAGTGGAGACCGCGACTTGGCAAACGTAGTGTAGAACGACCTCCGGCCAGGTAGGATGATGATCTTCGAAAGCCTGCTGGCAGATGCTGGATACGTCAAGCTGAAGACAGGGCGCTATGGCGCTCATTAGGGGAGACTTATGTCCAGCAGTGGACTAATATGGGTTAATTTTTTCCGCATCGTTTTAGACTCGACGTCGAAGTTATATTAAGTTATAATAAATTAAGTTATAGAGGTAGTATTTAGGGAATAGGTTTTTTGTACACCAGTTCCTTCAAGTTGCCCCAGTAAAAGAAATTCAATGGGTTCAAGTCCAGCTACCGCGCTGGCCACTGGGAAGCGCCACCACGCGTAACCCATCTCTTTGGATACGCTGAATCTAAATAACGCCGTTCCTGAACGGCTTAGTGTACTGGACACCCGTCATTCTGTAGTTTGAATGCAGTTGTAATCTTCTTTCCAAATTCATACCACCAAATTCGTACTCATAACACAAACTCTCTTTACTTTCGGCTAGATTATTGTTTATTATTTATCAAAATATTTCCTATTTTCCAGCATGAATCAGCAAAAATAGATTTCCCTCACTATTTTTAAGAAGCAAAGTAACCATTTTAGAACGAGTAAGACGAAAAACATATTTTATTGATGTGTTGGTTCAATATTATTTTTACTAGCTTAGGCCCCTTTTGGCACAAAAGTAGCAATATCTCAGTTTTTTACCCTACAAAATTTCAACGTTTATTATCATTTTAGGATGCTCTTGAAATGGACATGTTTTTAAAGTACCCGGCATCTTAGGTTTTCTTATCTTTTTTTTTAACCACAGCAGCTCAAACTTTGCATAAAAATATGAAAAATTTAAATTTTCTACTTTAAACCTGCCTTGAAAATTACTGGTCCTAGTTACCAAATTATTTCTTACGGTGTTCAAAAAAGCTGTTTTTCCTTAGTATATTCCAAAAATAAAAATTAAAAAATTATTAAAATTATAGGCACAAAGTCCAAAAATGTGAACAAAGGTACAAATTTTTCCAAATTTACAAAATATTAAATATTTTCCGAACCGGTCAAGTTAGAAAAAAAAAAAAAATGTTTCTGATTGGCCTTGACTTGGCGCATAAGCACCTTTCGGGTTATCCACTCATTATGGGACACCCTGTATATATATATACAATGTGATTCTTCGAACCTTGATCAAAAGAAATGTGCGGATACACGACACATATTTATCGGTAAAAATCAAGATAAAAAAAATTATATGTTATATATATCAATCAGGTGTGCTAGCTACATTTGCTCCATTTCCGTTGTGCAAAGATGCAAAAATTTTGGTCCTTACCCATAAGTCACTTCCCAATTATGTCGTATTCATTTATGAACCTACTTAAACTTAACATAGACTTAACTTCAACTTAACTTAACATTAAGTACCTTAAACTTAACTTATACCCCATTTGTTGTTACTCTGTTAGCCTACTATCTATGTAGCATGCAGTGTCCACCTATAACTGGTTGTGCAATTAGCTTTAGCTATTAAGAATGTATATTATTTTTAAGAATGATTGTAACACCCACTGGTAGAACAAATAAATAAATAAAACAAAGTCGCTTTTTCTGTCTCTATGTCCCCATGTCCTTATGTCCCTTTGAATGCTTAAATCTTTAAAACTACGCAACGGATTTTGATGCGGTTTTTTTTAATAGATAGAGAGATTCAAGAGGAAGGTTTATATACTTATAATACAACCGGGGCGGGTTGCTAGTAATTAATAAAATTGGTTAAAACAAACTGACAGTACCTACCTACCTAGTTAAGTATTATTCAAAATTCAGTCCAAACTCGTCGTCGTCGTTTCGTTTAGTTAGAAGATCCTATGACCTCCCTCATCCATCGTATCATTACCACCGAGGTCATCATTTAGGACCAAAATGCTTGTGACGATAAATCCAAACTCGCGGGGATACCTTCTTCAAAAGCAATTTAATTTAATTAATAAAATTATAATATCATATTTTATTAACCTAATAATATAATTTTATGGTACCTACCATCGAGTTGCTCATGGAGATCACCCATACCATAACATTGCGTTGTCAGTGTTGTCACTGAACTTATAGTATAAGTAGGTAGTAAAATCTATCTATCCTATCTATCTATCTTATCTCGCACTTCAAAAGTAGATCTTGTAGGTATTAAAAAAAACCATCAAAGACCAAATGCATGTTTATTATATTATAAGTTTTCAACGACGAAGCAAATAGGTGTCTAGAGGTGCAATAGATATAGGCACCTATATTTTGGCGTGTTTTATAAAACCTAGACGGGTTTATAAAAAAAAACCGTCATTAAATTCTCTATAATCTATTCCCTACCTATATTTAAATACGATAACACTCAATAAATACTAGTCAGATCTAGATCACATGTTCAAAGTCAGAAGATTCAAAATAAAAAAATACTCATTAAAATTGATTCACCTAGATAAAGTTCCAAGGCAAAAACTGGCAACAACACACAGAAAAATACAGCCGAATTGAGATGTCCTACTTTTTTTGAAGACGGTTGAAAATGCAAAGACGTTAAATGTCAGACTTTTGACACTTTTGTACTCATAACGGGAAGACATGCACAGGGAAGGGACCTCATTCCCCTCTCTGGCCTTGCATTAGCATCTAAATATTTTTTATAATATTATAGGTAGGTATGTATGTTGTTGTTAATCAGATAGGTACCTACTTTATGTATGTATATAACAAACATGTTTGTAACAAAGATAATACTCTAACATAAATTTTGTACGTAACTAAGTAGACTTACCTATAAAAATTAATATGACAAATACACACGCGAATAGGGCAACGCACAGGACGCTAAAAGGCAATTTATGGCACTGTGTTGGCACACACCTAGTACTTGGTTAAAATGCTAGGGAAAATGTAATAGGTATTTACAACCCGTAAACCCTTTTGGATTTAAGGTATTTTTTAGGGCTTCCGTAAAATCTGTGATCTTTATTAGTTTATGCTCAGGACCTTTTAACTTCCCTTCACACATTAACCCAATTAGCTCTTTTAGCATTTTGTCTTTGTGATGCCTGTTTTCTTTGTTCTTATTCCAAGCTGTAATCCAAAAACCTTTCGTTGTAATATTTTTGAAGATAAATGCAGCTGTTGGGATCATAACTGGTTGCATTGACATGCCGCCATAAGTGACCATGCACCCGGCAGGTTTCAAATGTCCAGCCATTGCCATAGAATTCTTCCCTCCGACACAGTTGAGTGCCAATGACGGTTTGTCAATACACCCTTCTTTGAATATCTTAGTTTTTCGAACCTCATCCTCCGAAAGTACACAGGTGGCCCCCAAAGATTCTAGATAAGATTTTAACTCTTTATGTTGTGGCCTCTTTCTGACTATATTAATGTTCTTTACGTCCCAGGCTTTGCATAGTTGTATGACATTTTGCCCACATGCACTGTTTGCTCCGTTTTGGATGACAACTAGCTTCTTCTCCCGTACTGGTACAAAATCCATCAACATTCGATAGGCTGTGCAAGGGTTAACGCAGATTGTCGCAGCTTCGACAAGTCCTAAATTTTTAGGAACAACTTTTAAAACACATTGGTGGAATTTACCGTAACTAGTCCAAGTACCTTGCTCGGTTTCTATTAGAATAACTTTATCTCCGTGACATATTTTAGAGACTTTGCTGCCAATTTTTTCAACAATCCCGACGCCTTCATTACCTGGTACTGCAGGAGGTTTAACTTTAACTGGATATTTACCTGGAACAACAGACGATTTCATGCATATTTCCTTATCATCATCAGCCTATATTAGACCACTGCTGACATAGGCCTCCCCAATGAGCGCCATAGCACCCTGTTTTCAGCTTAACCCATCCAGCACTTGCCAGCAGTCTTTCGCAGATCGTCATCCCACCTGGCCGGAGGGCATCCTACACTACGTTTGCCAAGTCGCGGTCTCCACTCATGAGCACGTTTACCCCAACGGTTGTCGGGTCTTCGCGATATATGGCCGGCCCACTGTCACTTCAACTTGCTAATTCTTTGAGCTATGTCGATAACTTTGGTTCTCTGTCAGATGTATTCATTACGAATCCTATCCTTCAGAGAAACTCCATAGCTAAAAAAGTCCAAAGCATAGCTCTTTCCATAGCTCGCTGAGCGACTTTAAACTGGTGGACCAGCCCTACCGTGAGTGTCCACGTCTCAGCTCCGTAGGTTATTACGGGTAGGACGCACTGATTAAAAACTTTGGTTTCCAAACATTGCGGTATGGATGAAAGGAAGACTCGACGTAGTTTTACGAATGCTGCCCAGCCTAGCTCGATCCTCCTCTTGGCTCCCTTCTCAAAATTGTTTTACCTAACTGCACAATCTGCCCAAAGTAAGTGTACTCGGAAACAATTTCGAGAAGGTGGCCTTCTACGACGACCGGTCTTGGATCAACGTGGTCATTGGTCATGACTTTGGTTTTATCCAAAATCATGCCAAGACCTATGCGTGTCGCGAGGTTGTCGCTAGGCCGTCCATGAGGGCCGCTCCTCTAGCGACTCTGCCATTAAGACTATGTCACCAGCGAATCGTAGGTGTGAGATTTTTGTCGACAGTGCTATAAGCGCGTCGGTAAATTTCGGTAAGAAGACCTATCTTTACGATAACCTTGGAGATATTTTAATGATGTATTATATCAGCAATCTGCATAGCAATAGCAATTGCAGATATTTTAATGATACCTACGTATATTAAATCACTGATCTGATACCTACTGACGACCGATGTGCGGTGCGACTGCGATTCCCGCATTGGAACAAATTGATTGTCCAGCATTATTCATTAATTTACCTTGGATGGTGTTTATATCAGATGGATTCACGGGAGCTGCTAACATTCGCACTAGGACCTCTTCGTCACCGAGGTCAGATATTTCACATTCTTGGATTTGCACCACTTTTAGAGGATCTCCATATTTGCTGTACACCAACTGTTTTGATGATACGTTTTGAACAGGTACTATACCCCATACATTTTCTTTCCCTTTAACCAAGCATTTTGTCAAACACAATGACAATTTCTTAGAATTTGTAAGTAGGGCCATAATTTTATGTTAAAATTCACTGTATTCAGAACGAAAATAGAAGGAAAACAGTGATAAACGGCATCTGGTTAAAAGATGTAGATAAATTACTACCTAGCCACACTAGGTACGTAGTTACTGCTAGCTAGGGCCTATCTAGATTTGTGGACGGTGGACGCATTAGGAAGGTACATAAGCTGCTGTGCGTTGAAGCTTTGTAGATCTTAGTCGTAGATTATTATCTTTTGTAGTATTTATATTCTCTTTGATTTGAACATCACAGAAATCTCTAAAATTTCTACAAAATTCTCAGAATCCGACGCTGTCAAGCTTGACAGTGCTTGACAGTAGGAATTAATAAGTTTACGACATGGCAGTACTAAAAGCGGTATTCCACTACACGATATTCAGGGCCCGGTAGTTAGGGCGATTAGGGAGCAAGGTTTGCCGGGTCCTTCCGGTCGCCGCTTTATATCTTATTCACTGACCTGTACATAAACAAGTACTTGTATATATACAGGTCAGTGATCTTATTACACCTCTCTTAGTTAGGGTAAGGGTCCCTGAATATCGTGTAGTGGAATACCGCTTTAAGAGGAGCATCAACTCATAGGTTAAATTTCGTTCGTCCATGACTTCAACAAGGGTGATTTCGTCAATGCATGTGTAGGTCTACGAGTCCGACTGGGACGCACGAGGTTCGATTCCCGACTTGGGACAAATGTTTGTACGATCTGCAAATACTTATTCGGGGGTTCTGGTTGTTTTCTTTGTATAATAAAAATATCTAGGTATTTCATGTGTTGTATTAGGTAAGTATATCAGTCATCTAGTAGCCCCTAACCACTGACCTCTATAGCTTGGCAAAAAAGAGTAGAAAATAATGGGGGCGCCACTGTAGGTCCTTATGGCAACACCTATAGCGCACCAAGCTAGTCTTGATACTTAGATGTATATTTCAATTATACGTACATTTATATCCACACATACTATACTAGTATCAGTAAATATTGTTTATTTGAGCAAGGTTCTCGTTATGTAAGTATATAAAGAAAAAAATATAAAGTAAATTAAAATTTAATACATTGTTTTTAATACATTGTAAGTTCTCTCTCACAGTATTCCTTTTCTATTTTTATTACGTGCTGGCACGAATTCTTCCAATCCTCCTCCGTAATAGCTTGGAACCGTTCCGTTTTAGCACGCTCAGCTGCTTCCTATAAAGAAGAAACTTTTTATGATACCTTTATCTTACCTTTTTCAGTTTATTATTTAGGCACATAATTTCTAGACCATTTAAAATACAAACGCTATAGTAACTTTATTACAAAGAAATAACACAACATTTAAATTATGTAGAAATAGATTCACATATTAGCTAGTCTAGCTCAAGTATCAAATTCTATGCCCGCGCTATAGCAGAGTACGCAGAACAAACGTAAACATAACCTAACTGCCCGATGTTTATTGTTGAATATTTCACTTGTTCCGTGGAACTTTAATTTAATCCTGCTTTAGGACCATCAAGTTACCTTTGATTCAACTTAAAATTACAAAACAAACTCTCACAAACCTGTCATATCAGCGGTTCTTTGAAAAATATTGTTGAGATCTGAAAGAATAGTTCTGGCCTCAAATTCTGCCAGACATCGCCTGTATACCTTATAAATAACCTCCCTGGCAGCACTTCTAACTGTTTTATTCATTATTTTTCATTTTTCGTCACTTTATCACCACCGCTTGACCGATCCAAGTAAAAAATCCGAGAATTCGTAATCTTTGTTTACAATTTTACATCAAACGTCATTGTTTTAAGAATGTTGCCATTAAACAAAAAAATTAGTTCCGTTTCAAGACTTTTTTGCCAAGCTGTATCTATACAGATAGAGGTCAGTGCCCCCAACACAATCTCTGCTTAGCTTTGGGTTCGATGATGCCGTATGATCATCCAGTATTATTTATTTAATATGTACCTACCTTAGAATTTGTCATGTATCTCTTCACTACATAGTATAAAATAAAGTCGCTTTCTATGTCCCTATGTCATTATGTCCCTTTAAACGCTTAGCTACGCAACGGATTTTGATGCGGTTTTTTTTAATAGATAAGAGTGATTCAAGAGGAAGGTTTATACGTATAATAAAACCGTGCGAAGCTGGGGCGGGTCGCTAGTTTATTATATAAGATGAATATGTATACTGTTGAACCATTAATAAATAAATAAATACCCGAATATATAGGTATTAGCAACAACAAAAGATTAACTCAATGCAAGTAAATTTTATTTAGAATCAGTGAGGAATTTATTGACTCGTATATCTAGATCTTTCCGCGCCATCGGTGCAGCCGACTTGGGTGGCGCGGATGCTTCCGGGGACGGCATTTGCTGTTTGGGCGCGCGGAACCGCCTCGCCCGAGTCAACTGCCAGGTAGAGCTTGGATTGTGCATTATGCCGATACCTTTCAGATCCTCGTCCACTTCTGCTAATGCTGGACGCGGCTCACTGGGATCAAATAATATAATTATCATCATCATCATTAGCCCATGTTAGTCCACTGCTGGACATAGGCCTCCCCTAATGAGCGCCATAGCGCCCTGTCTTCAGCTTGACGTATCCAGCATCTGCCAGCAGCCTTTCGTAGATCACCATCCCATCTGGCCGGAGGACGTCCTACACTACGTTTGCCAAGTCGCGGTCTCCACTCAAGAACACGTTTACCCCAACGGTTATCGGTTCTTCGCGAGATAAAGCCAGCCCACTGCCACACACACCTCGTGTGTTCATAAGTCTTGAGACACAGTAAAACTAAAATATTTTTGGAGCTAAGTTGAGTATTCATTTATTGGATATTAAAATTAAAACTACTGACATCTAGATCTGTATTTAAAAATAAATCATTCAAAATGGCCGCCTTTGCATTCAATGCAGGCCTTCAAACAAGTGCGCCGAACACGAGGTACTTATATAAAAATATAAAATGTATTCATTGAAAATGTGTGTGTTTGTCTGCTGCTGGCAGATGCTGGATGCAGATAGCTGAAGACTGGGCGCTATGACGCTTATGAGGGGAAGCCTATGTCCAGCTGTGGACTAATATAGACTGATGATGATGATATGTTATGAAACTACGAAAAGGATGATATCTCGGGATATGACATTAATTTTAAAACACATAATATGTGTTTTAAAATTAATGTAATTTGTATTTGGTATATTTTTCCAAACTAATAATTTCTAATTTAGTGTTCAATGGTAGAGAAACAATAAGATTGTAAATAAACTAAACAGTGTGATTATTTCTAGACCCATTTACACTAACCTTAACAAATTCTGTTGTGCTACATTTGCTCCGTTGTGATACTGTCAGTTGTGATTTCCGTTGTGCAACGATGTCAAAATTTTGGTCCTTACCCATATGAAAAGAGCTGCTTTTAGGATGCGTATGAACCCGTACACAGAGACTCTTCTCTACAATATTAGCGAGGCTTGAAGAGCCAAAAGAAGATTGCTCATTTTATGTTTTACTAGAATCTGCCTGCGGCTTCGCACGCTTTGTTTCTATGGAAACGTCTCAAGGCTATTTATATCCCATGTTGACTGATTTATGGGATGAAAAGTAGCCTATGTGTTATTCCAGGGCTAGAACAACATGTGTTCCAAATTTCATGCCCGATCCATTCAGTAGTTTTTGCGTGAAAGAGAAACAAACATTCATACGAATTTTCGCATTTATAATATAAGTAAGGATGTAGGTAATATCTATTCACTTACTAGGCCATGGTTATCGACGCCCGCAATCGTGCTGGAGCTATAACCGAGGGCATATCTAATGTGGAGTTTCTTTTCAAGCCTGGAAATAAACGAAATACATTTACGTAGTTTATTTTCTACTTAAATTATCAAGAAACAGAAAGGAAGCTCTCCCAACCAGGGTTGTTGCAGATGCCGTTTGTTGACACGTCAACGGATGCTGATTTTGATTTTGGCCAAGTGCGTGTCAGGCTCACAAACTGAGTGTTAGAGTGCTTTTCACGAAAGAAGTCCCCTAGACGCGGCGCTGTAGTAGTGCGATCGAATGAAGCCAGCAAGCATAATGGCAATCTGTCAAATTTAGTTCCACCAGTTGCCGAGGGACTTTTTTCGTGAAAAGCACTCTACACGTTGGTGGTTTTTTCAAATATAAACCGAGTCTCGAAAATCATGACCTTTCTTGAGGTTTACACAAAGAATAGCACAGGGGACCCTTTGTGTACTGAATAAAAAAAAACTTTTTCAGGACCATATACCAGCCGACGCTTTGGGGTCATGTCACGACTCGAACATCAGCGTTGAAAATCAGCATATATCAATGTAGATGTTTTTTTGCTGATGTTTAAATCAATGCTGATCATCAGCGGATGCTGATGCTGATATTCGCAACAACCCTGCTCCCAACCCCACTGAATAAATAGAAATTACTAACTGTAACTGTGTCTCTAAAGTAGAAAATAACTAAGAAGTGAAACTGGTGTACCTATCAGGAAATTCTAATAAAACCTGACCGAGTTTAGATACAAACACTGTAACAGTTATCTATGGATACAAAAGATACTAATGGAAATAAATTATAAATTGTTCCTTAGTTTTAAGTAGCAATAAAGTATGGGTGTCATTTAATCGGTCATTAAATTAAAATGATTTTAGCTGACTTTGAATATTTAAAATAAATACCAATAAATTTACTCCCATCAAGTATTTTCTATGTATCTGTTGTTAACAAACAAAATAAAAAAGCGTAAGTACATAACTTACTAATAATGAAGGAAGAAGACACCGCAAGAAGATCAGCAATCACCTGAATTTTTGATTTTGATGACTTCGCTTCTATCCTTCCATTTCATCGAGCAGACCGGACAGACAGATCGACGGATGGACCAGCGAGGGATGTCTTCTTGAGGCACATTCAGTTTTTTGAAGGCAGGGTTCTCCAGTTGGGTCTGATGATGGTAGAATGGAATGGAATGAATGAATCAACACTTTATTGTACTAAGCGTTAAAGCTTTTATAGATATGGTAAAAAAGGGGGCTATGCAACCTTGTAGTGGAGACAATAGATATAAGAGGAAAACGGGTACCGATAGTAAAACAGATATGAAAACATATAATATAATATACATGGAATAGGATAGAATAAGAAACAATAGGATAGAATAGAATAGAATAGAATGGAATAGAATAGAATGGAATGGAATGGAATGGAATGGAATGGAATGGAATGGAATGGAATGGAATGGAATGGAATGGAATGGAATGGAATGGAATGGAATGGAATGGAATGGAATGGAATGGAATGGAATGGAATGGAATGGAATGGAATGGAATGGAATGGAATGGAATGGAATGGAATGGAATGGAATGGAATGGAATGGAATGGAATGGAATGGAATGGAATGGAATGGAATGGAATGGAATGGAATGGAATGGAATGGAATGGAATGGAATGGAATGGAATGGAATGGAATGGAATGGAATGGAATGGAATGGAATGGAATGGAATGGAATGGAATGGAATGGAATGGAATGGAATGGAATGGAATGGAATGGAATGGAATGGAATGGAATGGAATGGAATGGAATGGAATGGAATGGAATGGAATGGAATGGAATGGAATGGAATGGAATGGAATGGAATGGAATGGAATGGAATGGAATGGAATGGAATGGAATGGAATGGAATGGAATGGAATGGAATGGAATGGAATGGAATAGAATAGAATAGGAATAGGATAGAACCGGCCATTATAGTTAACTAACAGGTGCAGTGACTGTAGTAGTGAACGCCAATATCGATGGTATGTCCATATCACGCCGAGTAGAGATGCGAGAGAAGCGGGATCTGGAGACGCTGCGGTCCGTGACAGGTCGTATGTTCAGGCCTAGACCGTGAACGCAGGCTTCACTGTTCAAATAAAAGTGATTAGAAAGGGAAAGATATGTTATATCTATCTAAATACTATGTATTTCTTCTTCTTTTTCTTCTTCCGGACTTTATCCCACGCTAAGTGGGGTCGGCACAACATGTATTTTGCTTTTATTCTCCTCTGTTATCCGTCATCTCCGTATGTATTCACACCTTTCTTTAACATGTCATTTCATACAATCCATCGATCTTTTTTTCGGTCTTCCTTTCCCCCATTATATCCCTTCACATTCAAATCAATCACTCTTTGTTTTACAAAACCTCACTTTTTCCAACCATACCACGCTAGCCTATTAAATTACTATTTTATCAAAATTATAGTAATGAGTTTATTTTCACACATTCATTTCGTGAATTTTGGTGAAAATAAATTTCTTACTCAACGTCTGAAACTTCCTCATGAGGTAGATCTAAGGTTTCGTCTTTGGCTTCCTCTTGTAACTTGCTCTGCGCGCGAACCATATCCAACAGCATTGTGTCATGGGCGCCTAGGTTTTTGGACCTGGCGTACAACAGAATTTCAAAATCTGTATAAACTGAAAAAAGATGTTTGTAGGACAAAATTACTTGATGAATAATTGCTTGATTATTCATCAGAACAAATTTGTGTACGTTCTGCAGAAATTTGTTCCGTTGGTCTGGGTGTTTTCTATCACTACATCATAGTATAAAATAAAGTCGCTTTTTCTGTCCCTATGTCCTTAGGTCCCTTTAAATGCTTAAATCTTTAAAACTACGCAACGGATTTCGATGCGGTTTTTTTTAATAGATAGAGTGATTCAAGAGGAAGGCTTATATACTTATGATACAACCGTGCGAAGCCGGGGCGGGTTGCTAGTGTATAATAAAAAATATCTATCTATGTAATGTATTGTATTAAGTCTATCAGTCATCTAGTACCCATAACACAAGCTCTGCTGAGCTTGGGGCTAGATGATAATTAAGTGGACTGTCCGGAATTATTTATTTATTTATTTATTGAATTCATGATTCAATTCTTAATATTTTTCATTTGCGAGGACATTTTAATTAATAAGAGTTATTTTTAACATTAGTTATTCCTGTATGTACTGTGGTACCTACAACTGTTTGTTCTTCGATTAAATCAAAATAAAAATATAAAAATTATATGTAGATTTCCTAATCTTCAGGTAGGTAGGTACCGGTAACTACTTCTCTTAGGACTGTTCACAACTTCCTTCCATTGGCCACAGAATTGAGAAAATTAGAAATTGAGAATTCGATTGTTTAAAATAAGTTCTGAGCAACTAGATAATTCTGGTTTCGAGTATTCACCACTCGTATTTTAAAATTTCTACAGAGCCTAGATAGAGTACCTATCATTATCACTTCACTACATACATAGTATAAAACAAAGTCGCTTTTTCTGTCCCTATGTCATGTCCCTATATCCCTTTGAATACAATACTGAATTCTTTAAAACTACGCAACGGTAGATAGAATAATTCAAGAGGTAGGCTTATACGTATAATAAATCCGTGCGAAGCCGGGGCGTGTCGCTAGTAGAGTATAACTCACTGTATACTTCCACCAGCACTGCCATAAATGTTGGATTGAGAAGACAAGAAGGTATTCTCAGAAGTTAAGCTGGTTCGGCGATAAGACCGTCCTCGCAGGAGTGAAGTGTACGTGTTTGAATCATTGCTCATGAAGGAGATTCTTGGGATTTCTTCTTCGGATCTGGAATCACATCAAACTGTTACTTACTTATTTTATATATATATCCTAAAGTTTGATTTGACTAAGTAGCGCCTTTTTAACCTTGTTAGCCGATAAGTTCTTTATTTTAGTGAATTGTATGATTCTTATAAAAATGTCTTTCCTTAACAGGACTGACCTGTTTATATGACCAATGTGGGACTATCATAGTCCCATATAATAGTGGGATACAAGAAAGACAATAGGGAGCAAAGTAAGACAATCGACACTATAAAGTTACTCGTTTTGAGACAGTAGAAAGACAATATGGTCTTATAGTACCTACTTATACCTACCTATGAACGCGAAAACTACAGAACGAATCGGAGTGAAATTTTGCATAGAAGTAAGTAGTTTTAGACCATTTAGGTTATTACAAATTTTTCTCCCAAAAATTACCTGCGCATACTTAAATCGGAAATAAATAACTTTATTTCTTTAGGGTTTTAAAATAAGCACTCGGACAAGTCACATTTCAAACTATGAATAATTTTATTAAAATGACTAAGGTGGTGTGGTGAAGGCTGATTTTCTCTTCTCTTAATTTTTTTTCACAACTAAATTTTTTTGTGTCAGAAATCAGAAATCAGAAATCAATATCTTTATTTCTTTAGGCTTACAAAATAAGCACTAAGGGTCTAGACAGACGGACTGCAATTCAACTGCAATCCGACTGCCAAATGGCAGTTCAGATGCAGTTGGAATGCGGTTGGCTCGACTGCAATCAAACTGCACATCGACGGGCAGTTGGCGTGCAGTTGGATTGCAGTCTGAGTGCAGTTACAACGACTAACTGCACTCAGACTGCAATCCAACTGCACGCCAACTGCCCGTCGACGTGCAGTTTGATTGCAGTCGAGCCAACTGCATTCCAACTGCATCTGAACTGCCATTTGGCAGTCGGATTGCAGTTGAATTGCAGTCCGTCTGTCTAGACCCTAAGACAAGTCAAATTTAATACTACCTATAGGTACATAGTTATCAAAATAATATAAGTAATAAAGTGATAATTGATGTTCAGTTCGCCTCAGTATTTTGTCCACTAGTGGAAGAGGCGAAATAGACGAAATAGTGTATCATCATCATCAACCTATATTAGTTATCTGCTCGACTGTTAATGTATTACTCATGTCTAATACCTGCATGTTTGTTTTATTAAAATTACAAACTATTGTTATTTGTCGGCGTGGAACTGAGCCCAGCATTAACGTCATTGATGATCACTGATCACATATGGTACATTATCCCTTCTTGATAATATTTTGTTTTAGAGTTTAAAATCGAATAGGGAGCTCAGTTGCTTTAGGCGGAAGCTTATTATAGAAACGCACACACTTGCCCATAAATGTTTTACTCAACTTTCGTAAACTAATTCTATATTATGATGGGACGTGCAACTCGATTCTCTATTCATAAATAACACTCTATCGTTATAGATTTATGTTACATAATATGTAACATAAATTTAGAACGTTAGAATGTAGTACGTAGATATTATCTACGTACATTTATGTAGGTTCTAACAACCTATTACCTATGTTGCCATAAATTCAACGGCTGTGTCTGTAAGTAGGTATTTGAGTTTCAGGACCTTTTTATTATTCTTGTCAGTTTTATCGTTCAGTTTTGTTTTTTCCAAATAACAATGAAATTGCTGATTTTTATTACTTTGTTCACAATCACAAAGAACACTAACTTAAAGAAAAACTTGGCACTAATCTTAAAAAAGCCTGTTCTCATCGTGAATATGATTAATAGAAAACAATAAACTCAAATTAGTCGCATTTAATATACAATGGTGTTGAGCAAATGGAAAGGCATATAAAAACAGCTAAATAGCTTTGTTTGTTATCTGCAGTATGCTAGACAAATGTCTATTCAATTTACTCGTATCTAGCGAGAAAAACGAAGGGCCGGATCGGAGAGATGTAAAAATTCAAGCGCATTCGTGTGTCATAAATTGGATTAGAAACATAATGTACTTAAACTTATACCACATGAACCTAAATCACTGTAGGTTATATTATAAACGTTGTTTTGAAAGTTTATATAAATGGATGTTTGTTACTTTTTTAAATCGAAATTGTGTAGGGGCTGAAATTATGCATTATATAGCGTAATAATGTTGGCCTAGATCTCTCTTTTCATCTAATTATTTAAATAATTAATTTACGCATTTTGAGAGATTTTTGATCCTATTTGAAAGCCAATTTTCATTCCGTTGTCTTTTTCATGAACAACTTGTAGGTGCAGTGATGAACCAAGACGACTTTTAGTGAGTCAGTCACGAATGAGTCACGATTGTTCTTTAGCAAAGTAGCTGCAACTTGATTCCTAGTGCTAGACCTTGAAGCCTATCACGACAAATTCAGTATAATTGCGACTATTTTAAACGTCTTTAAATATCTACTGCGCACAATTTCATTCCCTGTGAAAAATATTCAAGACTTGGTCGTAAAATGAGTCGTTAGTGTAATACCTCGTTTCTCATCAAATACATCCGACAGAGAACCAAAGTCATCCACATAGCTTAGAGAATTAGCAAGCTGAAATGGAAGTGGGCCGGCCACATCTCGTGAAGAACCGGCAATTGCTTCGGTAAACGTGTTCTTGGGTGAAGACCGCGACTCGGTCAGTAGTGTAGGACGCCCTCCAGCTAAGGGCCTTATTGTCTAACTTGAAATGATTTTAAGTTAAATTCAATTAGATTACCGTGGTTAGGTAGGTACTGTATTATAAAATCTGTGCCGTGGTACAATCGAAGTCCAGGCTAGGTTTCAAATGTCAAAAATGAATCGATCTCTATTATCAGTTGAGTTAGACAATGAGGACCCAGGTGGAGCAATGATGTGCGAAAAGCTGCAAGCTGGATAGATGGGCCACGCTCAACATAGGCTATAGTGCTCATTAGGGAAGGCCTATGTCGAAAAGTGGACTGATATACTAAATGCTGATGTGGTGACTTCCACTTTTCCACTAAACGAAATTACTTTATGTCCAAAATAGGCGCAATTTTGGACATGATCATAAAGTAATTTTTTTTTACTATTATTGGGATTTAAACTCTTGGAAGAGTTTACAACTTACTTTCGATTATTACCCCTTGCTGTTGCCGAATACAGTTTTGAATATCTCGCCTTCCAGTCTCCATTTTTTTTCCAACTGGATTCTGAATCTCTGAAAATGACTGTAGAGTTATTTCCCTCTCATTTTTACATCCTTAGTTTGTTTTAATTCATTAAAGGTCTCTATTCTATCTGATCTATTTATCTAGTTCTATTATATTATTAGGATCTATTATAGAGATTAGGTACCTAGTTAATTTGATAGCCTATGACTGTAAGTAGGTTAGCATTGGACTCAAAATAACAAAAAGGGGATCTAAATAAACATTAAGAACAAAAGTGGATATTTATTACTATTTAAATAAGCAAAGATCAGGCCTTTAATTTTTTTTTTATTACATTTTTATGAGTGTTAATACAAGCTGTAATTATTATTTTTGTTATTTTTTCAATTAATAAACTGCTGAAATTAAATTATGTACTTTCCGTAAAGTCACGAATTTAATAATAATACCCTATTTTAATTTTATTTTTGTAAAATGATCAAGTCATACAGTTCCCAACTCTCATTTAATTTTTTTACGAAATCTGTCGAGAGGTTTTTTGTTTTAAAAACCTCTCGACAGATTTCGTAAGAAATTGTGTGTCGATGAGAATAACTATTCTCGCTGTCTCATTGACCTAAACCTTATTGACCTGAATTTATCTTGTAATCGGTCGATAATGGTGCAAAATATGTATTACCTTGTTTAGTTTGTTCGACTATACTACTCGTACTATAGAGTTTTTACTATATACCTTGTCAGACAGGGCAAGTACTAAACTACAAGGCCATTTCGATATTTGCGGTCAAAGTTGGTAGTGTAAGCCGCAACAGTTTTCATACTATGAATTAACTGGCCAGTCAGATCGTAAATATTTACGAGAGTTTTTTAATGAACTTAAAATGTTATGTTCAGTTATAAATTAGCCCCCTTTATTCCTTTTTATGACGACCTCAGCGACGGGGTGTGAGATACAGGGAGTTGCAGGTACGATTTGCGGTATTTGTTCCAAACGATAAAATACAATACAATACAATACAAAAATACTTTATTGTGCACCAGGAAAAGAATACGTTAAAAATAAGTTTCTAACTAATAATTGTTAGCTAATAACTACATAGTATAAAACAAAGTCGCTTTTTCTGTCCCTATGTCCTTATGTCCCTTTGAATGCTTAAATCTTGAAAACTACGCAACGGATTTTGATGCAGTTTTTTTTAATAGATAGAGTGATTCAAGAGGAAGGTTTATATACTTATAATATAACCGTGCGAAGCCGGGGCGGGTCGCTAATATTGAATAAAATCAATATAAATATCTAAGTATCCCTCTTGGATTTTTTTCTTTTATTTGGTTCAGGTTTTATTACTGAATGGGAACATAATATGTTTGCACGATCTTTTTGAAGATTGGTTCATAATGTACTGTGTGATATAAAAAAGATATCTCAGTTATATTATAATACAATACAATACAATCATTTATTTGCAAACAAGGGTTATAAATGTGGTGGTTAGATAATAGTACCATACATATTTTGCCTTAGTCTAGGGCATGCAAATTTAGGTTTACTTAGGTCTCAAATACAAAATTTAATAACAATTTAAACATTGAAAATAAAAAGATAAAAAATAAAAATATAAACATCATAAGTACATATAAATATGTAATGTTATATAATTATAATTAGGTGAGTATACCAGATAACTAGAGTATCCAAAACTTAAGCATTTCTAAGTTTGGGGCTATGTAAAAAGGTGTGGTTTGTCCAGCATTATTTACTACAGCATTAAAACAAGCCTATTTTTCATTAGGTTACGTCCTAGACCATAAAGCGAATCCCTTCAATGGATTGGTGGTAATGGCGGTTATGAAGGGTGCAAAGTCTGTCCTATCATGTCTTCTGGAGTCCTGATCAAAAGTGTCGGTTTTAATTTAGCTTGTTTTACTGTGAATTTATTTAGCTTTTTCATAGCTATTATCTTTGATTATATATAATCAAAGGCTATTATATGACATTCTAAGTAGCTGTTCTACAAATAACGGTTTTTATTTGTTATTCTTAGACACTTACGGCATAATTGTAGTTTTGTTTAGACCTGGATTGCTGATGAGCGAGTTTAAACTTCTTATAAATTATATAAAGTTTAATTAATCGTTGTAAATGTTGATTGTTTAAAACAGTGGAGTTCAATTTGTTGTATTGTTACTCATTGAACTCCATTTTAAAATATGTTCTGATTTCTTAGCGTAACGCTACCACGCTACATTCTTTTTGATTAAGTCATTTTCACTTTTTGGACAAATATTGACATTAAGTTTTGTGACAGATGGTTGGTTACGTTTACGTACGTTTTTTTTCAAAGAATCTCTATGGTTGTAACTAACCTTTTTTGCGTAGGAGATATAAAAGTAGGTAAGTAGTGTTTTTATAACGTAATAAAAAATATATTTGTCTATGGTTTCTTTTCTACCACCAGTGAAAATATACCTATTTAACTGACGCGGACGGGAAGAGAGAAGTAAAGCGTTTCGATCCCAAACTTCTATGGTACGAGCCGGAGATACATAATCTACTACGAATACCAATATTTACTCCCAATTCGTCACACCCTACTAACTACTGATACCACAATTACATAGGCAAGCTACATTATGAATTACATAGGTACATAAACAAGCGCCAATCAAGGCAAAAGCTACGCGCTACAATGAGTGTTAGACAAGATCACCTTGAAATTTATTGACCTGAGACGAATACCTCCAATAGTCCATGCTCCAAGTAAGCTACGTTAACGTTATGAAAATGATATTATTAAATACATACATTGAGATGTAAAAACATTTCGGTATTTTTATTTATTTAATGAACACGGTTAACACAACCTGTTACATTTATTAAATCAGATTATTGTCATTAAACCTATACCTACATTATTCAATTACAAATTAAAATTAATGAAAGTCCAATAGTCGAGGGACTACTTAAGTTACTTTCACCCGAGGTAAACACTGTGCTTTTCATTACGAATACAAGGAAATTTACATAAAAAACATGAGAAAACAAATTAATCAAATAGCCGCTAATTTATTTTTTTATTTTTTAGTCCATCTCGGACAGGCGAAAGCCATGAAGCCATACTGCCTTTTCTTTGGTATTTTTTGAATTCAGTGAATTGTCGCTAAGGCGATTTTTTTTTTTAGCTTTAGCATTTATTCTGCCACTATCATGGTTCAACAGTAACGTTATAGCTGTCAGTTGAAAACGATTCTCCCTAGGGCGGAAAAGTATCACATTCAACCCGCTCTTCAGGCATGTTCATTGTTCAGACCTACTTTCCGAGTATGAGTAATGAAAAAATATAAACTTACTCACAAAAATTAAAACACTGTCTCGTTAATTTGGTCCAGCCGTCTGCGAACAACATAAGATTTATAATAACGTGTCTCACCTAAAAAAGGGGATCACTTATAACTAAATGTTTTTAGTTTTACGACGTATTTCTCAATAATTAGTGTAGGTATTGAATAAATATATTTCTTTAAGAAAGCCTAGTGTTATAGATAAAAACATAATCACAAGATAGACATGACAATCATTTATTCATAGAGCAACTAAAAAACATAAGAAAATAATAATTAAGAATGCACTCACACGACACACGTAAAAATGCTACTATAAAGAAAATCATCATCATCATCAATAGCCTATATTAGTCCACTGCTGGACATATGCCTCCCCTAATGAGTGCCATAGCGCCTTGTCTTCTAATAAAGAAAATACAAGTCAACAGTGGAAAATATTCTTAATCCTACCCATAACCTTATGTTAATTTTCCAAACGTTTGACTGAGGTACATACGTTTTTTTTCAACTATCACCTAGGTCCAGATGGTGATGATGATGATGGAGGTACTATTATAATAAATGGGAAAGTCTGTGTGAAATTTGGTAATTAGATAGTTTAGATTAATAATACACAGTCTAATATTTTTTTGAATGAGAGCGTTTGAGAGCGTTAAATAGGGTGGTAAAGTTTGTATCAAAAAATATTATTCTTTGGTTCGATTTTCTCAAAACTTTGTATAACTAAATAAACTACAAAGAAAATTGTTTTCTTTTTACTTCAATGAATATAGATTACTTTATTAACAACGAAAATTAAAAGCAAAGGAATAGAAAAATTACAACTAGTATTTACAATTATTTACAAAGAAAATAATTGAACACTTATTTTTTTTTACGCAATATTCCCTAGGGCATGTGCATTAAATTTCTGATATTTGTATGAAAAAAAACTCTGGTTCGCGGGCAAAGCCGCGGGGCGCATCTAACAACAAAAAAGTAGCATCTGTGTTTATTTTGAAAGGAGTTATGAACGGCTAATTCGATAATATGCCAATTTCAAAGAAATGTAGAGTCGTACCTAATTTAGTAATAAATTGTAATTTACACGTTAAGTTTATTTATTCTGAGCATACTGACTATATGTAGTTAATGAAGTTAATATCCTTTATTCAAATAGGAAGATCAATCTTTCATTAAAAAGTAGAGTTAGTTAACGAATGCTTTGAACACATACAATAACAGTAACAATTGCCCCGTTATGCGCTGAAAAGAACAAAAAAGGCTAACCCCATCAATGGCTAATGTTCTAATTTGATGTCAAACATCTCGTGGGAGTTCCTTGCTCATTGTCAAGAAGCATTTGTTTTGGCACAATGCATTTCGATAAGTTATTTGATTTGTTACTTTAGCCGCAGGAGAGCGGTTGTTTTCGTCTGGCTGACCGGCCGTTGTCGTCGCCGTACGTACCAAGCCGGCTCGCTCTTGCCGAGAACCGCGAGTTAGTCGCTCCGACCGCGAACAGCCGTGCGCACGTGTGTTCCTCTCGCACAAAACATCGCCGATAACGCGCTCCATTTAAACGTAACAATCACAATCGAACCCATTCAATTCGAACTCAACTCATCCATTTCACAATACGGAACGCATCTGTGGGAAACGATCGCCTGGACGATTGGACCGGCTTCGGCAGCGGTGATCGAAATGCAATTGTGACATTGGTGACTCAGTGACAGAAGACTTTCTGGTGAAAGTGTCTGGTGCAATGGTGATGGAGTGAGTGTTGACGTTGGAATCAGTGTTTGTGCGATGGCTGGTGCCAGTGAGGAGGCCGGCACAGGAGGTGCTGTCGAGACCCCTGTCGAGGGTCGGGCGAAGCGCGGGCTCGGCGGGTCAATGTCGCTTCGGACCCGCAACCTAGGCCGGCGACTATCCCGTAGTATGTCTATAGTTGCTCTGAAGCTCCCGGAAAAAGCGCAGAGCATCACACGATCTTCTACAAAACTTATGCGCTCGGGCAGTCGAGACAAGAAGAACAGATCGTTCGAACTCTCGATTATTCTGCCGGATAAAACACAGAAACAGGTAAGTCGTCACAAGGAATATTACAACTTGATCAGCTACTTATAAGATGTGAAGTAACTCCGATTGCAGATACATACCTTCACAAAGCAATTACAAGCGTGTTGCAAGTACCTATATAGGTGTTTTCTTTCGATATGAATGTAATTCCATGAAATTGTTGTACCTATACAAGTACCTATCTATTTATTTTGACACAAAATGCCCATTTGTTATCTTTAAAATGTCTTCAAATGATTAGTTGCGATTAGGTAATTATTCATATCGTTGATGGATATTCTTTCGTTTGATATGAAAGGCACATTTAAATACTTGACCAAAACCTGGCAATAGAGCATCACACATCAACGCGTAGGTACCATGTGTTGAGCTATTTTATTAGTTTCTTTCTTTGTACAAATAATACCAAGTCTTCATTCAATTAGCTTTTTACATATATAGACAATTAAATTGTAGGAAAGTAGTTACCAACCACCAATTAATGTTAATGATGACCAATGTGCATGTGATCTGCGACGCAGAAGGTTGCGGGTTCAATTCCCGCCTTAGGACGAATGTTTGTACGATGTACAAATATTTTTTCAGAGGTTCTGGGTGTTTTCTAAATAGGTTCCTCTAATGTTATTGTTTTAAGTATATCATTCATCTGTTACCCATAACAATCTCTGCTAGGGGCTAGATGATGCCATATGGTTTGTCCAGCATTATTTATTTATTTATTTAAAACAGTACATGCTACGATATTTGTTTACGATTGGTTCGTATAGCTCTCCATTCAGTGTGTTGAACTATGCGCATTCTAATATGTCCTTACTGGTACTTTGAGTCATTGCAATTTTATCAGCGCAGTATTTCGCCATAGGTCGCCCACACCGTAGATTTCTCCATTGATACAACGAGTTGCTATTGCCTCCGCGTTTGAATTCAGGCATTGTTAGCTTGTCATTGAACCAGGGAATTGGCCTGCGCTGCCAATTTCGGAACCAAACAAAGCCGGTATCGGAGTATCGTATCCGGATTTGTCACATACCTACAGTACCGCCCATGTTATTACAGGATGTCGGATTATCTTTTCTACGCTACAGCGTAGAACTGTACTGTAATGTTTTTCGGACAGATAAACAGTAATGTATACATTTTTAACATGACCCAAATTCTATACAGCAAGCGCTGTACCACTTTTAGCATTTCGGTAACCGATAGTGTCGTGGCCATTCCGTTTTAAGATCACGGCGAACTAATTATTTAATTTGTTTTCCGTTTCCTCGATATAATGAAGGACTTCGGCTACGGTGGTTGATAATTTTTAATTAGTTAAGATCTACCGGAATTGAAAGCATAGTCAAAGAATACGTTTTTCATTTTTTTCATAAATTTGAAGTCAGATTATTATTACACTTGCCTCATATATCACAGCTACGGATCTACACATTGTTCTGTGAATTTTTCCGTTTGTACTCAATCTGCTCTCTCTTGATCATGTTTTGGCTGAAAATCAGTGTTTTTGTTTATAAGCAAAAATTTCACTCAGCTCTGAGGTGCACCACACACAAACTTACCTAATCTAAGTTATTTGCTTATTTAAATTGCACGTTTGATTAAGTAAACCAATTTATTCTTGTCTTAAATTTTCGGTCATTGTAAATTGTGTGTCTGTAGAACCCACAGAAGTAGGAATAATATGGTACTATTATTCCTACTTCTATGGTAGAACCCAATAAACTTTATCTATCTTTCTATCATAAAGGCTATTTCAAAGTTGAGCTCGTGTTATCTGATTGCTGTCTGTTTGCATAATAATTGTAAGGTATCCTTCATTTCATAAACACCGGGTCGGCCTGTGGGTATATTCACAGAAAGTGTCAATTGCCTTATTACTTTCAATGAAAAATCTCATAATTCATTTGTTATGTGAACCTTAACCTCTGTTGCTAAATTCTTATTGCTTTCAAACTGAGTTTAACAAGCGTGGGCAGTAAAATTATTAACTTTTGTCTTGAAAAGACAATGGAACGGAAGGACACTCTTTGTTATATGTTAGTTATACTAAGATTATTGTTAGGACTTGGTACAACAATATTGTGTGACATAACGGACCTTCGCCTGTCGCTTGCTTACTCTTGGAACACCTGAGTCCTTAGTACAGGTTGTAGATTAGTGTACGATGACGTTATAAGTTTTCATCTCATTTCATACATTTGGTGCCTTGCATTGCCTCTACCGGATAGAGAGGATCATTTTCTAGTAGTTCATCAACTAGTTTCATGCGCGTTTTCTACCTGTAGATTCTTTGTTTTATACAAACTCGATATTATATAGTTTTCGAATGGTTGTAAGTGATTTGACGTAGGGTTTTTTTGCGGAATTTTATGTTAGTTTTTTTTTGTACGAAATAGCGAGAAAGAAGTTGAAGTCTGTTTAGCTTTAGAAAACAGTACCACGGTAAAAAAACGTATTCAAACTGCGTCTGCTGGTACTAAATGAACATTACATACATATGTACATCGTCTTATACAACTAGGTACCAACTACATAATATTACGTTAGTCTTCACTTATATGTACTTAAGTATAGAAATTAAAACATTTCATAGGTGTTTTGGTATGCAAAGCAAATCATAATGGTTACTCGATCTTTATTAGTTATTTAGGCTTATAGTAATAAAGCTTTGCATAATTTTGTAATGGTTATCGTCCCGACAAAATATTTTAATCAGATAGCAAAATAGGCACGCCTATTTTTGCGAACATTTTCCTATCTGAGTTTATCAATGTTAGTTTGTTCTGAATTCTCTCTTCCGTTTTCGGTGTCGCCAGCTAACATTAAATATTGGTAAAATGTTGCTTTGTCTTTTGTATAAATTATGCTAGAAAAGCTGGCAAAACAGTTAAGAAGTTATATCGATTGTCTGGAAAGTAGGTAACCAACGCGAAGATGACTGTAAAAGTGGGAAAGCTAGCTTTTGTAATCGTGACTCGAAATCTTTAGCGTAGATTTTGCATTATATTGATTGTGTGTCAATCTATATTAAAGGGTCTTGAATTGATGGCCATAAATGATTAAAGTTCAAATAATACTGAGTCATATAATAACAACGTTAATTCCTAATGGTTTTGACTCATAATTTGCTATTACATTACAAATCACCCATCATTAGTTGACTCTATTATGCTAAAATGCACAAAAATAGCAAATCCTTAGCTTAGCTAGCTTAATCCAAACTAATATTATAAATTCGAAAGTGTGTTATATTTGTTTGTCTTTCCTTCACCACTTTATTTGTTCTTTCCTTCGCTCTGACCATGCAACCAATCGACTTGAAAAACTCAATTGATAGAGTAAGGGTCAGTTCACACCGAGACGCGACGCGGCGCGACGCTGCGCGCACATTTTTCATAGAGCGACTCAGAATATACTTCATTCACTACACGAAAAGATACACATTACATTGTGAGAATTCAGATTACGTTGCACCACGCAGCACTGCGCCTCGAGGTGCCTCGCGGCGTAGCGCGACGTATCGTGACGCAGCGGTGCATCGCCGGTACGCGCGGCGTGCAAGAGCGGTGCTGCGTCTCACGGTGCCGCGCGACGCTGCGAGGCGCAGCCTGAGGCCGCTGTGGCGACTTCTCTACTATTTCCGTTCAGACTTCGTTTAGAATTGATGCAGTTCGGTTGAGTGCTCGATTGAAAATATAATGATAGACTGGGATCTTGTTATAATCGGACTTCTTGCAGAAGATGAAGAGGAAGAAGTTTAGACAGTGGTAGACTGCGGGAGGGCGCGGGCGGGGCCGCGCGGCGCCCGCGGCTAGTAGATACGTTCCGCTGCGCCTCGCGGCATCTCGCTGCGCAGCGAGGCGTCGTCCTGCTACGATTTCGTCGTCTCGGTGTGAATTGACCCTTAGGGTCAATTCACACCGAGACGCGACGCGACGCGACGATACTCAAAGAGGCCAATGATTTCGCGCTACGCCGCGCGTCGTCGCGAGACGCATCGCAACGTCGCGAGGCGCATCTTAAAATCGTAGCAGGACGACGCCTCGCTGCGCAGCGAGATGCCGCGAGGCGCAGCGGAACGTATCTACTAGCCGCGGGCGCCGCGCGGCCCCGCCCGCGCCCTCCCGCAGTCATTTTTGTAAACTTCTTCCTCAACAAGATCCCAGTCTATCATTATATTTTCAATCGAGCACTCGACCGAACTGCATCAATTATAAACGAAGTCTGAACGGAAATAGTAGAGAAGTCGCCACAGCGGCCTCAGGCTGCGCCTCGCGGCGTCGCGCGGCACCGTGAGACGCAGCACCGCTCTTGCCCGCCGCGCGTACCGGCGATGCACCGCTGCGTCACGATACGTCGCGCTACGCCGCGAGGCACCTCGAGGCGCAGCGCTGCGTGGTGCAACGTAATCTGAATTCTCACAATGTAATGTGTATCTTTTCGTGTAGTGAATAAAGTATATTCTGAGTCGCTCTATGAAAAATGTGCGCGCAGCGTCGCGCCGCGTCGCGTCTCGGTGTGAACTGACCCTAAGTAGAAAAGAATAACATAGGCTTTTGGACCTGGTAAGAAATCAAATTTCCAGGGAAATAATATCATGAAATTCGAATTGAATGCGGATGTAAACACAAGGATCAGCTAATGCATGATGATTTAGTGTTCAAAACAATAATTATGGCCACTACTAGAATTGGAAAAATAGGTCAACGAGACAGACAATGCGTAGGAGTTGTGTAGGATGGTCAATATAATTTTAAGAACATATTTATTGATAAATACTCTTGTAAGGATTTAATAAAATCCTTTCACTTCTCTTTTAGGTAAGCATGGATTGAGTATGGAAAACATTGATCAAACTGTTTCTAAAAGGAATTGGTTCTCAATTCGATTGTTATTGTTTTGAAATTCCAGCTATAGTCTAACAATTTCAGATAGGGTTAAGTCCGGGTTCTGAAATCGCGAAAAATAGCTGGAACTTCATAACAAAATCAATCGAATGATAATGTTGAGAACGTATCCTTTTTGATGACCAGTTGATAAATTTGTTCCAAACTCAATCTATGCTTACCTACCTTATAGATATACATTTCTGTGTCGTGTTCAGGTTCCTTATAAAGCCAATGCAATTTTCTGAAACAGATACACATCTTCTTAAATGGTAAAGCGATGCCGTTTACGTGAAGTACTTAGATCCAGACGATACCTCGACCTTAAATGAGGATGGACGCCCACCATCAGCTTGGCTGCAGTTTTGAGGTCTTTACGTTTCTTGGTTACGAATACGGGACGACTCAGGAGTCAAGAATAAAGCCTCTTCATCACTACATTGTATAAAACAAATTCGCTTCCCGGTTTCTGTCTGTCATGCTTAGATCTTTAAAACTACGCAACGGATTGTTGCGGTTTTTTTAATCGAGTGATTCAAGAGGAAGGTTTATATGTATGAATTGTATGATATACCTACCTATGCGAAGCTGGTTTAGTATATGGTTTATCTAGTTTTAGTGTAGGGTGTTTTAAATATAGTTCAAGTATTTAACAAGATATGTAAGCTTACCAAGATATTTAGCGATCTAGACCGAAGTCTAGATCGCTAAATATATATATTAAGAGATATGTATTTTGCAAGTTCCCTGGGCTTCTTCTATCTTAAAGTTAAGAATTCTAAAAATTAATTAAAATTTTGTTGATCTAATATCTGTAAATGTATTACTTATCTCCGCTGCTTATGATCAAATATTATTATAAAACACAGTAAAGTGAGCTAATCTTTTTTAACCGACCTCAAGAAAGTGTTTCTCAATTCTTCGGAATGTGTTATTTTACGAATGCTCACCGATTACCTACTCGAAGATGCCTGAACCGATTTGTTTTTTTGTTTCATAGGGTCCCATTAATTAAGACTCCCACTGAAATTGGATCTAGGTTTTTATAAAAATACTAGCGACCCGCCCCGGCTTCGCACGGTTTTATTATAGAGTGAGTGGGGGCAAGATCGAACGGTTTTTTGATGAGATGGTCAGTGTTGTTTTTGAATCCATGTAGAAGAATAGATATTAACTTTAGCTAAAAGTAAATTGGACATAATTAAAGGGTAAAGACTAGATTTTTATAATATATCAATAACAGCCTGATAAAGCTGTCCAAAAAGTAGAAAACTGTAATTAAAAATATTATTTTTACTTAATTGAAACAGGGGGAAGATGAAAAGGTGACGGGGTAAGATCGAATAAAAATCTAAAATCGTTAAAACGTGTCTTAGGTAGGTCTTAGGCAAAGTTTATGGTCCTTAGTCTATAGTGTTAAGTAATTTAAAAAGTTGTAACTGACTGTAGTGCCAAAATACCTATTTTTAACAAAGATATAACAAATTTTAAAAAAAATATATTCCGAACTTACCCCACTGGGGGAAGATTGAAGAAGAGATTCTCAAACTTTGGAGCCAATTTGCACATATTTTGACTGAAGAAAAAAAATATTATCTATTAATGAAAAATGAAATAAAAACTGAAAACTTTTTTTTATTTCACATGAAACCTATATGAATATTCTTTTTCATCACCATAAATAATTCTTAATTTTTTTCTTTTGTACTTTTTAAGGTATTTTCTTTTTCTATTGGATTATTTTTCTATTTCACATTTCTTAGCATTCTTGTTATTTTTTGTTTTACTAATTTCAGCAATTGTTTTCTTATTTCTTATTTTCTTCCTGAAACTTACACAAAGATACAGTTTGAGAACATCTGGCTTTTAGTATGAAATCTTAAAAAGGGTCAAAATTAAAACATTGATATGTTTGTCTTACCCCGTTAAATGTAAATGGGGAAAGATGAAAAGTTGAAATAAATTCTAAAATACGAGAAATAGAGAGATTTAAAAGTAATTACATAAATATGTACAAAAAATAATAGGCAGATGTTTCAATGAAACACTCGTACCTGCCTTGTAATTTAATTTACAAGACACGGGGCAAGATGAAATCACTTTTGTGAATCTTGAAAAATACACTGTCCTAGAAAATTGCGCTTTACACACAACCAGGCGTTCTCAGCCGCAACCGCTGACTGAGTTGTGATAAGTAACAAATTGGTGGCCCTAACGATGTTGCCAGCACAGTCATATGTACTATAAATCTGGTGTTATTGAAGACTTTTTGTCTTACCCCTTTTTTCATCTTCCCCCCACTCACTCTACTTATAAATCTTCTCTTGAATCACTCTATCTATTAAAAAAACAAAAAATCGCATCGAAATCCGTTGCGTAGTTTTAAAGATTTAAGCATTAAAGGGGCATAGGGATATAGGGACATAGGGACAGAAAAAGCGACTTTGTTTTATACTGTGTAGTGATAAAACAAAATTACATTGATGATATTTTTAACTACGAAACCTCGCTGACTTACTTTAATCGTAACCACGGTTACGAGCGTAAACAGTACGTTTAGAATTGAAATAAAACACGTCAACTTGTGTATTACCTAGCCCTATTTCTTTATCTTATATCCTCTTGTTAGTTAGATTGACCTTAATGCACTTGGCGGAAATGCGACTCCAATTTCATTAAGGGACTCAGTCTTTGCTTTATAAGGCCTTGTACCTATAGACCGAAAAATAATCAGCTATCAGAAGAAAATACACAGAAATCAAAATAATATTTTTGTGATTAAATGGTACTATAATAGTGAAGAGACTCTAATAATTAGCTCTTTTGATTCTAGATTCCAGCCGGACTTGATGTAATATGTATGTGTAGGTACCTACTATTGTTTAGTACCTCTAGTAACATTTGTGTTTACTTTTCAACCAACTTAGACTTCAACTTCTTGATTATGGCTCTGCGTCTGGTTTGTCGCAATTTTGCCAGATTAACCAACTTAGAAATCGACGGTATTTTTTTATGTGTATCATACCTTACTTCATACATACCGATAAGGATGATTTTTTATTTGTTCTTGTCGGTTTTTGATACAGTGTCAAATTTGAAAATTTGTCAAATTTGTGGATTGTGAGTTTTTAAATTGTTTGTGAGTTTAATATTTCTTAATAAATGACATGAAAAGTGGAATTGATTGAACAAACCGCCATATTTTAATATTTTTTGTAATTTTAATATTTTTTTCATTCCTGCCTGGCTTCTATTCGAAAGTCCACAATAAATGACCGCTTGCCAGACGAAAAAGCCGTTTTTTACTACATATTTACGTAGAGTTTAACCTATAATTCCCTTTTTCTTCGTGTATTGTATATGCAACATATAGTCCTCGTCTATATTAGATAAATTATGTCTGAAACTCTACACCAAATATGTAGAATTTTAGTTATAAAGTTAAACTATGGTTTATTTACGAATTTGTTTTTTTTCTTCGCATTGTAAGCTATTTTACTACATAGTATACAACAAAGTCGCTTTCTCTATCCCTAAATCCCTATGTATACTTAAATCTTTAAAAGTACGCAACGATTTTGGATGCGGTTTTTTTAATAGATAGAGTGATTCAAAAGGAAGGTTTATACGAATAATAAAACCGTGCAAAGCCGGGGCGGGTCGCTAGTTAGCAGATAAATATATCATCATAAGTTTATCAATTATCATTATCACCCATAACACAATTCTCGCTCTGCTTAGCTTGGGGTTAGGTGATGCTGTGTTTATTGTCCAGCATTATTGATTTATGTATCATTGGTAGAGTGCATTATGGCATCAAACAATAGCCAACACAAAGCTCAAGGATGAAATATGGAAAAAATCAACATTATTGTACGATAAATTATTGTTTTTGTCTTCACTTCTCTAGACTATCCTTTCATTCATATACCTACATCAAACAATTTTCATCATCATTATATTACTGATGTATAGAATCCTTACTTCCAGTTATTGCGGCTTACATAAGCATAACTTCATTCAAAACACAACTTGTTAGCTCTAAGCTAAGTCATTCTCGTAGAGATAGTACTCTACGAGCTCTAAGCTAAGTCATTCTCGAAGAGATAGTTAGAAAATTAAAACATTATGTTTCAAAAATTAACGCAACTCCGATTTGTAATTTATTTATTTATTCTAAAAGTACCTACTTATTTTTATAAAATTATTAATAAATGTACTTATGTACTATTTATAGATAGATAGATAGATAGAAAATTCTTTATTGCACACTTAAAGGTATTATACAAAACATAAACAATTTACAAAATGTGTAACAATAGGCGGTCTTATCGCTCAAGAGCGATCTCTACCAGACAACCGTGGATGGATAAGAGTGTTGGATTGGACATGGGGATCCGTGTGCATTTTAATGATTAAATAAATACCTAATTATATTACATAAACTACTAAGTACATAAAATAATTATACATATATTTTATTAAATACATAATATATTATATCAATACTTATACAATATACCTACATACATAAATATCTACTTTTTATTATACTTACTTTTTAATTTCTTTTATCAGAAGAAAACGTTACTACAACAATTCGTCAATGGAGACGTAATATCACCTAAAAGGGATTTAAAAAATAAAAGAAAACATTTGATACACAGACACTTCGAAACTACATGAAGAGTTTCATAGAAAGTAGTAGAGACACTGGTTGTTACAATAGATAAGTATGAACCGCCAAACCACGAACTATAGTTAACTTTTTATGCAAAACACACTATTGGTGACATAAGTGGAAAATGATAGGTGGCTGTACAACTAGCAAAGGCAAATCGTAGTGAAAGTGATGTCGCAACAAATGACTGGCACAGGGGAATGGTAAACAGTTGAAGTACTTAATCAATAGTTGTTTAAGAAACTTTTTAGTGTCAGTTTATGTGTTTAGATAAAAGAACACACTACCTATAATACTCAATAGGTAAGTATATATTAAATATAATTCGAATAAGTACGTCTATGTACGGTGATATTTTGAAAATCAATGTCAACATACTTTCTTAACGTGATGAACTTTTAATAAACCAAAACTTAAAATAAGGCCTACTCTACCTACCTGTTTTTTAATCATTTAAAGTTAATTTAATTATGTGACGATTCACTTTACAAAATACTGTAAATCATAATGTGTTGGGTGCATATGACTAATAAGATTGGTTTTGCATTTGGTACATTTTATATTTTTTTTTTAATTTTTATAATTCATTATCTATGCGAACCATAAGTATTTTGCTGCATCAATATTCATTCATCATAATAATGAAATTATATTGCAAGTCTATATAAATAATTACAATATAACCTTAATTCATGAATAATACCTATTAAAACACACAAAAAAAACAAGAAAAATTAAAAATCATAAAAGCTTAATATTATTATTATATAGATATACAATCGATAAAAATACAGTCAATTAAATAATAAAGTTTATTAAAAATATAATATTTCTAAAAACTGATCTATTATCACGGTATCATCTCACAAATTAAGTAAAACAAAACATGTTACAAATGACCAAGCTGCTCTAACTTAAGCTGCTCGATACGTACTCTTATCAAGTAGTTACCTACTTGTTAAGTTAGTAAGTGGCGTGCATCTTGCGGATCTAGGTACCTACTTGTTTTACTAATTATTACTGATCGGGCTCCCATTGCGACTACTGTTGAGGAAGGGTGAATGTTGTTTAGGATCGTAGCAAGTAAGTGCATGGTGGGTATTGGCATGTTTCACCTTTCTAAAAACAAAAGCATAGGCTCTGTAGAGACCTGCGTATTTGCATTTGGGCCTCTTGAGATTCTCGGTCAAATCCGCCGCACCAGCCCTCGCGGATGTCTTTGGAAGATGAAGGTGCAAATTTGTCATGGAGTGTTTTGCTCCCCAACTCTAACTAATAAAGTTCTAAAAACTAAATAGAATTATAATATAACTCATTCATGTTTCTAATGCGCCTTCCGATGTTTATAAATGATTGTTAGTAGTCGTTGGAGCGATGCCAATTTCTTGATCAATGATGCTGTATTCAGGCAAGATAATAATGTGTTCATACGGCGGCAGATCGTAATCATTGTTGATATACAGTGTAGATATGAGGAAGTTCCTCACGTGCTTTATATCTATATTTAATTTATTATTCTGCTATTAATTGGTAAGTAATTTGGTTTTCTTCCAAGTGCATTTCTATGGAAGATAACACATAACAATTGAAAGCAAAATAGATAATGTAATTATTAGTATCGCGTATCTAGTGTTTTTATTTCCCCTGGTTTTCCATTACTTTACAGCGATCGTTTTAACAGGGCAAGAGGATATTATCGGAGTTACAGTAGATACAGTCGGATCACTTATTTAGGAAGAGAGAAGAAAAACATCTTCACGATCGAAATACGAGTGTTTCTTGACAAGATTATGTTTTCAGACACATTTTAGGAGGCAGCATTGTTACCTACACGTTTGTTGAACGTAGATCCTTATCTACGTTCAACAAACGTGTAGGAACCCACCTACAAATTTAACGTGAGTGGGTCAGAAACCGCCTCAGCCTTTAAGATTGATTTTTTATATTATTGGCACATTTAAAAGTTGCCTAAATTCCAGATTTCGCCACCCAAGTCTTACACGATCGCCAGTTCCCACCTATGCGATATAGGTAGTAGATATAGAATTTAAAAAACATCACGTCTCATATAATAATATCTAACACTATCTTTGCAAGCGGTAGCGTGTAATTTTGCAATAAATGACTTCAACAGGACGCTCTGTTATGCAATACCGCTACAGAACATTAGAAGACTTGCTAGAATTTTCCACCTATCTAAGGAGTTTGAAAAGTTACTTCAACTTACCAAGAAGGTACGCGAACACCAACTAACCAACTTGCTCTGAACAAAAAAGTGAGCAAGTATACTGAATGAGTACTAGGCAAACATGAAGCGACAGAGATATTTAAAAAGTTACATTGGAAAGATACAGATAGGCAGCTGATTTAAAAATAAATACAAGAAAAAAAAGGGACAAGTTACCAAAACTGGGTAGTTACTAGGTAAACATGAAGCTTAAAAGTTGATTAAAAAGTATCTGGGAGATCCGGTTCGAAAGTAATCCGTTTAATCATTGCCTACGTTTGCTTGCTAATGAAATAAATGAGATGCATTTAGATGTTGTCATTTGTATTTAAAGCTGTACTTATGTCCTGTTAATTAAAAGTTACCATAGTAATTAGGAAACTAAATTGGTGTTTTATTAAAGAGAAAGATAAGACATAATTACTTAATATAGATACGTAACAGTTAATTAATAGATAAGACTTAATTCAATGTTACTTTTAACTATGCAAAAAATTTAACCTTGTATACTTTGATCGTCTCTAAATATCCATAGTATTAAATATAGCTTGCAAAATTAAGACTATATTATTACATTGCAAGGAAAATAATTTCATGGAAACAAGTTCTGTACCTTAATATTGATTACTGAGCAAGCTTTATTGAGATAAAGCTTGGACATCAAGTTTCAAATGGCCTTCCAGGAATGTGCAAGCGATCGTCCGATTGATGTCCAGGCAAGCATAAGGAAGGTTCAGTCTTGAACCTACGACTATCGCTAAAACCGGTCTGGTCCACGTATGCGAATCGGTTATTGCGATTCGCGGGACCATTTATAAATTCTTTATCTAGGCAGAAGAATCTGTTGCGACTAGTAGAGTCATTTTGCATGATAACAATGTTGCAAAATAAGAAAAATAAAAGTTACGAAGAATACTGACACAATATTATCTTGTAGGCTTGTAATTGTTAACGAGGTAATTGGATTTCTGAAATATCAACATAACTGTAGGTATTGATCCTAAAATATGAGGAAAATAATAAATGATTGAATAATATTTGATGTGATGTTTGTGTAAATGCTTGTTCCGATAAAATTGTTAAGTATTTATGTTACTATTTGGATTAAAGTTGTCTTGAACTCAAAAATAATCGATATCTATCCTAGGTTCTATAATCCAAGATATTTGATGTCTACAAAGGTAATGAATAAAACTTTTCAAGAAATGATAACAATAATAGAAAACAACACGGTAATAGCAGTACTAATAGCACGGTAATAGTGTACTAATCACTAAAAACAAAAAAAATCAGTCATCCGTTCGTTCGTTTTTAAGTAAGTGAAATTAAATATGCAGCGAACGGATGATTGACGAATTAAATGATGAATGAAATCTATCAAAATCAAAAATTGTTTCTAACTTCTCTCCAAAGGTGATATCAGTGTCATAAAATATTTACTCGTATTAATTTTTAAGATTTTGTAAATCCTTTACAAAATATCTAGGATGCTAGACCCAGTATACTTATACTACAATACTAACCCACAAACGTTGAGAGATCACAATAGTTAGGTTTATTTTTAGGAGTGGCATTATGCAAATATAGAGAAAGGATGCAGCGACTTGCATTTTACAAATGTAGTTTTTATTTATCAATGTATAAATATTTATGTATTCATAAAGTTTACATTATATTCAAAATAACACTTTTTTTTGTTAGAAAATTATGTGAATTTATTGTAGATATTATATGTTTTGTTGAATTATTAAATATAGATAAATAATAATCACTTATTTCAGGCAACGCCAGAAAACTCAGTTGTTAAAAACTAATTCAAAGGCCCATATAAAGAAATTTCATATACCTACCTTGACTAACATACACAATAAAACAAAAATATTTTTGCTTGTTAATCCAAAAAACAAAGTGTCTTGTTATGAAATCGTTACAAAAAACATGTACCTAGTAGTTCCTTTTAAAAACAAATACACGTAAAACACAAACACGAAGAATAAGTCAAAAATTATATAAGAATTGACCCCCTTCAGTATTACCCCCTTTCGGCTTTGTACACTTGCTACACGTCACCCTGTATATATAAAAATTAGGTTCGTCGGAATATGCCACCGTGTGTCCAACAAACCGTGAAGAGGATCTTAAAAAGGCTTTTGTCACCATCATCAGTATGTACTGCATGACTCGGAAATTCGCAAAACATGGAAAATTTGCGTGAAAATGTATTGTTAAACTTAAGCAGGAAGCTATTTATTGTCAATACAACTTTACCGTATTTTTGTAGTAGGTATATCATAAATGGACTGTCAAGAATATTGATTTGTTATTGATTTTTAGGCTAGTATTCACTAAATGATAATCGGATAAATAGCAGCTTCGTTCGTTAATTTTAACGTTACGAACGTTATAACATAATATGAAAACTTCTGTTAAAAACGTCAATTAACATGTAGGTACCATTTAACTGCTCACTTAAGTTGACCGATAGAGCTGCCTAATTGAGATGTCAGTGCAGATCACAGTTCCCCCGCTTAGAATTAGAGCTGCCTAATTGTCAGGTTATCTTTTAGTGTAAAACATTATCAATTCAAAGATAAGTGTTATTTCATTTTCTCTTCATATTAATCTGTTTGTGCTAAAATAGTCAATTATTTCAAATTCATATTTTGTTTATTTTTTGTTATCCATTATCTATTACTAGTATCAGCCCACGGCTCGCACGAGTTGGTTTTATGGAAACGTTTCAACGCTATTTCCATCCCATGGGAACTAATTTATGGAGAGAAAAGCCTATATAAAGGATAGATCTAAATCCATTCAAAATTTCAGCTCGATCTTTTCAGAAACTTTTGCGTGAAAGAGTAACAAACATCCATACATACAAACTTTAGCGTTTTTAAAATTAGTAAGGATTACTAATATTATCTAATATATCACTATCAGTGACAGGTAGGTAAAATTTACAAACATAATAATGTTCTGAAATGTCTTTTAAAAGCTGAAAGTTATGTAATTTTCATAGAGCCTTTAAATAATCAAAAGCTCAGTTAAAAAGACGTAAACGATATAATAAATTATTTCCAAGAAGAAACAGAAATGGCATTTTAAAGACGTTATTTTCGTATTGTTGAAATGTTTGTCATTTGCATTTCGTAACTTTCTGTGGGACATTAACCTACAGGTGGCCATTTGTGTAGTTAATAGAGCAGATTCACAAACTTGAGTTGTGTACAAACTTATCCTACCATAGAAAATAAAAAAAATGTTTGTGATCACCATGTGAACACCACCAAAAATGGAAGCTATGAAACATAACCCATTTTTCGTGTGAGGTAGTATAACAAAGTTTGTTTTGTAGAGTACATTTAGTATATTTACTGCTCAGTGAAATTATTATGAGATTAAAAAAAACGAAACAAGAAGATGAAATGCTGAAATAAACCTGAAAAATATTGTTAAAACTACGTATTTGAAGTGGAAAATTGATTAGTGAACCGATACCGTTCGCGAGGATACACTTTGATGTTCAACAAAGCGGAATATTTAGCTGTCATCAACTATTCTTCTAAGACTTTCAAGGACACAATGCTAACTACATGAAGCCTAATCCTGCTAAATCCAAACCAATCGCTTCACTATAGCAATATTATGGTCGCAGAATTGCCTAGTTGAATATCAAAACGTGTCTATGATGGATCCTGCGACGTCGGTACGCGATTGGTTTAGAAGGGCCCATGAAACTTTTAATTTACTTTGTATTTACTAAGCCAAGAAAAGCTCTAATTAGTTATTAAGCAAATTATTCTGATTATTTTATTCGTGAAGTGGAAAATTACAAGAGCTTTATAGGAGTCATCAAAAACAAAGACACCAAATCTATCTCATAAATTTAGTTTTATTGGCAATTTAGTAATCTTATCAGCGGTTAAAGGTCCGCTTGCAACGCCAGATTTTACGGGTTTTATTCCCGCGTCCGTACAAATATTAATATGTATATATTAAGATATATGTATATTTTTTCGGATGTTCTGGACTTTTTCTATGGATATAAATTAAATACATTTGTGTAATGTACAATCCTGCAATTAATACCAGCTATTCAGTACCCATTACACAAGCTCTGCTTAGCTTGGAACTTAAAATAAAAAAAATTAATGGACTATCTTACCCTGAAAATGACTGGAAATTTTGACATTTACGTATTGGGCAGGTTCACACTCCGTAAAATCTGCCACCAGGTTGAACGAACAACACATTCTGACGTAATTTGGCACAGTATAATCAATGAACATGTAATACGCTCGACAGTTTCAGATCTGAGACAATGGAATTTTTTCAGCTGTGCGCTACTATTTACTGATTAGAACGGGTGGTTCCTAACCGCTCTGAGTGCTCCTCTGAAAAAGAGGCGATGTAGAATTGTAGAGTCTCTGTAGATTTTTATTTAATTTGCAATAAGAAAAAAGTTTTACGGTTGAAACGTATTTTCTTATTTGTTTATTTTAAGGATATGACAACTTCTTTTCACTGAAAGGAATATTTTGATTAACTTGCTAATTAAATCCTCATCTAATTTATGTTTCCAGTTTCATTATTTTTTTTATTTATTTGATAAAAACTTTTATTTCTGTATTTCTGTATTAAAATACTTTTAATACCCATCATGGAGAAAATAAAATATGAAACCTGAAAAATAACCAATGAATTTTAAAATAAAAACTGACATAAGCAAATAACACAAAGCTGATAGATTAAACCTTTCCAATCTTTGAAACTGTTATAAACTTATTATTAAACTGTAAATTTCAAGCTCAAATCTAATTAACATTATGTAGGTATTACATTAATTAGTAATTTATGTTAGAGTTATTAGTATTAACAATAAAAAATATTTATAATTGTTTCCAGTGCTCTCAGTAATATTCCTTAAAATTGATGCCACGGCACTGAAATAGAATTCCGCAGAGAAAGTTGACACGTGCGCGGCCGACATGATGAAAACATTCGGGCAGTTTTGGGTCACACAGTATTAGTCCCGTATACCAAACAATAAATTACTTTTCTCGCAAAAATCCGGAGCAAACGTCAACTGAAGCGTTTTTTTACGAAATATAAAGTACCTAGAGTGAATCATTTGTAAGGGGAAAAAACATATTATGAATGGATATGATCATCGAATAGTACAATAGCATCTTTGTGCAGGTATTATAAATAAAATACTAGTATAATGCATAAAAATATACGGCAGGCATTAAAAAAAAACATCCATACCTAGGTACTATTTATATACATGGGACACTAAGTATATTATATTCAGTGATAAGAGATCAAATAGAGCCGAATTAAATAAAAACTACCTGCTTTTTTTTCGCCGGTTAAAATCTCTTTAGTAGAAAATAAGTCACACAAACAATTTTAAAACGTTTCTGCAAATGTTTTCTGTTTCCTTGGAGATATTTTAGCGTGAGGCAACGAATCGTTTCGAGAAACATTTGATGTCAGCCGGCTAACGTGTTAATGTGCTGATGCACAATTTCATTTAAAATATTGTTATTGGGTTCAATATTCTTTTTATTGTTTTCATTGTAATGTTAAGTGATAATAATCTACTTTCATTCTTTTGTTTGAGTTAGACACAAAATGCAATTAAAAGAGATGAATAAAGTCATTGCCATTTTACATTCATTTGTCATGGAATGGTGTAAAATGTTGAAACGAATATTTTCTCTTTTCATCCGACTTCATAAAAAGAGGAGGTTCTCAATACGACGGATTTTTTTGAAGAAAAGATTTCATTGATAAACATGTAAACATTATTACAAAACCCTTTTACACAGACGTGAATCAAATCTTACAAAACTCATCACATGACGTCTTCAAGAATTATATTGTCCTTTGAGAATATTTTATTTTGGTTTTGTGACTTAGTATAGTAGGTTACTGTAGCTAGTTCAGCAAGCAATTCAAAATAATTTCGTATATCTTTCTATCACACTTATATTAAAAAGCGAAAGATGGATTTTTGTTCCCTCTTCACGTCAAAAGTACAGAAAGGATCGTCCTGAAATTTTAGTGGACTTAGATACAATGATGCCTGGAATAAAACATTTTTCATCGTGGGTGAAACTGCGTGAAAATTGATGACAAAGTAGGTACCTATAGAAGCTTGTCTTCTACATATAAATAAATACTAGCAGCGCCCCGCGGTTTCACCCGCGTAATTCCCATTCCCGTGAGAATTCCGGGATAAAATATATATGTGTTATTCCAGACTATAATCTATCTATGTGCCAAATTTCATTCATATCCGTTCAGCAGTTTTTGCTTGAAAGAGTAACAAACATCCATACTTACAAACTTTCGCGTTTATAATATTATTAGGATTAGGATAAATATTGGCACGTTCACGGTAAACAACTTTGCTCTCAAGTTGATGGCTATCTGTTAAATATTATTTTTCTATAATAATTGGCATGATAAACAGAGGAATAGCTTATTTTTTGTCCACAATAACAATAGAAACAAAGTCCCAAGCATTAGTAAGATATGATATGGTTGAACTTTATCGATTGCGGTTAAATTATGCAATTTCGAAAGAGAATGTAATGTCCTTCTCGGTCAACTGGACTGTACTAGGTAAGGTACCTACCTACTTACACTTGTAAGTATTACGGGTTGGCATTCGTATGCAAATCATAGATATACTTATGGATATACATTTGTTATTCCAGGGAGGGATATTTTAAAGGTAGTTAGTATGTCGTATGCATATGTTTTCATTCGAGATCTAACAAGAAATCCAAATTTGATTTCATGGACAAACTATTTTTTTCTGGTTAATACTTGATCCGGCAAAATTTCATTCAATCAAATATTAAAAAATGAACCGCTCTTTCGGAAATCGTTCAGCATCTAACCGCGGCTCCACATTTGAGCCGTGAATTAACGCGCGAATTCTCGCCGTGAATTCACGGCACAAGTTGTACCCTCCACATTCACGGAATGCTCACAATCGTTCGTGAAACCCGCCGCGAAATAGACGTATGTAGGAGCTGCTGCTGCAATAACTGTGTTTGCTGTGGCAACATATCACTATTTAAACGTCCAAAACAATAAAGTTTTTGGATAAAATATAGCCTAAGTCAGACTATAATCTATCTCTGTGCCAAATTTCATCCAGATCCGTTCAGCCGTTCTGGCGTGATTGAGCAACAAACATCCATCTATCAATCCATCCATCAAAATTTTCACATTCATAATACTAGTGGCCCACCCCGTCTTCGCACGAGTGAATCATAAGTAGCCTATGTGCTATTCCAGACTATGTATATCTATGCGCTATCTATCTCACTTCCAAATTACATCCCAATCCGTCCAGCCGTTCTGGCGTGATTGAGTAACAAACATCCATCCAACCAACTGTGCGACCGAGCGACTGAGCTTCCTCCTAAATGTTATTACACCCTTCCGATTTAGGAGCCGAAGTAGATTTAGAGCGTCGGAAGCCATTCTTCTTCCTAAATCGTTTCCTAAATCGGATGCTACCTTCCTAAATGCTATTAAACTATTCTGAATTTAGGAACGACTAAATTTAGTCTCCGATATTTAGGAAGGTTTAATACCCCTTTAACCGATCAAGGTATGTTTGTTGTTCACGCTCGACTCCATAGCGCGCGCGCAGCGATTGCACACGTCCGTACGCCCTTGTAGTCTGGAGTAAACTGGCACTGGGCCGTGAATGTGGATGTGTACGCGTGAACGCCGCGCGAAAGGGGCGCGAACCCTTTGTCGCGGGATAAAATACCGACACTGATCGGGGAACAGACGTGAAAACGCGTGAACCCCGCGAAAACCATCCACATTCACGTTCACGCCTGTTAACGGAGCTTCACGGCACAAATGTGGAGCCGCGGTAAGTTATTTTTGGACTCAGGACTCCTGAGTCCAAAAATAACTGAGTCAGGAGTACTTAAGATTTTCTATTCATAAGTAGTAGCTTGTGAGCATACATTGCTGGGGTGGCTGGTATGTGGGTATAGTCGTCCTCTCTTTGACCATATTTCGCCATTATTTGGTCCTGTCGTACTTCTCTCTCTTTTCTATATTGACAAAGACATACATCTGACAGACATCGCCTGTATCTTTAATATGCCTGTGGGACACAATTTCATATGTATTTATTTATTTACGAGTATATCTTGCCAGTATATCTGAAGCTCATTAGGGGAGACCTATGTCCAGCCAGATATGGGTTGATAATCATAATTATCTTGCCACCGTGCGTTGTTCATTTACAATTAAAACTTACAAAACAACTAAGAAATTGTGTCTTCTATATGCTATAATGTAGATTTTCCGTTAATTAGGCCTCTAGAGGTGTCATAAAATGACAAGTTCATAAAGTAACGACTGGTACGAGCGGAATGTTTATTGTAAAACAATTGTAATGTAAAGCACGGCAAGGCTGTCGTCTCGCGAATACGGCCAGGGACATATCATTCTGCTAAGCATTCTGTACATTTTTATGATTTTATAACTAGCAGAGACAGCCAGAACTACCCGCACGTATATTCTAAAGAATATAAAAAAAAACTATACAAAGAGTTTATTAATAAATCTACATGAATTGCGTAAATTATTGACGGTGAATGACGAAATTCAAAACTTTCAACTTTTGCTTGACGCTTTTACCTACTTGGGGATTTACCGGTGGATTTTACGTAGGTACACTGTTTATTCTTTTCCATTTTGATGTTCTTATACATGATGTTTTACGATGTTCAGTACTCGTAAAAATCATAATAAATGACATCTAAATCTAACTGAACAGTCCACTAGCAATGCTGTAATGAGCTACAGTCTAATTGCAGGAAAGTGAAATGTGAGCGACGTCGAGTGTTCCCAGAGAGATCGGATACATAATGATGCTAATGATGATGAGGGGCTTAATAAAGATCTAATGAACATTCCTAGGAGTGAAAAACAGAAGATGAAATGGAATCATTTAAAATTCGAACTTTTATTTCAAAAGAGGTTAGAAATGTTGGAATGATAAATTCGCTATTCAAACTTTTTAGTACGAATTGACTAGGTATTCTTTTTTTCTTGAAACTAGCAAATAAAGGGAAACTTTATTAACAACGAAAATTACAAGCAAGGAATAGAAAAATTACAACTAGTATTTACAATTGAAACCATTGAGCTAACTGCAGACGGTTGCAAACAGTCTAAAGGTACTAGCAAATTAAAATAGACAAAATTAGATATTTATTTATTATTATTTTGTTAGATTATTAATTAATGGTATAAATTTACAAAACAATTCTGAAAGTTTTTAATTTACCTACCTCTATTTATTGAAATAGTTATAGAGGCAGTTGAACTGATCCATTTTAATACCTACCATATGGAAGCGTCATCTTTTTTCTCCTTTTTCTTGTATTCGACGAAATGATGCGTGGGTTCTACATAGCATACTATCGAAAGAAAGAACATTGTTATTAAAATTGTTTCAGTAAATGTGTCAAGGATTGTTGGTGTCATAGTTATTCAATGCATGAAAATCGTTTTATCATTTTAATGTGTTTAATATTTTTTCAAATTATTATGACTGACACGACCTTCATCAAAAATTTAGCTCATGCACATGATCAGATAACAAAAACTAGTGAGTACATCTAGTACCTACTATTAAATTAACTACGTGGTTCATATCTAGTTAACTAGGTACGTAATTACACTACAAACATCACAATTGTTTTAGATACTTTGCCTTTGTAGAGACAGAGGTCAATGCATTTATTGATAATGCATCGGGAATCTATAATTAATGTCCTTTATCTCATGAACGTTTTGCACAAAACCCGTTCTGTTGCATCCAATGCGTTATCTCTTTTATATAGTTCCTTATTATGTATTTTTTAGGTTCCTTGGTACATAAACAATACAATATTCTGTCATTGTTTTTATTTGTATTTATGTTAAATTATTTTATTTTTATTTTCATATTAAATGTTGTTTTAGCAGCGAGCGAATATAATCTATCTAATTATATGTCTAATTGTCTATGACAATATATTCGAAAAGAGATGAAGGCTTGCTCAACTTTTGAATTTGGAACACTATTCGATTAAAAAGTTTGAACGCAATTAGCTTCGATACAGAAAGTTATTTGGTATTTATTGATAACATTCATTTCAACATGGAGTTGGCAATAGCCTCAACTGCACATCCACCTCAGATATCAAAATACAGAATTTCATAGTAAACTAGAACAAAACTGCAGCTTCTATGTATGTTGCATTTTGTATATGGAAGGTAAGGAACCTAAATTGCTTTATTAGTCAAAGAAAAAACCAATAACCTTTTTCAATGTTACTCACAATAATCTTGAATAATAATCTCATAGACAATTTTGAACTTTATCTATCTACCTGGGCCCGAATTCCACTAAATAAATCGCTTCACCATTTAAATAATATCTTATCAAAATGTCAGTGTTAAACTCTTTTTGGTATTCTACTAGCACAAACTTCTTGAGGTTCATTCATAGCTGTGACGATTACCTTTATAACTACCAATTTAACATTCTAATTATGAAAGTCTCTTCAAGCGCAAAAAATAGTAGAATTCCAAATGCACAAACATCATTTTAATCATCTTGATTGAATGGCACTATTGAGACCTTTGTTTTGACATTAGTGGAATTCGGCCCCTGAAATGATGGGAAGTTATGCGACTTATTTCAAAAGTAAGTAAACTTATTTCATTCATAATACAACGTACATACGAGTTCTTTTCAAATCACTTGCGTACCTACCATTATAATTACAAGATCGTAAGAAAGTTGTGACATATCTTTTAAGAACGCGTGAATAAATTCCATGAGCATAATTTAATAAGCCAGTTTTTTCCCACACAGATGAAAGTGGAAGTCTTCAATGGAAATTAAACACGATGACGCCTTTGTTATTGTTATATAAAATCTAATAATAACGTGTTGAGACAATGGACTGATATAACATCTATACAGCCATAATGTTCCATCTTTTTACAGCTATGCTCTCACAGATGCTATGAAAAATTGACTAATTTTTAACCGACCTCGAAAATAGTTGTAGTGTTTTAAAAAGTATATCCTGACTTTTATTCCACGCGCACTGTTTACGTCGGTTACCATGGTAACGATAACACCATATTATTATGTAGTTGTTGACTTGGTCAAAAACAATAGAGTTCATTGTTTATAAATGCAGTCATCGTCTTGGGGACGCTTCCGACTTTTATTGATATGGATCGGTTTAGCTAAATCTAGACTGTTACAACCTTCTGCAGTTAGCTTTATTGTTTCAAATGTAAATACTAGTTTTACTTTGTTTTATTCGATTGTAACGTTCTTTAATAAGAATAGTTTTGATAATAATCAAAATAATTTGTGCAATTTGGTGGCTTTTTCACCGAATTTTTTTCTCACAATATAAACTTATGTAGTAGGAGAGTAACTTGAGTTACCCATTAGCAAAATAACATTACCAATATTAGATAATTAGATTTAAGTTTTTCTTGTGTTTATATTTATAAAATGAAGGCAACTCTCGAAATGTTAAGCAAGTCTCGTCAATGAATCAGACAATTCTGATAATATCCTGTTGACCATTACTTGAACATAATGACTCACTGGTCCACACACACTCACACACAGCAGACACACACACATACACAGAGCAATAAATAGGTACATTGAAATATCAGGAATGTAGCCAATTAATGCACGAAAGTTGATGACAAAAATTTAGCTTACTCTGGATTGTTTGCAACAGTCTACATTTCAATTATTGTTGTTGCAAATGTAAATATATTTGTTTAAAGTTGGATAATTCACCCAGCTTCACCTAGCCCCAAGCTAAGCAGAGCTTGTGTCTTGGGTACTAGATAATGATACATAATAAATAGAATACATAACAGAGATAATAAATAATATATATGATAGATAAAATTTATTTATTGCAGCATCAAAATATGTTAGAAAGTAGCTACTAATTACATCCAAAGTGGATACATTTTATTTAAGTTATCTACATATTAATATTACTAAAATAACTGTGAAAAAATATCTGCAAATAAGTAGATCTTTCAAACATTCCCGAGGTGTGAATCGAACCAAAAAATTCTGCGTCGCAGACCTTCGCCCGCTGCGTCACAGATGTCGTCAATACTATTAGTAAATTGTTTATATTCTTTGATTGTATTTACATACACTATAAACAAATTTTTAAGTACCTCTATAAAATATAGTATATACGTACACTATTTTATAAAATAGATGGAATGTTTTACCTATACTTGGTCTGACTCAACATCCAAAGTGTGTGTGTAACTTTCAGTAGATAAACCAAAAGGAAAAACTGGCAAATAAATCATTCTGTTCATAAAATATCTATAGCGTAAAATATGGAAAAATAATGCTATCGCTTGTTATATTATAACATTATTATGTTTAATGTTTGTAGTAATAGTAGTAAAGTTCAATAACGAACCTTCCTTTTATCTCACGTTTCTGCAGTTGGTGAACGTGATGCTTTACACTTCTCACACAGACTGTGTTTTAAAATAAATCATAACTATCAATAGTTGATAATATTCATCATCATCATCATCAGTCTATATTGCTCCACAGCTGGACATAGGCCTCCCCCTAATGAGCGCCATAGCGCCCGTCTTCAGCTTGCCGCATCCAGCATCTGCCAGTCTTTCGCAGATCTTCATCCTACCTGGCCGTAGGGCGTTTTACACTACGTTTGACAAGTCGCGGTCTCCACTCAAGAACACGTCTACCCCAACGGTTGTCGGTTCTTCGCGAGATATGGCCGGCGCACTGCCACTATGCTTGCTAATTCTTTGAGCTATGTCGATAAGTTTGGTTCTCGGTCGGATGTATTCATTTCGAATCCTATCCTTCAGAGAAACTCAGAGCATCTCTTTCCATACCTCGCTGAGCGACTTTCAACTGGTGGACCAGCCCTTTAGAGTTATATACGTACCCTTTTTATATACGTAGTTGGTAATTGTTAATTTCATAATCATCTTCAAGGTATGCTGGGAAAAATGTTTGCACAAACTACATTTTTTTTCTGGGTCATATACTTTTTTCGGGTTTTTTCCGTTTTTTCTATGTATTATAAAAAATATCTATCTGTGTAATGTGTATGTGCTTATTAATTAGAAAAATAGTCCTCTAGTACCCACAACACAAGCTCTACTTAGCCTTGGGCTAAATGATGCTCTGAAGATTGTCCATCGTTATTTATTATTGATATTTCGTCACTTCATTCTTCAGATATAATTAACCAGGTAGTACTTTAAACCTACTAGGCAGTCGCACGATTTTAAAAGTAAATCGATTTACTCGATTTCATGTTTTTTTTTTTTTTTTTTTTTTGAGGGTAGCCTTGCCTTATCTGTCTCTGTCCGCAAGGCGATGTCTTCATTCTTTTTTCGTGCGAGGCAGCGTACGGACGTAACAGCTCCTAATGGAAAGCGTGAAAAATATTAAAGTACTAAAAGAACAGGTAAAATACAAACCCATGCAATCTATTGTTCAGCTGTAGTTATCAATCTTCCAAGCGATTACTGCTGTTGCGTTACTGGCTGACAGAGCCTTGAATTTAATACAATACGTGCACAAAGGGACTGAGTTCCGAATAGAAAATCACTATTTACGTTTAACGTTACGAAGTTTTTTTAGTCTGTGTCCTTTATGGCTTCACTTATCGAATTAAATAGCTCCTTTATATGTACGAAACAAACTAAACCCTTACTTTATAATAAAATAACGTATAATTACATTAAAACCATATTATAAAACATGTTACCAAGTAGGTATATAGACTGTCGAATGTTCACACCATAATGTAGTCTACATTTCAAAATGAACATTGGATTATCAGAAGATGTATGTAACAATTACATTATTTATGCACGTTTCGTTTGTTTGATTTGTACGTTTTCTTAAGTACCAAAATTGTTTGCAACCGTCTGCAGTTAGTTCAATTGTTTCAATTGTATGTACTAGTTTTAATTTCTTAATTTTGAATAAATATTGAAAACTACAATCAATATACTTACCGCTAGGTAACCACGCCTACGTATAGTATCTACTATATTCTCTTGTGGCTGAATTTCAGTGTGTCTTTGATAAACATTCAACAAAGTTCCACTTTACCTTAGATAGGATTCTACGAAGTTGGCAAATGCATTGTTGAGTTTTTTTCGATAGTTGTAGGCGTGTAGACACTATTGGTATGTGAACAATCGCGCCTACAGACATACCATACACGGTTCGTTGTATTGTAATGAACCTGGCAGTATTAAATTGAGTTGTATAACCATTTGGTATTCCCACAGACATTATATTATAATAGGGAAGCATAGCTATGCCGTGGTATTCCCGTACTTTCAAAGAATCTGCCTAATATTTTTTTAAAATCGAACTGAAATGATGATATTCGAATTGAAAACAGTTCAAAAGATGATTTTGAAGAAGTCGTTTCTTAATGAGATCGACTTGACGTCCTATAGAGATGGAATTGAAAACATATCGACATAACAAGATTGATGATGATTCAATTTGTAATTTTTTATTAAAGTTATCACTTCGTGGTGACTGTATTTTTTTCCAAAATTTGTTAATGCCGTTCATAATACCCCTAAAAGTTATGGATGGTGTCCTAGGAACGTCTTTCTGTAACTATCACAGTTAAGATACCTGCTCTATAATTCCGTCTTAAAAATCCATCCTGTATAACATACGTTATTTCTTTCGTTCTGTAAATAATGAAAAATCCAAGCCAAAATGAAAAACCTTTTAGTCCAGTGCAAAGTTTCAATGTTTTCTCTCTGCGGGGACTCTACTTCAGTCAATATTATTTTGGTAAATTGGAAAACATTTATAGAAACGTCGTTAGTATTTAAGTGCAGGAGCTAATAAATTCAGAAATCTCTTTTGGCGTTGTGCCAAGGAGATATAACTTAAGATTTTGTCCATTGCAACTCAAATCAATCTTTCATTACCATAAAGGTGATGTAAGGTTACGAATGAGTTTAGCAACCCTGGCCGAGTTACTTTGAAAATGTTATTGAGTAGGTATTAAGTGAATCCATGTACATACATTTAGAAGATCAGTAAATTTTGAATCAATCAGTTAGTAGTAGATTGAAATAGATTGGTAGATTCATATATTCATTCATTATATACATTCTTCTTCTTTGTTTCAGAGAGTTTCTTGAGTCAATATTAGATCAACTTCACTATTCATTTCTATTTGTTTACTTACAGTATCTATTTGTTCTAGGTGTTCTGTATATTTTCTATGTACCTATAATAAAAATATCTAATATATAAACTAGTAGAAAAACTAGTACATACTTTTGTACAATTGATAGACAATTGAGGTAACTGTCCACAATAATCAATAAACTGTTGTAAACAGTCGAGAGGCAGCTCACCTGGTGCATAATCAACACCAGTGAACCCAAAATGCTTGCTGCATTGACATAATGGCAATGCTGATATGCTGTGACAGATACCCACCAGATTTCGGGTCACGCGTCGCATCGAATAAAACTTGAATAATTTTTAATTTATAATATCTAAAAACGTAGAGCAGAAAAGACAAAGGTATTGTAAGCTCTGACTTACTCTGCTTTACGTTTTTCTACTATGGTCACACATCTAAATGAATACCGGTTTAAATTAATAAGATTATAAACTAATTCTTCATCTGATTCATATAGCACGATTTGAAAGCGAGAGTCCGCTTAACCAACTGGTTGCAAGGCTTGCATATAGAATGCATAATTATTAATCACAATACAAACAGACGTGCTAATTAAAACAGCATTGAAAGTAAGTCTACCAACCCGTGTGGGGTCGGGAGAAAGTGTTATATTCATTGATATTTCAAAAACCGACTTTCTCGACTGGTATTTTTGGAAAATCATTAGATTATAATGTTAGAGAAATATAAAACAGAAAATACTTTTAAAATATGCGTATCTAAAGCTACAACGGCAGGTTTGGCAGGTACAAAGCAGTATTTTTGTATTTGTTGCAAAAACAGCCGTGATTTCTCATTATCTCCCAAGGTCGTGGTCATTGTCAGAATAGCACGGCACCACCGGTCGGTAGGCACCGGTTTTAGATGACCAATGTTGAAGCCACTGTACACGCTTTGCTAACTGACGGTTTAATTGTATAGACATAGGAAAAGATTTATTATATAGTTACACTGGACTTGTTTTTAAAATTTTTTGTTCGTGTTGACTGCATTAAGATCTTAGCTTGGGGCTTGATGATTCTGTGTGAATTGTCTAGTATTCATATCATTATCGAGACGACCTCAGTTGCGTATCAGACGAATCGCGAAGTTTCGCTTTCGACGCAGGAGGTCGCGGTTCGAATCCCTATGACAAATGATAGTATAATCTGTTGATTTGTTCTGAGTGTTTCAAAATATCCATCTATGTAGCGTATTAAGTCTAATTATTTATTACCTATCTCGAACCCTGCTCATTTAGGAAGCTCTATGTCCAATTGTGGACCAAATAGACTGAGATGATGCATATGGAAGCTGATATTCACGCATTACAGGTTGTGCTATATCGTAGGTATACTTAAGTCGTTTCAATTTGTTCAGAGGATACAGATCTATGGAATGTGTCAGTTATGTAATGGCTATTGTGTTTGTAGCACTTATTTCTATAATAGTATCATGGCTCCAATGTCAACGGAAGTGCAGTGGGTAGGTATCTAAATACTAAATTACGCTATTTTTCCTCTTAATAGCAACCACCAATGGCACTGGAAAATGATTTCCAGTAATGTTTCTGAGAATTTTCATCGTTATCGTCAATCTATACTAGTCCACAGTTGGACATAGGTCTCTCCTAATGAGAGCCAAAGATAAAGCCCAATATTCAGCTTGATACATCCACACAGCCTGCAGTCTTTCGAAGATCATCATCCCACCTGGCCAAAGGGCTTCCAAAGAACGTTTGACAAGTCGCGGTCTCCACTCAAGAATACGTTTACCCCTGTGGCTGTGGGTTCTTTGGGAGATAAGGCCCATTGCCATTTCAGCTTGATAATTCTTTGAGCTATGTTGATAATTTTAGATCTCTGTCGGATGTATTCATTACAAATCCTACCCTCCAAACAAACTCCGAGCATAGCTCCATAGCTCGCTGAGCGACTTTGAACTGGTGGACCAGCCATACCGTGAGTTTCCACGTCTCAGCTCCGTAGGACGCACTGATAGATAGATACAGATTTTTTATTAATACCAAACTTTAGGAATCTACTCCGATCTAGAGTTCTTGAAATACTTTGTTAGTAACGGCATTTATGAATGAAATCCAACTTTCAGAAATATGTATGAATTGAAATGAACCAGGCAGTTTAGTAAACATAATAAAAAACCCTATTTTTATTTTTCCTCGCTAACGAAAATGTAACTTTAATGTTTACCATACCACATGTGTTACCGTTGACCTACTAAAAGCTTATAAACGTCAGATTCCGATGCAATAGGCGTAGTTACCTACTATTACTCATTTAGCCTACAACTAGTTTGTTTTCTTTAGTGCTATCGACCTTTTCGCCTATTGTTAGATTATATGACTGTCTTGTTTAGTTTATGAGATTCTCTGACACATCTAATTAAGTTTTGTTTTTGTTTCAGGTACGAAGGTTTTTGACTTCAAAAAGAATCCAATGCGATGGTAATTGGTAGAGTAACTTAGATCCAAATATCCTTACGCGAAAGTTTGTATGTATGGATGTTTATTTCTCTTTCACGCAAAAAATACTGAACTGATCGGGCTGAAATTTTGAATAGACTTAGTTCTATCCCCGGAATAAAACATATGCTTTCACCCCAGAAATCAAATCCCATGGGATGAAAATAGTCTTAACGTAACGTTTCCATAGAAAATACGCGAGAGAAACCGCGGGCAGATACTAGTAAATAGATAAACAAAACCGCAGGCCGATACTAGTAATTATATAAACAGTTCAATTCCTCTAAAATAATTAGCATATTTTTTTCATTTAGCCTAATATTCGTTTGAAACTATTGGATCACACGAAGGCGCAAAAAGTATGGTAAAATACAGGTACACCACGGTCTCTCTTTCAAGTAGGTAATTTTTGATAAAAACAAAAAACTGAGCTAATTATATAGAATAGTTTGCTAATTTATGAAATAAACTAAAACAACTAAAACTAAATAGTAATAACTTAAAAATTTTAATTCACGGTAGAGTCAACTTGTTGTTTTCCTTCCTGTTGAACAAAACGTAATTACATTATAGAGAACCAAAAGCTTCGTCATTATTTACAGGATATTATCAATTAATTAATACTTAGCAGTAAGATAGTTAATTATGTGAAGCACTGTACTTTTAATTCTTATAATTAAACAAAATTGTTGTGAAGCCGTGGGTAGGACGAGGAAATGATGATGATGAATGTCCCAGTTAACGAGTTATTTTGAAAATGAATGAATGAAATGATGAATGAATGAAACGAACACAAGAATGAACGAATTAATGGCGTTACAGATAAAATGATTTAGCAGTACTTTTTATTACGCTTCTCAATACTAAATAATAATAGGAATAAGAATCATGATAATTATCGGATAGTTATCATGATAATTATCGGATAACTATAATCGGTTTAAGACAATTTTTTTATCTATATTATAAAAGAGAAAACTAGGTATCTCACTGTTAATGATATTTCTGAAACGAAGCTCAAATTTTGCGTAGACTTCGACGTATAGGAACCCGCTACGAACAGATTTTTGTAAATTTATATTCTAAGGTAGTTATGAATGTCATTGGTAGTCATTGGGGGTCCATGGGGGTAGGATTAAAGTAAACGCGAATGAAACCGCGAGCGGGTCAGCTATAATAATATGAGACACACTTTTTAAGCTAAATAGTTAGCCTATTAAAACTGGCTTACGAATTTCGAATGTTGGGTTTTTAACTTTTTGGGCATCAATTCGTGCTAATGTATCTTAATAATAATAAGGACATTGCATACTCTTATTGCTACTGAAGCAGAACTAGTAGACACGTATCAGCACTGAACATCTGTAGTGAACTATCAGATGGTCGTCATGCTCTACATTTCCCAATCGGGGTCAATACCGACCGACACAACTTTTATTGAGGATACGTGATCGCTGTATTTGGTAATGCGCACTTGGTGGTCGAAACTGATACAATATAAGGAAGAATGGAGGAATAGAAATAGTAAATTTATTTATTATATATTATATACATTATATATTATATTATATATTATATATTATTTTTAGTAAATAAAAACCTATATTTATATCAGCCATTGTAGGTTAAATACACAGTCTATAAAAATCAAGATAAATTTCAAAATGAATGAGAAAAACATACCTACACAGGAAAATAAAAAGACACACTAACAACCAATATGGAGTCCAGTGTTGTATGGCTGTGACCAAAATGTTGCATCAAGTTATGAAGGGTGTAAATTTAGGGAAAAAAACATAGATAAAGCAGATTACGTATCGATTAACCCAACTTTTTTAGAATAGCATAATATACAATATTACGATTCAAAATGATAGTTAAAACTCATCTTACTTTACATATAATTTTATTGCGATAATTTTCCCGAAGTTAAGCTGACATTTTAGATTCAGCCAAATGATTCTGTGCCCAGTCCGACTGCTTTGGATCTGGAATGAAAACAGGCTTCTTTTCATCATTTTTCACGCCGATGAAACTAAAGGCCCTGCTAGTGTTTATACGCAAAACTAATATTTAAATTGGTCAAGGTAAGGATCAGTAAGCAATCTCGACTACACAAAATTCTAGACAAATAAATTGTAGTAAGTACTTATACGCGTACCTATTGAAGTCTCTCAATGAATCTAAATGCTAAATACGTTTTCACACCCACACACCTCCTTTCATGTTGGTCACCTACATGCAAATGTGCGAATAGTCTAGCAAAAAGAGCTACCTCATTTCGTCATGCCTATGCAAAGTTGAATGTACAATAAGATGCGATGTGTCTGCACTGCAAGCTCGAGTCCGGTTGTGCATTCGTTTACGATGACGAGAAAAGTTCTCGTCTTTAAAGTTTTCGTCTCTTTCCATACAATAATTGCCCAATTATTAGGCATCTCAATTGGCACCTTGCAGCGCGTCTACTGGATCAAATTTTCAAATTTTCGTCAAATTTTCGATTTTTTTAAGAAATTGGTCTGTACTTCAAATGTTTCATTTTAGGTCAATTATATTTCTAATGTATTAATGAATTGTTATTTTCTTTGTTTGGATTGTTTAGAATTTTTATAGTTCAAATTTTCGATTTTTTTAAGAAACTGGTCTGTACCTCAAATGTTTCATTTTAGGTCAATTATATTTCTAATGTTTTAATGAATTGTTATTTTCTTTGTTTGGATTGTTTAGATTTTTTATAGTTCAAGGTATTTTCAAATAATATTTGCATGTTATATGCACATATTCTAAAATTCAAGGCAAGTGAATTGTTACAATCACCTATAATTTATCGCCAAGTTAGAAATAATTGATTTGCACTTCCTACGTCCTAAGGTTAGCAATTTTGCATTCAATTAATATACCTTTTAGGGGATAAGTTTTTATTCGTTATAAACTTACTACTTACATATATACAAAAATCTAAATCTTACCTCTTTATAATATTAACTAGCGACCCGCCTCAGATTCGCTCGGTTTTAATATACTTTTAAACCTTCCTCTTCAATCAGTCTATCTTAAAAAAAAAACGCATCAACATCCGTTGCGTAGTTTTAAAGATAGCATACATAGGGAGGGATATAGGGACAGAGAAAGCGTCTTTGTTATATACCTACTACTATGTAGTGATATAGATGAAGCCCCAACTAGCACGTTGGCGTTAAAATAACCTGTATATCATACTTTTAACGGTTCCAATCGAGTATCCTAGTGTTAAAAATACCTGTAAGAATGGAGTTAGAGCATGCTCTAACTCACTTATAACCACGAAAGAGGCCCACGATTTTGCAGGTAAAGGTGTTATAAAGCCTGTATAAGGGTGGTATAAGGGTGTTAAGTACCTGCACAAGAGTGTTTATTCATTCTCAGCTAATACCTTAACCGGTATAAATGTCTTGTAGATGAGTTGGTTAATACTTTAGGTGTTAGAATCATTTCGGTTAAGAATGAAATATCACCTAACATATTACAAGACCTATTAAAGATACTTGTTTGACACTTAATCGCTTAGTAGTTAGTTAGAATATTCTCAAGCATTTTGTATCTTACGACGGGAAGTCTATGAACTTTGTTACTTAATAAAATTATGTGACTATCAGTGAATGGCGTAACAGAATTGACAGAGGAGAATATACAAATACTAAGGAGTTAAAGTTTTCATTGTGAAGTGAACATAATCTGCCGCGGTAATTTTACTGTAAATGTATACCATGTTTCTCATCTCAATTTTAACGCGCCCTGGATTAAACTAACATTTTAAATAAAAATTATGAAGAATAATAAAGAAATTTCAAATTTTTATTTTTTTATTTTTTTCCTTATTAGCCAGTAGCATGTTAAATTAAGAGGTTTCAGTAGAATGACAGAAGTTACATAAATAATGAAGTATTTTGTTGTCAAATATTGAATAACCTATTCAATATATATAAGTTCATTGACCAAAACAATGGCGACCGACCATTAAAGCTTTATGTCTTTGTTAAGTGTTCTATTACACATTTCGAGATACAACATCTTTAGTCAAGAATGTTGTCAGTCTTTAGTACTCTTTACAGTGTATTAATAGTCTTAAGTAACTACAATTACTATAGCCAAGACAATACTACCGGCTAAGCATAAAATGAACTTATACTCTTGACAAACTCTGTTTTAAAAGTAATGTCTGCACCTTATAATCAATATAACACCAAAATACTTATAAGGCACTTTACGGAAAAAACTAAACAACAATAAGTGTTAACGAGAGTCAGCGAGCACCGTTGTATAGATTTGGGTGTTATAAACAGGTTAAACCTATAACATCTTAAGTATACTTGTTGCAGTTAGCACTATTGTAACTCTAAAAGTTGTTTAACGTCGTTCAGTATAATACTACTAACACTTTTCGAGCTCAATTTATATTTTAACTACCTTATAAAGTTTATAGTTACAACTGAGATCATTATTACTCCGTTAAACAGTTAAAAGTAATAATAATACCTGTAACTGACACCAAAATGTTAGTTGGGAGGTTTCTTACAGCCATAACAAAAGGCACTACATCTGAAGGTAACTCACAAGATAACAAGTTCAACGCCCAACAACGTGTGTACATATTTACAATTGTTATAAAAAAATCATGCAAACCCAATCAGTACATTCTTCTCGTAAAAACTATTCCGTGTATCGCCCCCAATGCATGATACATGCAGGCACATGCCACAGTTATACATTACGGTAATTTGCACACATTGCGTGAAACAAATTGTTTAAAACGTAGAGGAAGATCGTCTAATATGGGTGATTTGTAATCTAGCCTGCAATCTTAGAGTTTATCGTCTATAATCTCTTTGAACAAAGAAAGAAACAAAACCCACGGCACTCACTATCTATACTTATAATAAAACTGTAACAGGTCCAATTCTGTACATTGAAGATATTTTGAAAATTTTTTTTGGAGGGCACTCTATTATCGATACTCAAGCCAAAAGTGTAATTTTTTTCACTCATGTCTGTCTGTCTGTCTGTCTGTCTGTCTGTCTGTCTGTATCGTAAACGCGCATCACGCCGAAACTACTTGATGGATTTAAATGAAACTCGGCATGATTATAGGTCATACTACGAGGAAGGACATAGGATACTTTTTATCCCGGAATTCAGTAAGGTTCTCATGGGAGAGGGTATGAAAGTAAAATTCCATTACCGCGCATCACGCCGAAACTGCTGAATGAGTTGGAATGAAACTCGGGACGATTTGAGTTCATACTACAAGGAAGGACATGGGATACTTTTTATCCCGGAATTCGGTAAGGTTCCCAGGAGAGAGGGTGAAAGCAGAATTCTTTAACCACGCATCACGACGGAAGTGAATGAATTCGAATGGAACAAGGGACGATTAGACATGGGATACATTTTATCCAGGAATTCAGTTTGGTTCCCCTCACAGCATCTGAACGACGCGTACACACGCGTCGTTCAGATGCTGTGAGAAATTTTTGAAAACCCGTATAGCCCAGGGAAACCAAACTGAATTGAACTGATAAACGCGAAAGTTTGTAAGTATGAATGGATAGATGGATGGATGTTTGTTACTCTTTCACGCAAAAACTGCTGAACGGATCTGGATGAAATTTGGCACAGAGATAGATTATAAGCTGGAATAAGAAATAGGCTTATTTTATACCGAAAATCCCACGGGAAAGGGAATTAAAATCGCGAGTACTCCAAATACTAATCATGCGCAGACGAAGTCGCGGGCACCAGCTAGTTCATTAATAAATATGTAATTTTTCTTAGATACAAAGGAAAGTTTAAATTGATAGTAGGTAGTTATGTGGTTGTAGGTAGTTAACCTACTTATTACTTATAATCGAAATGTCAGACTGAGACACCAAATGGTATAATGGACAGGCGAATCAATGTTTAGGTACTACCTAATCTTACAGTATGCAACGCCCTTTTCAAATTGACTAAAGAACCAAAGCAATTTTTTTGTCACAGAAAGAGTCGTTAGGTAAGAATAGGAACTATTCTGTAATCATTCTATTCAATATGTGTTTCATCCTGCCCCGCCTTCCCTTATCAAACTCCGAAGTAAATCAATCACTTTGAATCTTATCAGCCCGGCATAAAGTTGAACTTTCACACACGTCAATCATTGAACGATTGGTTTCCGCGTTACAAATGCTTACGTAATGTCTTGTACGATTTGTGTATGATGAACCGTATCCACACATCAATAGAAACGCAAGTCATCTGGCACGCTATTGAAAATATGCATAAACATTGTTATTGTTTATCATTGCAACATCAATTGAAAAAAAAATTACCTAGGTTGAAAACGAAAATTTAGATAAAATTGTCTTTTTCTAGATAATTATGTGGGGTATGCATTTCAGGGTTACTTCGCTATATGTTTTCGATAGAAGTATTACTTAGGCCGGCTTAGAAGATTAACTTCATGGAAAACCGAACCCAAAAAAATTGTGCTACAATTTTTTAAACGCAACGTTTCTGAATAAATAATCATTGCCATTAAATGTAGTATGAATATCGAGCCAAAAAGTGACGGATCATCGCGTGCAAATCACGAGGTTTGCTTCAAGCAAGCAACTCTATCAACAAACTGTTTGCTTCACGTGTTCTGCAGTTCCTAGATAGGTAGAAAGAATACAATATTGTTGTGAAGGCAGTTCCAAGACAATAAGACCTGAAAAAACCAGTTTCTTTAGCTGTTTTTGTAGTAATTGAACCTTGAATCTTCTTTTTCTCTCAAGGTTTGCATGTACATAACTCTTTTGATGAAGTAAACCCTAGTTTTGTTCGCCTTTGTCACTATTTTCTAGTTTTAAGATTTTATATTTATTTTATATGTATTATGTAGATGTTAAATCAATCTATTCATTCATAATCAGTTATTGAGGACCCATAACACAAGCTCCGCTAATGCTTTGACTATAGGTATGGAATTTTGTGTGGATAACAAGCATTGTTTATTTATACACCAAGCACTCACATCTATATTTAGGTTTCTACTTCTATGTCCTTTCCGGACCTGTGCTACTCCAGTTCTCATTATCATCCTCAGCCCGGAGGTATATTGGTCCACCGCTGGACAGACATCACATCACATCATCTTCCGCTTCTACAAGACAAAATACATTCTAAGAAAATGAACACAACCTTACAGAAAAGTAGCCCTAGTAAGTATGCTAGGGCTACTTTTCTGTAAGAATCTTAGAGGGCCCAATCAGTAACGATATCAATAAATAGCGTAATGGTTTTCCGTATTCGGACTACTTTGGTCCCACACAATATATTATAAGACATGCTAAACTAATTGCACATTAGTTATCAGATTGCGATGAAAATGCTAAACAGTGCCACGTGATGAGAGTTGGCACTCGTTGTTTGCCATTCCATCACAGTTGATTCATTTTCAATTAGGTAATATGTTATTACTCTGTCATACATAACATAACATGAGACAATATGATGGATTAGTAGAGCTTTATTAACAACGAAAATTACAATCAAGGAATAGAAAAAATTACAACTAGTATATACAATTGAAATCATTGAGCTAACTGCAGACGGTTGCAAACAGTCTAAAGGTAGCTCAATCGATCCATGTCAATACCAGTCGGAAGCGTCCCCAATACACTGGCTGCATTACCACGCTGTATGGCAATGCTGATGCGCTGATGGGCTGATATAAGTAAATAAGCTGAATATGTATACTAGAGGTGAATAAATATTAAATAAAAATATTATGCACCTAAAATCATTCGTACATAAAACCAATTTACACAATAAATACACTTTCGGATCAAATGAACCGGAAATTCGTACACGCGAGTACAATAGTGAAAAACATGTGAGAAACTATGCAGCATGCATTTCCTAACTTGCAGTTTTAGCAATAGAGAAAGGAAGTTTTTGTTTTATTCTGAAACATACATGCTTTTTGTTTAAAATACGAAACATACATGTTCAACATAATTGAATAGAAGATCTAGCGATAGGTCAATCAAAACGCGTAGATAGATAATTCAAAATTGTCTATGGTCATATAATATTTATGGATTCTAAATACACAGTTTACTGATTTGGTGATGATAATGATGATTATACAGTTATTATTTTTGCCATACAAAATGAAAAAACATTATGCAAAACAGGTTTTTTGATTGAATACATGTTAAACCCTCGTCGGTGCCCTCGTCAGAATACAGTTATATGATTTAAAATACCAACAAGTCATTCACGACTCGTTTCTTAAAATTTTACGTGATAAGTAATTTGCATAAGGATACATTGGTCATTGACAAACTAAAGTTAAGGTTAGCGATAAGGCCGCCTATTGTACAACTTTGTTATCTCTTTAACCTGTATTTTTGTATTTTCTACTTGGTGTTAAGAGTAAAGTTTATTGTAAGGTATATAACTAATAAAATTTAATACTGATTTGAAACTGACAATAAATTACATGGTTTTTGTTCGGCTTAGAACACTATAGATGCACAGTTAAGTACCTATGCCCTATACCAGGGGTTGGCAATCTGCTACTAGTGAGCCGTATACGGCTTTTTCTATCCAAAGTAGAGAGAATAAGGGCCCTATCAATTCTTCCAAACAAGTAGTACACATGACTTGCTTTTTAAAAATTGGCAAAGTGTTGTAATTTGTACCTATTGATTCTTCCGTCTCAAAAGGTTGCAGACTCTTGCTATATACCTGCCTACTAATATAAGTTGGTAATGAATAAAAGTAAAAATAACAGCTTTTACACAAAATTAACTTAAATAGTAAACTTACTTATTTAAATATTCCGCTTCAGTGGTAAAAGCCTCCTTCCATTTTCTTCTCGCTCGTCTCTAGCAACTCTACTCCATGACTTCCCAGCTATTTTCACGATATCATTGGTAATTACTTACTGAAATCACTCGTGGCAAAGTGACAATCATTCTGTTTTCCGTGACAATACACGTTTGCAGTTAGTCAACCGCCGTTCATTGTGCCGTGTAACTCACCTTGAGTGCTTTGCATTTTTTATTATTAACACCTTGTCCTGAAACTCTTGTGAAGTGACAAACAAAGCATTGCCAATAGTTTAGCACGATGAAGTATTTTTCAATATATTTTTCAAATGAGTAAATAATATATTTATATAGTATCCATAAACTTAACCTAGTTAGAATAGTGATTCATATGAGGAAGTTTTACTCCATGTACTGTAAGAAGGTACCTTAATGTATTATTGTATGAAAACAAAATGATTTTGACATAAGAAACAATCCTAAACTAAATCCTTCCCTGCCTTTATTGTAACAGTAAGTTATTATGTAATTTATCAATTATTCTTATTCTTATCGCCTTAACGCAGGACTAGTTCAGGCTACATTGTCCTTTCTGTCAGATTTGAAAGTGTAATTCAAATTGAGAGAAAGGACAATGTAGTAGTAGTTCTTGGTCGCATTTATGAACTGTTGTGTTTGTGTTTTCATTGATTTTAGAGTTTCGACATTCGTCGCCGAGAGCCAGTTGACCCTCAAAATTGAAAATTTCAAAATTAAACTCAAGGTTAACTCCTTACCATTTGTGGTACACGTACAGGACATAAATAGAGTTTAACTCTCAAGTAGAATCTAACACTGATTTAACCGTGTTAACTTATCCTGATGTAATTTTATGTATGTGGGCCTTATGCTAAGTTTGTTATGAAAATAAGCATTTCGTTTTCAAACAGAAACCAGCGAAATATGTCTGAGGACTAAGGTGTTGGAAATTCACTGATAGTGCCTGAACTGCCGGTACGATCATCACGACAAGTTTGTGAAAACGCCGGTCTTAATTCTTATGAATAGATATAATTTTAATATGCTACCATGACATTGATAATCATAAACAGCAAAACAAGCTTCAGATCTTGTTTTCTTTTATCGCCACTTTATCAAATTATGTAAATTAAGTCTTTTGAAACATATAGCCTGACGAATTGATCAGGGTCGGTAATCTATTTCAAGTACTAGCTTTTAAATGATTTGTTATCGAAATATTAATGATTTTATTTTTAAACCGTATGCCAAAGAGGCTTCTAAAATAAGTAATCTGAGAGTACAATTGTTTTCAAAAACCACACGAATAATCTATGTTCATTTTTTTTTTGTTTTGTCTGTGTGTGAGTAAATAAAAAGACCTTGAACTTCCAGTAAGTATATAAACAAACCCTTATTTAATCCGTTAATAGGAGGCTTAGTTGGCTTAGCCTTTCAGGGAAGCCATAACGATGAGAACGAGACAGCTTGAGGAAAAGGTGGAATTCATTAGAATTAAGAGTACACTTCACCTATAAGGAAAGTCCAGATAAGAGAAAACGACTGAAAAAAAAAGAACTGCGAACTAATCTTATAAAACATGCCTCTCAAACATACATAATTGATGAAAAAAACAACAATCCTAAAATTTCACGCATTAATAAAGATAGGTAAATCAAAAACTACTGTTCAGATCAAATTTTAAAACTTCACGCATCATTAAAGATAAATTAAAAACTTGTTCAGATCTTGATCAAAATAATATATTATAAAAAAGAGCACCTGCTTTAAGAAAAAGAATCATCAGAACCAGAAATAAGTTATTAAGGCTTATATTACATTTCGATGTTATGCTGATTTCGGTACATTCGATACCGAGTGGGCGGGGCATCGTGCTACGCAAGCGAGTATTGCTATAAAATCTTGATCTACCAGTAATTTTTACAAAGTTTTCTTAGGATTGATTTCGGTAGATGATTTTTTTATGTGAATCAAATATCGCTTCAATAGATTTATAAATAATTTAATAGTATCTGTTTGTCTTATCGTTTTTATGTAGGTAATTTTATTTATACTATCTTACTATTACATTAAAAGTGAAAGTCTGTGTGAATGTTTGTAATAATTATTGCAGTAACTACTAAGTTATTTTAGCTAGAATAACACATATGAAGTAAATTTTTTATAATTACCCTTTGAAGGGGTTAAATAGGGTGGTAAATTTTGTATGGAAAATTATTATTCCTTGGTTCGAAACAATCAAAACTCAGTTCAAATAAATTTTGAAGTGAATAATTAAATACGTGTTTTTATGTTTTACAATATAACCCCTAGGGCTTTTGCAATAAATTTTTAGGAAAAGAAAAATAACTTTTCCTGTTTCTCTCATTCACTCAAAACATGATACCATTACCCGAAAATCATTACCTATCTATGTAAATAATAGATAAGCGCATCCGCTCTCCGCGTCGGCTCTAAATTCCAAAACGTGGCCTACCCACCAAAGAATCAAACGTTGTGATTATTCTCAGCCTTGGACATCGATATAGTTCTCAATTTGACAAATAAATTTACAAGCGGGCGAAGCCGTGGGGCGCAACTAGTAATATTATAATGTGAAAGATTTGTATGTATGTAACGAATAAACTCACAAAGTGACCGATTTTGAAGACTCTTTCACCATTTGAATGCTACTTATCCTTCAGCAACATAGACTATATTTATTAGTGAAAAAAAGGATCCCTACTAAAACTTAAATTATCTAAAACAAGGTGTAAAAAAGTTAGTCATAAAATGTCTTTCGGCGCGTGCGCTACGAAAACTATTGATGAAAGAACAAAACAATTTACTACGACTTTGCAGAACACATTATTATCTACAAAAAATATCTACAATATATGTCTAACTATTACAGTGACGTCATAATAAATATTCATTAAAAAAACGCCGTCATTAATGCGGTCGTCGTAAGAAAAGGCTCTTTATTTGTACCCTGGTATAATAATAATAATAATGCAGGACAATCCACACAGCACCATCTAGCCCCAAAATTAGCTACTCAAAGCTTGTGTTATGGGTACTAGAAAACTATTATAATTATATAATACAATATGTATATGGATAGATTTTTTTTATTACACATTATATTTATAACTATGCGTCACGAAGGGTTCCGTAATAATTAATAACACTGTTACAATAAAAAAAACGTATGTGACTAATTATTATTTTTTTAAAACCGTATTGAAATACATGTTGAATTAAATTAAATTAAATTTAATTCATTTATTTTCAGACACAAAGATCCATAAATTAGAATAATTAATGTCACACAGATAATCAAAAACAGAGGAATTAACAAGAACAGAATTGATTAATTGATTCCAAACAATAAACTTGTTTTAATTTAAATATCGTTATTAATAAAATAAGTGAAACGATACCAAAGATCAATTTTAGGGACATCAATAAGGCGTACTGGAATAAAAAATATCTGAAATTCGTAATTTATATCCTCAGTATGTACGAAAATAAAAAAAAATCGCCTTTAAAGAAAAATAAACTTATAAAAATTAAAAACACACCTCAAATTCGTAGCAACATACCCTGGGTTTAGTCGCAAACGATCACGTGATCGAAATTTGTCTGGGTGTTTTTATAATAAGAAACTAGTTTTTAGCTGCAAGCAGCTCGCGTCGGTTGTGTAGGCTGTTGTTTTTTTTATTTAGAACCCCTTTTCGTAACCTACACTCCTGAATTGGTCGAAATCGACGCTGTTTTCTCGTGGTCCCAGGATTTTGTCGATACCCATGACGATATTTTGCGATAAAAAATGTCAGCCATCTTGGATTTCAAACCGGACGTCTTTATCGTAATTTTCGGGTTTGCGTTATTCGAAAACGATACCCATATCAATTGGGGGGAGGGGGATTCAGGGGGGTCAACAGCGGGGGGTCACAGCAGGGCGAGCGAAGCTGCGACTCCCCCGCCATTGCCCCTCCTGAATCCCAAGTACCAACATTGTGGCTCGCTTCGCTCGCCTCGATGCTCCACCTTAAAAAAACCTCAAAAATTGGACAAAAAATAGTTTTTTTTTTAAAAAGGGGGTCTGGGGGTGTAAATGGGTAACATTTTTTTAGGCTTCCGCAACTATTCGTCCTCCTCTCCGTGACTGCGAAAAGATTTTTTTTACATCGCGAGCCGTTCGGGAGAAATGAAAGGGGGTTCTAAAAAGAGGTCATGGGGGGGTCGATTTTTTTTTCTTCCTATTAAAAATTATACCCTTTATACGATCCCGCCATCCGAAATTATCTATCGGTACGCTATCCGCTAGCAATTCAAAAGCAGGGGATCTCGGGGGGTCTTGGGGGTCAAAAAAATTTCACCCCCACAACGATTTTGAACCCTCCACACGAACCCACAAAAAATCTGACCCACCCCCTACACGGCCGAAGAACCCCAGGGGGGGGTCGAAGGGGTTGTCCTGGGGGTCGTGGGGGGAATGCAGCACGGCTCGCTTCGTTCGCCGTGCTGGTTCCTGGTGTCGGATCTCGGCTCGCTTCCCTCGCCTCTATGCTCCACCCTAAAAAAACCCTTAATATTGGCCAAAAAACGGTTTTTTTTTTAAAAAAGGGGGTCTAGGTGTGCAAGGGGGTCTAACTTTTTTTGGCTTCCGCAACTATTCTTCCTCCTCTAAGTGACTGCGAAAAGATTTTTTTTCCACCGCCAGCCGTTCGGGAGATACAAAAGGGGGTTCTAAAAAGGGGTCATGAGGGGGGGGTTGATTTTTTTTCCTTCCTATTAAAGACTAAACCCTCTATACAATCCCGCCATCCGAAATCCTCTATCGGTACGCTATCCGGCAGCAAGTCAAAAGCGGGGGGTGTTGGGGGTCTTGGAGGTCAAAAAAATTTCACCCTCCAAAATGAATTCTAACCCTCCATACGACCCCACAAAAAAATCTGACCCACCCCCCTACAGGGCCGAAGAACCCCCGGGGGGTCCTAGAGGGGGTTCGAAATTCAAAAAAGTCGGAATTTTCGCAAACTCACTCCCACCCCCCCTACACATTTCCGTAAAAAAACCATACATCCCCCTCCACCAACAGGGAGAACAACCATGTCAGTCAGTGAGTGAGTGACTCAGTGAGTGGTAAACCAATTTTATATAAAGGGTAATAAAATAATACCATACCTTGCTTTCTTCAACGATAGAATATTTAGGTTTTTTTTGTTTGGTAACGCATTTGTATTTATTTTTCCCCATTTCGGCTTGTGATAAACCTCAGTTATAATTAAAATAACTATCTGGTATAATATGTAATAATAATGTACGAATTTAAAAATTATTGAAATATACTATGCGAATGTAAATATTTACAACGATCAAAACGTTCCAACTCGCTCATAAACGCAGCATTTTTTGGGCGTTTCGTCCGACGGAGAGTGCGAGCAAAAGTGACATAGGTCCACCTTCGACAAGCGCTCGCGCGGTACTGAGGGCAGATTGCCGGCACAATGAAATATATACTTTTTTTAATAAATTCATAAAAAAAAATTAGTTGGGATTTAAAACGTAAAATTAATATTGTAGTCTAAGAAAACAATGAAGATTATTTTGGTATAAATTTTATGTCAAAATGATGTAGAACTTCGGAGATATTAAGGTTTGTTTCGAAGCCTTTTCGATCGATAGTTAACCTCGGTTCAGATTTTTTTCCCTTCATATAAAGGCATATAACGAAAATGTATTTAATTATTATTGAAGAATGGGATATTTGTTACCTTTAAAAAAATAGTTTTATGGTCTATATTCAATGGAATCTTCAAATTAGAGCTCCCAAAACAGGTCTCCGAGCGTTTTTGGCTAAACTTGCATCGGAAGAATGATTATAACTAAATAACCAAATAAGTTATCTAAAATCTGTTTAATTATTACTGAAGTTGAGGAAACAATCTACTATTAACAAGGAATTGTTATTTCAAACAGCGAACGTAAGCTATAGAATTTGGACGACGAATAAGTGCATTTTCGCATTTTTTCGTAATAGGCCCAACAAACATTTTGGCGCTAAGGGGCACCTTTTTTGGCACTGACAGTATTATAAACGACATATAAGAGTTCCGACAATAGCTTCAGACTCTACTGCGGCGTTAAAAATAAATAATTAAAGTTTCAAGAGGCATAATAGAAACAAAGAAAAAATATATGACTTAAGGAGCTAGCTTGGAGTTAGTCAAAACTATTGTATAACTAACTCTTAAATCTTTAGGAAATGTGAAACACTAAAAGCAATTATAGGGAGTCTGCTGAGACTTACAAACGGCTGAAGTTCTTAAATAGAGTTAGTTATATACCTTGGAATGCCTAACGAGTTTAATGGAGCCCCGAGAGCTAACAGGAAAGCTATTAGAGTCTTAGAAGTGTTAACTATAAGTCTTATAGAGATTAGGCGCTGCAAGCATTAGGAACCACCTTTAAATCATTGCAGGTTATATAACAGTGTTATTGGGCACTTTAGGTGATTCAAAATTTAACGCCATTACATAAACATAACCTATAAAATTTTGAAAGTATATTAATAGTTCTAAACATAATTAAACAACTTATTATTTACATTATTGACTATTTGCAATTAAAGTACACGTAGACGTATTAAGAATTAATATTTACAAACAAAATTGAAACAAAAAAAAATCCGTGGCAGTAATTCCTTTTACTTAAGGCGCAAACAGTAGCTGAATGGTCATTTTTGGAGGCTATCTACTCATAGAGGAGTCAACTTTATGAGCTGAAAAAAATATATGACTTTAATTGACATTTCATCTATAAATGGTACGTACAAAAATGTTCTACGTGTTCATTTTCCCTGTGAAAAAAATTCACAAAGTTCAGCTGTTTCGGACTTTAAATTTGTATCTACTTCTAAAGGACTTAGAATTTTGTACTTTTTTTTTCACCTAAATATCGGCAAGAACTTTGTCTTCAATTGGTACGTACGATTTTGCGATGCGACGGTTTTTCACCTTGTAAATATTATTTTTCTAGTTTTCCGTAGGATTAGTGGGCGTAAGAGGTCGCGCGGGCGACGGGCGGCAGTGCCTCGCTGGCTGTTGTAACGGGGAGGTTGTGCTTGTCTGCCTAGCAGTGTTTCCACTTTTAGGGATTTCGCCCTTTTTTAGGGCGAAACTACTTAGTTTATGTTCGATTTAGGGTAATTATTATTGCGACAGGGATTTAGGGAATTTTAGGGCAAAAATATCTTGATGTGGTAACCCTTTTTATTCTTTGCTCTATGGCTCTTCCTATTAAGGGACTCCCCAAATTATCTTCGAATTATAAGCCGACAAGTTTTGGTGAACCTTTTGGACAGGATTGTTGGATTGTTGCAAAGGATTTCAGAAATTAATTACTTTTTGCTTCCATTATTTTCGTTTGTACATATTCTAAATTTGTTCCCGGAATCAAAATGCTTAGAAAATGTGCATTTTGGAAAACAAAAGCAAAAATATTTTACGCCAAGTCACAGGATCCATCTATAAACAAGCAGTTATAGATATAATGAAGAAAAGCTACTTCAATATTATAATTGACGAAACAACAGATCTGTCTGTGAAAAACAGTTGGCTATAATTAACAGCGTTACAAAAAGTGGATAGCAGATTTCTCGATATAATCGATATAATTGATGGGTGGAAACCCGTATTTCACACTAAGTTAGGAATGCTGGCTAACAACTGCTCAATTTTGGAGCCTACGAGTGCCATGCTCAATGCCGCGAAAGCCTGCAGAAGCAATGCTTCGGCGTCTGAGTCGTTCAATTAATTAGTTATGTTCAATTTATTTACTTTCTTATTAAAATCTCAACAGGATGTGTTTTTTATTATGCATGCGCCCTAAATTAGGGAATTTTGAATTTTTTTTAGGGATTTTTAGGGATAATTTTCGAAAAATTTAGGGCAAAACCGAAATCCTCTGTGGAAACACTGCTGCCTAGTGCTCGCACACCTTACTCGTCGAATTTATGTTTTTAATAATTGATTTTATTTGTTCTAAGTTGTGCGCGCATGGACGCTTTAGACGACCCATGTGGCGCGGTGGGCGAAGGTCCGCCTGCGACGCAGGAGGTTGCGGGTTCGATTCCCGCCTCGGAACAAATTTGTGCACGATCTGTAGGAATTTGTTTCGTTGGTCTGGGTGTTTAATATGTATACTAAAAAAATATATCTATCTATGTATATATTGTATTAAAAATATATTAGTTATCTAGTACCCATAACACAAGCTTTGAGTAGCTTACTTTGGGGCTAGATGGTGCTGTGTGGATTGTCCAGCATTATATTTATTTATTTATTTAGTTTAAATAGTTTGTAAAAATATAAGAAAACCGACTGTACATAAGCTGTACATCACCTGTACATAAATATTTATTTTTATCGCGCAAGGACGCTTTTAGTGCTAAGTTACTTTTATAATACCCTCGCCCTAAATATACTTTGACTGCTCAGTGTTGTTGTGTGTACGTGTAGGTGAATTATAAAGAAAATCAGTAAGCTCAAGAAGACCAGAGCTCTGAAAGCCCAAAAGTTGGTGGAAATAATGTAAGTATACCTAACTACTTCCTTCCTACCTACGTTTATTTTATTTCCCTAATTTTGTGCAATTGCTACTATTAGCAATATTAGATTTATCATGTATTTTTATAGGAGATCGAAGAAAAGGCTAATCCATCAGAAAGAAAATATTCAGACAATGGACGGTGAAAATGATGTCAAGTAAGGAACTACAAAGTTTATAATAGTATATTGGAAGTCTATGGTGTCCGCTTTCCATCGTCCAGCGTAGTACCAGGTAAAAATAAATGAACGAAGATGTAAGTAGGTATCTACCTAAATACCTACTTCTTATTTATCTACTACTCATTTATTACATAATTATCTTATACTATTATTCATTTACAGATGTACAGTGACTGAGCAACTTGAAACTGAAGAGGAAATGCCAAGTATGCTAGAGGTAAAATATCCAGTACTTAGGACCTAGCTAATATTAGTAGTATGCTGTGATGTAATAAAATATGTAAGTATGACAATTATGTTCATGAATTTCATCAGAATTCTAGTATGGTACCTACACTTCGTGAAAAGGCAGCCGAGCAGACTGAAAGCTAATAAGTAAATACCTGTAGATACTTAGTCACAACGATTTATGTCTCTCCGAAGTGAGACACTAGTAGAGGATTCGATCCCGGTCTTTATTTTCAATCCCGGGATTTTGGGATTTGTGAAAGGCGATCCCGGGATCCGTAGACAGGTAAATAAAATCGAAGTAATATATGAAAATCAACTTTTATTTACTTTCAAAAACAAAGTAAAAATCAATTAAAACCACAATTACTTCTTTTTTCAAATAATTAATAATATGTATAATATAATTTTTTTTATTCTACTTTTTTACGGTAGATGATATAAAATACTAATTTAAATAACCACATAATGGTAACGTCATCAGCAGTGATCGGATATTCAGGCGTTTATTTACCTAAACTTTGAGTGACGACAGAAATCAGAAATCAATATCTTTATTTCTTTAGGCTTACAAAATAAGCACTTAGACAAGTAAAATTTAATACTATAGGTACATAATTATCAAAATAATATAAAAAATAATGTGATAATTGATTTTCAGTTCGCCTCACTTTTTTGTCCACTAGTGGAGGAGGCGAAATAGAAACCACTAGCATGTGTATAACTTATGTGTCTAATACATGTTTGCCTTATAAATAATTCAATACTATTGTCGATGTGGAACTGAGCGACATCTGGCCAAGCACTAACGTCATTGATGTAATCATTTATGGAGTAAAGCCTTCTTGATAAGATTTAGTTTTATGTACTGTTTAAACCTACGAATAGAAAGTTCAGTTGCTTCAGATGGATGATTTGAGTTGGGATTTCTCTAACATTTGGGGTAACATGAATTTTATACATTTTGTTTTTTTAGCATTAAGTAAGAGGTTATTGGCGGTAAACCAAATTAGTATTTGTGAAAGCGAATTATTTACATCGTCATAATTATATTTATTTCTGTCTACTCTAAAAATTAGTGATGTATCATCAGCAAATAAGACTATATCACAAAGATCTTTTGCTAGAAAGGGGAGATCATATACGTTTACTAAAAATAAAAAGGGACCTAATATTGAACCTTGGGGTACGCCTAATTCAATATTTGAGCCCGTAGATCTTTCTTTACCAACATCTACTTTATGAACTCTATCAGATAAATATGATTTCATAAGATCCAGAGCCTTTTTCTTAATTTCTTTATGTTTTAATTTCTCAATTAATGTACTATGATCAACACAGTCAAAAGCCTTAGAAAGGTCACAGAATACACCAATAGCGTTTTTGGCTTTATCCCAGGCCTTCAATATATGCCTTAATAGAACTGTACCAGCATCCGTTGCCGATCTACCCTTGGAGAAGCCAAATTGGTTTTCATGAAATAACCTATTAAGATTGAAGTGAGAGGTTAACTGGGTAAGAATATTTTTTTCAAAAACTTTACTCATTGCTGGAAGTATTGAAATCGGTCTGTAATTGGCCGGATCGGTGTGGCTACCAGATTTATAAAGAGGAACTAACTTACTATATTTCATGAGATCAGGAAAAATTCCTGCGTCGACACAGTTATTGAAAATATAGGCCAAACAAGGAGCCATTTCCTTAATAATTGAACTTAATACTTAGGTGGATAAACCCCAGAGATCCTCAGTATTTTTAATGTTAATTGATTTAAAGGTTTTCACTACATAATCAGCATTTACATAACTAAAGTTAAAGCTCTCATTACATTTAGCAACTGAAGGTTCTAACAGCCATTGATGCTGATGATTTTAGAGACTGGGTAACAACTTTAGGAATAGTAGAAAAGAATGCATCAAAAGCATTGGCAATATCTTTATCATGTATAAGAATTAAATTATTAATTTTTAACCTTATTTCCTTATAACGTGGCTTTGATTTACCTGTTTCGTTATTTATTAGTCTCCATGTTGCTTTTACTTTATTAGATGATTTTATTATAATATTCTTTAAAAACAGGCATTTTGCTGTGTTGCAGACTTTCTTAAATGTTTTAGAATAGTTGGTTACATACAATACAATAGAAACGCAGGATCAAGTAACATAGTTTCTCGAGAAGCATAAAGGTCATATAGTATATTCCTACTTCTATAAATACCCGGAGTGGCCCAATCAATAAACTCGACCCTTTCTCTCACTGTGCATGTTTTAAGTTTGAATACTTCACTGTGTTCCTTGTGTATTACATTCAAAAGTTTGGAAAATAATTCATTGGGGTCATCAGAACAAGGTATATTAGATACTGTTAGTTCCACTCTACTTTGAAAATTATTGATACGGTTCTCTGTTATTGGCCTGCAGGTATATTTTTCTACAATATTTTTATCATCATAGCTAAAATTAACACTTTGACCATAAGGGTCTGATTGGAAATGCCTAATTACTGCTTTGCTGGTTGGAGTTTGACTGCAGTAAATATTATCTAAACAGGTGGCAGATGTTTGGGTTACCCTAGTGGGATCATTAAAAAGATTTTGTAAACTAAAGCACTTGAATAAGTTAAGCAATCTGTCGGCGAGGGGATTTGCTAAAATATCTATATTAAAGTCGCCACAAACAATAAGATCCTTCCTACAAGTAAATACTTCAGCAAAACTTCTTCCATAGTACATTCAAAAGCAACCTGATCTGCGTCAGGAGGGCGGTATACACACACAATGATATGTCGCTCCAGTTCCTCACAAGAAAGTTCAATAGTCCTCTCAATAGTGAGTTTTACAATATCTTTTCTTTCTTTACATTTAAGACTATTTTTTACTAAAATCAAAGAGCCACCACGTATTGCAGCTTTTCTTTTATATGAACTTACAACGACACGTTCTTTTATACGACACAACATGAATATTCGGGAATTCATATAAATTCCGAAGAATTCCAAAATGTTCTAGAATGTTATTTATTTCGTTGTAATCTTATTTATACATCAAATATAAAACACGTTTATTCCGACTCGTTTTTCACTAAAATCGATATTTCCACAAAAAAATAATTACCAACAAAATACACAACAGATTAAAGTGACATATATTTTTTTTTATAGAAATTGCTTGAATTTTATAATTCGTGCTCCTTCGGATTCCTGTAAAAGTTGGTTTTAAAAGCTCCTACATGTCTTCGCCCCAACTTTGGGATTTGAAAAATATCCGATCACTAATTTATCAGTCAATAAAAACAAAATTAAATGACGGTTAAACGTATTATTTCAATAAAAAAGGCATGTCATGATTGTTGAAAAAAAATAATTTTACGTAAATTTTACCACGACGTGACAGTAGAGGCGGTTGAGTACCTATTAAAAGAGTGCTTTTTTGTATACTGGTACATGGTTTTATAAATTGTATTATTTGGTAATAAAAAGAGCTTTTACTGATAAAAAAAATCTAGGAATAATCATTACAGTTACAATCATTACAATCATAATTTAAAAAGAAAACTAAACCGATGTTTACCAAAATGATCAGATGTTCCTTTTTGTTATTTTTAAAGAACTTGGTATAATTTTAATTTTATAATTTATGATCATTACATTTACACGCCTAATTTTTTGTTATTTTTAAAAAAAAATCTCAATCCCGAAAATCCCGGGATTTGTAAAAAATAATCCAAACAATCCCGGGATTTGAAAATTAATCCCGAAATTTTTGGGATCGAAAATCGACCAGGATCCCGGGATCTCGTGATTCAGGATCGAATCCTTTAGACAGTAGGTACACCACTCATTTTACTCCGATCCGATCCAAGAATATTTAGGAACTGCGCTGCCTGCAGCTAAGTTCAAAAAAAGTTCACACTCAATCTCACATCGATAGAGTATGGATATGTGAATTCTGTAATAGTTTCTTACGTGAACGTGTACTTTCTGAAATGAAATGGGAATGGGGTTCGAAATGTAAAGGAAACTGGGTAACGGTACATCGCCTTTTTTGTCATCTTGTAGATATCGAGTTAGGTACTTGGTAAAAACAGATAGGATTACGATCCAAATTTACAATGCGATGCAAAATGTGCAGGTCAAAATTTTATGTCGATAACGATCCTCCATGTATTGACTTGTAAACTTGTAATGTAATGTAAATAAATGAAATGTAGTAGGTAAATAGAGAATATAAAGACTTGTCTTAGTGCTTATTTTGTAAACCTAAACAAATAAAGATATTATTTACTAATTTTCGTAATTTTTTTGTCTTGTTCCATTATGCCCTTTCTCCTGTAGATCAGAAATTTATTGGATCAAATCATTCTACCCGAATTATGAGTACCTACCTATTCGTTGATATCCTACTAACATTCATTTTAGATAAGAGAAGTTTGTGTGAATGTTTGTTACCTTTACCCTGGCTTTACCACGTAGGTAGGTAATCTATCTATCATTATTTTCGTAACTACTAAATAGATTTGAACAAACTATTGAATGATTGGAATATTCCACTTATTATATATTATCCACATCAACTAATTTTAGTGGTGAATGAAAATTTCAAGTAGTTAGGTAGTCTATAGACTACTTTTGATGGAGGTATATCTAGCTACAACGCGGATAGCAGCTACTAACACCATCAACCCAAGAGTCACATTACATAACTATACCTAAGTATAGCGAGTTCTGTTCCCAGATTAGGTTACTTACCATCGTGGTTCGTGATACCAATAAACCCGAAGACTAGGACAAGACAAGACTAGACTAGAAGACTAGAAACAAATATTTGCAGATATTGTAAAAAAATATCTAGGAGTGGGAATCGAATACGCATTTCTTGCGTCCTGCCATTCGTTTACCACGCCGCCCGCCGCACCCGCGCTGTCACGAATATTTTCCTTTTTTCGGTTTATGCGCGAAGACTATTTCTCAGCGCGACGACAGCGGGTCTGGCGCTGCCCGGAATGTGGGGAAGGTGCGGGGCGAAATGATAGCCGCGCCCATTCTCTCAAGGGCATCGGCTCTAGTTTGCGCCTTAATATTATCAGATGTAGTTTATTTAAGAGGCGCTTCAAAATTGAGATGAAAACTAGTATATATTATCACAGTAAACTTAACACCGCAACGAGAATTTATAATTAATAACACCGTTATCCTAAATTGTAAATTGACCTATATCTTATCGTCAACTTCACTGTCAGATATGAATGGCGCACTGTTTAATATTTTAACGCTTTTGACGGTCTATCAGAAAAGCAAAGTACGAAAAAAATTAAATAATCAGAGTTTGGGCGATGTTTATTACTAATTAATACCTGCAATTTATCTTCAAGGTGTAAATAGTATTATGGGAGCACTCATCTGTTGCTAAAAAAGTTATTAAAGTGGATATTATTACTAATTTATTACTTTAAGTTGCAGTTGTAACCTGTGTATGGCTTATAATACACATAAAGTGGTAAACATTACTTCAATAGCACTATTGTAACTCTTTATTACCAGTCATTTATCACTACTTTACAACTATTAAATCTCTTATAGCTATAAAATCGTGGGCCCAAATAAGAGTTATAAGAAAGTTATAACGCACTATATCGCAAATTGCTAGCCCTTTTATAGAAACTTAGGTTTTAAATTTTCTCTTAAGTAGCTTATTTAACGCCTATTCTTATCACCTAAATGTTAGTTGGGGGGGCCTTAAGTGACATAAGAGAAATAGAGTCGAGTGAGAACCTCCTCCTTTTTAAGGTCTGTTGAAAAGGTTCGTAGATATCAGATCAACGGAATTGACAAGGCAAGAATTAACTTGTTTATTCAGGGTTGGGTAGAGTTTCTCGCTTTTTAACCTTTTTTCATAAGGTACCACCAATCCCTTATTGCCTAGTGCCCTTATTGCAAACTGATACCTCATATATCAATATCGGTTCACTTGTTGGGATGCTTAGGGTTATTAAGGAGTTATGTTTATCGTCAGATAAACAGATCTTTGGAAATACATAGAAATACTCTCAGAACATAACACTACCCTTTAAAAGAAGTTTCTATCATGTTTGAGACGGTATTTTCTCGTAAGGTAATTCATAAAAAAATATTTAGGGCGCAAGAACAATAGTTAGGAGGTAAAAAATTTGTTAGGGAGTTAGGTTACGGCCCTTTTATAAAAACTATTAATGTACCTATCCTATACGAGTGTGTCGTGTTGTTTCATTGTTAAAAACATTTGTTTATAATGTTTTTCTATTATATCCTAAATAAAAAACCAATTAAACTTCGATTACCATTGTCATTTGAAACAAAAAATCTCGTAGCTCTTGCGAAATACCTACTATCTAAGACTCTATTATTATTATCTGCAAGTCACAAACCGGTCAGCCAGTCTCGACACAACATCTTCATATCATACCTTTATTGCCCCCTGTGAAACAGGTACTGTAGCTTCTAGATATCTAAATTGTCTGTTGGTTGTTACACACAAATCTCCCAAACGCAAGTTGTCGGGTTTTAAAAAACTATAAACCGATTTAAATTTTTGACGACCGATGTAGACCGGCGAGTAAAGGTCCGCCTGCGACGCAGGAGGTTGTGGGTGCGATTCCCGCCTCGGAACAAATTAGTGTCCGATCTGCAGAAATTAGTTGCGTTGGTCTGGGTGTTTCATATGTATAATAAAAAATATCTATCTATGTATAATAATTTATCAAATATATCAGTTATCTAGTACCCATAACACAAGCTTTGAGTAGCTTACTTTGGGGCTAGATGGTGCTGTGTGGATTGTCAAGCCTTATTAATATTATACAGCACTATTTATTTATATTTTTTTTATTAAAATCGACACTCCATTTGAAATATTTATGCGTAGGTAATATAAATCTCTTTGCCTTTACGAATACCGTTTCTGTTCTACCTATTTCAGAACGGACCTTTCCAGACCTTTATCCACATCATTTATTCAAAGTTCGGCTTCTTTATTATTTAAGCAGCTAAAAGCTAAGGTTCTTGTGTATATTAATGGTACCTACTTTACTGCCAAAAACAACAGTGTATTTTTTGCTACAGCAGAAATTACAAAGTTCTGTTGATACCGCGGTGTGGCTTTTACACTATAATTTCGTGGTTTTTGCTAAAGGTATCCAATTTGAAACAAGCTACTGGGAAACTTAATATAAGACCGAGAATGAGCTAGAAAGGAACGTTATTATTATTTGCGAATCATTAAGATTTACCTACAGTTTAGAATATACCGCTAACCTAATTTCTTACTGCTTGGTATCACATTCCTCCAAAGGCTATGTTTTGTAGGTTTCTCTACATTTCCTTTTTATGACACGCGCCGAAGCAACGCTTCTTTTTAACTTTTAGTTGAACCTCTTCTTTGATCTTATCAAAAATCTTTGATTAAACTTTTAAAAATGAAAAATACATATCAAATCAGATATGGTAAATATTCAGTGTTAAATGACTTTAGTATCTTTTTTGAAGCTACTACTTTTGAGCAGCCCCGCAATTAGCATGTTACTTAACACTAAACCTAAAGTGATTTCTTTTGTTTTAAACAATGCTTCACGCCTATAATAAAATTTCTCGCCATATAAGAACGTATGTCCGAACAAACATTACTTGCTTCTAAATTTGGTGCTGCCGGTGCTGGCATACAAAAGAATATTAAATAGTTTGCTGATAGTATAGCATTAGCATTGTTAACTGCAAATGATTGAGAACGAGGTAGAAGGTATTTATTTATTTATTCATTTCTTTATTGATCACCATCATAGTGTACACTAAATCTAACTTATAGTTAACATATTTATAAATCATTTTAAGTGTCATTATAATTATAGGTGAAGACAGCTTGCGAAGAAAAGTTGTGAGCAAGTAACATTTAAGTGAAAAAAGTGAATACAATTAAATTATGAAATTCATTAATCATTCATTTTATTGGATGTATTATCTGAAAATAAAATAATAAATTAAATTAATTAAAATTAATCATTATAGTTTGATATTGTTTGGTACGCGTACTAATTGATTTATAAAAATTACAATCAACGAATAGAAAAAAATACAACTAGTATATACAATTGAAACCATTGAGCTAACTGCAGACGGTTGCAAAAAAGGGGAAGGTTTATACGTATAAAATAAAACCGTGCAAAGCCGGGGCGGGTCGCTAGTAGAAGATAATTGGTTCCTAGCACATCTAATATAGAGGTATAATGTATGATAACAAAACTAGCAGGCGATATTATAGTAAAGATGTCGGCATTAGAGCGTGAAGTTCTGTTTCAATGCACCTTGTATCGGGTGCGTTCGGACGGTTCTTATTTCTCGTATAAATAGATAACTGTGCTCATCGATAACATAGTATCATATCATATAGTATCTATAGGTAAATTAGTAATCCTTACTACTCACTACATAGTATAAAGCAAAGTCGCTTTCTCTGTCCCTATGTCCCTTTGAATGCTTAAATCTTTAAAACTAAGCAACGGATTTTGAAGCGGTTGTTTTTAATGGATAGAGTTATTCCCCGGTCTAATATAAATCTTGCCTTATGCGTATAATAAAACCTTGCGAAGCCGGGGCGGGTCGCTAGTAATATTATAAACGCGAAAGTTTGTATGGATGTTTGTTCCTCTTTCATGTAAAATGTACTGAACAGATTGTGCTGAATTTTTGTATAGAAGTAATTCTAGCCTTGTAATTACAAATAGCTTTTCTTCCCAAAAATCAGTTCTATGGGTTAGATATAGCCTTGAGACATTTGCATTGAAACAACGCGTCGAAGCCACGGGCATACTTAGCGGGCATATACCTACTACATAATCACTACATAGTATAAAACAAAGTAGCTTTTTCTGTCTTTATGTCCCTTTATCCCTATGTCCCTTTGAATGCTTAATACTACGCAATCTTTAAAACTACGCAACGGATTTTGATGCGGTTTTTTTAACAGATAGAGTGATTCAAGCAAGAGGAAGGTTTATAATAAAACCGTGCCGGGGCGGGCCGCTAGTATATTATAAAACATAATTGAGTTTCCGCTGCCATATTCCTGAACAAAGAACAGCCCTTACCGTAATAGTGATACCCAGATAGGCAAGATAATTTTGCACTGATAATTTTGAATTGTGAAAACAAAATCAAAGTATCAAGAAATGTCTCCTGAAAATTCGATTTGCTTTATTATCCAAGTTTGATCCTAACTTAAAAATGTATGAACAATAATAATAAATCATAAAATTCACAAAGTAAAAGAATTTAGTAAGAGAGAAATAAAATGTACAATTAAGAAATGGTTGCATGAACTTGAATATGATGAAGTTGAACAAAATTAAATGATAGACAGACGTTAAGGTTTGTTCATCAGAAACATAAGTACGAATAGCAATTCCCTTATTTTACATTATTTTTATCTTTCTTTTTACAATCTAAACGTAACCTAATTAATTTAACACATTTACCTAGTAAAATCATTATATAAAAAAAATATATTTTATAGATGGCATAATTTCACAACGTATTTTATATGTATATAAATGTATTTAACGAGCGCATTTCATATTTATCTATACACTAGTACTTTATACATATTTGAAAAACACTGTAAAGAATTTTAAAGCATGTTTTCTTTTTAATTTTTCTGCAATTAAGGTTAATAAGTAGGTATGTATTAGTTTGACATAAGCAATTTGAATTAAACTGGAGAAGTCACTGGCTCCTGAAACACAGTTTTTAACTAGTTCAGGAGCATATGGATTCATTATTGTCTGTAAACTGTCAAAATGTCAATAAAACCTTTTTTACTTTACTTTTTTTACTTTAGTAATAATATATTATATTGTATTTATAATCATATAGTAATTAGTAGTAATTACTAACTAATTATTCCTTTAAAAATAATATTTTATGAATGAGATCAATATTACTTAAAAATGAACTCAAACATAACATACCTATGTCTAACACATCAACAAAACAAATATAGGTCACAACAAGTCGTCTCCGAAACAATGAGGTAAAGATTCGCAATGAGAGCGAGACGAGCCGAACTTTCTGCGGGTGTTAGAAAGTGACCTAACATCTGACAATACAGTTGACAAAGATAGGAAGTCATTTTCTAATCCTCATCAAGTCATCAATGTAACGACCCTTGACGTTTTTCAAAACATTCGGATTCATTTTATAAGAACGTAATGTTAATTTAAAAAGTTTAAACAAAAAAGTCATAAATTAACAAGTAGTATTTACACTTATTATATCCATTTCCCAAAGATCTAAGACGTCACGTCTAGAATGGAGCAGCATTGAATGTTGACCGGAAAAAAAATCGATCACCTCTTTATGAATCAAAAATATTTGAAATGTTGTTTGGTATTTGGGTATTTGATAATGAGTGATAGTTCTATAGTCTGAGTGAGCTCGATAACTAGGGATTACTATTGTACCTATAAGAAGAAACGTTTCATCCTTTAACAAAGTAAGTAGGTGAAATACTGTTTCCATAAATGTTAATTTGAAATTCAACCAGTCTCAATCCTGTGAAAATACATAAAAGTGCTAGCACTGTAGATATCACCATATTCTCAAATTAATTCTATATTAGACTACTTAATTTTAAAAACGTATAAACCAATCACATCATTATTCGTCACTGCATAAATACGAGAAAGTCTATCGAAAATTGAAAGTGAAAATACATACCAATAGGCGTTCATATCAATTTGTTACCGGATAAAGCGTACGCGCATGTGTCGTTAGCTTGATGTAATGTAGATGTAATTATAGCATCATCGGTAGCAACCTACTCGGAAAGTATGTCAGTAGCTAGACGTTTATTGAATTTTTTACGTATAATGCCATAAACTAACATCTGTGATCATACTCTAGGTACAGAGTATGATAATATGAGATATCTTGTTGGAAATACTCGGAAGGATGGATGGATGATTGTCTGTTACCTCGCCACGCCAAAACTACAGAACAGATGGAGCTGAAATTTTGAATAGCCGTACCTAGTTCTGGAATAAAACTTACAGTCCCTCGTAATGAAGTCTTAGTGTTGTTGTGAAAATGGGTTTTACTGTTGGAAGTATAAAACTTACTTTTATGGAAATTAAAAACATATTAGGAATTCGGGAGTATAAGGGATGACCTTATTAGATACCTACTTTTAAATAGACTTACACTAAAATAGGCTAATTTTATGAGGACCTCAGTAGGTACTAAAAAAAAATATCCCGGTCTTAACATAAAGTCAACTTAGCTACCCTTGTGTTTTTTGATAAGCTTTTAGTAGACCAGCTGCTTATGGTCATCAGTAAATCAACAATCAGACAAAGCTGTCAAGAGACCAGACTAGACCAATAGATATTCTCTACCTAGCCAGACTTTTCGCATAAACAATTCGAGGTCAAACCTTTATCGTTTCTGATTTCTAAAATTCTAGGAAGCCTTCTTGCGACATACTTGGTTTCAATGTCACCCATGATTGGAGATATTTCATTCTTTCATTTTCTTTCCTTCTTGCTTGTTTACTCACAAATTTCACCATATCCATATCATAATGCTTGTGTCTTTTTTTACAACCCAATGATAATTAATTACCTACTCATACTCGTGCTTTCAATGTTATTTCATGTGGCGCCATCTAAAAGATACCAGTAGCGCCACCTATGTATTATCGCTAAAACTACGACTCGATGAACCTTCATAGTAACAAACTCTCGCAGTGATTCAGTTTGCGTCGCAGAGATGGCGCTTTCATGAATAGTAATACCATTCAATACTTCAAAAGAAACAGGACAGATGGCAGCACTGTAGCCTTTGTGTGTTTTTATATTTACGAGTAGGTTAGTTAGGTAGTTCACCTCTATGATTGTTGTACGTTGATCAAAACTATTTGTATTGTAAACTCGCCAACATAATGCAAATCCTTTATGTAAAATACAAATCGAATACAATACCATCAACATGTTGATAGGTAGATACAGTATCATGTAAATAAATGCTGGAGAGACCTTGACTGGGCGGGTTCACGTCGTTTTTACCGGGCCTGTGTGACGACACGGCCCAGCTATGCGCACGCGCACGGGCCCGGTCCCGCTCAGAGCTTTTTACTCAGGGTTGTCAGATCCGACAGAATTTGTAAAAGGATTTCAAATAATCTTGATTTAGTCTCAATTATGATTTATAAAAAGTCGATAGATATATAGGTAAAAAGGCCCAATAAAAACTGCATGCAAAAGCTTTCATAAAAATCCAGCAATAGGTATATTCTATTTTGGTATGTAGTTATGACCTGATCCATCTTTGAACATCTGATTTGATAAAAAGAATATCCTGCGTCTGAAGAAGAAATAACTTGAATAACCAAGGAAAGTTCGAAATCTTAAAATAATATTTAAATCGATCCGGTTTCCGAAAAGATGCAACAAGCTTCGTGCCAACCCTAATTTCATCACGCCCAATACGATCCAGGATAATGCGTTTGATGCATCTCCAACGAGGAAAAAAACTGAAACGAGATCCAGTGAGCAATGGCCAGTCAATTTTACACGGAGCAAAGCTTTCGGACATCGTACCCAAGGGTAACTTTGTACTCTGTGGCAGCTAAACCTGATGCTTTGATGCATCCTTGATTATAGTTTTTGTGATGTATTTTTGTTGTCATCAACACACCATATTGGCACCTGTTCTTGTTTATTTGGATGGTAGGTAATATTGGTCAAATTTTTGTAAGAGAATTGCCATTTAAGAATATGAAAATATCGAATGTTGTGTCTTAGGTATACATACATAAAATAAAATATAGTAGGTAACTGAGAACTTACCTACTTGGCATTAAAAGCGCAAGCTGACTGTGACCATTATCTAAGTTCAGAAAATCTCCGTTCTCATCGTCATTACGACAAACGTGCGCATCATAACGGTAGATGGTGTTAGATTAGACAAAGCGTGTGTGTATGATTATTTGCCTTCTAGGAATATTATTCTCGGTAGTAGGTTCCAACTTTAAGTTTTGTTTTGATGATCCTGAAAAGCCTACATGCTCTTGTATCTAAAAAAGCTATTATCTTATAGATCTATAAGTTTATAATGAATTTCTAAAAGTGTATCAATTTGATCGGAAGGTCAGCATTAACTTTCGTCAGATTTTGTGAAGTTAATCAATGACAACAAAACTTCGATAGCAGATTCTAATCGAAAGGTCGAGGGCTCAAATCTGGTAGCAGGCGTGCACCAGTCTATCGATAATTTATGCGTACATTTACTTAGGTTAGAATGGTGAAGGTCATCGGGGCTTTGTCAGGATGCCATCTTGAAAATCAAGTCACGGGTTAAAGCTGCTTTTCAACGAAAGTTAATCTTGTGATTTATAAAGCTCGTTACAGCCACCAATTTAGCAAATCAATCGTTTCATTTTTATAACCATGTACAGTACAAAGGTCACACTGCCTCTAGATATATTTTCAAAAGATTTTGGTCTTTTGTTTCAGGTGACAATATGGGGCAACAGTACAGTCGCTGAGATTGCCTGCGAGCCACTTCAAAAAGCAGGTGCCGTGGTTGCTGGACTACCGACCGGACCTCTGTCTGCCCCTCAGGCTGTGCCAATGGGCGGTTTCTTACCTTCTCTAACTGCAAACCTTGTGGCACCTCCAGAGGGTTTATTATTCCTTGGGGATTCCAAAGCCCCGGTGGAGCCGAGGGCACCTGCTGCAGCGTTGGAAGGAGAGGTCTTGGTGGTGGAATATAAACCTCCGGAATGGGACGGGAGGGATTTAGAAACTTTCATCGCTTGGGAAAAGATTTACGGTAAGTTTACCGGCCAATACGATTATTATTTATGTTTTTCACTAAGCCTTTCAAATTGCTATATTCCTGGGCTTAATTATATCTTAGGATTTCACTTTTTACATCTCAGGACTTTGATTTCAAAGTTTACCATTTTACATGTTTACTTTCGTGCACGTCTCAAATAGGCCCAATATTATGTTCGTATACCATACCGTTCAAGACGATTCAAAAAGCTTTCACATCATAACCGGAATATTTATAAGTGAATTGAAGGATATTGAATAAGGCTCCAGCTAGTCGTGCGTGTGAATACGAACGTTTCTTGCAAGATCTAAATAAATGCAGTCACGTCTGCCAACCTGATCGTGGTCCATTGAGAATGCGAACTGAAACACTGCACACGCAAATATGTAAATTGTACGCGTTCAAATCCTGTTGTGAGTAAACCATAAACTACAAAATGTGGTTAAAACATTGTCTTGAACAAAAGACAACTTTCTTCTCGGATGGAAAAGTTCATCGTTAGAGGCATAAGTTACCAACCTAGAGACGACGTCCCTACAGCTGGTTAATGATCAATATCCAGCTGTAGGAACGTCTTTATTTGCTTCTCAAATACATAATATCACTGTGGATTTTGGAACAAAACAATAGGCGTCATACGCTACGACCATAGCAACACAAGTATCAACTATGATCACTAGCATGTTTGACTCGTTGTATATTTTCACTCCTGGGCCGGTCATCAATAGGCTGCGAAGGTCTGTCGCTCGTTCAGTATTCAGCCGACATCTTGTTTGTAGAAAGCACTTTGGCAATAAGACATACGCATACCTACCATTGTCCGGTAATCTTTCCTAGAACTTGCTTGTATGCATTAGGTGCCGTGACTATAATATTTTACTGCCCAATAAAATATTCCCAAATGGCTGTAGAAATGGGAAATGAGCTTTCGATATGGTTACCGACGGTTTAACCGCGTGGCTGAACTACGCAGCTTAAATAATGTTGGGAAATAGACATAAAGCTAGCGCTTTTTGATCACCACTTGGTAAACCTAATCAAAAAGCACCTAGACTCATTGAGTTCTAAATAAGCGTATTTGAGCTCTAAACGTTTACCATAAAACCGACTGTCGACTGTAAAATATCTCGACAGCTTTACCATTATAATACCTATCTAAATGATTAAACACCCTTGAACCTTCCGCAAAAAGGTCATTGTAATTCTACAGATGAACTTTAATGCAAGGTGAATTAATTGACGCGTCTGTTTGACCTTTCTAACGCCCACAAAATTTTTAGGGAACGGTTATTACGTGAGCGTTATCTGTTACCTAATCAAAGCTTTATGGTATCTAAGTAACACTAATTGACTTTTGTAACATTTTATGTTTGTTGCAGCTTCAACTCTGTTCTCAGCGGCGGAACTGTATGGAAAGCCTCTTCTCCGAGCAGCAGTCATAACAAAGGAAGAATACCACTTGCTTTTTTACTATCTACTATCAATTTCTGAAGCAAGTGAAGCTCTTACAGAACGCATGAGGAAATATATAGATTCTGGTTTACTGATAAATGAGACAAAAACTGATGTCGAGAAAGAAAATAACTCATCCGAAAAATCTGAAATGGAGGATGAAACAAAAAGCTTACTTACGGAACTAATTCAAGAAGGTGTGCTCTCGCAGCAAGACGTAGATGCTTCTTCGATCATCACAGGCTCTGAATTCAATGAGTCTACGGAAAGTCGGAAGCCAGACGACGATAGTGTCTCATCAATCAGCCCTTTACTTCGTAAGGTTATTGTAGACATTCCAATTGATTGCAGCGAGTTAGTAGCTGACAGCACTATCGATTCTAGTGACAACATAACTACCGTTACGATAAGAAATGGCGCACAATGCTGTGCTGATCACAGAATATCTGCTGACGTTGAGGAAAACGTATGGGCAAATGTAAGGTGGGATTTTCTAAATCCAAGCGACTTTGGATATGATCAAATTCGCTGCGTTAAAAGAAGTAGATCCGAATCCGCGCTTTCTTCTGTTCCTCTTCCTAAGAATGAAGACATTTACGAAAGACTTCAACTGCAGGACGTTGAAGGTGAATCTTGTGGTAGCATCACACCCTACGAATCTATTGAAGACTTGTACGACTGCATCAAAAACACTAAGTATACAAGCCCAGCAGCCGAAGAATCCACGCCATCCACGGAGAGCCAATCAGAACCGCAGTTTCCGGAATATTTTGAAAAAAGTTGTACCACTCGCCAAAGCTCTGCAAGTAGCGAGAAAAGTGGAGCATCATCAGCGTTTCCATTTTCAAAATACGGATCGGCGAGTGATTCGACGGATATCTTTGCATCATGCGAATCAACCAGTGGTGTCAGTAGTTTTAGTCCGAAGAGTATAGCGCAAATCAAAAGTACTAGCAGAGAGCTACCGCCACCACCTCTTGAAGACGGAGCTAGCGAAAGTGCAATACTTCTAAAGCAGTTATTTTCTGGTGAACTTATGGACGCGTATGAAGAGTTTATGGCAGCTTACCCTTTTGCGAGAGCTCTACTTCGACGCAAGGCGCGGCGAGACGAGCACTTCACCGCACTGGCTGACATTCGCCGAGGAGCAGCCAAACACACCATCGCCGACTACCTCGAGTTACCGGTAAGTACTTAGAATAATTTGTCTTCATGAATTCTTCATATCGCATAATAGGTACACACGAGCAACAAAAGGCGTTTACAAATGCGTCTTCATTGCACTTGACCTTAACGAGTCTCGAGCGATACATGTCGAGAACATGGAGTGTAATGAACGTGTCAAATGTGGTCATTACCTTTAATCGACGATGAAAATGAGAACAATGCGGCGAGGCGCGTCGTAAGAGATTGATTCAGACGTAGAGCAGCGTCTTTCAGTTTATTCTCGAACACCATTGTGTTTGTATCAAAATCCTCATTTATTTTTAAGTGAAACAAATACCCCATTAAAAGACGACATTATTACTGGCATTATATTTATATACATCTGTTACGAAGGTTGGATATTTGAATATGTATATCAATTCCTAGAGCTACTTAAGTACATAGAAAGCTTATGTATATTTGGAAGGTAATGGAAATTACATCAATTTAGTACGTCTCCGATTCCGACGTTCTGGAATAGACTCTGTTTTTGTTTTGTTCTCAGATATTTAAAATACAATATAAACCATCATCTTGCTTAAAAGGATCATTCAACAAAGGAACAAAGCATAATTATCACCTAAGCTCTGTGTGCTTCACATTCTCCTGCTGTCTCCCTACCAAACAAATCCTATCAATCCAATCTAATCCTGCGACAAACTCATAGGTCATCCACAGTCTTCCAGTGAGCTAAGTTAGCTAGTTGAAAGTAAAATTAGGGATTTTAGTGTATCCCAAGCTCTTGCAGCGACATCGATCCGCGAGCAGCGCACGCGCAGCCATTCAATGCTAATGGCCGGAAGACTCTCCCGATTGCACCATTTGCTTGTCGTCATGCAGTTTCGGGTTTCGATCAGAAACAGAGCTGAAGTGGGTTGACTTCATGTTTATATATACAATACAATATGTTATTGTGGTGCGATTATAAAAAAAAACACATGGTGTACATACGATTCTTGGTTGTTGTGAAAATATGCCCAACAATTCTTTTGTGTCAAAAAAATAATGTTCTTCGAAATTAGCACAAATTTATAATTAATGCTGGACAATATCTTCACAATTTTACGGTAATTTTGTATTTTGCCATACCGGAATACTCAAACGCAACTGATTTTTAAGCCTTAAATGAGGATTTTTTGGCCGATTTTCTTTATAACCTGCCAAAAACCCGGAGCGATACATGCCGTTTAGTATTGGTTGTAAGACGATTTATTTTCCCTTACCACCTAAATTATAAATTTCCTGTCAATGTAACTGCAATGGCCATAATAGCCAACTATGTAGGTCTGTGTCTATTTATAGGTTCGACCTTAATTCAGAATTGTTCTGGATTCCAGAAGTACCGTAGATTGAACTGAATACGAAGGTGGAATCAGATTGGGTCAATCCCACGGACCATCAAACAGCTAGAAGACCTCATGAAGATATATTTATCTGCTGTATTATCGTAATTCAAATAGAAATATAAAATATTAATACTTTAGCATTATAACAGCTTTGATACAAGGTTGAAATTTTCATTCCAATCGACACAAATCTTAAGTGCAGAAAGAACTTTTTCATACCGTCTTCAACTTGTCTTCGAAAATGATTACTGCTGACGAATGATACTGACTTACAGTGACGTTTTGTTTAGTATTTAAATAAAATTGTTATGTTACAATCGCAAAGACACAAAAACATATTAGCGACTGGCATTTCAAACTGGTTTTTAAGACCGAGGAGGCCTTCTCATATTCAGAGAACTCCTTTTAAATGGCCTGCAAAACAAAGTACCTATCTATCACAAAATTTAATGTTTTGTCTAACCTATAGAAGGTAGAGATTCTTTGTATTGTAGTTTAATTGTGTTCTTCTTGTCTAAAGTTTAGTTGGACCGAAAAATCGTACCATGTATTAAATACCTGCCTTTCTGTAAATATAATATATCGAGACATTTAGTGCGTTGATGATATAAACATATTTCTACCCACACTGCGCTCGCACATACAAATTGCAGCACTTGACTCCACTTATCTCTCCTATTGTATTTAATGCGCTTTGGTGTCAACAGAAATAAAAACTTATCAATGTTTATTTTACTTACTAAATGTATATTTATTAGGATTATCTCTAGTTCTACAAAACGATTAAATTAGTTATTTGAAGATTTTTTACAAAAATAATCTCTAGTTCTATAAAACGATTAAATTAGTTATTTGAAGATTTCTTACAAAATTACGTCCTGCTTGTACCTAACTACGTCTTTTATCATACCACTAGCTTGCTATCATACCACACTAGGTACTTTTCTTTAGTACACCAATTTATATTTCCTGTGCCTGTGATACTTTTTAAATATCCTATTAGATAAAGTTCATTCTATGTATTATTGTGTACATTAAATACTAACAGAAATAAAATCCGTCCGTATACAATTTTAAGTTAATCCTTGAGTAAAAATATTTTTTTAGCCAAAGTAAATATTTTAAACATGTGGAGCAAGTAGAATAATAACGTACCTATATAATACAAGTTTTATGAATAGTATATAGAATTATAAAAACTCTTAAAAATCTGAGCCGTCACCAGAAGGCAAAGTACCCAGAATGCTTGAGTAAATAATAAAAAAGAGCTTTCAGTACATTCGGGCTTACTAGTGAGTGACGCATGTGACGAGTGACGACCTCAGTGGGAAATGCTGCGCGTGTGACGCAGGAGTTTAGTAGATTCATTAGGATTTAGTCGATTCCCACCTTGGGACAATTGATTGTACGATCAGCTGATATTTGTTCCGAGTATTTGGTGTGTTTTCGATGTTTGCTTAATAATATATATCTATTTATTTTTTAAGTCTCTTTAAAGTTAAGAATATAGAGGTAGTAAAGGCAACTACTAAAACGGTTCGGACTTGTATTGAGTTGGACCGGTTGAGCGGTCTCTGGACTATTTGTAACAGTCTGCAGTTACTTACCTCAATTGTCTCAATTTTAAAACTATTAGTTTGTTTCTTTGGTTGTAGTTTTCTTTGTTAGTTAACTAGCTAAGTAAGTGTTATTTTAATATTGTATATTGTAATAAAAAAAAAAAAATAAATAAATAAATAAAATTTAGTGTAATGTATGATGTTTATCATTTTCAGTCATCTTATACCCTTAACAAAAGCTCTACCTAGGTTGGGGCTAGAAAATTGTATGTGGATTTGTCCAACATTATTTATTTAAAAGTCCTTACTTCAAAACCATTTGAAAATAATAACAATGCTATTAAACATAAAGCTCACGTCTTCGTTTCAATATATGCAACCAGGCTAACAAGACACATACAAATAAAAATATAATATTTTTATTGAGATAAGCATAGCGCTTTTAAGTCTTAAGCATGACAAGTCCAAATGGAATATGAGAAGCGAATATCATAGTTAATTGGATGCCATATCGGAACACGGTCTAAAACTTGATTACCTCAGAGCTGAACTAGTCTTATTGAGGACAAATTGTCCATAACTTAAGATTTGAATCCTCTAGTTTACACTTTAAGGTAGGCGGGTATATTGACAAACGACTAAATTTGTTGACTAAAATATAGGACTCAAATTTAGATTAAGAAAATATGTTTTTAAGTAATTAATGTAATTATAGTTGCATTGAACCTACGAACTAATTTCAAACTTTCGCGGTTCGTGAAAATAGTAACGATAAGATTTATTTTAATTGTTTTTTTAAATAATATTTAACGGGTATTTATCGCGTTTTTATTTCCCATACGTTTCCACCGCTTTTTAGCGATTGTGATAACGATCATTAATCGTTATTAATTTCAAAGCTTCAGTTCAGTTCCTAGTAAACTTTCTGAGACAAATAAGTATTTTGTAGTTGCGTATTTATTTGCTAAGAAGTCAATTTCCTTTCATTCACCACTTCCGGACCGGAAATTCTCTGCATAGCCTAGCCATTTGACTATGCCAACTAACCGACATTTTAATGAATTTCAGAGATCCAATTTATTATTGCAACAAATTATCGTATAAAACAGTCTCGCATTTAGAAATTTTCCGCTACAGTGAAAAACTAAGATTATTTTGATGTTTTCTTTTAGTATAATTTTTGAGTTGGTTCTCTTTTATAAGGTGGTGGATTACATCCAAACAAATAACCAGTAAATCTTAAAAGCAATTAAACTACCTACCCTTACATTGAAAATTCTGGTTACAAGACTGGTTTAACTCGAACGAAACGTACTAAATATGACATGGTAAAACGATTCAATCCTCGTCGTTTCTAGACTGCGTACCTATCTTATGGCACTCACTCAAGGTTTCCTTCTGATGCCCCGATTGGCACTGTGTCTAAAAATATGCTAATCTCGACATGATAGAACTTAATTTCACAATAATATTACGACAGAAGAACTCTTCGAAAGAGACCGCACCTAGCTAATTTCGTACTGAAGCTAAGTGTGTTTGTAGTATGTTTATTCATACTTGATGACATTGAAACATCTTGAATAGGCCAGAAGCCATTCACCCTTGCTGTTCTATATTTTTAACCAGTGTTTTTTGTAGAGATGACTTACTAAAATGATGTTGGTATTTTAACGGAAAAACAAACTTGTTTTTTTTACGCGCGTCTTTAAGATTTCTCGATAGTGTCTTTTATAGTACCAAGAAAACCTTTAAGAGGTCGGGATGGACGTTTAAATTAAGCAGAAAATATTATTTTTGTGTTCCGTACCTACACCAAAAGGCAAAACAACACAAACCCTTACAGAATCACTTTGTTGTCTGTCTATCTGTCTGTCAAACCCCTTTTCTGAGGAACGCATCGAGTTGAAATAAAATCAAATATTTATTATTTCATTTGCTTAATAATATCTTGGAGCTGTGAAACAACTAAACTTCGTAAATGCAATCATAGATAATTATTATGATACCATATTTTGCCACTCGCAAAAGAAACTCCAAAGTTTTAGTGACATCATAAAAAAAACTTCTTTAATTCCCGCAGAGGATTGACCTATAAGATTTTGATTCGTCGTTTAATTTATCAGAAAAATACTATTTTACTTTGATATTCCACACCATTCGACTCTCGACTTCAATAGAAAAACACTGTATTTTATTGAACGTCTTACGATGTTTAGATAATGGATTTTGCGACTGTAGAAAGAAAAAGAAAACCACAATTTGAAAACTATCTTGTGAGGTTTGATTTGAATTTTTATTGTGTCATGAAAAGATCGTAAACCAGACAGACTGAGACAAGCATCCTTTATCAGGGGATATGAGAGCTTGTACAATCTCTTAGACAAGTGTTTATTTTAGACTTAATAAAGCAGAACAGAAACTAAATAACAATATGCACGATTTTGAGGCTAGCAAATGTTCAATTGTATAAGTACCTTACCTTATTTAGGGTCTTTCCTACTTATCTAATATGGTATATATAGGTACATATACTCTCACATCAACCTCCTTATTACCCAACATTTGAGTAAAATAGTATCTTTTTCGTCATCATCACACAATGTTAAGCAAATAATTAATAGTAAGGATTAAATTCCCTTCTACTTTTCTAAGTAACTGTACACCAAGTTTTATTCACCAGGCTGTAGCTAGGTCCTATGGATGGATCTAGTAACGAGTATGTAAATCGAGAAGGTGTAGGCATTATGCACAATCGATGCAATGAAGTGCTCATATTTCTTCATTTGATATTTATACGTGTAGGATGTTGTTTTGCTGTTTTGCAAAACTAATGTCGACAAATTCAAAACTGCTGTGCTGATAAAGAGATGTGTGATGTGACGTAACTTAATATTTCACGAGGGTTAACATAAAACCAGCGCTGAGTAGGTAACCAAACTAACTTGTCTATTCACTAATCTGCTGCGTTGACACCTTTTTGAATCGGCACTTGGTGGTTTACTTGCGAAATACATTATGCTAGGTCGTCTTTAACTTCTCGGTTCCAATATATTTAAATTTGCATAATGAGCCAAAGACGATTTTATTTATAATCCTTTGTAGACCAACACCCAGTGAGAATGTTGGGCGATGTGCAGTCAGCAACATCCATAAAAGTTATTAACAACTCACCATGTCTCAGAAATCAGTCTCAAGCAGCCACTTAAAAGTTTTACATAAAAATTAACGGTACGAGCAGAGTTACCTACCTAAATAAGGAAAAAGTCCAATGGCTTATTACCGCATTGAGTCTTTCAGAGTGAGTGTCAGAATAATAAATGAGTACTTTATGTAATATGTGAGCTCAGAGAGTGCTTCAAAATGTTTTAAAGTTCGAATTTACACAACATCAAACGTAATCAAGCCAGAAGCGACAACAAAAACAAAGAAACAGGCATCCTACAACTTTACATCCTAGTATAGAGGTGCTATCAGAAAATAATGGTCTTTCTCTTGGGGGTTCAACCGATAACATGACAAGTATTCGCTAAATCGCGTGTAGTACAAAAAGCGGGCCGGGTTGCCAGTGAAATCGCGCGAGTAGAAAGCAGAACTGAGTGGGGCGTTGCACACGCACCGCTGCAGTGCCAATCCACGAGAATTAACTACAAATCGCTACTATACGCTGTTTGAAAACATAAATTCATAAGAAAAGTTTGTAAATATGTAATCCATTTCTTTTTTACCTTTTGTTTTGATGTATTAAATGTTTATATTTATGAAGTTTCAAAATTACAGTTCTCTGTAATAGCATGTTAAACTCTACGATGAACGTCCAGACGATCTATTTGATCTTGTATTGTACAATCTACATATACATATACAAAATAAACTTTATTCTCATAAAGCGCATCTTTTGTTGCTATATTCCATGGGATAATAAAAAAGCAATTGCACAAGAATTTATTTCGCTCCATTTTTGCTTTGATCCAAAATTAAGATGTAAGTACTTAAGTATGTATTTCATCTTTCTGTAGTATAATAGTCGCCTAGTGGTAGACTGCTTTTTAAACAGTACCTACAAAAATTAGTGTTTAATTTTTCCAGTATTTTCATGAAAACTGGAATTTGTCGGGATTAAGAGGGAATTAGCAAGCTGAAGTGGCAATGGGCCGGCCATATCTCGCGAAGAACCGACAACCGTTGGGGTAAACGTGTTCTTGAGTGGAGACCGCGACTCGGTAAACGTAGCGTAGGACGCCCTCCGGCCAGGTGGGATGACGATCTGCGAAAGACTGCTGGCAGATGCTGGATGCGTCAAGCTGAAGACAGGGCGCTATGGCGCTCATTGGGGGAGGCCTATGTCCAGCAGTGGACTAATATAGGTTGATGATGATGATGATGATGAAGAGGGATACGGCACATGCATAGAGATATATGTAAGTAGTACGTAGTGTGAAATATCCTTGGCACAGCACATAAAATATAGATACGTAACCATAAAATTGAAACGAGGACTAAACAATTCTTAAATCCAAAACCTTGAAGCATCGGGAATGTTATGAAGAGACAAGTCGTTAGATCTCTTTGGACTCTCACTCGTTATTTGAGACGTGGCGTCTTTTAACGAAGATGTTTGTAAAGCTAATGAAAGTTACAACCTACAACGCTGCAACTTGAGAAGATGACAATAAGGAAGGTGATAATTTTCACCTTTGCTCCCATCCCATACGGTAATATTATGACATAGGTACTTACCGTTAGTAGCACCACTAGCACCGTGTAATTTCACAGCAACGCGTAATGTTATTATTGTCTCGAATCATGTTTAGTTTCTCTTAGGAGATTAATTTCACAGTTTATCTTATGCGATCTGAGGGCTTTGTCTTGAGACACAACGCTTGACACAGTCAACGTTATGAAACTGTAATCATAAAAAAAAACATTTTTAAAATTGAAACAATTGAGTTGGTCTGGGTGTTTTATATGTATAATAAAAAAATATCTATCTATGTAATGTATTGTATTAAGTATATCAGTCATCTAGTGCCCATAACACAAGCTCCGCTTAGCTTGGGGCTAGATGATGATGTGTTAACTGTCCGGAATTATTTATAATTATTTATTATTAATTGAGCTAAAATTAGACTGTAGCCAAAAATTTTGAAGTAGCTCTACTGATCCATATACATATTACGTTACCAGTCGGAAATGTACCCAAGACGCTGGCTGCGTTGCCCCGCTGTATGGCAATGCTGATGTGCTACACCTATATCTGTTATTTTGTAAATACCTGTATAGCATCGATACCTTACGGATCTCGACTCGAAGAGGAGCAAATGCAACGTTTCTGTCGAGACCTGTATATTTAAGCCTGAAGCTAAATCTGCCGCCGCAGCCCTCGTGGATGTCTTTGGCAGATGATCTTAAAATTTTTGAGCTAATTTGGTTATCTGTGTCTACCTCTAGCTGTAAGCGTTGGATGAATAAACTAATAAACTGCCACTAACATTATATGCAGTTTTTGTTCGCACATAAAAAACATAAAAATAAAGGATGGAAATCCTAGCAGTAATAATGTTATAAGATATGGTTTCTATCTCAGTTTGAGAAAGGTTTGCTATTGTATGATAGCAAATCCTCTACAAAATTTAGTTCGAGTCCTTATTGTACATAAAGCTTCCAATTATCATAGATTCAGAGCCGTACATACAAAACCGTTTTATCTCCCTTACCATTACTTGTATCAGTGTAGCGATAAGGCTATAAATTGTGCGGCGCAGCACAATAGGATTCCTTCAGGTATTTGTTGCGCGCCACCACTGCGGCCACCTTTACTGCATGAGGCAGATAGACAGTGAATGTCTTGCTTGCCAAGAAATTTGTACTCAATGTCCTATTATATTATTTTTATTATTATTGTTATTTCTTACGTCTGTTATGTCTCAAGTAACCAAGTTCTAGCAGCGTCATCAGCATCCGCCGGTTTAAATTCACTCAGCTAGCCACAGGGTTCTATAACTACAATTACAGACCAACTTGTGCCTTCTTCTTCTTTGCCACAATTCTGGAATTTTGCAGAACATTTTGAGTGGAAACTACTCTTAAATATCTCAGAAAATGTGGTTTGTAAGAGAAGGAATGTCATCTAAACAAACCCAAGCACATGGCTAAGTGTGAATTACATGGACACACCGCCGCATAAAGAATTGGGCACAACTAGACAATACTGGTAAACAGGCTACTTCGAGTCTCCGAATGGTGCTCAGAACCCCGCGCTTCAAAACGTCGAGTCTGAGAACACCGCGCTAGTTTACGCCGCGCGAGAGTAAGGTGAGCGACTTTGAGCCGAGTCTAAGAACACCGCGCTAGTTTACGCCGCGCGAGAGTTAAGTGAGCGACTTTGAGTCGAGCTATACAAAACCGCGTGCTCACCAAAGTGAGTCTTGGAACGGTGCGCCATTTGAAGTCGACTCTGAGAACGTCGCGCGTCACGCTAGTTGATTTTGTCTTATTATTGAAATATCATCTATATATACCTAAGATCAAGTATTACTACGATATATACATACATACATGGAAAAGTCTGTGTGATTGTTAGTTATAAGTAATCCCCGTAACAACTTAAATAATATAAATGAAATTAGACCTAGAATAGGACATGGGATACTAATTTGGACATTTAAACCTCTGAATTAAATAGGGGCACGGGGCGCAACTAGTATATACATAAAACTGTAGAGGTCCAATTTCTCTACATTGAAAAAAAAGCCATTAACCGAGTCAGGGAGATGTAAGAAGTATAATAACTGATTTAAATTTATTTCAAACATACAAACTTTCACATTTATAATTAGTGGTGTCGTCAGTGTTGCCAGATGGAATTTGAACAAGAAAGAACGAACAGTAGAAAGTTCAGTAAAAAATTAGTAGATTGGAATAAAAATCAGTAGGTAGATATTAATGTTTCCACTATCATTCATTTCACAATTGCAGCTAAAAAAAAGAAGGTCGCCAGCCAATGAAAAAATGCGAGTGGTTTAATATTACGTTGGCGCCTCCTAAAAACACAAGCTTCGCCGATGCGAGTGATAGAATTGAGATGGGGCTTCAGGTCCGCCAGTCCTAAAAGTTACTATTTAGTCACGGAGCTATAGGCGCTCGGGAAAATCAGGTAGATTTCACGAAATTTTAGAAATAAATCAGTAGATCAGTAGACGGTTGAACAAGCAGGTAGATCTACTGCTAAATCGGTAGATCTGGCATCGCTGAGTGGGATAAACCAAGAAGAAAGTAAATTCTTTAGTATTATACCTACTTGAACAAGATACTGGCCACTTCATATATATTTTTTTATCTATGGTTACAACTAGCGCATGTCGAAACTTTGAAATTTCGTGAATTCGAAGTTCGTAGGATTTTTAGCCATTTTTCAAGTTCGAACTTGGTGGCCTCAAATTCGAATGATCACGGAGGGGATAGGAAACGATTACAGAAGGACCATTGCCCTTCCTATCTCTGCCGTTCACTTTGCTCCAGATATGGACTAGGCTCAGAACTATAGATATGCATAATGAGCGATGGACACACCTGCTTGAGTGCAGACAAACCAGAGCGGTGCTTCCATTTAATATATAGGTATCACTGAAACAAAGCACCTCGGTGACACTTGATGTAAGTCAAGTAAATCAATATCTTTATTTCTTTAGGCTTACAAAATAAGCACTTAGACAAGTCAAATTTAATACTAAGACTATAGGCACATAATTATCAAAATAATATAAGAAAAAAAGTGATAATTGGCTTTAATTTATAAATTGCACGCACCGCCCTTTTTTGAAAAACAAAGATAGTCTGAATATCAGATGCCTGTCCCCACAGCAAAATATATAAGACGAAGAATACTATGGAAGTAACTATAATAAACTAATTCTAGCTGTGTCTTGATCAGTGAAATGTCTAATTGTTATTATTATTTACATCGTCTTAATTATATTTATTGCTGTCAACTTTAAAAATTAGTGAAGTATCATCATGATGTGGTCAAAGTATTTAGTAATTTAATTATTATATTTTGCATCAGGTAAATAAATTTTCCGACTCTTCTGTAAAGGTACTCGCAGATCTCATCATCATCAGAGAATGAAAGCTAAGTATATTTTCCATCTGAACTTCGAACTTTCGAAATTGATCTTCTAAGTTTCGAAATTGAAAAATATCGAAACTGCCCCCCCCTAAATTTACAACCAAGTGGCCCTTGTGACAGTGGAATTTCCTGATTTTCTTTCGCATTTTTCATGAATCAAACAAAAAGTCTAAAAATTAAAAGTAAGTATTCGCTACATCGTTCTTTTACTTACATCTTTATACTCCTATTTATACTTTATACCTAGATACCAACAATACTTTACCTACTGCTCAACCGAACCTACCCAACTGCTTGCGACATACATTATTGACTGTATTTTTTATTTTGGTACCTATGAGCTAGGCCAGGAGCTCCAAATACACGTTAAATATAACAAATAGGTTAATTATGTAATGCATTTTTTTGTGTGTTTATTTTCAGTGGATCTAGATACATTGATGTCAACACTCAGTGGTACCACAGCTGATGTGCCGGTAACAGCTCCTTCAGTACTACCAACCCAAGCGCAGTCCAGTGCTCTAGATTCCAATGATCCACTGACCCTGCAGAACTCTAGTTCGGCTCATGATGACGCTGCAGGGTCTAGTAGGGCAGGTTGCAGTAGCAGTAGTGCAGTAGTGCAACCAATGAAATTTGTGGAGAGCAGCAAGGGCGGCAAAATATTGCTGAGACATGGATATAGATTCCGTAAAAATAAAGAAAATCTAAACAAGACAAGTATTTGGATCTGCAGAGCAAAGATGTGTAAAGCGTCGCTTACATTAGATGCGGAATGCAGTCGGGTGATTCGCGAAACTGCACACGCGGACGCCTGTTTACCAGATTTTCGAGGTGAAAAGTTCCAACAAGCTCTTGACAATTGCCGAAAGTGCGTCCGTACAGATTCTTCGCCGATACCTTGTATTTATGAGAGAGAAACAAAAATGCTGAAGACTGGGGAATTTGTTGAAGACGTCCCTCCATTTTCACAAATAAAACACCAGTTATACGCGAGTCGCAACAAATTCCACAATGTCGGGAAAGCAAGTATCTTCCAAACTATGCAAGATATCGAGGTCGTGGAGTCTGTACGGGCAGACTTTTTGCTAATCGACGATGGTCAAGAAGAAAGAATTTTGGGTTTTGTTTCGCCAAAGGGCCGTGAGACCCTGGAATCCGTGAGGTACTACCTAGCTGATGGTACCTTTGACTCATGTCCTGAACCGTGTAAACAGATTTACACGATTCACGGAGATTTGAGCAATGGTATGAGAGTCAACGAGGTAGTACCTCTCGTATTCGCTTTGTTGCCCAACAAAACCCAATATACCTACGAACGGTTATTCCGTCTACTGAAAAGTGCCATACCAGGGTTTTGTCCGACCGATTTCAAAGTTGATTTTGAGATGGCTACCATCAACGCCATCCAAGTAGTGTTCCCAGATGCGCACGTGTCCGGATGTCTCTTTCACTACAGTAAAGCCCTTTGGAAGAAAGCCGGTCAATTAGGGCTCACCGAAGTGGCAGGTGGGAAGACATATTTGCGGAAATGTGCAGCACTCGCCTATCTTCCAGAAAATCACATTACGGAGGCATGGTTGCACTTGATGCATACCAGACTTGATGGGGTGGCTGTGACAGCCTTTCAGGAATATATGTCAAACCAATGGCTTAAAACACCTAGTCTGATTTCGACATTTGGCCAAAAAAATCGGACGACAAATTCCGTGGAAGGCTGGCACAACCGCCTCAATAGAAAGGTAGGCAATTGTCCAACCATGCACCGCACAATAGATATTTTGAAATCAGAATCTGCAGAATCTGATTTTAAAATAGCGCAGACAGCAGCGAAGATTGATTGGCGCAAAACCACCAAGCGCCAACTCAAAATCAACCGCACTGTACGCGCTATTCTTGATGATTTTCTGGAAGAGGGGCAAGATGATGCAAATCGCGCTGAAAAACTTGATGCCGTATTAAACAAACTATCCAAGGTTAAGTTTGAAATTGATCAGGTAAAGTAGGCATTTTTCAATAGGTGCATTATCCTGTCCCATCTAGGCAGGCCTATGACCAGCAGTGGCTGAGATCTTTTTGACCATCATTGATTGTTGAAGAGAAAAATCAAAGCAAATCTTATTTGATCATCAAATAAGATTAAACTAGCTTTGCCCACAACTAGATTAAACAAGGTTAATGTATATTTCAAAGGGCAGTGTGTGTGTATACGCTTCTACAACAAAACTCCAAGTGAGTTGCAAACACTATCAGTAAATACACTTGCGAGCTATAAACTGGAATCACTTCATCACTGGTTTTTGCAGACCATATTTTACAGGTTCCATGCAATAAACTGTAGGTTGTTTTATATTATTTTAAAGATAATTTTATTAGCTTTCAAACTCTTTTGATATCATAGCGAAAAAATTTCATCATATGTTATGGAACGTGAAAACAAGAGACATAAATTTTTGGAACGAAACATCAATTTTTTCAAACTTCTGAATATATAATATAAAAACATTGGGAATTTATGCAATTTTGTCATCAGTCCAATCAGTCACGTCATTCAAAATACACATTTTCAAAATCAAAATTAAAACATGGTTGTTAGAACAATGCAAAGATGTATTATAGTAACTAGATGTAACATTATAAAAACGAACATTTGACAGTATGCCATATGAAAAAAAAAGATAGATATAATTCTTCAGTTCAGTTTCAGTTACTTTCAAATACGTATGTGGTCAATTTGATTCTTGTCTGTCATTCTACTGAAATGTGAAAATAGTGATGTGAAACTCTGTACTTATCGATTAAATTATGATTTCAGTAAGTAGGTTTGTTGTAACCGCTGCATTGTATGTTGATCATGACGACCGATGTAGCGCGGTGGGCGAAGGTGCGCCTGCGACGCAGGAGGTTACGGGTTCGGGAATCGAACCCCTCAGAACAAATTTGTGAACGATCTGCAGATATATGTTCCGTTGGTCTGGGTGTTTTCAATGTACTATAAAAATGTATTTATATAATATGCATAATAATGTATTTAATATATCAGTTATCTAGTACCCATACCACGAGCTTTGAGTAGCTTACTTTGGGGCTAGATGGTGCTTTGTGGATTGTCCAGCATTATTATATATAATTATAAAAGAGGATAACAAATTCAGTTATGTTTAAAATCCACGAGCTGTAATTTTACTTGAAAAGAAATACCAATATTCATTAATCACCTATATTTTTGGGTGTTTGTGGGGTTTTATATTAAGTTTGGAGTATGTGAGTCAATAATGATTAAATCAATCAGCTGGTAATGATTGAAACTACAACCCCCTCAAGGATCTAGATCGACTTAACCGGTACCTGACCCTGTAGGTATATAAATAAAGACCTCCTAAGGTTATTTTGTTAAAACTTACATAAACTTGACAAATCTTGCACGCACCGCCCTTTTTTGAAGAACAAAGATAGTCTGAATATCAGCTGCCTGTCCCCACAGCAAAATACCATAAGACATAATACTATGGAAGTAACTATAATAAACTAACCTAGCTGTGTCCTGATCAGTGAGATATCTAATTGTTCTCACTGCATATGCTGCTGAACTAAGCCTACCCGCGAGAGCATCAATTTGCGGTTGCCATTGAAGAGATGAATCAATATGCAACCCCAAGAATACAGTAGTCTCAAGTGAACAATCTCATTATTTAACATGATTTGAGTTGGTTTGATGGTTGAGTTTTTGGTTTGATGCTCCTACTAATATACTTAACTGAAATATTTTGTGCTTAGATACCACTTGGATGCTATCATTTAACCTTTATTTTCAAATTTTTGTTGTAAAAGTCCTTTAATATTCAATTCTGTGACACGAAACATGGAAATGTAAAAAACATTAACGAGAATTCTATGATGGCTCCCAGACATGTCTTCTCAAGTTTTGTTTCCATTTTTCTTTTGTTATTGGATATTTTGTATATCTAGAAGTGAAAAATAAGAATAAGTTGTGAACTTCTAGCTACATTGCAATCTTTAGTCTCCTAGATCTTACTAGCGACACCATAATCAAGTTTTGATTTCTAACTCCAACTTAGTTGGTCCATGTAGGTACCGTAGCACTATCTCGGTAGGTATAATTCTCAAACTACGACAAATTACTTTTGAATCATCATTTTGTCAACCAGTATTAGACATTCATCGACAATAAACTATCGACCACTACCAGTACTTCACTAGGTGGCATCAAAATGGTACATCAGATGTCAGTTTTTCGTATTGTACTATAATATTAGTGAATTATAGAATTATACTGCTAATGAGCTGTAAATAACGTAGTAAAACAGTTATTACATTCTATGTACAAAAAACTATTCAACATATTGCAAAGAAAATACATGTAATATCCGCGTCTATCACGATAATAGACTTACCGATGAAAAGATATCTTGCGTTTATCTTCACATAAAGATCCCAAACGGCTTTTACAACCCACAGCTACACAAGTCATTATATACTAAGTTCTCGATTAAATATTATATATAAAACACAAAATTACAAATAAAACATAAACACCAATTTTCATTTTCTCAATCTGACATTCACCTGTCACCGTACGGTATCAAACAAAACCAAAACAATATCAAATCGGCTACATCGCCATATAGGATGACAGTGACCTTATGCTCCATCTACCCTACGGAACGTAGAACTTGATCTTAGGAACAATGTTTTTACGATGTAAAGGAATATCTTAATTATAAGAAAATATAGAGCTCAATTTATTTCATCTTTAAAACATGTTTATTTAATTAGGAAATGTTATTCAATTCGTTTATTATTTTTGGACACGTTTAATTTTTTACTTTAATAAATTTTGCACACCTTAAAAACAGGTAGATTGTAATTGGACTAATTATAAATATAAGAACTTTTGTACATACTTGCTGCCAAATAAACGATTATGATTACCCTAGACACGTGTATTTTATTATAATTAAAATAATTTACGTCAATAAACTTAGGTGTACAAAGTAAGGTAAGTAGGGTGATATTATAGGTTCATAATAAACGGGACATTTCATAAAATAAAAGCGAGATGACGCGCGACGTTCTCAGAGTCGACTTCAAATGGCGCACCGTTCCAAGACTCACTTTGGTGAGCACGCGGTTTTGTATAGCTCGACTCAAAGTCGCTCACTTAACTCTCGCGCGGCGTAAACTAGCGCGGTGTTCTTAGACTCGGCTCAAAGTCGTACTCTCGCGCGGCGTAAACTAGCGCGGTGTTCTCAGACTCGACGTTTTGAAGCGCGGGGTTCTGAGCACCATTCGAGTCTCCAAAGAGGTTTCAATGTGAATGCAATCCTATCTGCCTTTCTTTAGCGGTGCGTGACTCATATCTGACTCAGAATTCAGATCATCTGACTAATACTGTGCATACAACCTTTGAAGGTTATCCTGGAATTTTAATAGCGGAATATCTTCATGCAACTCCTACGCCAGTATTATTTCTGACACAAGACAGTATATTTGAAGCTATGTAGTACTTACTGATTTAATTTTAGAATAGAAATCAAAGCAGCTTTATTAAGCAAACAGGTTACAACAAAGCTTATCTGTGACTCATGTTCAGAGTGCTTGCCGAATTACTTAAGGAAACAATGTAAGGCTTGGCTGATCAACTGCATTAGCTGAAACAGTATTCCGTGCCTATTATAATGTTGTTGTTGTTGTTTGTGTGATTGATTATAAACATAATCAGAATCAGAATATTGCACCTAGTATTCGGTCTTCTGTAGGTACGTTGAATATTTACAAAAAAAAAAAAAAAAACTATTGAGCCTTTTATAAGTGTCTCTTAATAATTTATCTAAAATCTGTACTGCAATTAGGTTCAGACCAAAGATTTCACATATTAGTAAATTAAAAAATACTTTTTTGTGTAGAATTGGACCTGTTACTTTTAATATTACCTAATAGAGGTAGTTTTTAAATGTTTATCTTATATAGGTATAGGTAGGTATCAAAAACACTCTTACCATAGTTGTATGATTAAAAGAATCAGGACTACTTAATGACACATTTCAGCTTGAAAGCTGAAATGTGTCATTAAGTAGTCGTAATTCCGTTTCCCAAGGGAATTGTACTGAATTCCGGATTAAAAAAATACTTTATCCTTCCTCGTAGTATGAACTCAAATCATGCCAAATTTCTAAAAACATTCAGAGGTTTCGGCGGTATGCACCAAAATAGTGAAACAGATAAAATAGAAAAAAATGGGTGACCTACTGTTTTTGCTTCAGTATCGATATAAGAGTGACATCCGAAAAAAATCTAAGTATCTTCAATGTATGGAATTGGACCTGTTACAATTTTATTATTAGTATAAATAATACTTGTTCAGCGGAAGTGCTCTTATTCCAAGCTCTGGCCGTGCAACATCCGCTGTATTGTGCCACTTCTATAGATTGTTATAGACCTTGAATATACCTACAGCAAACAAATTTCGGCTATAGACATGTGAAGAGATTGATGAGAAAATAGAATGACCCCCGAGACTCGAGTGACACAGAAACTTAATGAGCTCCCAATACATCACTTCGAAGATTTCCAAGAACGACGGTCCAAATCACACATTTCGCACTTAAAAAGATTTATGAAATGGTTTATACGTACCTCTATAAAAAATGTTCATTGGCCATATGTTGGGCATACAAAGCGGAATCTTCAAAGCCAGCCAAATATTATGAATACTACACACAAATGAAAGACGACCCCCATAGCCACACGTGTCCGCAAACATCTTTGGTCGTGTTTATACAAAACTTGGCCCTCAACGTCATTGTTTGTTTGTCTTTAGTTTGGACTTGATGTTGAAGGTTAGGTATCCTTATTTGGCAAATCTTCGAAAAATTTAGTGGTTGTAGGTTCGGAGGCTGTTTTTTGAGCAGCAGTGGAAGTGTGGGCGGTTGATGCGTCAATGACCCGCGAAACTTGCGGATCCGCATTCAACAGGTACCACAGCCCTGCTTCGATTTAACATTCAAATCGGCCCATTGTTTGAAAACACTCCATTTAAATGTAATGAAGTGGTTTAGAAAATAGACACATCAACAACATATTCAGAAGTTAGACGATATAATATGAATGAGTGCGGTTTCATTCAATTCATTGAACTGAAAGTGTTCTGATATTGAATCGGATAACGTCTATAACACCTATGAATTCATACGAAGTGGGTTATTCGAGCAAAATTGTATTCTTCGCTGGAAGGCTTGTCATTTACAACTAGTTCCGTGACCTCGCTCACGCATTCCCGCGCCTGCACCTAACTGTACTTTCCCGTTGACTTAATGCTGACTTTGGACATAACCTGATCTTAGGCAAGTGTAGGTACTAAGGGGAGATGGCGATCGTTGCAATTTAATTATATTTAGTGTATGCGGGCGCGGTGTGGATCGGGACGAAGGCTGTGGCTGGCCGCGAGCCGCGCATTCCTCCCGGTGGCGGCGGCGGCGAGCAGGCCGGCCTCGAGGCAGCACAGGCAGGGCGCGCTGGGCCGGCATCGCTCGACCGCGGCCGACTTCACACCGGAGTATGCGCGAGCGCGGCGCGAACGTCTCGTCGCACACGCTATCTGTCAACAAACGTACTCGAAAATAGCGCCTCTGCTCTCCAGTGCTTCTCTATTATTGACTGCTTTATTGTGTGATACGTGGAACAGAACTTGAATTAACAGTTTGGAATTAACTCAGTGTACTTATGAACCGTGTTATTTTTTCTTTGGATCGCGTGCGACGCTCTCTGAGCTGGTAATCGTGTACGTGTGTGAGTGACTGTTCCGTCTGCCTACATGGAAAGTAGCCCTTGGTGAAGTCAGTGCTTCATTTCCAATCGACGGATTTTGTGATGTCCTATTGTTATTCATGGTAAATATTCCCGACGACGCGCAAGCTTCCACCTAGCAGGTGGCGATTCCATGGCCTTAAAAAGATTCATCTGAATACGCTCTATCCTGAATTGTTAACTTATAATTTTTGCGCTAGCTATCGGAATTCAGATTTGGAAAGTAAAATGCAATCGAGTGTTGTAAAGTATCACAAGCGACTAGCATGCGATCACAGAGTAGGCCACGACCAACAGGTGTGTTGTCTAATAATTCGGAGAAATTAGAACTAAGGATTCAAAAGAGAAAGACGCGTTTAGCTATTAGTTAAAGGATACATTTTCTTTAATTAGTTTAATAGGGTTATTCGGGTAAGGTCTGTAAAAACGAATAACATAGAAACTTAAAAATGGGACCCAGAAATGGGACCTAGGTTTTCGGTTAGACTTGTGAGCATTCTACTTGAAAAGAGGTTTGTCAATAAACCTATGAAACGTGTTACTGTACCTACTGATATGTTCAGTAAAAACGTACTAGTACTACGAAATAAGAAAAGTAAAACCACTCTAAGTACAATGTATGAGTCTACTAACAGTAATTGAGCAAATGACCAGACAATCAACAACGCGAATGAAAGAATAACTAAATCAGACACAGGTAAACACAATCATTTCCTAGATACTTACCTAAAAATTAGTATAATCATAGAACAATAACGTGATTAAGGTATAATTTATTCGGCATCAGACAAGACAGGTTTAAACGCGCCAACCATCCGAACAAAAAACATCTCCAACGGAAATATTCAACAGCCTCATTGGTTCGAGAGAAACCGGTAACACCATAAAGGTAAAAGGTTATTAGCAAATACTAATATTTCGACATTGTTACAATGCATCTTGAGATTCTAGAGATATTTGGCCTATTTACATAAACACATTCCATTCAATAACATTTTGCAGTTCGTGATGAGACTTTAGAACTTAGAACTAAACAAAGTAATTGTGGATCATATTATTGTTTATTTATACTACTTAGACAAGTAGGTACATTTTTTATACATGTATCAAGAATCTTTTTGTTTTTAACTATATCTTTGCCATGATCAAGGCGACAAAAATACCTTTGAAATTTTTCCTTCAGTCATTTTTTGTTAAAGTGCCGTTTCAATACTTACAATCGCTAGGGCTAATATTTCAGCAAATTGCGCGAACGTCGTTGTCTATATTAGACATAAAATAATGATGGCATTGGATTTCAACTCGTCTAATTACGTCTTCCTCTCAGGTTTGTACTGCATCGGATGAGAGATGATCGTTAGTGTTAATAGTCACTAGTTAGTAGGTACCTGTCTTAGGCTTCAACCTGAGTTCGAAGAACGACACTTTTCCTGCATCCTCCACATTTTTATAGAATCACTCATCGTTTACAAAGCAACAAGCATACGTAACTAAGATTGCACTTAAAATTTATGCTATGTTTGCTATTTTCCTTTAATCATATAATAATGCTAGACGATCCGCACAGCGTCATCTAGCCCCAAGCTAAGCAGACCTTGTGTGGTTTTACATACAAGATGACTGGAATACTTAATACAATGCATTACATAGATTTACAATACATAGAGAACCCCGAATCCCGTAGCAAGTGATTGTATCGCAGGCAGACCTTCGCCCGCCATGCCACATCGTTCATCATTTAGCATATAAATTTGCTATGGATAGTTAGTTCTTCGAAAAGCCTCAATCGTCTGATTTCTATCCCTGGCGTAAACATCCGTGAATGCTTGCAGGGCTTGTTTGGCGACTAGAGCTTTCTATTCCAGACCGCCACCACGCCGGAAGATCTGATTATAACCTCATTACTTCAATAGGTACTTGACTTTCCGTTTCTCTTTCGTTAGGCGTGTCTTTGTTACTTCCTTGTTATCATTTTCGGTATTACTGATTATATCATTCAAGCAACACAAAATAATGAACGTCATAGGAACATTCTTGAGAAATTGAGTTACTATTACATATTTCAATGATGTTGATTTTCCTTACTGATTTTTTTTTAAATAGGGAACGTTGGCTATTTCGTACTATCTTTCAAGATTGCGAGAATACTATCAAAAATATTCTATTCTTTGTTTATTTGTACCCTTAGCTTGGCGACTTTAATATGCTATATATAATATCCTATGTTTTTAACTAGAGAGCACCTGAATATTAAGGTTTATTTTTAAAAAGTAGGCTACAATTTCGAGTTCGGTACCTACAATATTCTTCTTCAAGTATTTGTTGACAGAATTGGCATTATGAACCCGGAAGTCTAGATCTACAGTTATAGTCGGTCAGCACTCTGAAACCCTATAGAGCTTTTGAACTAAGCTTTATGATTTGTTGAATGGGTTTACCTAAATAGGTCGTCTAGTATCTCACAAATAGGGTTAGCGTATAAGGCTTCAGTGCACGTGAGGCCGAGTATGACGTCCAGCTCCTTCACGCGTGATTACCTGCAGTTCCTACATTCAAATCCATTTGTATCTATCTGAATTACTATTAGATTCCGTACGTGCTTTATTGGATCTCAAATGTGCCTTTCTAGATTGCTTATATCTTATTACTTTAGGCCTTTACATCGCTGTGGATGTCCCTATAAATATTTTATATCTTCTTTGCTAGTATACAAAACGTCACTGCCTGAAGACATACTCGCTCCAATAAGTGAATCATTATTTTTTGTTGTCAATCGCTGATGTATTGCAATTTAATACCGACATAATGCTGAAGCGTGTTTCATACAGTCATCACAACAATTGACCAATTAAAATGAAATCATTGCATTTTGTGGTTCTACTGCATTGACTTTCTCCACTAATGTCAATAAGAATTCATGAACTTATACATACTAAAATTATACTGGCAATTTCGCTATCATAGCTTGTTGTAAGTGTTCTTTTTTGACCAAAAAATAGAAGAAACCTAGCTAACAATTCTTGTTAAGTAACTTTAGGAGCCTGGCCGTTACTTGATCAAACTTAATCAGACCAACAGAGTTTTTGCGCTAAAGGTATCAGTCAAGTCTGAATGCATTTCGGTTTTTGCTCGTGTTTCTGATCTCTTTGCCATTGACCTACTGGGTTGTCTCTAATTATAACTGAGGCTGTTCGAATCATTTACGGCACCTTCAATGAGTTATTCATAAAAGAAAAAATCAGTAAGCTGAACATAAGACAGTTCGTCAACAATTTCTGTTTAATTATTTCAAAGATGACGTGTCCCATAAAATATTTAAAGAGCTGAAAAGTTCTGGAACGTTGTTTTGCGAAAAGTGATTCTGAAATAAAGCTGTGAAAAGAATTTTAAAAGGCGACAGATTTACGCTTGGTGCGACGCCAGTATTGACGCGAGTAAACAATCTGGTTAGTAATCTAACATATAAGTAAATACTAAAGAAATCTTGCATTTTTGCCAAAGCATTAAAGTATCCAACGATAAGGAAAATAGTTAAATAGGAATTTGTGGATGATTCAGATGTCCTAATGACGCAAAACTAAAAAAAATAACGAGTTTGAAAGCAATAAAGCGAAATAGACAAGAAAGGGTCACGTAATGTCTTTTTAACTACTTTAAAAATTGGCCCAAATTTTGTGCGACCGCAAGTGGGCGGAGTCAATGATGCAAGATAAGACTCGGTCTGGGTAATTATCAAATTTCACATGTGTAAGTAATTTATCTGAAAGTAAATATTGTTAACCTGAATTAGAACTTACGACACACGTTTCATAACTATCTGTTAACAAGTTAGAAAATACTGTGCAAACTATTTATTCAAACACAAAAATTACACTGCTCGATTTTTTTTGAGATTATTCTTAATGTAATAATATCTGTAGGATGTCAGCCCATAATATAGATTGAGATCCCATATAATACCCGAGTGTGTTAGGTAGCAGTTAAATACACAGAAGGAATTTTTATGATCTTTCAAAGGGGAACATAAAACTTTATTCCTTTGGAAAGACAACATAATAAACTACCTTTCAAAGTCCACTTTAAGCTTTTTATAAAAGCACCCACGAACATCTTAAAATAAAAATAATTGAATTAAGAATTAAAGATAAATATTTTAGATAACTTTTAAATTGTATGTATTGTATTATGATTGCATAGCGTATCTTACTTCTATTCAGTCATTCAGCCGTGAAGGCCATTTATTAGTTTCTTTGTTTCTAGATTTGTCGTACCTATTTTGTATACAATGTGATTTTTCGAACCTTGATCAAACGAAATGTGCGTATACACGACACATATTTATCGATAAAAACCGAGATAAAAAAAATTTAATGTTATTTTTTTTAAACACAAGTCAAGTACAGATATCAACAGGAATCTCAACTGATTTAATCTAAATGGCAGAAAGTACCTAATTCAAATGGTGAATAACATGACAACGGAAAGAAATAGACCCCCAGTTTTTGAAGGATTTGTAGAATAAATTATGAAGTTTAATACGACATGCAAAAAAGTACACCTTAATTACCCAGTTTTAAAGTTACAGAGAAAAAATAAAATAAAAATCGTTTTTTTTTGTCTTATTTCTAAAAAAATACTGTTTTTACTACGCTTATGTATCGTATTTGTATTTTTTATTTATTTTATTAGCTAGGTAAACTATCTAGCTTTCAAATGAGACTACTTCGAATAAAATACACCATTTACTCAAAAAGAAACGAAGAAAAAACCAGATGAAGTAGTCTTCATTTTAAAAATTATTAAAACTGCTTTGTTTTTGAGATAAATAACATATAATTTTTTTTATCCCGATTTTTACCGATAAATATGTGTCGTGTATCCGCACATTTCTTTTGATCAAGGTTCGAAGAATCACATTGTATATGTACATAATTATATAAAGAAGCTGTAGGCCTTACATAAATAAATTTTATGAAACTAAGAGGTGTCCCACCGTTACGAAAAACATATCAGTGAAAGTAGCACTTTGTATCTTAAATTAAAATTTCTCCTGTACTAAAACCCGAAACATTGCAGCCTAAGATACATTTTAATTTTATCACCAACTCTTCCTTGACCTAGCAATTAACACTGCATCAACAGAAGTCAAGGCATCTACTTAACACATTTTATAGACTTGTTATTGGTCTCTTTTTGAGCCGTACTTACCGTTATAGAAGTGTAACGAATGATAACAAATTGATGAAAGAAATGTAACCCACGGGTTTAATCTCAACTGTAATAATTTAATGTAAGTGGCGAGTGAAGAGAGCAAACGACCGGGTTATAGAGCTTCTATCGAGGCAACAGTTACAAACATTTAAATAACTCTGTCACGCTGCAGCTAATGTATACGCGGGAAGTAACGGGCCCGCACGCCCTTCATAACCCGCCTGTACCAACTCAGCCTCCGATCTGATAGAAGCGTTAGACACTTCATAAACAGAAAAAACTAAGCTTAATACGTAAAAGAGCAAGTGATATTTTTGAGAAACTGCTTAGCCCTAACCTCTGAATCTAGAAAGAGGTTGAGGAATATTTAAAGGAACAAGCTATTTTTTTGAGACAACGCCCAGCCCCAACCCCTGAAGCTAGAATCTGATATTAAGAGTTGACGTGATTAAGGTATTATAGGAACTTTAACTAGTTGTCCGATTTGCTTGAATTGCACACGTAATGAAAAACTTACACCAAGACATCAGATAACGTGTTTCATGATTTGTCTAAATAAGTCGAAAATGAGATAGGTAAAACGGGTTATTAAGTAGTAGTAGTTTGTATATAGTATAGAGGTATTTTTAATCAAATGAATATTATGCGAAGTTCATTTCTGTACAAAAAATTGTGGTTCTATAAGAATAAAGATCAGAACAAACCGTAGTCTACAGGCGCGAAGTCGCTATCGGAAAGTATAGTGTTTAGATAGCTGACAACCGTAACATAAATACTCACTCTAAAGACTACCGTGGGATAACTGACAAATAACACGAAACTAAAGCGAATAAATAATCAAAACCAAACCAATGTGCGACTATGAAGTTTAAACGCATTACGAGACAGTTGGATCATAATAAAATGAATTGGTCTTATACTCGTTAATCTTCAAAGATTACTCAGAAATAGCCGCTACGAATTTGAGAGTGGGTGCGGGCGGACGTACAGAGTTGAAGATAACATTAAACTTATCCAACTCCAAACAAACAAATAATAAAAAACTCTTCAATGAGCTAGTTTTTGGCTTTCACTCACGTCTACTCATTAAGGAAAATGATTCCTCGGCTGCTTGTTCATTTTAAATCTAAACAAGTATAAGTATAAACTGTAGGAATAATAAAGAGTCACAAGAAAATATCTGACATAAAATATGGATAAAAACCTTGTAATGCATAGGAAGTGCTTATTTATATTTGTCTTGCTAGTGGCAAGTTGCTAAATGCATATTTGATGCAGGTTTCCCTTATCTAATGCTGAGATCAGCTGTACATTATCCTGTTTACGATTGAACGTTCCCCGTGGCGGGTTGCTTTGTTCGCTTTAATCCTGTACCACCAGTAGTTTATCATTTAGATCAGAATTTCTCTGAAAGTGGTAGTTACGCAACCGAGTCGAGTATAAATACAAATAGAGGAGGGATAAGTGGAGTCGGGTCAGGAGACAACCCGGGAGGGCGCGCGCGGGCAGCGTGGTGGGCCGAAGCGTGACGTCTGCCACCTGATAGCCCATCTCACGACCGACCTACTTGCAGCCCAGCCAAGGTCACCGCCTGACCTCCTAAACCAGCCATTTCCGTAACCCGCACCTGAAATAGAACATTGTGTTACATAAACTACAAAAGACTTTGAATCATTTTACAGTACATTCACCTTATTTTTTTTGGCTTGTCCCTAAAAGTTCAGACGTCAGTCAATTCCAATTGAGGCACTATAAAAACGAAATACAGAATAATAATTTCGAATACCTCATCGATCATGTAAACAGCACTGAATGGGCCGTATCGAGATTTTATGTTGTTTTTTTGGATGTACCTTGTATTGAATACCGGTAAAAGAATGGCTGCTAACACAAAGAGACTTCTCAAACTTACTATTAATCTTTGAAGCGATAACGATTTTCTAGAATTCGTTCTGCTGGTTATTTAGGGTTTTGTATTTATGCGTACTTTAAACTATTCACAGAAAATAGCTCCATTAAAGCAGTTCTATCTGATGACTTTGATTTGAAAGCTAATAAGCAATGTCATGGTATTGTTGAGGGAGTGTCAGCCTCAGCGAGCGCGCTCGTGAGGCGGCCGCGCGACAGATCGGTAGATAGGGCGGCAATCAGAGCGTGTGCGCTCCGTATCACCACAATATCGCGGCCCCTGATACACAACACACTTTCTAATCTGCGTCTTTGTCACAGCGCTCGATGCTGCCTAACTTATCGCTATACCACACTTTCGCTAATTGTTTTCACGCCGCATTAGATGCCTTCACGGTATTCTAGTGAAATTATCGATATGTTTTGAGTTGCATCATGAATTTATGATATGAATCGCAATGTTGGGGCACCGAGGCAGAACGACAGCGGTTTTGTTGCTCCCGAGTGTTTACCTTAATCTAAACTGCGGTTACGCAGGCCGTATTATATTGCCGGTTTCGAGTTCATTCCCAGCTATGAACCCGATACGCGTCCTGTTCACAGGCTGTGAAATAGGAGTGCGTATCGACAAGGCGACTCGCGGTGGTTGTTGATAAGATGACGTGTATGCGTGTATTTCAGAAGCACGCGGTGCGGGGTGGGGGGGAGACGCAGGACCGGTCCGCTCACCGGTTTGCGTCGACATCGTCGGCTTAGGACTAACCGTTTTATTAGCTCAGCTATGTTCCACAAACGATGACTACCGTGCGGCCGCATCTACCACTCAATAGCCGAACTCCTTCGACTATTTTAAAAACTGACTAATAACAGTTACATCATAGGTGAAAACTAACTAATAATGCTGAAAATCCTAAAAAATTCAATGATAGTTTTAGTAAATATGAACTTGAAAATTCAGATAAAGATTACTTTTACGTTTCTGTTCTGAAACAAAGCCATTGGCGTCGTCTCAAAAGAGGTAGGTATAACTCCCACGATAGATAAACAAATTTCTTGACTCAGGTGTAAAAGTGAAAATGTTACGTTTCAGTTTAGGCTGTCGATGATTGGACCTGTAAATCAACAGCTGCTAAAACGTAGGACATTTAGTATTGAGCTCAGACTATCAATAATTGTTTAGGTTGTTTGTTGACCCTGACAACAATACTTAGGTAATAGGTAGTCATTTAGATGGGTCTTAAATAGAATTAAATTAAGAGATTTAAAATTATTATCACTAAGTAAATAACGTATAGCTCTGTCGAAACAAATACCAGATGCCCATAATGAGAGTGTTTTTGGGCGAAAACGTCTTTGAATGAATCGATTGTGAAATAGGTAAAATGTATTGCTTATTTAGTACTGGATATTGCTACAGCTTCATAATAAAGTATTATTCCTATAGAAACAACAGAACCATCTGTGTTATCATGAATCGTTTTATGGTTTTATCTCTAATCAAGCTCAACAAAACTCTCTCTTTAATGTTTTATGGTTCCAATGTAAAAATTTAGCACCGACGTGAAACTTCTGCCACTCACGTGGCAGGTAGATAATAATCTCCGGGATGATTTCTATTTTTGCTTTTAGTTATTGGCCTTGTGAGCTTCTATTTCGATGGATAGATGGCAAGCTGCCACAGTTGCAGTAGCTTCGTTTTGGACTCGCAATATGGACACTTTCAATAGCCTCAATCGAGCCCGCATCGTGAGATCAGAGCCGTCTTCTCTTAATTACAATATTAAAGCGGTAACTGGGTTAACAAAACTAAAACCCATGCACAACCGTGTGAAAACACCGGATTTCTTTCAACATATCAGCATCCATTGTTCGCACTTACATCAGTACGAATTTATAATTTCGGTATACGTTAAAACTTTTTGGTTATCGTCGATGTGTCGCAAATGTACGCGTTTTGCCATTTCCGTCCGTCACGGTACGCACGCTGCGTGAATGAATCACAAACAAAGCTATTTGGAGAGCGGCATCGGTGACAATAGCGGCCCAGATCGGTCAACGATCCAAATTGCCCACACCTGAGCACGCCTGTGATCGCATGTGCAGAGGCCATGGAATCGCCCCGCGAGCGGCTGCGCGAACAGTCGTCACAGAAAAATGTTTGCTTGTAGGCGTTCGAGGTCGCGGGATAGTCGGGAGATATGGATTTGATAGAGAGTCGGTCGCGACAGAGTTGATAGTGGTCGCCGAGATGTTCGAGTCTCTGGTGTCGCGGCTGACGTCGCCGCCGGTGTCGCGGCGGCGGCACACGGTGCACGCGGCGCGCGAGGTGTGCAGCGAGCCGGAGGAGGAGGCCCCCGCGCCGCGCCGCTCCCGCGCCAAGCACCTGCTGGACAAGCGCCGCAAGGCGAGGCTCTCCTGCGCAGACCTCACCGCGGCCACCAACGCCGAGCGCGAGGAACGCTCCTCTCGCATGGACGCGCTCAAAGCTTTCTTGCCACTGCGACAGTCCAAGTCGCTCGGACGTCTTGATGGTCTTAAAGAGGTAAGTTTTTTATTTTATAACAATTTTTTTACTATTGTATTTGACTTGACGTGAACTACATGACACCTAAACTACGTTAAACACCTAAGCTTGCGACATTTAAAAACGCAGAGCTGAGCTGGCCTTCATGCCGCCTCTATGCGCGTGCGCCGGCCTCGTACACCTGTTGCGCCCCCCCTCCCCCCTCGCGTCTCAAGCCAAACCTTCGACCAGGTTGCACAATCACCACCATACAGCACTATGACTTGACCATTTTGTGAATAGCTACGAAATTACCTGCAACACGGCGGGCAACAAACTCTTCGCTCATAACATCCATCAGTTGCGAAATGTTCAACGAGGGCCGAGGGCGTTCCTATGAACTATGACATCACGCGCATGCGATAAGACAATACAAACAATGCAAGGGAACAGACATGTGACGGCATGATGCCGTGACTCGACGAAAATTTGACATGAACCATAATGCAACATGAGATTCAAGGTTCCAAGGGTTCATAACTTGGCAATTGTTAACTGAGATACCGTCGACATTACCTTTATGTATCTAACTAATGCTCTAGATTAAAATTTCCATTTTAAATTACCTTCTGATAAAGCAGACCAATTGTAACAGATTTTGATTAATTTGTGAGTAATGGTAAGCAAAAAGGAATCCATGAAATCTTTAATTGCCAACTATCGGTACATTAGTTTTATCACGATTGCTCGTGATTGCAAATAGTTGGCCACTCTCAAACCTGTAATAATGACCACAGTAACACCATAAATATAAATCCACATTCCTCGCAGATTGCTCAAAGAAAATTTAGTACAAGAAATTAGAAAACTGATTGGTTTTGTGTTAAATCGTGTAACCTGATCTGTATTTCCTTATAAAGGTTTCGAGGTCGACAGTCATGGCACACAAATGTTTAAATTGAGAACAACGTTCAAAATACGTACCTACCTTTAATAATAACTCACAGAAACAAGACATGTTTGACGCGTATGTTTAAGAGTGTAATCAATCAAAAAAAGTAGGTGCCATAAGATTCTCAACAATTGATTTCTCAAGCCTTTCACGAATGTATGTTGAATACAACACTGAGCTATTCTAGCGTTTTATGATCTTGGAGTTAAAATATCGGTTGTTGAATCTATCTGAAGATCAGTTTTATGAGCTTGCTATTTTCATAATGTACCTATCAAATATACAAACAAACTGGTCTGCGTCTTCGTTTCCAACAAAGCTTTAGTCGCTATTTAAAATGTTAAATACGCATAATAAAAGACTAGTTACAACCAATATTATGGTTCCTTTCAAACATGCAGTTATCTGGGCTGTTTATGTGTACTGACAAAAACGTTTATAGATTCATAATTCCGGCATGAAGGTCTCGAGAGCTCAGCGTTCATAATTACATTGTCAATCAATTGGTGAGATCTGACAAAGATTAAGAATGATTTGCCGAGGACAGGTCTGTGCAAAGTTCAGCGCGACGACGCAGCGATAGCATGCAAGAACGCAAGCACCGTTACGACACTCGCAGAAAGAACAACCTTAGCCAACAGCATACCAAGATGCCAGACAATCCTAGCCACTTGTCTAATCCAGTACGTCAATATTAGCAGACTCTTGCGTGCCTCTCTTCGTCCCAAAATCATGCACACAAGCATTCACAGAATAAAGTTCTCACGCACACACAGATTTTACTGAATAGGCGATTACCGATAACATTGCATGCCTTTTGATTTTATGAATGCTATCTGTGACTTAAAGGCAAAGCAGAGAACAAGGTTGCGAATAAATTATTCTACAACTTTTGAACCGGTTCTTTCATTCAATTGGGAAATAGTTGAGGTTTGAGTATTAGATCGGGAAGGATAAGTGCATGGGGCTTTCTGTCCTGAGCAAAGGCAATAATTTGTCATAGCAAATAACTTCCTAGTTTACAGCAATAGTAATCATTAGAAGAGAAAATGTTATTGCAGTGGAAAAGGAAATAGCGGTGACACCCACATAATGCACTGTCTGTGCAAATGATGCTCTGACAAAGGTTTTACTGCATCAGACTCATGGTCAGTCACAATGGACAGGTTGAAGCCGTTAAACTGCATTGTGAGAATTTGTGGCTGTGATTCAAACATATAATATCCCTTATAATGTTGCCACAACGAGTAGTACCTACATAAATAAATAGACAAATTCAAATCAAAACATTGTTCGAAACAATTTATCATAGGCGTTTCATGCAACTCTAAGCGGCGGCGGCGGTCAGGTTGTATAGCGTAGCCTTGACGCTGCGCTGGTACCACCTACGTTTGCTATCTTGTATTTTAATCTACATTTCATACCAACATACTGTTGCTTAACCTCTGGTTTACCTCTCACGCGGGTTCAACCGCTGTTTGTAGATGTCATTCACAGGCAAGTGCCACCACGCGATGGGCAAAGCATCTGCCCTGCGGAGCGATTACGTTATTCTCAATGGATCCATGGATGGGAGACTAGGCAATAAGCATTCAAATTCCATGTATGGGAGAAATTTGATTTCACATTTTTTATGGTCAATGTGAATGTATACGAAATGAAAAAAGCGGATTCCTACGTTTGTAATCTTTGTGCCTAAATCTTGCCCCTTAAACTCACGAATCAACTGAAATAGTAGTATTGTTTGTAATTTTTATCCTTCGATTTCAAATTTATATTTGGAAATGGGAATGATCAGCTAGCCCATCGTTCTATTTACTGTCAAATACACTAATTTCGTTTATTCGTGGGCTTCAATTTTAGCTAAGACTGGCACTCGTCCTTCGATTAATAATTACATGTATGCAATTGGATGGATGGAAATCGTGAAGACCATCAAAATGGTCTTCAAAAGTCAAATATTGGATGGGAGATTTTACCGTAATCACTCTGCTGTCCTGGGGTAGCAACATCTGGGTGGGAAAAAACTACGATAGACGATAATTAAGTACAGTATAGATGAAATTGTGTGGTGTATTAGTTCATTTGTTAGTATTGATTGTAGCTATAATTTGTTGAGGGTTTCAATTAAGATATCCCCAAAAATAACTAAGTAAATTGATTTGACAGTCTGAAAAGGGATGCCTTTCATAGCGTATAGGACTTGATGCTGTGTAAATTTACCAATAATGGAGTATGATTAACTACTGCTCGCTCGCATGTGTTGTTTCGTTGAAAACGTTTCAAGGCTATTCCTATAACCAGGTGTATTCATAATTTCAGCCTGATCCGTTAAGTAGTTTTTGCGTGAAAGAGTAACAAACATCATACAAACTTTCTCGTTTATAATGTAAGTTAGGATATATCCAAGTAGTTAGCTAATCATCCGATTATTATGTCGGTGAATTTGTCACAATAAGCTCATGATCACGTCCCTACAACGGTGATGCGATGCGGCTTCAGATTCCAAGTACAGATTGGCGATCTTCAAACTGTTTGTCAATCTGTCGATTGTGAGTGGTAACGGGACGTAATACCTCGTCAGCGACTTGCGGTAGACCAATTAGCTGATCGTAGATAGGCATTGATTGGCAGAAAACGTTCACTTGGTTAGGAGAATTTGATGATTTGATGAGATCTTCTCAATGTTATCATGGTTTTATTATTTTTCTGTACTTACCTATTGTATTTACAAAGAAACATTTAACCTTTATTATTTAATACTTACGAACTGTGCCGGCTTCGCACGGATGTTCGTACATTTTTAAACATTCCTCTTGAATTACTCTATTAATTAAAAAAAACTGCGTCACCCGTTGCGTAGTTTTAAAGATTAAGCATACATAGGGACAGACAAACAGACGCGGGAAGCAACTTTGTTCTATACTATGTAGTGATTGATTTCTACAGATACGAAGCACGTCGAAGTTGACTTAATATACTTTATTCATATTAGTCCTTCGAGCCAGATCCTAAATGAACAAGAAAAGGAGTACGTAAAGTAAACTTAGCTGAAGTACTTATGCTTTTGTTTGGATATGTAATTATAAATATGTTTCCCAACTCAATGAACATGATATAAGATAAATTATTGTATTGCTAATTTACCCAGCAATAAAGTAAAATAATTGTTTATTATTATTAATTATTATTAGTATTGGCGTTAAGAAATATTTAATGATGACATTAGGGAAAGTTAGATCTTTTGTTTCCAATGAGTTTATGCCACTTTATGGTTCCAATTATGTTGATTTTCTACACTGGCTCGTAGAAAGTAAAGAATACTATGTCCCATATTTCTATTCACCTACAAATATACGTTTCCAAACTTGTTTTTCAAGGTTTCGGAACTTTTTTCTAAGATGAATTAATTGGTAAACTAAAGAAGATGTATTATTGTAGAGGTAGTGTACCTTCGATTTGTAATTTGTTTATTCCTAGCATACTTTTCCAGAGCTATGTAAGCTTTTCTTGTAAGAAATATTCAGTTAAACATGGTTCAAATCTTGCAGAAAAATAAAATGGTTTTTATTTTATACTATGTACCTACTTATTTTAAATTCACGATATAAAAACTTAGTCACAGTAAATTAAGTAATTGTGTGTGAAAACTGCCAGTAATTTTTATTTATAAGCTACACAAAAGTTGTGTAATAAGCTCACTCTTATCTACATTTCTTAAGTTCACACATAAGCATAGTCATTTAAGCACTAAGCATACAATGAAGTGTGATACGAACTTTCGTAAAGCTTGTTTTGAATCTTACTGCTTTTGAAATAAAGGTCTACGTTTCTTACTATGCGCAGGAGTGTTGAGATAGGTAGATTGTGAGTGTAATAACCTCTCTGTATGCGAGGAAATAATGAAATTCGTACATTTCATTAAAGTACAGTGACTGAACGTTTTAGTAACTGTTAAATCCGTTTGGCAGTCCTCAGGTTTTACTTTTTAACAGTATAGTATTTTTCGTTTTGTAATTTTTTAATTCCAATTTGAAATAGGTATACATGTGTAGAATTATCGATCCACCGATCTAATTTCGCGTTGGGTACCTACTTCAAAAATTATTAAATATAAATTAAAAAAGTAACCTTCCATAACTCATTAGATTAACAAAGAAAATTTCAACAAATTTAAGTAACTGCAGACACGGTGTAAAATGAGGTTGTATCTAGAGGTAGCTCAACTGATCCAAATAAATACCAGTCGGAAGCAACTCTAAGACGCTGGCAGCGGTGCAGTATCGCAATGCTGATGCGCTACGCCAGATAATCACCGGTTTTCAGGTCACGCGTCGCACCGACCAGACGCTCAGATATTAAAAACCCGGAGAATAATAAGGGTTCTTCGATCACCATTATAATTAAAAAAGCATATTTGCACAAACTTACAATGTAGTAGGATCGCCTCGTGAAAATATTCCAAGACCGTATGCAATTATGCTTGGCTTAACTTTTTATAGTTGCGCCTAATGAGTAATAATTACGAAAACCTCAGACAATCAGGACCCCAATTAGGTTTATCCCATGATTCCTAGCTATAGATACTTAGTACTAACGTAGATAGGTATGCACCGCGGGAGGTCGGGGGGAGCGGCGGGTGCGAATACCTCAAGTGCCTCCAAGGACGGGTGTCGCCGCGACAGAACAATGCACACAGTAACTCAGCTTCAAACACGAAGCGCACGCACACAAGCTCAGGTGCCAGCACAAAGTCTAGGCAGAAGACAGTAGACAAATTCTAGCAGTAGGCAGTATACAAAGACCTTTCATTGTTATTGTTTTTAATGACACGTAAAGCACCAAATGTATGCGTTTTGTGTTATGCCAATACATGCTGTCAAATCGACTGTCAGAAAAGTCGCGTCGTTTGTAATAAATGACTTTGCCAAAATACTAAAAATACTGTTTAAAATATGATTTATTCACAGTGATTGCTTAGCTAGGATGACTTTTGATAATACAACTTAAAGACGTACACAAACTTTAATTATGATATGGTATGATTATATGATTAGCTGCAATTTACTTTGAGTGAACATGAGTAATACCCATTAACCCCATTTTAACTACCTTAGAACACGAATTTCCAAAAGTCCGTTCTTAGCTGGTTCTTACGTCCTAAAATGAAACTCCATTCAAAATTACAGCTTCGTAGCTGTCATAGTTGTATTTCAGCTTGTAGTGACAGAGATCTCTCTATGAGTCACCCAGTTTTCTGTTTTATAAAAATAAATAGGTAGATATTATTGGATTATATTTTGTAGTCACACTTTATATACAACTTTGTTAAAAAGTAGTAGGTAGGTACTTACAATTTGGTGTAGCCATCTAAAAATAAAAGTTATGAGTAACGGTAATTAAGTCGTATTCCTCTTGCCAAATTATCATGATGAGTTTCAGTGCCAAAATAAACTCATAATATACGTAATCCGTAATGAGCTTTACGTTTTGGCTACGCCGTCTGTTTACATTGTAAACACCACACCATCACACATTAGTAGCTTCAAAGGTATCCCTTTTGAAGAGGAGAATCTCTTAAATATGCAGAGTTTATGGTTTAAGCCAATTAGGATGTAAGTCCAAACCACAGATATTAAGATAAGCTGCCAGCCCTGCGAAAAGACAACATTGCTAAAGTTGCACTACTGGTTCTCTCTCACATACTGTGGCCGACCAAGGAGGACGAGTGTCGTAGCAACACGGACACGTCCTGCGGCATTATTTAAATACTCCGTAGTACAAATAGCTGGCAACTCTGGCAAGTACTTATGCGTATTACCGCATTTTATACATTTCGCGGTGGCAAGCTTTGTTGCAAACTTTGCTAGGTACTTAAATAAGAAATTAGTTTTTGGCTTTAGTAGGTAACATTTGTTTTAGTCTGTATAAAAGCAAAATGTTTATTTTTTCATATCTGCGATCGCAAATTGCGGTTATGTTGTTTTGGATACGAACCCAAAATTACATTAAAATTAAATCTCATTTCGATGCTAACAAATAAATTATACCCAGAGCTATAATTTTGGCAATTGCCTGCACTTACAATGCAATAAAACAACAAAAAACATTTTAATCACACGGTCAACAAAAACAATCGTAAATCTAATCAGCTAATTCCAAGAAACACACCTACTGATACCACGTCAAAGTTATTATATTCCATAATTACTTATTATAAGACAAAATAAAATTGTTTGAGGCTTAGGTCCACTGTCCACTGTTTTATAATATTTGTAGAGAATGGAGCGTTGTCAAAAAAAATTGAAAAAAGGCGCTTATCTTTCGTGGAAGAATTGAGGTTGTGGAATGTCATGTCTTTATGCAATGTCTATGCTATTTAATAAAGCTGTACTATTACATATAAATGTTTCTGTACAAATTAAAAAAAACCGTACCGTGTTTTGGTAATAACAAATACAACAAAAAATAATTTTCCAATATGATGCAGTCGTTTTGAAGTACTGCGCGTGCATACATTTCGACAATCGATTTATTTTTATTCGTATACATAAACTAGACTATGAACTTAATATAATTTGGCGTTTTTATTAATAAAAAAAACTAAACTACTAACTTAATACAATTTGGGGCACCAAAAGTTCTTTCTTAAGGATTTACATGTTACATTATAAAAATTTTAAATTTACCGTGACATTTTGTATTTTAATTATTTTTTACATTATGTGTACTTATGGATATAAATCTGAAATAAATGATTAATAATAATAATAAAAGTCATATCAAAGCGATTTTGAGAGTGGACGAACTATTTTTGTATTCTTCAAGAATACTTCTCGTTATCCATAACATTATTATCATAATAATTATCCACATAACTTTAATGGGAGATGGCCTTTATCGAATAAAAATGAGCATGTAAATAAAAGACAACATGAGCGGATGAGGTAATTCTGCGAAGGATGTTTTGTCCGGCTAACAAATGACTGTGCCGAGAAGCCTAGCCAACGAGTTAGTCCCTACAGGACAAAATAGGTACCTATTTATGGGTTTATTTGCTTTACTGCAGTTATTTCTTGCAGTTGTTTGTCTAGCTTCCTTGTTTCTTTTTTATTTTGCTCGAAAATATAATTTTATTGCATAGAAACTTTACTGAGATACTAACAATAACATTGAGCCTAAATAAAAAAAGTAGGTAAAGCAATCAGAGAATAGAAACTAAAACTAATTTTTAAAATATTCAAATTTAAGATAACTGCAGAATATTGCAAAAAATCTAGAAGCAGCTCAAGTGATGCATATCAAAATATTCAAGTATATTTAATTTTAAAACAAAAGATTTCAACGCGCTCTATTTTCAAATTATAATAAATTATGTATTTATGTTTGTTTATAAATAGTAAATAGGTATATTTATACATATAAAAAAACTCTTTAAATTTGTATAAAAATTTACTTCAGTTCGTTCCTTTGTAACATTCCTTATTTGTAAATGGTTACGTAACCTTTAATGCTGATTTAAGTATATTTTGATTTTATAGATAGGTAATGTCTAATAATGTATTTTACATTATTAGACATTATGAACGTGTATCCCAGAGTAAAGGCTTTTTCTATCTTCCATTCCTCTTTTTTATACCAGTTATTATTATAGCTCATCTTTATATTTTTTTCTTAGGTTCAAGAAATAAAGTTGTTGATTTCTGAAATGATTTGATTATACCAATGAGTATGACAGAAAATACCAACATTAACATGTGAAATTACGATGACTTCAGTTTGTAAAACACATGTTTTACGAAAGTAAGTGAATGGTCATCTTTTATGTAAGAGATGTAATGTGTGATGCTGCGTCATCGAGATGACTTGGAAGCTTCATGCATTACTTTGTTTTGTTTACGGTTTAGGTAGGCGCAGATTTATACTGTTTACTGTTCTGTTTTATATAACTGTCCAACAATATTCTATGGGTAATACTTACTGAAAAATGAAAAATGAAAATAATTATAGTAGTTTAAATATTATAATACTACATAGTATAAAACAAAGTCGCTTTCTCTGTTCCTTTGTCCCTATGTAGGTATGCTTGCTTATATCTTTGAAACTACGTAACGGATTTTGATGCGGTTTTTTTAGTAGATAGAATGATTCAAAAGGAAGGTTTATACGTATAATAAAACCGTGCGAAGCCGGGGCCGTTCGCTAGTATATTATTAAAGTAAATTAAAAACGTGAAAGTTTGTATGGATGGATTTATGAATGTATGGTTATTTGTTCCTCTGTAACTCAAAAACTACTGAACGGATCCGACTGAAATTTTGAACAGGCGTAGTTCTAGCCCTGGAAATGTGGCTTTTTTCAATAAATACCATTATATTTTATATTATATGTTTATTCCCATGGGATAAAAATAGCCTTGAAACGTTTCCATAGAAATAACGCGTGCGAAGCGGGTAGTTGCTTGTTTTTGAATATTTTCACTGTCCTGCTGTATATTAGACATCCAATTTAATCAAATAAAAACAACTTAAATTATTTCAGCGAGCTCCAAGTTTACACTAAAATCATATATTTTTACATTTTACACAGACCTTTTTTCTAGGAAAACTGATTATGATTATTTTGATTATTATGATTATTTTTTATTTGAAAGCTGGCGCTTCTCATGCGGTCGCATATAAAGATCCACATCTAACCAGTAGTAATTTTTGAGTTAACCTTCATAATGCGTATGTTATTGTCTTAAACTTCATTGATGATGTTCCTTCTTATTTTTGCTATATGTAGGTAATTTGAAGTTAGTTCATACTTTTTTCAAAACACGAAGAAACGGTTCACACCAAAATACTTTGTATGATAACAACACAACTCTCTTTATTTTCCTTTTGTGTTTGATTTAATTAGCAACAATATAAAATGTTCTTTTTTCTTTTCAGGTAAGTTAAACAAAACTACAAGCAAAATTTATAGAAGTCGATTACTCGGTGAGTCTAGAATTAAAACATACTCTTTCTTGGCTTTTAAGTACTGACATAAAAGCCAATAAAACTTAATTGGGTCACAATAGAATAAGTTTTAAAAAAGAAAGAGTTAACTTGTAATGAAATAATGACTTGAAATAATAGGGGACACCGGCATGGTGATGTAACAATGAGTTTCAATGATCGGAAATGTAATAGCGCCTCTGTAACGCCACTGGGCGTTAGAATTGACTTTTTCAACTCAGCCTGTACATAAATTAATAACGCTGAACAAAAGCACAGACAAAGTGACGACCGATGTGGCATGGGCGAAGGTTCCGCCTACGACGCAGGAGGTTGCGGGTTCGATTCCCGCCTCGGAATAACTTTGTATACGATCTGGAGAAATTTGTTCCGTTGCTCTGGGTTTTTTCTATGTATAATAAAAATATCTATCTATGTAATATATTGTTTTATGTATATCAGTCATCCATAACACAAGCTCTGCTTAACTTGGAGCTGTGTGGGCCCGAAATTATTTACGTATTATCTACAACTCCAAGCTAAGCAAAGCTTGTGTCATAGATACTGCATAGATACATAGATATAACTGATTTACTAACACGCACTAAATTATACAGATATTATGTGTGAAATACCCAGAACACTCTGAACAAATATCTAGATCAAGCAAACATTTGTCTTGAGGTGGGAATCGAATCCGCAATTTCGTGTCACATGCGGACCTGCAGACTGCTTAGCTCAGCTCAGTGCGTTTAGTGCACGTAGGGTACTAATGAAAACCGCCGCACTATTCAGATGATGTAACAATAGTTATGTTTCAATGATCGGAAATGTAATAGTATGCCTTCGATCAATTGTTGATCGAAGTAATATACCTACCTCCGTAATGCAACTGTAAATTACAACATTATAGCCACTCAAGAACAGTTTGATCATTATCATCATCAGCCTATATTAGTCCACTGCTGGACATAGACCTCCCCTAATGAGCGCCATAGCGCTAAAGAACAGTTACCATTTCATTTTAACGTCTTGAAACAGCTACCAAGAGCATTTTGCAAGATCTTTACTAATATTATAAACGCAAAAGTTAAACTGATGGATGGATTTCTCTTTCCACATACAAAAAATATAATATAAAAATAATAATATAAAGATATTCTTGATGTGGAAAAATCAAAACAGCGAAACAGGAATTATAATTCCTCTTTCGCTGTTTTGATTTTTTTTAAAGTCACTATAGTGACTTTTAAATGTAAGCCGTCCAAATATTTTCGAAACGTGGAAATGATGTTTTAAGCGTCTAAAGATGTGTCATCTTTAACAGGTGATGTTATGAAAACACGTGGAATCGAATTTCTAGTCCCAAGTTATATAAACTGCATAAGGAAGGAATTGGTTAGAATCGGACCGCGGCGCGGTTGTCAACAAACGTCGGCAACTACCCAAGGCAAAACGGGGGCAAAATGGGATAGTTAAGTAAAAAATACTTACTAGGAAAATGAAACTCTTTATTTGAAAAACTGTATCACCATCAATCACATCCCATCTTCTCCAGAACCCCGTTTTGCCCCGGTCTCCCTAGTTGTTTTGAAAAACTTAGTCATGCTAGGTGCAAAGGGAATGTATACCTAGCACAGCTTGGTCCAACCACGTATACCAGAATGCCTACATCCATATATAACATACTACCGAGAAATATGACGCAAATACTTCATAAGAAATACTTTTCGTCGTAAATAGTAGAAGTAAAGCTGTAGGCTGCAAGCTACTCGTGTTGCATTATCCGAAATGCATTATATCATAGCCGCGTGAATGCAACACACACGATTATTATGGACTTTGAGACCCGCCCATTGTTGCATTTGATAGTGCCAGGTGGCTGGACCACGTGACACAGACTGAGGAAAATGGCTAGGTCAGGACAAACTAAAACACAATTTGTCAATTTATGTCTTATATATTATTTTGAAAATAATTATCCAAATAATATATTACTTTTAAATTTGTAAAGTCTAAGTGCTTAATTTGTCAACAATACTATTGATTTCGGATTACTGAGAGCGAAGTAAATTTTAGACCAACGAATGTATAGTGATTAGCATGATGTTTTATAAAAAATCTTAACTGTTTTTTACCAATCATATGCAACCAATTATTTTATTACTAATTAAACGTCGTCTTTAATAATAAAGAAAATATCAATCAAAGAATATGAAAAATTAAAACTAGTATTTAAATTTGAAACAATTGAGCAAACTGCAGACTGTTGCAAATAATTTGAGTTACTGTAGTTAGTTCAACTAATCCATATCAATACCAGTCGTCGCGTCCCCAAGACGCTGGCTGCATTGTCCCGTTGTATGGCAATGCTTATTATGCAGTTAGGTAAAAACAATTTTGAGAAGGAGGCCAAGAGGAGGATTCATCTGGGCTGGGCAGCGTTTGGAAAACTACGTCGAGTCTTCTCGTCATCCATACCGCAATGTTTGAAAACGAAAGTTTTCAATCACTGCGTCCTACCCGTAATGACCTACGGAGCAGAGACGTGGACACTCACGGTAGGGCTGGTCCACCAGTTCAAAGTCGCTCAGCGAGCTATGGAAAGAACTATGGTCGGAGTTTCTCTGAAGGGTAGGTTCGTACTGAATACATCCGACAGAGAACCAAAGTTATCGACATAGCTCAAAGAATTAGCAAGTTGAAGTGGCAGTGGGCCGGCCATATCGCGCGAAGAACCGACAACCATTGGGGTAAACGTGTTCTTGAGTGGAGACGGTGACTCGGCAAACGTAGTGTAGGACGCCCTCCGGCCAGGTGGGATGACGATCTGCGAAGGACTGCTGGCAGATGCTGGATGCGGCAAGCTGAAGACAGAGCGCTATGGCGCTCATTAGGGGAGGCCTATGTCCGTCCAGCAGTGGACTAATATAGGCTGATGATGATGATGATGGCAATGCTGATGCGCTGCGTCAGATAGGTACTCAAATACTTTATTTATTGGTATCTCTTATGGTTTCAAAGAAATTCATTAAAAAATTACGAGTTAAATACTCATTGAAGAAGTAACTTTCCCTTCTACTTATGATTCTCTCTTAACCGCTAAGACTCGTTTTTTCCTTATAATTATCTACGTTAATTACGTTAATTTGTTGTAATTTTTTTAGGGGGTTAGTGTAAAAAACTAGCTGTTCTATTTTGCCTACATCATAGACACGTAATCATAATTTATAACCAACACTTCTCGTATGTGGTTTACGTAAAGCTTTTTACAATTAAGTAAAAGTAATAAAAATGACACACTATTGCTACTTTAAACCTGAATTATGGTCACTCTCGGTAATTTTATTCTCTAAGAAATAAATTAAGCTTACATCGCCTTACATTGCGTAAAAATATAAGTATATTTAGTGTAAATAAGGGGAAAAAGGCAGGTACACTAGCGCCACTACTTATTTTTTCATATAATTACGTTAAACAATGGAATTACTAAAATTCACAAGTTCAGTTTGTTATACCTAACATAAGCTTTTTTTAATTCATCTGTAGTTTTATTTTGTCTAGTTTATGAAAAGATACGAAGTTGCTCTTGGTGGCCACCAAACTCTGTTTTCCTAACTCTTACTAAAATAGACAAAATGAAACTACTACAGATGCATTAAAAAAGCTTATGTGTAAAGCTCTTTTGAGACATAGATGGTATCTCAAATTAAGATAGTTTATAGAACAGATGGCGGGGATCTTTTGCGGAAAGGACAGGATGTCACGTGAAAATTACTCTTCACTTTGCCCTATAATTTATCTCTCTTTTAAGATTAACTATGTATGTAAATTTGTATATAATAAATATTCTTTAGCTCTCAATAATGCGCACTACATTAAAAACTTGCGATGATATCAAAAGACGAGACAAACCAGACGCAAAAGTTCATGTGTCAGTCCCATCTTAATATCACATATTTTTCAATCTGGTCAAACTATTTAGTACACTCCTCAGTTGACCGTCACCAAAAATATAAGCCACATAGTATACTGATGTTTAGGTAAGTACATTCTATCTTGGATTTAACTTGGAGCGAAGCCATGGCAAGAAACGAACATTAACACAGCTGTTTAAATAACTATTCAGTGGAATCGAATAATACCTATACCTACTAACTTGATTATAAGTAAGGTACCTATAGATATTGGATAGTACTTTAAAACCTTGACATGTAACATAACGGTAAGTTTGCTGTTTTTGCGCCGCAACATCTGTTTAGCACTATAGATTATATCTGCTGAGTATATTGACATTCAGTTATGAGCACTCGATCTAGGCAGGTACCATTGACTTACCGATCGAGATTGATCTTGCCAGAGTATAAGTGAAATTATGGTGTAGTATGAATGAAGCATAAATATTACCAACCTGCCAACAAGCTCAATTAAACATTCTACGTAACAAATCTGTAGAACGTGTAGAAAATCCATGAGAAATTAAAAAAATAAGAATAAAAACCCTATTTATCTTTAGAAATAAATGAATAAAGCTGTACAATATCAGACAATCCACACATCATAATCTAGCCTCAAGCTAAGCCGAGCTTGTATTATGGGTACTAGAAGCTAAACGTGCTTCATAGACATTTTCTTCATATTTACAAAAAACACACACTTAACTCTTGAAGATGGCTAGTTAAGTACTTTAGCGAAAGAACAAAGGTTGTGGTAGTCATATCTATTCATGCAGGTTTTATGTAGTATAATAATTTCAAACTACAAGCGCCATCTTTTCATTCTGGCCTCTTCTCATTGATTAAAGATCAAGTCTATGCTTCCACTTCTTTGTCTTAAACATAAATATATTATCTACAGGTTTCATTTGCATACACTATACATACAGTCATCGAAAAGTCAATTAAAGCTTAGTATCCATTATTAGAACGAGAGGAGTGGTGTCTGTTTATTGAACATCGATGATTCATGACAAGATATTTGTTTCTGCTTTGTAAGCTTTTATATCAGTCATAAGTTTTTAAGTCCTCCCGTAAGATCTATGGTCGCTATCCAAATCAAAAGTTTGCGAGTGGTGAGAGAGGGAAGTCGAAAAAATTACCACCTTCTAAGGATAGTGTTATAAAACCTAGCCGTTTCATTCTAAAAGACGCACAATCTGTTTTTTATGCTAACAGCATTCTTATCTCATACGTACTTGCTTTTGTAGTATAAGTTTCGTATCTTAGCTTAAACAAGTTTTTCTGCGAGAATCATACAAAGTAAGCGATGTCCCTCAAAAGATTCCATTTCATTATTTTTATAAGTTGTTGTTCGTTGCACAATATTTTCCGTTACGTAAATATGGAAAACGTTTTCTTCTGTTACGTAACGTACGTAAGTGGGTGTATGTCTACCTACACGCTGGTGGACCGAGTATTGATTTGTGCGTGAAAGTAGTAGATAAATTCTATACATTATGTATTTTCAACGTGAAATGAAAATTTAGCTTTCACTTAAGTGTGGAAAATTTTCTTTAAGTAGGTAGTTAAATAGTAGTTTTCGTAAGATAGTAATTTTAATGTCAAGGAACCTGATTTCTGAACAGATTTTTAAGAAGCTCATGAACAGTGATACGATTTTTACTTTTTGGTACATGTTTGAACAGTACCTAATGAGACAAATAGTCCAGTCAAGGTCTGGAACCAGTTGCGTGCTTTTGTTTTTCCTGCCAATAACAACCTGGGTCTTTTCAAAACAAGAGTGAACAGGAGGGATATTTTAATTCTCAGGGAAGCCTTCGAATTCGATATCGGAAACTTTTGACTATGATTGCTGACATTTGAATTTGGATCCTTAGTTCCTTAGTTTGCATATGAAGTCAATAGCGTTCTAAAGATCTGACGGAAATGGAATCGAATTCGAATGACAACTTGTGCCATTTGAATATGGAGCCTTAGTTTGGATATGAAATCAACATAGCGATTTTTATATCTGACGGAATTGAAATCAAATTTGACATTCCGTTACGGAAACGAATCGAATGAATTAAAATACGTCTTCTAAACTTTCGTGATAGGTACGTGATTTCGGCTGCATCGTCATTTATAATCATCTGAGGTTTTGATATATCAGTTATATTTCAATAAGCCTGGTGTGTCCCACTGCTGGGCCAAGGCCTCCCCCTGGTCCCTCCACGCATCCTCAGATAGCTGGACCCTTCTTCATAGGTGTCCAGTTCCTCACGCCATCACTTCTTAGGTCTGCCGCGACGATTTACGCTGTTGGGGCGTGTGGTTTTGGTGTTGGCTACTGTGTGGTTATCTTGGCCCTAGTCTTTAGACATGTATAATTGAATAATAAAAAATATATATTTCTTATCCTTGTTCTATATTGACGTAAACGACGTAACTGACGTAAAAGAAGTAATACACACGTAAATCTAAAAATAAAAAGTGCGTAAGTTTCAATCTAATTATGCTACACGCATCAACGCATGTCCGTTGACTCATGCACAAAGCATGATTGTTCACGGATGAAATGTGTGTTTCAGTATCTTTATTGCTACGTTGATTATGCGTATTCGTTTGAGAATTTATAAAAATTCTGCGTTCGTAGAATGTTCATATATAATACTTATATAATTATTATCGGCCAAATTCGAAATAAATTGATACACTACAAAAACAGACTTCGAATTTAACGCATTATTAAATGTTTTTGAGGAGGCTCTCATTTTGACTGTATTTCAAGTAAAAAAACATTAAATTGTTGGAGTTAACGACACTCCTTAAAATAGAGCTATTGGCCTCTACTTTTATCTTACTAACTCTGGCAGAGTCGTAGTGAAAAGTAAGCGGCGCCATCAAGAAAGAAGTTGAAGTTGATTTTGCATTAACTCGCTTACAGCCTGTCCAGATAGGGCGCTTTACGCGCGTAAAGCGCTGGACTCTCGACTCGCGCGTGCTACGCGCGAGTCGAAATACTCGGGCGAACAGTGGAGCGCGCGTAAAACGCCGCATCTGGACGCAATATAAATTGAAACGCGCGAGGGCACTCGCGCGTAAAGCGCGCGTAAAGCGCTCTATCTGGACAGGCTGTTAGACTAGGACTTCTCTCGCTTTAGAATCTCTCCATTTGAGGAGAATTAAGCTTCTGTCTTGTCCTCTTATACACCATAGTTAGGTGTATACTCATTTACTTATGTAAATTATGTATAAAATAATACTTAAGATATAGGTAGATATCATATAGGTACCTAACTATTGCTGCATCCACACATTATTAAGCCTCCAAAGTAAAAAAAGATTGCGTTAGGAACTAGATAAAGATAAGTATTCGAAAGTTAATAATTTAATACCTAGGTGAGATTTAAAATGTACATCAACGCAAACAATATACTAAAAAAGTCAGCTTTTTGAGCGTGATTGCAATAAATATTCATCCCGATGCCCAAAATGTGGATAAATACATACATCACTAACTAGATCTTATTGAGAAACTGTGTTTTATGAAAATTATCCGTGTTTCTCAACAAAAGAACCGATTAGGAAAACAGCGGATGCTGTTATCTCCGATATCGCTTCTATTGTGTTACTTTATTTATAAAATAATCACTTGATCAGAAGCTAGTCCGAATTAGTATTGGATCATAATATTTATAATAGTTCATAATGGGTGTTTTATTAGTGTCGCAATGTTCTGTGTGTAAACAATAGGCACTATTTTAATAATCAGAATGTGGACATTCTCACCTGTTTTGTCACGTTACCTATAAAACACGTGGTTTTGTTGCTAAATTATTTTGCTCTTTACAAGCAAATAAGAGTAGGCCTATGTCCAGCAGTGGACTAATATAGGCTGATGATGATGAAGCAACTAAGAGTAACATAACGACGATTATGACCCGCTGGGCGAAGTTCTGCCTGCAGTTGCAGGTTCAATTCCCGCCTTAGGACAATTAATGTTTGTGGCGATAAAAATCGGTACAATATTACAAAAAGAAACTTTATGAAACGATTTTCAAAATTATAAATTCGACATTTCCCTCACAGTTTTTTTATAACACTTACACTGGCCATAAGTTGCCTTATCACCTACGGGATAATATACGGGATAAACTTCTTCAACATCAGGTAAACTATTAAGAACGTATTGGAGGAAATATCCATATTAGGTTTCGTTGGCTAGCTAACTAGTCATATTTGCCGCTATGATGTTTAACTCCCTCCAGGTGACTTTTACCGTTCGCACGTGATCGTCACCCTCAGTTCTACACGTGGGTGTATCACGTGTTGCGCTTACGCCATTCAGCTTACGTTCACCCACACCAGTAGCAAGTTGGACTACGGAATATCTACTGGCGTGGCGCAGTAACCCGAAGTTGATCTTGGCCTCCGAGACCAGAGACCACCAGTTTTCCCGGTCCCTTATCGGTCAGGCGACGGCACAAAGCTGTTTTAGACCTCAACTTCGTCTCTCTCAGCTCTACACGTTGTTGGTGCAATTACGCTTACGCCATTCAGCTTACGTACACCAGTAGCAAGCTGGGCTACGAATAACTGGTGTGGCGCAGTGACCCGAAGTAGATCTTGGCATCCGACACCACTTAGATTGAGATCGCCCAATTTCCCGTTCCCTTATCAGTCCAGGCTACGGCAAGAAGCTCTTGTAGGCTTCAACTTCATCATCCACAGCTCTACACGTGAGTACAGCACGTGTTACGCTTACGCCATTTGCTTACGTACACACACCAGTAGCAAGCTGGACTACGTAATACGTACTGACGTGGCGCAGTGATCCGAAGTAGATCTTGGCCTCCGACACCAGAAACCACCAGTTTTCCCGGTCTCTTATCCGACCGATAGGTCTTCAGGGTTTGTGTCCACTAATCCCGGGATCAGACTAAATTAGCCACTGATCCCGCTAAGTTTCAGACATTTGGGCGATCCATGTACGCTCTGCTGGCTGATCCTCCTTAATTCTGACTACATGCCTAAGCTATCGGAATCTCGAGGATGTAGTTTCTTCTATGATCTTTGACTCGGATACAAAATCTACTATCTCTTGACTTTTGCGTCAATGAACCATGAAAATTTTAGAACTTCAAAAATTTCATGAAATTTCTTTTTATCCTAACTGCTTGTCCACATCAGTCGTTGACTGTAGAATCCTTGAAACATTCAGTAACCAGAGCATCTTAAATAGGCGGCATCCCAGTTGTAAAACAGTTTTTATGTACCCCTCGTAAAAGTAAAAAAAAACAATCAAATAAAATTTGTTGTTATTTCTAAATTTCCGGAAGACTTTCTTGTAAAGTCTTGTAAACACGGTAAACATATACAAACTGATAACATCATACTAAGTCATTGTTAGGTAAATGCCCTTTCTGTTTTCTTCTGAAACGTTCTGGAAAATTGATCATCGTGTCGAATTTTGTGCGTGAGTTTCCATAGTTCCGGCAAAGCATTGCGTAAAACATGCGTGGAATACCGACATTCCACTTGGATATAAATGAGCGTGTGAAAATCTATTTTTAGGGCATATTCGCATAAAACCCAATATTGTGATACATTGTTATACATCATAAACGACTTAAAAAAGAGGAGGTTCTCATTTCACTGTATTTTTTGTGTGTTACACATGAACTATTAAACTGTATTAATTTTTTCTACTTTCTAAACAAAATTAATAAAGCAATTTTGCAATTTTTAAACGGAGGCTTAGCCTAGCCTAGCCAGAAGCCTTTTAATATGGGCAGAGTATGTGGCGTTTTCACATGTTCATGCATCACTCAAACTATAATCTAATTTTCTAAGATCTAAAATTGTAAAGATGATAGTGTCTAGCCAAGCGCCTACGCAACGCAACTCGCCAATAAGACATCCATAATTCAAATCATCACTTACATCACAGCAGCATTAATCACATCACCTCGTAAAATAATATTTACTTGTTTAACTGTTACGTAAAAGCTTTCTATCGGTTAATTTTCGTGTCAATAGAATGCCGTTAGGGGCTCTATTGTATGCTTTAATTCGTAAACTAGAGGTTCAACGGTTGATTTATAACTGTAGGTACGGGGTTATGAAGCGTGTGTATGGAGAATATTACTGTATCATTATCATTCAATATAGGTTTGACGTAAAGAGTGGACAATCCTTTACTTGTGTAGGAGACATTATAACTATTCGGAAAACAGCAACTTGTGCCCAGTAAATATTCACAGTTATTTAAGAAACAGTTATTATTTTACAAATTGTTAAACAAAAATAATGTGTTTTGAAATAAAAAAAATAACTTCGGGAAAACGAATGCAGATATTTACATGCATGCTTTCAGTACTTATGGTGTAATTTTTTGTGAGTCTCGAATCCTCATTACGAGATAAAATTATCGATAGCGAAGCTAAAGTATGTTCCTTTGATTTTCAGATTTAATCGGACCTTAGTTATGATCACAAAGATACACAAGACAAAAATTTCGCTTAGTTCTGACTCAAATTACCGACCATTTAAATTTAAAATCTAAAACATTGTACCACCCACTTATGCCACCTCCTTAGAAAATTATATTTACCGCAAATACTAATGACGTCCATTTCCAACACAGCACTACTTTGCTGTGAATCGAATGCGAATCAAAACCTCAATAAAACAGTTAGCGGTAGCAGAAACAGTATGAAATCAGCTGTACTGAGCTAGTGCCAATTGGTGATTGCGCGTATGATTGGTTTCCCACGCCGAGCCACTTGTAGGTACTTACAAGCTTGCACCCTGGGTCGCATCCAGATTAATGTAATGCGATGCTCATTGTGAGATACCTACAGTGATTCTTGATCCTTATAAGGTTCTGATCATGTTTTGAAAGGAGGCGGAAGTGACTTTCGATTTTGGTTGAAGGCACCGTAATAGGTATAGAAGGAAAAGTTAATATGAATGGCTGAACAAGTTGATACAAATAAGTTTTGATACATGATTTTGTAAGTGTCTAGATTCAACGTTTTTACATCTGGGAAGGTAGTATTATTGCGTCAAAAAATTGGCGACAAAGCTTTTTTCATTAATTTTATTTTTAAAGTAGCCAGCGTTAACTATTTGCTCGGAACAGACATTCGCTTTTCATGACAAACAATCCAAATGTAAGTACGTTAGTTCATAATTGTTGTCCTTGCTTTACAATTCACATACAGCGGAAAACTTAACTAAAAAAAATACTTTTTGGATCATTAAATTCACTACAATACGCGTCTGCTATTCATAAACATCGAGATATTATATTCATGTTACGATTACTTCTATCAGAGCAAACTATACCACTTGCTATTAGTCACATGCATCAGCCATGTACGCTAATTACTGTGCTTACAGCATTGTCAGTCATCAGACAATAGGAAGAATACCGCCGATAAATACTAGCTTGCTCTGTGCCTGTAGCATAAGTATTGATTGAGATGCCGTTTTGGTTTGATAGCTAGTGTAGATCGTGTAATCTGTTACATACGCTTTTCCCAAAACATATGAAATAGACGAGAGAGGCTAACTAACAAACGATTCATCTTAAAGTCTGCAATATTTAGCACTGCAACCAAAAAGACTACCGTTAATTTTAAACCAAAAGTGAGTCTTGAATTTTCTTACAACCAAGGCAAAAATCACAACAGTCAAAGTCTTGTGCTATTGGCACTGAACAGTGGAAGAGTTTCCCATCGACCACTTTTCCTATACTTCCCGCTATAGTGCGACTTTTTATCACAAACCAGTGGCTTACTTTCTAACCAAGCCCTTCGACACAGAATACTTATCAGTTCACTTTTTTAAGCCCCACTCTATCTTATCATCAAAAGGCAATGTTTTGATGAAAAGTAGAGAGTGGGTCAAGCATCTTTGAAGCTTATCGACCAAACTTTTATAGCCCAGAATCAATAAAGCTATTTCTGACGCCTTCGAACAGTAATTAAAAAACAAGGCTAATTTGCAACTTAGTTACTTCATGAAAACTTTTGGTGCTGTTTTATCGGTCTGTAATGAGTTCAATATAAAGAGCAATAAAGTTCATTCTACGTTGCGATCAGATACAACTGATTTAGCCGTTTTCGTTGCGTCGTCGGCACGTCTCGGTCCAACTTTGTCGCCTTATTAGTACTTACCGGCACCAATTACGCAGAGAAAGTGTTTTTAAAAAGCTTATCTCACGTTTATCGTGTTACGATTGTTTTAAATTATAATAACTGTTTACTGCCTGTTTGTTATGATTAAAACTTTGTTTAATAGATCTTAAAATTTTCAAGAAGACTTGTGCCTTCGAAAAATTTAAAAGACCCTTAATTTCTATCTAAGTCAAGACTTCCCCAATTTAGGGATGTTTTTGGGAGATTTGAGTCAAATTCTAGTACATACGTCAAACCTCTTTCTGAACAGGCTGAAAGTTAACATATAATTTTCATTCTAAACTAAACACCCCAGGCAATGTACGGATATAAAAAGCAAACGCAGTATAAATCACCTAGATAAGTTGCAAAGGCGTTAGTAATAAAACTACAGCAAGCTCGGAGAATATTCCATCTAAGGATCCATTCAATTTGCTATTAAACATTAATAGGCCGTCTAAGCATTCCTGGTTTAAGAGCGCCGCAATCTTATACAGTTGTGTATTAGAATTAGAAGTTTAATAGGGTAATCTGAATGTTATCCAATAAGCATAGGTTGCACTGTGACCTAGGGCATATACTAAAGCCCCGTAATAGACAGATATATCACACTTTATAACACCAAACAAAAGACAGAAAACAGACATAACTGCTATGAATAAAGGAAGCATAAAAGGCGACCTTATTGCTATGAGCGATTTCGTCCGGGCAACTACAATGTTACTTACCTCGTCAGCGCACTACGTAATCAATATGGAATTATTAATTGTCACATTTGATATGGACCACTGCCGCACATCACTAAAATTTTCATTTCAAAGAACATTTCATTATTTATTTATTTATTTTACACGGCATAAAATAACAAACAGCTCTTGGGCCACTAGCTTGAAACTCGTCCACTGGTGGAGGTGCTTACCACAAGCTACTCATCTGAGCATCTGTAAAATATGCAATGTGTCTATAAAATGTTTATAAAGATGACAATTGTAAGGTGATAATTAAATGCGTATGTATGTACGTACTAATCCTTTAATTACCATTTAATTATTTGCAACCATGGAACTACATAACAATCGATTTTGATAAAGCATCACTTCCTTACATCACCATATCCTGCCAACTTCATAATAATGCTTTTTTAGGCATGTTTACGCTCTGCATTTGATCCATATCCGTTCTAAATCCATGAATAAACATTTAATGCTTGCCTTTTTTTCTATTCACGGGCTAGACAGAATACTTACAGGGTCCTACTCGTAAAAACGAAAATAGTTGAAGAATTGTTTGCAAACGCTATCTTGCATGAAGAAAAGTGTGCAAACGCTATTATGCTGTTTTGCTGGAAACCGAAGTCGAAACGAATTCGTTTTCAAGAGTAGGCCCGTAGATTGGAGGCAGCCGTGGTAAATGCTCCTTCCAATCCGCACAAATGTCGCTCTTATCTTGTTATCCTTTTATAGGTCCCTTAGCTCAGTGATTGAGCAGGAAATGGTGTTGGCGATACGGTAGGACTAGGTGTAACAACGGGAATCACATTCCTTTTGCATTCCATGCCTATACCATATTTGCTCTGCAAACTGCGAGAAATAGATGGATAGATAAATTCTTTGTTTAAAAATCATTCATTTGTTCTATGTTGGAACAAAGTTCTATATTAACAAAGAAAATTACAAGCAAGGAATAGAAAAAAAATACACTAAAATATGCAATGAAAACAATTGAGCTAACTGCAAACGGTTGCAAACATTCCATAGGTAGCTCAACTGATCCATATCAATGTCAAGACCTCCGACATCCGCTAGCTTTATTACTACGATCTATGGCATAAAAGTTCATATAATAAATTTTGATAAAAGGTATAGTCCCAAACATGAACCACATTGGGCGCTGTAAAACCTTTATATCTAAAACATTTATTAAAAAGACGTTAAAAAAGTTTGTGCGTAACACTGTGTTAAATCCATTAGAAGATGAAAGAAAAGAATATAGTATTGTAAAGATTAAGAGCATTCGAACATTGCGCTTTGTGATATGTTAATGGGTGATTCTCCCGGGTTTCAAAAATACATGTCCGGCTCGAAAAATCATACAAAAAGTATCCCTAGCCCTTTGATTTTTTTTATGATAGTAGATTAGACAAAGATAATAGGGGAGGCCTTTTTTAGTTTTTTAATATTCTTATTTTAAATAAGTAAAAATAAATAAAATCCTTGGAAATTATGACTTCCGTGGTGCGTCCGGACCTCATGTTCCTGTGTTAATAAATTTTTATATCGTTTCCTAAAAACTCTGGTACTAATTTACATAGGTTCACATTAACCCAGATAGTTACTTGCTTATTTGACGCTATTACTACGCAAAACTAAGCTTTAGTTGACAAGTTACAACGAGATAACTTCGCGTCCGTCGTTTAGCTCTGATTTCCGTGGTGCGCACTAAATTATTCATAAATACTGTACTTTAATATCTGCGTAAATAGTTGTTAGATTGAGAGAAACTATCAGTCACGCCCCATCAGTGGTGTGTACAACAAAGGTGTATGTCTCCACGTCACTCTGTTATTTCGGTTCGTAATCACTTTCCGTGGCTTGGTATCTAGAAATTCTGATTACCATGTTGACTGTAAATTTGTTCGTACTAATCCTATTGTTATAATAATTGCAATAATTTATGCCTTTTGTGTTCCTAATTTCGACTGCATATTTCAATGTAAAATAAACCAGCAAATTAAGAAAATTTCTAGGATTTTGTAATTATTTTTGATTTCCGTGGTATGATTTCCGTGGATTTTGCGGGTTGATTAACATCTCAATAATAATATTTTTATGTTTTTATAATGTTTTTTAGGATAAAAGTTTATAATAAATATAAAATGAATAATTATACTATTTTTAATACAAAGATAAACATTATTAGTGTGATTTTTGTAAAAAGTTACTTGTATTTACAGTAATGATTTAAAGATGTTTTTGTAAAAACTGATTAAAACTACAAACGTCAAATAATTGGTCCTTAGCTTAATTATCTACTTACTACCGAAAACACATATTTTTATTGATAAACCAACCCATATTTGATTTTGGTGATATAAATTCTGATTTCCGTGGACACCATATTTTTAAAATTGAATAACTTCGTAACCATAAAGCCAATAAAGTTCCCTTCACTACCAAAAAATTCAAAATTAAATCTTCATTTAGAATATACCATCATTATGTGCAATTTCAACAAAAAAAAATGTGCCACAGAAGTCAGACAAAAAACGAGTTTTCGTAGAATCACCCTAATACATATTGCTTTGTATTTTTATGTTGTTATCAAGAAACGAAATGATAGTATTACTCAATTTACACACGAGACGATTGTGTAATTTTATACGTCTATTAATGAAGCAACGACAGTCGACAATTTATAGTCACTAGAAACGAGTCTGTACGACACTCAATCAACATTCTACTGCATCTGGTATTTATTATTTGTACATCAGATTTGCATATTTACGTGGTTTCAAGTTTACGTGATCCCCTCGTAATATAGAATAAGATAAGTCGTAATGAAATATAATAATAATAATAATTCCAATGTCGTATGTAGATGGAATTATGACAGGTAAGTCTAGGAGACCTATAACACGACGACATGTATGGCTTATTCCTTCTAGAACTGCAAAGTCATTTTTTATTAGATTATTTATTTTCGATGAACTTAGACAACAACCTTATGTAACAACCTACAATTCTTCACTATCACTATATAGTATAAAACAAAGTCGCTTTCTCTGTCCCTATATCTCTATGTATGTCCCTATGTATGCTTAAATCTTTAAAACTACGCAACAGATTTTAATGCGCTTTTTTAATAGACTGAGTGATTCAAGAGGAAGGTTTATATGTATAATAAAAACGTGCAAAGCCGGGGCGGGTCTCTAGTAATATAATAAAAGAACAAACGATTTTTTGGAGACAATGCCCAGCCCGAACTGCTAAAGCTAAAAAGCTGAAATTTGGAGGGTAATCTTAAATTAGTCCGTTTACTATAAATAAGTTAAAAATGTTAAAAAATATATTTAATATATAAAATGCTAAATAAGTAACAAAATGTTCTAAATATTTATGTATTTATATCCATAAACCAAGTAAACGTTGTCTGAACTTGCGAACTTTACAAAATGTAATGACGATCTTGATATTACGAAGTGCAGTTATGATTTTGGGTAGGTGGTCCGATGCGATTTGTCAGTGCACAGAGAACAAACTTTAACAGTTGGTTAACCGAACACCATTAAACAAAATGCAGTCGCAGCTTATGACAGAAATGGCAAGTTTACCGAATAAATCAAATAAGCTTTGCAGGTTTGCGTGTGAATATTACTTTTGAATTATTTGACATTACAATGTAAATTATCTTTGCACACATACTTAGCTGGTGGTTTATTGGACACTCACTTACATATGGCTACATAATAGTATATGTGTATATGGTTTTAAATAAAACTGAAAACAACTTAAAATCAGTTTAAAAAGTTGAAAAATTCTGTGCTGCTCTTTTTGGTGTGTGTCTATATTTATTGGTTTATGCTCTCTATTAGGTACCATTCAATAATGTTTTTTTATTGTATTGATTCTAGCTAAATATCATATTATCCTGTGGTGGCTAACATTAATTCCATGGCAGATTCAGCCGTATTTTAGCATCGATTTATCCGTTCTGGCGGACATTGAGTTATCATCCGATCTGTAAGAATGCTTGAAATATAATAGCCAGCGAATTTTATGGTGAAGGAATTGCTTACTTTCTTATTCGATCGGGTATCTGAGGTGATTTTGATTCAAAGAATGTAACCCAGCAAGGTACATTATTTAAATAACAATTCACGAAGCATCATCTAACCCCGAACTCAGCAAAAATCATAAGATTTCTGAATAAGAGTTAATGCAGATAAGTGACTACGTTACAAACGAAACAGAATGTATTGAAACCTGTCCAATGAATAAAGACACCAATTAAATCTTTTCAATCATATCTATGGCATTTTCGTCTCGAATGTCGTAATTTGAATTGCCATTCCTTTCATACAGAAGCCATAACTCTTTGCCCAACAGGTTTTACACTTTGCACAGAGAGCTGAGCGAAAATTGTAGAGCTCTGAAAACCAAGCCCATCAATCATGTGCTTGCATCAGCCGTTCAAATGGTAGAGGGCTAATCAGATTGCAAAGGGCTAGCAGGAAAAATACTCACCTACAAGTTAACGCTACGACTCCTACTCTCAGGGAATACACGGTATGAACTTTCAAGACTTTTGTTTGAGCTTCTTGTAAGTTTTTTGGTACGTACTTCCTGATATCATCTATAGGGTTCCTTACGGGTAAAATGGAACCCTATAACTAGAACTTCGCTGTCCATCCGTCTGTATGACTGTTTGTCACCTGGCTGTATCTCACGAACCGTGATAGTTAGACAGTTTAAATTTTCACAGATGATGTACGTAAATCTGTTGCCGCTATAACAACAAATACTTAACAGAATAAAATAAATATTCAAGGGGGCGTTATCAGCCATTATTTTATTGCCGTTTTTATAGATAACTAGCGACCCGCCCCGGCTTCGCACGGTTTTATTATACGTATAAACCTTCCTCTTGAATCTATCTATTAAAAAAAACCGCATCAAAATCCGTTGCGTAGTTTTAAAGATTTAAGCAGTCAAAGGGACGGATATAGGGACAGAAAAAGCGACTTGTTTTATACTATGTAGTGATGGTACGGAACCCTTCGTGCTCGAACACGACTAGCACTTGGTGAGTTTTTATGAATCAATTCTTACAACTGTACCGTTATAAAATTATACGTCGTTTTATATCTGTTTTCCAAGAAATCGATTGTATTTAAGGCTGGGTTATCCCCAATGTCAGCGTTTTTTGTGGTCCAATTTTTTTCGCAACTAATTAGATATCGTAAGTTTTTCCTGCTACGCCTCCAGGTCTCTCAGGTCAGTTACGTCACCTGCACTTTCGATGCGCGGGCGCAGTGAAAGGCGCATCCTCGCAGGTGCATAGACCTGCAATAAACTAGGTACCTAGATTCTTCGGTCACGTCCGTCGCATGTTGTAATGCTTTGGACCTTTAGCCTTACGAATAACGTAGTTTTGAGTAGGTGAAATTCAGCTAAGCACCTATGATATTCCTCTTTAAAATTGCTTCAAAGCCATTTTTATAGCCATCGGATAGCGTGCCTGTTTTTCTTGTCTTCTTTTGTCTCCTCACAATGTCTATCTATTGCTATTAGAAAAGATCACGGCAGAATGTTCATTATTTCGATTTTTATAGTAAAAATTCTATTATATAGTAACTGAAACGTATGTTAGATACAATCGGTAGCAATCTCCTTCCGTAAATAAATATTATTGTTTATCACCTCAATAGTGAGCATCAATCGGCCAGCCAAAGGGTAGGTTCTGTTTTCACGAATGAAAGACTCATGCTATTTTCGCGGCTAACTTATTGCATTTAATTTCCAAATTAAAACAAAATAATAGAAGCATATGAGTGGCATGAATTGTATTAGCGATTTTCTCAGAAAAATACAAAAAAAGTCAATTTCATTGTGATAATATTATCATATCACAATGCCTAAATTTCATTCAGAACAAATTATTTAAACCCGTTCCCAAATATATTTATATAATTGAAGAATTTTATATAATATATAAATGAAGATATTTATATAAGTTTAAAAAACTTTAACTTGAGGATGTTGGTTCTATTTACATTTTATTTACGTTATCTTAATTTCAAGATGCCGCATTGCCAAGCATTAAGAGTTATCACCCTGACAAAGAATTCGTTAGCCAAAGTACAAGCAATGCCACTGAGCACGGTCTGGACACTGATTGTACTTTATAGCCGATGCGTTTGTGTACGGCCAGCAAAAAGGATACACAAATAAACATATCTAAAGCGACTGTATATTGATATACGCAGGCACTTGTGTCATTTTTGCTTTATGAAGTAAGTACCTTGACGTGAAAACTTAAAATGCAGTTCATTTCATTCTACCGAAGATGATTCTACGTAGGTACAGTTGTCAAAAAAAACCAGACTTACACAGAAAAATATTTTTAAATTATACTAAGAAAACATACATGTTATTGTTAATTGTTGTTAGTTGTCGTTCAAAGCCAAATCTTTGGCCAAAATCTAGTGTAGCAATATCATAGATCATGGAAACTGGCCATAATAAAGTGACATATTTTGACCACAACAGTTAATTTTCTCCTTCCTTATACGGACAAGTCTAAACAACTTCTATCTCAGCGGTCGTAAACAAAATGTAGGTTACAGTTACATCACAAAAACTTAAATATCCATTAGAATACCGTTTGAAGGATTTTAAAAAATTCTTAAGAAAACCTACTTTGGTGAAGCGTGAAAGAAGGTGAATTGTTTGCAATTGGTGTTAATGTGATGGGCTTCATCAGCATCAATGTAGGAGTTGTAGCTGAGATTTATATGCGTTGGATCACTTCTTGGTATTCACTATTTCGTAAATTGTAAAACATTTTCAATTAATGTTTCAACAAATTTAGATTCTGCTTGCTACTTCTGGAGCAATTTATTATCTACAAAAGATTTATTACTATCGATAAGCATATTCCTCATCAAAAGCTCTGTCATATCATATAAACTTTATGGTAACATGGGATTCATTATATTCATACTTATTGTAACTGTTTAACTTATTCCTAGGAATAAGTTAGGTTAGCTTAGTTACGTTAAATAAGCTAACTGTTATTAACTATTTGTAACCCTGATATTTATGAACCTCTGGTTTCCCTTTGAATAAATAAAGATTTTGGTTTTTGCCAAAAAGCCGATAATAAGCTTTTAATTTAGCCTTCGAATCTTGATGTTTAAAATGTAGAGCAGAGACCGAATTCCACTAATTTCAAAACAAAGGTCCCAATAGTGTCATACTATCAAGATGGCTAAAATGACGTTTGTGCATTTGGTATTCTACCTACTATGTTTTGCGCTTGAAGAGACTGTCATAATTAGAATGTCAAATTGGTAGTCATAAAAGTAACCGTCACAGTTATGAATGTACCTCAAAAAGTTTGTTATAGTAGAATACCAAAAAGAGTTTATCACTGTCATTTTGACACGATATTATTGTAATGATGTACTTAGCGATTTATTTCGATGAATTCGGGCCCAGATGTTAAACTGAACCAGCTATTCAATTGTAAGCCGTGCTGTGGTTGTAATGAGATTACTGCTGTGAATGCATTGACGTGCAAATCACTCCTTGCATCAACATTTCAACACATCCTTCAACTCAAGTAGGTTAAGAGAGAAGGAAGTTATCTGCATGTTTAAGTGACATGTGATAACTAAATAATTTATGGATATTTCAATTTAATTAGCTTAATACATTCCGCAAACTAGGATGCTACTTCCGGTAGGATTAATATTCATAACCTTTGTATACTAGTCTCTATTAAGATGCCACTTAGATAATCGTTTTCGTGCTACTTTCGAAGCAGGACGAAATGATCTGCCATCTTATTTGACCAACTTTAACTTAACGATCTGTTGCTTTCCGACGACCGATGTGGCGCGGCGGGCGAACGTCTGTCTTGGAACTTTTTATATGATCTAGAAATATTTGATCCAGGGTTCTGGGTGTTTTCTATGTTTAATAAAAATATTTATCTTTGTAATTTTTTATTAAGTATATCAGTCATCTAGTACCCATAACACAAACTCTACTTAACGTGGGGCTAGATGATGGATTGTCCAGTGTTATTTATTTTTTATTTTCATACTTTTTGTTAACTTTACAGTATAAATATGATCATTGAGGACGTAACCAGGATTAAGTTTACTTAAAACTCTGCAGGTAACTAAACTAAGTAAACTCATCAGTTAGCTAACAAGGCGATAAATTGCATGAGCACGAGTCAGTAGAAGCAAGCGCATCAACGTAACAGGAATCTGGACTCTATAAACATCGTACAGATATAGAATCATTTCATCGGGATAGATTAGTTCATTCACACCATCAGGAATGCTTATTATCGTATAACCGCGCAGTCTTCCTGGTAACAGTATTCAGGGTTCGTGCCCGGTGTCTTCCATTACGGGAAGCGATTGCCTATCGCCGTTCTTTCATTTGCTAAACTGTGATTATGAGGTACTGAGGCGGGGCTGTAGCAGCTTTGTGGTATTCTGCTCATCTAGGGTTGACAGACGAGCAGTTTCAGCCACAGGTTTAAACTTTTGTTCTTGGATAAAGGTTAACTGTATAATAGAAAGAGTTAGTTACACTGTTATTCAATTATTTACTTAATTAGTTGTTTAATTTGTTTTTTGCTTATTTTGTTAATGCCTTTTTCGGTGATTTCTCATACGGTGATTCTGATACTTTCAATGCATTGTAACAGAATAATTTTTATTATGATACAAACTCTTCTGCTTATTTTGTAGCTCCTCGAACGTACACTGAGTTCTCTTCTCCTTGCGGCAAAACCCGGAAAGTTGAGGAAATAAAAGTTATTTCTAAACAATGATTACATTGATATTGTGGTGCCAATTCGTTTTTCATTCTCTTTCATCATGCCGTGGATTACCGTCGTCGGTAAAGCGGTGGCTGGTTGGCAACGGGAAGTGTAAATGATTGTTCCTCAAGACATTCATTATTGTCATTTTATAGCGTACTTAAGGTTTATTGGAGAAAGAGGAAATTATAGGAAGTATTACGACTAAAACTTTAAACAATTATCTATGGTAATTGAAAACACTGCAGTGTTGTCGCGGAAGCAAGTTCGAAAGTAATGGACATTGGGTAAAAGTACAAGTCTGGTCATTAAGAAACTCTTTTATGGGACAAATTTTATGATAGCAACAAACTCTTTATGCTATTTTATCATCCAAATTCAAATAAATATAAAAAATTGCAAATTTCTAGATGAAGCGATTTTTGTAATTTTGGATGAAATTTATAGCTATATTATTACAAATTATATCCCATATAAAGATCAAAAATTATAAGAAAAAGAAAAGATCATGTGATTCCATATCAATAATTATAAAGATCTGAATAATAGGTTGTGAGCTTTCCTTAAAAATGCGTAGGTATTTTATTGGTTTCGTTCGACCTCATTGAAGTTCTCATTTTATTGCTTTAGGTAAACAAAAAATCAAGTTGGGTTATAGTTTTAAAACGTGACAAATTATTATATTAATTATTCAGCCCTCCCAACCTTCCTTCGTGTTATTAAAGACTCAGGTAATTTAATATTAATCTACAGGATATAATATTTCCTGACTCACGCTATACTTTGAATACAAATTGTTTACTCAAATATGTAAAACCGTTTGTTCTATTACAAGTATAGGTTAAATTACTGGTAGAACTAGCGTAGTTAGTACGGTATGCCAGCTTTGTTAAACAAGCACTTTTACTTCCTTTTGTTACACACGTTTGAACAAAATACTCGTGTTTCTGGCTACAGATAGTGATCGAGATAAATTAAATTATGTCTTGTTTACTATTTTTAGACTCGTTTAAACTAAACCTCTTTGTATCAGTCATCTAGTACCCATAACACAAGCTCTGCTTAGCTTGGGGCTCGATGATGCTGTGTGGACTGTACGGAATTATTTATTATTATTTTTTGTAGGATTAGTGCTTGTTCTAGGACTATACAATACAACAATTATTCCATTCAGATACAAAAGTACACTTGGAAAATTCAGGCAGATACATTAAACAGAAATAAAATAAAGTTAAATAGCATTAACAATATATGTAATTAATTCCTCAGCAAGAGCTTAGTTAAGATTAATATGACTATTATATTATAGTTTGTTATTTTAAATCAGCAGAGGTCCCTTCTGGGCCTCCCTCCATACTCGACATTCGCTTTTTTGTATATTTTTTACATTTCTATAGTAAAAAAAATATTTTAAACTAAAATCAAATGATAAAAAATTCAAATAAATAATTTGTTGTCATTATAATAATATCAGTAATGATTGATTGTCCTAATCTTCACCACACAAATGAAACTAAAATGGATAGTAGTTAAATGACTTGTGAGATGAAAGGGGTAACAAATGGGAAGTGGCATTTATTTAGCTCATAACAAAATAAGATATTTTATTAAAATCCATAGAACTTTAGGAATAACGGTAGGCGAGTGGAATTTTCCGCATGTAGCCAGTGAACTGGAAAGTCTACAAAGAGCTCTCATAAAATGTAACAAGATAGGTTGTTAGTTCTATAAAGGTGCTATCGTACACCTTATGCCCACAGCGTCGTATTATCGCGACGCGATCCGTAATTCCATTATGATTATGGGAACTACCGAGAAGGAAGTTTACTACTGCATTACAATGAAGCTAATGTAGGTATACAATACCGGCAAGCTCTTGTAAGAATGTAAGGAGGAAATATTTTTATTCAATCGTCTATGCTAATATATCCAATCGATTTCTTAAGATATAGTGCATTGTCAGTGGTAGTAGAAATAAAATAGAAGAACCGCTTACCTCGTTATGTTTCGTCCATTTTATTGAAGTACTTCACTCCACACAGCATCATCTAGCCCCAAGCTATAGGTACATACAGGGCTTGTGATATGGGTACTTTACCGCGATTCAAAAATATTGTTACTTGTAAACAATAGATTTACAAAACCAAAGGAGTATTGATGTTACATATTTTAGGATATTGGTTTGGTATCATCAGAGCAAGCTGCAGGAGCTCCAAACAATTCGTGGTTTTGACAGTTTTCATTCAACATTCCATTGGTCTTTCATGCGTTATCGAAAACGAACTTGCATCTTTTTCGCTGTTCTTGAGCAAATAAGCGTTTTTGAAGATTTTATTTTGGTTTTTAGTTGTTAGCTTGCTGTAATCCTGCTGTTGTCTGTTATTATTATCAGTTTGTGTTAATTTTTCATATATAGAATGCCATTGTTTACAAAAAATATCTATGATTCTCAATCAGAGTACAGATGAATTAACTTAAAACAACATTCCATAGATAGTTATTATTCATTAGACATAGAAAACACCTAATTTCCCAAATGTATGTAGAGAGAGCTTAAAATAAGCACATGCGATCATCTTTTCGATTCCCTTATTAGCTTATTCTAAGTTTAAGTATGTAGTATCTATTAACTGTAAAGAGTTTCAAAGAAACCTTTGTGCTTTTGTTATGCCAAGTAAGAAACAGAACATAGCTAACAAGAACGTAACGCTAACAAAATTAGCAACCCAGTGATAGCGTAGCAAAGCAAATCTTACTTTTACAGGGTGATCCGTTCTAAGAATATATTCAGCTTAGAGCAGGTACCTAGTGTACTTCTTTTTTTTAACTATCAAGACTTCAGTCACTTGAATGTATATGTAAAATAGCCTATGTTTTATTAGAACTAGACTAGAAATACGTTTTTTCAAAATATCAGCTCGATACGTTCAGTAATTTTGGCGCGAAGAGGTAACAAACATATAAATTTTCGCATTTGTAATAATAGTGTGGTATCAGGTACCCAAAGCCATAGCTCTGCTTAGCTTGGGGCTAGATGATGCTGTGCTATAATAATATTATAATGCTATAATAATTATAATTGTCTAGCATATAAAATTTTCTTTTACCTATGTAAAATATAATTTAAAATTTTTGTAATTTTATATGTAGAATTTAAAACTAATATTAGTTACTTTATTAAAACCAAGATACTTCGAATCCAGTTTATCTATGCCATTCTACAAAATAAATCCGCTATAACAATATAAACTAGCGCTCAATCTGTCTAAAGACTATAATTTTACGACCAACAACCTGACAACATGAACGGCTGAAATTCTCTTTATCTAAATACATAAAGCCTTTGGAGTGAAATTATTATTTGTGCAAGCAATGCAGTGGAAAACGATCAAGTTACAATTGGAAATGCCGACAAAGCTTTTACGGGTACAGTCGGGAATAAAAATAAAAGTTGCACGCACGCTCAGCCATATCGCAAACGGAAAGTTAATCATTTTATCAACCTTTAATCAGGGTGAGGAACTTTTTTAAAATTTCTGAGCATGGTAAATAATATGGATTTTTCGATACCTAGGTATCGATTTTAAATAATTTGGACAAATCCAGATAAGCGAAGAATATTTACTATATTCAACGCCGTTATAGTTTCACTTTTTATGGGGTTGACCCCCATAAATAAGTGAAACTATAACTGGTGGTACTAAAAACCTAAAATTACTAAGGTATTGAAATTATAAAAGAATCGTTTCAAAATTGTGGCTTATAATATTTTACTCACTAATAATTTTTTGTGATTAGGTACTATTTGTGTAGTCCTTTGACTTTTGACGTTGACTGTATCTACTTGTCATGTGTGTATAATCATGCAATCAATTCACTTTCAGTTGCATTTGATTGATTACGAGAGAGTGAGGAAAGTACGAACTAAACAACCCTGTTACACTGTAGTAACTCCATAAAAGCATGATTGAAAGTACTTAATCTCCGCTACATAGTCATCGTTATTGAATATTTTAATACAAGTAAACATAAGCATTTTAAGTGCGCGGCTTATAAGGCGTCAGTAAAGTTATCAAAAAAGGAAGAAACTAAATCGTTGATTTGTTAAAAGATAACTTCGTATATGAATACCAAAAAGATGCAAGATTTTTTGCTCGTAGATTTTTATCAACCTCAGGCGCGACCGTGATTAGTAACTACAGCGCAAATGTTATTGATTAATTTTTCGATTAACTCGTACCCTGCAATCGAGACACCCTGTATAGTTACGATAGTGTTGGGGTATCGTTTATGGAGTGACGTTAGGGATGAGGTATGCGGCCGTATTTCAGGGCAAGGCAGTAATTAGCTGTAATCGATCTCAGTTTACGCCTGCTCGTATAAGGGCAGGCGCGGACGCAAACGACTCTTGCGTAGATGCATCAGAATCCAGAAATACCCATAAGCTGGCTTTGGCTGCTTCAACAGATGAAGATAAAATAGGTATTTTTTTTAAACTAGTCTAAGCCCGCGGCTTCGCACGTGTTGCTAATGCTTGTTGATGAAGAGTACCCTATGTGTTTTTCTAGGGCTAGTACTACGTCTATTATAAATTTCAGCCCGATACGTTAGGTAGTTTAAGCGTGAAAGAGACAGAGAACATTATCTGTTTCATGTTTTGAAATGATAAATATAAAGACTCGAGTAGTAAGTGGAAATAGCGCTAAGTCGTAAATCTATCCACAGAGTAATCGGTTTCTTATGCCTTTATATGGATTTATGTATTCTGATGCGCAAATGCTACTAAAGAGCGTTCACTTGAGAAGCGCTCGACTAATTTCTCTATCTTTAGCTCGGTTAGTGACCGGCGCGGGTGCAGTAAAGAGAAAACTGCATTAGATGCGTCCGGCTTATGTGTGTACGTCAAATCGCGGACACAGGAAGAAGCTGCTTTAGCTTTATGAAGTGAGATGTCTTGTAATTAGCATGACGTGAGGTCTTATGAGTAAATGGGAGAGTTTATTTTCTGACGTTATATCAGAATACACCTACGGCGTAAAACGAGAGATCGGACGTGAATTTTGTTTTCTTTTCAACAAATTTGATTGAGTTAGTATCGATAGACACGATATTTTCAACCGTGTTTTTAATTAGTTTTTCTAAAAAGGAAAAATATCAAACAAAAATGTTGTCAGAAGTTCTTTCAAGGTGTTATAAGTTCTTTAGACAAAATTGTGTTCTAAGACACGTAATACGTCAGAAGTGCTTTTCATATTTATGTATATTGTACTTAGACATATTTATTACAATATGTGAAACAGTTTGCAATCATGTTTAATATTTTAGAAAAAACTAAATAAAACACATGTTGGGAATATCCGCTCTCTTATCTAAAATTTTATAAAATATAAGCATATTTTACCAACGTCTCACTCAAAAGATTCATAAAAATGTCCACTCCACAATCATAATAATAATAGTTTTAACGAGGAATTATCATAAAGCTTTACTGAAATTTGTTTATTTGATTTGTGAAGCAGTTTCACGGAAGTGCGTAAGTTGCGTAAATTTGCTGAGGTAGGTAAGGTAACTATCTGATTCTAGTTTCAATCACGTCTTTTACGAAGCTCGAAAACTAATATATCCAATCAAAAGTGAAACATAAAAGTCTAGACGAGTTTCTTTATTCCATGTAAGGTAGCTGATGTAATTTATTTATGAGTCGCGTAAACCAGCTTTTTTGAGGTTGAGTATGAGAACCTAAATTTGGTGACGTAACCTCGTTATCTGGACACAAATTAGCATTATTTTATGTCAACCCTCGAATAATCATTACCTACTTAAAAAGATTATTGTTGGCGCATGATGACTCAAAACACCATTGTTGTGAATTTTTAAAAAGAACTTCCGAAGTTTTTTTTGTTTCTGATGATCTACATTTCTGAACACAACCTTTTTGTGTCACTTACCTTCATGATCCTAGTTTTGTTTGCCATTTGTTTTAATATTTTTTGTGATTTAATAAATATTTACATACTAGCAGCGCCTCGCGGTTTCACCCGCGGTAATTCCCGTTCCCGTGGGAATTACGGGAACGGGAATTACCGCGCGCTTATTACTTATTATAATATAGCCTATTTGTTATTCCAGACTATAATCTATCTCTGTGTCAAATTTCATTTATATCCGTTCTGTAGTTTTTCCGTGAAAGAGTAACATCCATCCATCCATCCATCCATACTTACAAACTTTCGCGTTTGTAATTAGTAGGATTCTTCGAACTGTATAAAACAACGCACTTGTTGGTGAAAAACCCATTTATTTCATGATAATTCTAAAATATTATTGCTTTCAACAAGCTACTTGCAGTAGGCATGTTGGCAGGAATGCAAATTAAATTACCCGATAGGACCTAGGTTCCTCACCATTAAAAGTCTGTAAAGGAAACTTTTACACACATAAACTATCATCAGTTGTGAGAATATAAATCGAAATGGTAGCGATGAACTCTACCAACTGATTGCAAAACTCTTAAGAGTGTGTAGCCAGTTATATTTTTTAGCTTCATTTACCAACTATTTACCAACTTAATTTCGTAATATCAATCATATCTTGTGGTACAGTGAGCATAGAAAAGTGCACGCGAACATTTAATAAAGTGTTATGTCATCAAATCGTTAACTGTGGCTGAATGGCTAATTAATCAAATCTATCTTGACACGCCACGATCTAGATTGTTATATCGTGGACCAAAAAGAAGGCAGGATACATGGTTGGAATGTTATGACCAAAGCTTCTTAACTCAAGGATTTTGAAAGAATATTAAATTCGTCAAAAATTAATTAAAAATACGCAGAGGCTCACGAAATAGTCCTCATCGTCATGTGATCGTCGTCGAGGCGATCCCGCTTTTTCGCTATCGTAAAACGAACATAGTGAGAAGGCTCAAAAGAACAAAGCCTTTTGATTTCGTTTAGTGATAATTGTGTGTACGAGCATAAGTGTTATTTTAAGAACACATGAACCAAATGTCTTCGAATTAGACACAAAAAACGTTCTTGTTTTTTTATAAAGTTAAAACTAAAATACCCATAAGACAAGTTTTATTGTTTCTCTAGTGTATTATCTATTTAAAATGTATATCAAAAAAGGGTCGGCTACCACTAGTAGATGGCGCGCCCATCCCAACTGCAAAGGCTGGATAGTGCATGGGTTTTTTTACCGATAAGTATACCGAAACTCTTTACCGCGTACACCTTATTAAGAAATAAATCAGGAAAGAGTCAAAGTCTTGTTGGGATTCAATCGCCAATCAATCGCCAGTCATTGGCAACGGCAATGCTTGGAGTAAGATAGCACCATGTATTCGGGGCAGGCATTTTGTTCGTGACTTGGGTGATTGCGCTGAAACTGGATTGCAGTCAATGAGTTTGCGATTTATCATTCTTGTACCATACTTGTTGCCTATCAACGATAGTACTCAAACTTTACCGCCCTGAAGATTGGATTTATGTTGAAAAGTACCGCAAATTGTGTAGCCTGTTTCACTCAAAAAGATAAGCAGATGTCACGTGCCTTTGAAATAAACAATAACAAAATACGAGAATAAAAAACCTTGTAAAAACATTTAGCCGTATCACGGTACATAATCAAAACAAAAATGAATCACAGATGTCTACTTCCTGGCCATGGCCAATAACTTATAATTATCAACATGTGCTCAGCAGTCGTGTGGTCAACAACGTGGGCGGATGTTTTGGAAAATGTGAGGCTGGATTGAAAGTACCGACCATGTGACAAATCCTAATCATAGAGAACCAATATACCTACAATACTTTGGCTGGACAAAAGCGGTCATGAACGTACCCTTTGAGATCTTGTGGATTTTTTATCAGTCGACATAATTCCATTGCAAATCTAATATTTTCTCATACATTGGTTGTTCGTTGAATATAATTATCATTATATCAAAATTACACGTTAAAAACAGTAAATCTCTCATAAATAGAAAAGTTCTTTATCACATCTTACAGGCGGGTATAAACATTGTTCTAAAAAATGTCGCTATGCAAAAGAGTCATCTTTTACCTTATAAGTATCTTTAGGGACATTGCACAGTATTTAATTTAATATTCAATTTAATTAATTAATTAATGAAATGTCGCACTAACTAACCCGCCAGGCTGTCGGCAGGTTCGAAGTGTAGAGTGCATTGCTTTACATAAATATTAATTCCTTTGGGTATGCGCTAAGCTTCATAAATATAGGGTTTTGCGCATTTATTTTACAGGCTTTAAAGCCATTATTATAATCAACATGATTATGAGTCAGAGGTGACCACAGGTGTAGGCTATTCTGGTGCTAGTCCTATTAAACTGTGGTCATGTGGCAAATAACGTGTTCGGATGTTGTGTAAATGTCCACGTGTGAAACTGTATGAAAGTGTGGACCATGTGACACATCCAACATTCATGTTTTTAAAACTGAGGCACTTGAGAAACTTAGAATTCATAAATTAATGACAGGAATACCATATGCAAAATCACTTCTAAAAAATGTTAAAATTATATTCAAATTATTGCTTTTCTTTTGGACTATACTTAACATTTAGGCACGTCAGAAAATTATAATTAATAAGATGATATGTAAAACAAAGAAATAAAGAAATCACATATATTTTTTTTATATTTAGGCTCTCTATGATAATCTTTTAATTATGGTTTAACTAATAAGTATTGTTTTTATTTTCAGGTAAGCAATCAATGATAGGAATACAGCCGCTTCCTCTATCTGTTGGTAAGTCTACCATAAAAAAATCTCATGGGAGACACAAATATACGCTTTACTTTATGACTCTTCTTTCTAGTCATAGACTTACATCCTCATGATGGAAGGTTAGTAAAAAGCCTCGTACATAGCTTTTAGAAAATACAAACCAATGAGAAGCTTTTTAATCTAAACTCTGTCCCATTTATTTAGAGAATCCAGAGATTTCTCAGCACAGAAAGCTCGTGAGCGTACATTAGGCCGAAGAATTCCCCCATTACGTCATGTAGCTTATCGTAACGAGGGTGAGTGTTCTCATCCATCCATCGTATCTCCTCATTACCGATCCTATTACACGCCGATACCTATTTATCGACGTTAGAAAGTCTAGGATGTCATTAATATGGAGATAAGTTATTACAACCGATGAATAGTAATTTACACGAATTATCAGAGAAAGTTGAAGGGCAAGATAAGGTTGGCTTAATATTTTCGGTACCAAGAGTGGTTGTTGAGCTTCTATTTAGGCTTTTGAGCGACTTTATTGCCTTATAACTGTTTATACCCTCTCAGACGCGATGTAATTAACTGCGAGAGGAAGAGAATTTTAATGTCTTCTAAAGCCAATTTACAGTCTTAAATGAGTAATAAGGAATTACAAAGTACCTTTACGGGTTATTACTAGCGAAATTGTACTAAAATAATAAAAAGGCCTGCAGTAAAGCAAGGCAATTGTGCAACTTACTGAATAAGTGGGAAGGCACGCGTTGTTTTTGCAGTCCGCAACTCGCTACGCGAAACATCTGGCCGCCACAAAATAATCACAACGTAAATAAAGGTAGCAAAAACATGCTTTTAATTACAGGTATTTACTTTGCCTTCTGATGCTGAGCCAGTGATGAAATGCGCACAAAAACAAACATTACCACGCTTTTTGAAACCGCTCTTGCTTTTGATTCAATTCTTAAACTCATTCTTTTCATATTTTACGCCTTGGAATTTGTTTCTGTGGTAACTCGACTCGTTATTTCATTTAAATTATGACGAAGTTCGTTGATGGAGATGCTACTCGCTTCAAAGCACGAAATAAATGACACTCAATCCATTCATCAAAATTTTACGATTAATATCTTCAAAACCACGATTGAGTAATACACCAGCATAGGAAAAATTAGGGCCCTAAAAATGAAAGTCGGTGTAACGATCACTAATGTGCTTATCTAATTTGCCTCGCTCAATCATGCGCCGGAGTGGTAGACAAAACGTGGCCCGTGACACTAAGTACCAATATATTTTAAATATCACTTGTCATTAGTATTATGCATTATCTATTACAGTGGTTATGTAACACTCGTGAGGTTGAGTGTACCCCGGAGCGGTTGCATCGTTGTAGGTACCACCTTTCCATGGGCATTAGCTAAGCCTTTGAACAATACGTTTTATGGGCTTCCAGAAATAGCTTTAAGCTTACGCCATAAATGCCTCTTTTAACAAATTAGGAATCTTTACTTCCTCGGATGCCATTTAAGATAACATCTGTCAGCTGCAATCGCTTACGTAATATTAATTTAGCTCATGATAAATTCTGATAAATAATTTTCAACGTTCATTAAATATTTCTTGGTTTTTTAAGATTTGATCAGTTTATGCTATTACGACGGAGTAAAGTGCTTCTTATGTAATTTTGTGATAGTCTAGATGACCACGGATGATTTTATATTTGTAAAATCACAGTAGGTCATTGCAAGCAGATATATTTTTGTATTGTCTTGCAGCTTGAAAGGTTACGATACAAGATAATCGGGTATCTTGCGGCTTATCAATTTTGGTAATTAAAGGTCTTGCAGCTCGATTTCTCGATGTAGCAATACGACGTTTCATATCTCATCACTGACACGCGCTTATTATTTTCCAGACCTTGTTCCACGAATGTCGTACTCGATATTAAAGTGAAAGTGATCCCTTTGGATCGAGATTAATGGGCCTCGTTATAACCATCGCTCATTTTGAGAGATGGGTCGGTATGACGTCACTAACAGACCGAGAAATTATTCCTGGACTCACTTCTAACCTCGGACTGACGCAATCAATACATTAGAATATTTGTCTTGGAAAACATAGCATTAGTATAATCTTTTCGACTTGAAAGAAATATTGTGCTTTGGTGTCGGCGACCGGTAAATTACCTTATCTTATTATGATAGATATGTACTTTGTAATGCATCCCGATCAGTCATCTCATTTACGTAGAGTAGAGACTGTTGATTTTTCATTACGTTTTTAAAAACCATTTTCATGTGGTAAGATTTTTCCACCTGATACTTGTATGAAACTACCAGTTAAATTGGACCGGCACAAAACATGGCAAATTAATGAATCGTAAAACAGTAGTTGGTACTTTTTGTAGCAGTTTTTTCTGCATTCGGGTTTTTCCCATCTCTAACGGTTCTCTTTGAGCAAGTTAGATGCACCGTAGGGGTTAGACGAAACGAACAAAATAATTATTTATACCTTCTCTGACCTACCTGGTGAAATGTTTCCTTATTTTAAGATCACTTTTCAACGCTTCAGGTGTTTCAATTTATATGACTGTTTTCTGTACATTATAGCTATAAAATTATACCTCGAATTAAAAATCGATGAATGACTACTTTCGAAAACAATAGACATTTTATCAGGCTTTTATCTTTTATTATTATTTCTGGTCTCTCATCCCATTCGCCCCGTGCATTCATAAACTAATCGTAATCACACTATTCAAAGTTATTCCAACGTCATAACCATCCGTCAAAGTCGATATCCCTTCTAACCCGGCGCGCGCGCTCGTGACAAAACTCCCTAAATGGTCATTTTGAATCCGTGTGGCCAGGAACGGTAAGGCACGCAACTAATTTCCTTAGTGCGTTCGTAATAGGGAATAAATTCCGATGTATATGGTAGTTTAGTAGTTGTACAAATGCGTGTATCAGTAAACAATCGATAGTGCCGACCGACCGGCCTCGTCGTGGCGAAGGCCCATCGCGCATGCGTAATGTGCAAGCGCATCCACCCTGCATATCGATGAGATCTTATATATAACTATGACTATTTACCGATTTATAACAAACTAGCAACCCGCCACGGCTTCGCACGGTTTTATTATACGTATAAACCTTCCTCTTGAATCACTCTATCTATTTAAAAAAACCGCATCAAAATCCATTGCGTAGTTTTAAAGATTTAAACAGTCATAGGAACATAGGGAAATAGGGTCAGAAAAAGCGACTTTGTTTATACTATGTAGTGATAGTGATGAATAAAATAAACAAGCCATGTATTCTCTCCTAAATATTTCTCTACATGTAATAAATTCATTAATACGAATTTCTAGTCTTTCTCTTGTCTAGTAGTTTTTATTCTTTTTTGTCAACTAAAACTTTATCTTTTATATATTTTCTGTGAATCACTTATGGCAAAAATTACTTACTAATCTAATTATTCAAATACAAAAAGTCATGTAAATGATAAAGGTAAGACTGCACTGAGGGCATAAAGCGATATCAGGCGTTATTGAATCCCAAGTGCAACCCAGGAATCTAGAATAACTCACGAGTGAAGCTAGGGAGTCACTAAAATCCTTAGGGCAGAGAGGTAATAATTCTAATCACGCCCAAGGCAGACTTCTTTATGTACTTACGAGGAGAATACTCTGCTCTCCACTTCTGTGAGAAAATAGTTAAAGTTTGAAAATATCACTAGTTTCTTATTGAATTTTCTGAATAAATAGGTACCTACTTGTTCGAATTTCAAGATTGTAAATTCATTTTGTACCAAGGATGGTCCAAAATGATCACAGATTTGGGATGTTCCAAATTTAATTTATTTATTCCGCTTCTTGGGAGTAATGTTAATTATTCTCAAGGGAGGATGAATTTGAATTCGAAACACAAAATCACGAATTTTAAAAATATGTATAAAAATTTAAAATTTTCAATAAACTAAGAGAGCCCATTTCGATTTGTATGAATTTGGTCAAATCTTCACCTTTTTCTGCCGATAAGCTACAACCGCTTACTTTTGATTAGGGTAACATGACGTGTAAAAGTATTAATATGCTTAAGATTACAAAGTCTGCAAGTACCTAGCGTTTAACTTTAAGCCCTCAACTTATTATATTCATCACGTTATTTTATAACCATAATCTGTATTCAATGCTGCCATTGCTCCCTTACCCATTGCAGCAACACTTGCACCAATGTTGTATTCATACTCTTTGAGTTTATTAGAAGATGACTAAGATCAAGTATTACTACGTTCCGTAGGAAGATGATATCGATAACTGTTAAGCTATCTTTATTCGAGAGTCTCTTGTGCAACGGCTAAGCATTATGAATCGTCACAGTAGTTTAAAATTTAAATCATATTTAGTACAATTTAATTCGTATTTATTGGAGAAAGTCATTTGGAAAGTGAACGTGAAGTAAAATTAAGTTGGTATTACGTTTGCTTATTACTGGATTACCTAATTTAAGTATGTTGGCTACTAATTTTAGTGCCATAATACTCTACATTTGTTATGTTCGAGACATAAAGGGCTTTTTTATTTTTATTTTATTATTAATACTCTATATTGAGAAGAACGATGTGGCGATGCGGGCAAAAGTCCGCCTGCGACGCAGGGTTTGATTCCCGCCAACGAACGAATGTTTCGAATCTGAATTTTTTTTGTTCTAGGGTTCTGGGTTTTTTTCATGTTTAGTAAAAATATCAATATATGTAATGTACCACCTTTTATATTAATTTAATAAGTAATCTACCACCCAAAACACGAGCTATGCTTAGCTTGGACCTATTATATCCGCATGAAGCAAATTACAGTATGACAGAATGGGGCCTTTCTGCCTTTCTGAGTATTATTAAAATGTACCAAAAATCTACTTAGGTGCTTCATTCAGAATGACCTCATTAAGACAGCGCCCACGACTTTGACCCATTGTTTCATAGAAAATCAATTCAATTATAGTTGAGAATGGCCTAGATTCAATCATTACGGGATCTCATAAACAAAGGGTGATGTTAACGGTAAAAATACAAACAAAAACCGTTTACGAATAGGCATTGTGACCCAGAGGCTTTATAAAACATTTGCTATAGTATCCTGTAGAATAGAAGCTCTCTTATTACTTAATTCAGCAAAGAATCAACTGCACAAATAAGCCATAAGGCGATGCTCACATTGGATACAAGAGTAGATAGGGATCTACTCTTGTACGCTTGCCTTTTGTTCATTTGATAGATCAGAAACTCAGATCAGGAATTGAATTAAACTTGGCGGGAAGAGGAATTGAACAAACATGGCGGCTGGTGGTCACAGATTATAGTTAGGGTATTATCTGTGGTCACGAGCCGCCATGTTTTAACAAGTTTAATTCATTATCTATCAAATGAACAAAACGCTTTACTACATAGTATAAAACAAAGTCGCTTTTTCTGTCCCTATGTCCCTTTGTCTGCTTAAACTACGCAACGGATTTTAATGCGGTTTTTTTTAATAGATAGAGTGATTCAAGAGGAAGGTTTATACGTATAATAAAACCGTGCGAAGCCGGGGCGGGTCGCTAGTATCCTTATGAGTTGATTATGTTTCTGTTAATAAAATCTGAAAATACTAAGTTTATTTAAAAAGTAACTATAATTATTTTTTGTAGAACCGCAATTTCTGTGCCGCTAAGGATTCGTGATAACTATTTCGCAGAAAATTATGATAACATAGAATTAATAGAAATTAGTCGTGTTAAAAATAGAAAACCTCGGGTTTACATTATTTATTACAGTAGGTAGAGTACATAAAGCAAAACTCAGTTGTAAAACCGAGTTTATATAAAAATATAATTATTTATCTACCTCTACATAAAAGTGCATTTTATTAAGTGTAATAAAATTCGATTATTAAGTATAGGAAAATAATTATTTCGTTTTTTTTTGTGGGAATCTAAGATTTTAATTATTTACTCACCGCTTTGTCTGCTTTTGTGTTTTCATAGACAAAGCGGAGAAAAATAGCTATTTTTTCATTCATTACATCTAGAAACTTTTGTTATAAGTAGTACAGTAACTACATACTATAAAACTACTATATTAGAAAATACAATGTCTGTATAGAAAATACTCTCGTATGTGCTCAGAAAAAGAATCAATGTTTAGATAAAATTATGTATACGTGCACAGAATTAGCTTTCTCTAAGCGACACGTGCTAAAATTACCTAACTTCAGCAAGCATAGAATCGCGACCTCAATCAGCAAAATCTACGATGGCCACGGTTCTACTTACCAATACCAGCACACGTAGCATCGGCAGTGGCTAAAGCATTTAGACCAAAAGCAGGTTTACTTGGTACGTGCCTACTATAACTTTCCGACACGTATATACAGCTGAGCAATAAAACTAAAAGCGAATTAAAAAGTACCATCAAAATATTTCTACCGTAGTAACAAAAGTTATATAAAAACTCAAAACGAAAATTCACTGAGCCGTGGCCTATTTGATATGCTGCAGGACACATAAACTTACCTAAAGTAAGCTATTACCTATGTACTTATTTACTTTTTTATATGGCAGGTTTGATTAACCTATTTAAGCTTCTTTCGCTTTTAATTGTATGTTTATGGAACCTTATTAACTTTTAATGTATCTAATAAACAAAACAAATAATGATGAAATGTAACCCGTGAAAACTTCAAAAGATTTTTTAAGCTAGAGCACCGTTGAAGAGCCCTTGTTCTTTCAAAATGTATTTTCTATGAGTGCGATGGGGATTCAAAAAGAAGTTGGTATATACGAGATTTCTATAAACCTTATAAAAATTATAAGCCTCAACTTAAAGCGACAATCTTCTTTCTAAATAAATACAGCCAAATGCTTACACGGTGAATTTACATAAATAGCTAATAGATTATTCAGCGTTTTGGCCATAGACGTATCGCTTCACCAACTTGGATATGACACATGTTTGTGGACTTGTACGACGCTAATAGGCGCGGGTGGAATAATAATGTGGCGAAAATATGTGGACGATCAACATTCAACCAGATGAGCCTATGTTATTTCGAGAAGGATATTTACGACAAAAAATTACAGACGCATCTTCGTAGATGAACTAGTAGAATGTTGTTGTTTTAAACTTAAACCTGCTCGATGTCGATCTTTAGAAGAAACAATAAACTTCACACAATTCAATTTTCGAACACTTCAAACAATAAAATTCAATTCAAGTTTAGAACGCTACATAGAATCAAATCGAATTAAATTTGTAATACTTCCAAAGAGTTGTAAAGCGATAGAAATGCAGTGAAAGGACTTTTTAAAAGGAAATGGGCGGCTGTTGTCCATCACAGCGTCTCGTGCGGACGTTAATCGAATTAACCGCCGGCGGACGAGCAATGATACAATTTAACTGGCTAATTCAATCGGACACACTCGGGGTCAACGAATTTAGGTTTCTCTTAAACAAGACTCACTTTAAATTTGGGGCAATCAAAAACTGTTTAGATTATGGATCGGTCCACTCTCAGACAAATACAATTGATGCAAACTTATTGAATGGAATTATTATTATTTAAAAACATCTTAATAAACACAACGATCGAAATAGAGCTAGCGAATATGGTATTGGATTTTTTTTTCATTCGAATCTAATCAATAATTTATAAGATCTGCCCACATCAGCACTTTCATAATTAAATTAGTTAACCATAATAAAAGTTTGTGACAAAAGACAAATGTTTAAAACATTCAATTAATTAAATAAGCCAATTGCCCAATACGTTATTTAACTAGATAAGTCGACAGGCGAGGCAATCGATAATGCAGTTTGTCCCCGTCGGATGTTTCGACACTGAATTTTGACTACTAATTTATAATAGGACTACCAGTTTCAATGTAATTAGTTTAGTAACACAATTGAAAAAGTTTGGCATACCTAGCGCAGTAGTAGTGCCATAGTACTTTGTGCAATTTATCTCGTTACTATCTGATCTTAGCGTTAGTAGTGATTTGATCTAAGCTACTTAGAAGTGGTTATGATTGATAAGTAGCGCGACATACTCTACTTCCCATAGCCTGCGGCGGAATCGACGCGTGCGCACCATCACGAAACTCTTTTATTATAACTACTTACATTACTGCATTGATATGTTACACGGATGATTTATGCACATATCTGTCATTCGTAAATAACTTTGACCTACTGTCTATTGTATACTTTTTACATCGCGATATGAACCTATTTTTGCAACCGGTTTTATTATGCGATTCATATCAAATAACCTTATGTATTTGATAGGTAGGTGAGTACCTTCTTAATTTGATTGAAACTTTTACTCGTTCTGATTTTATTTGCCCCATTTTTATGGCGAGATAACGTTGACCCATAAAATCTGAATTACGGAGACGACACACATTGATAATGACGACTTTTTATGAGTCGGATAATACAATCTTTATTATTTTCACTTCAGAAATCAGCTTTATTTAGTACTTTACAATGGTGATTTAGTATAGTTAGAGTTAGTGCGTCGCGTAGGATGCACGACGTGCGTCCGCGTTGGCAGGCACGGCAAGCGCAGTCGTCTTCGCGCATCGCAGCTGGCCGGACGGACGCGTGCGCGTGAACAATCGCACTTGCATAACTCTATGGACGCTTAGGACTCAAGTGATGTGTCGGTGCTAGTGAACACTGCTCTGCAGTTTGGCGGGACTTATAAATGATGCATGTGAGTGATGCCTTTACTTGCGTTCTATGTGCTTTAAAATAGGGATGTCAGAAATAATTCTAGACTAGGGTTCTTGTTGATCAATAAGTTTTTTGTAGGTACGACCTTTATGTTACAACATTATGATTATGTATTGAATAAATTATTGGACTGAATCTAATTTTTATAGGTGTTAGGTTGGTTGTTTATTCTTTAACTATTTTTTTAAACAACAAATTTGAATATTGATTATTTTATAACACTGTGTTATATGGTAGGTAGGTACTAACCAACGTTTTGTTGAACTTTAAGGTAATTGTCTGGTAAGAAATTGTAACTTCTGTTGAAGAATTTATTTTATTCCAACTAGACTATACACTAAACAAACCATTTGGCCCCGCTACTATTTTTCTGGAAATAATAAATCTAAACAAAAAACATAGACCAAGAAGCTTAAAAAAGAATGACAATATAATATGAAAAATATACATAGACAATATAATATGAAAATATACATAGATAATATAATATGAAATATACGTAGAATAAGAAACTTTAAAAAACATAGACCAAGAAACTTTACTTGAGTTATCATAAACAACCTACGAGTTTTTAAATACAAGTTTCCATTTCTAATGACTGCCTTAATGGCAACAGGTCCTCAATGTTGGCAATTACCTGAGTACATAATATCATAGCGATTTCAACTTGTACGATTTTATTTTTCCTTATTTTTTACCTTGAATCTTAACGAAGTTACTTGTTGACTATTCAACAATATAATAAACTAGCTAAGCTGTAGACAGCCTGACAGGTTTATCTTGCATCCAATCATAAAAATAAACCTTTTAAATGATACCTGTGAGTAAAACGGACACACCTTAGCATGATCCGCGGCGTAAGCACCACTGTAACCGTTCGCGAATACAATGCCTGTTTATAAAACATGCAACGTGCAAAGTAATGGTTCTGCACTTCAATGTAATGCTGCTTTAAAAATCGTGTCGCGATTATGCAGATTCATGGTGCTGGTACTCGATGATTATCGTGCCGTGTATTGTCCACAACAATAGCGAGCAATTCACATGAACCTCAGTATTATAGATCAATCAGATAAAATTACGCTTATTTTGATTGACGCTGGGTTTTGCGTCTCTAATACTCTGTAAAATCGAACACTCTTAAACTTCGAGGTTCTCTGTAAACTTCGAGCATTCTAATACTCTATAAAATGGTCATTTTTTTTAGATTAGAGTGTCTTGAAGTACCGATTTCGTTACAGTTATCTTTAAAATTCGACAACACCACAATTCTTACCGAATTTTATAAACAGTAGAGCCAAAATCTGTGCTTATCGAACCTTATCGAATTCCGAGCTTGCGATCCTGTTAAATCCGGATTCTAGGTTTTATCGATGACTTATCTGATGAACCAACTCATATTAATTGACGTATTACCTTATCTAGAGTTCGGCTCAAATCTCTCAATCCATGATCCATCTATAGATAGCTCATCTGACCCAGATCGTCTTTCAGACGGAAGCTTTGAGAAAACATTTGCTACATTCTTCTTCAGCTTAAAATAAATATTTAAAACCTATGGAGAGATAATGCGTCAAAAACATTTTAATTACCTCAAAAGACACAAAAAGCAGAGTTTGAATTCACCAAACCAAATAACTCAAAAAACATGTGGTCAACAAAAATCTCCAAACAAACAGCCTCTGACCACAAAGGCCTCATCCAATGGCCTCATTGTTACCTGAGCGAGAAAAAAATGTTCATAATTACTAAATGAATAGGCCGAAAATAGGCCTGGGGCAGATGAGCCCAATTTGGGGCTAGTTCGTGCGTGATGCCCACAATTATACGGGACCTATGAAGCATCGTGTTCTTTAGCAACACGTAATATGAATTAGACCAGACATTCAAATACACACTCGAAACATCATATAAGTTATAAAATTCTCGTAATCGGCCCAGACGATAGTGTGCGTGTATTGACGCTGAGCTATTGGCTGAGCTCTTGCAGTAATTTATGATTCCTAAAATTGCAATATGCTATACAGAGAAACAAGCTTCATAACTCCCTTTTGTACCTATATGAAGTTACCTTGATAATGTTTGCTGTATCAAAAGTGCTTTGTATATGGACTGCCTTCTATAACAGATCAAAAACAAGACAAACTCCAACATCGAATCAAATTGCATCGTAGAATTTAAAGTCAATTTTAAGGTCGTTTAAGTGTAATAAATATTAATCACATAAAGTTGTTGAAAAGGTCTTAATTCGAGTGATTCGAGTATATTTCATAATGATCGGTCGTTACATGTATACTTGTTGGACTAGTTGTATGTTCTACTTATCCAAAAGATCATAAACGCGCATTTACAAGCCTCTAATCTACATCGTTGTACCACATTTTTTTACATTACCTTTTTAGAATTGTCTCAGGTTTACTACAAAATATTGGCTACATTTTGTTGAGTATGTAGAGTAATAGGTGCGGCATTACAAAATTGTAAATAGGCGTCTAGATTGACATGTTGCTTCGATGGTTCTGTTTTCTAAGCAACGCGTATAGTTTATACCTAGGCATATTGCTTATATATGCCTGTATAAGTAACCGCAAGCTATATTTAGTTCAAAATCAGAGAACAAATATTTTGTGGCTACATCTAGCTGGCATGCTAACGCATGGTATGATTTTCATACGTTTGTTTTCTCGTTCATTCATTCTGTAATTCATTTATTCAGTTGTTTCATATCGTTACAAAAGGTTTTATGTAAATAAAGGTATATCTCAAACCCGTAGAGAGGCGCTAAAACATAACTTAAAACTAGGTAAATCTAATTTTAGGAGTAGCGTAATAATAAAATGTAATTTTATAGTTTTTATACATACCTACTCATCTACCAACTAAGCTGCTGCAAATAGCACGCTGATACATATTTTTACTCTTTCTCAACTGTAATAAAAAAAAAGATGGAATTAATTGGACAACTTTAAATTTTATGATCAATTTGATCCTTGAATAAATTAAATTACAAATCAGTACCAAGCGTAATATTAAATTTATGATCCTATATACATAACTGAATATGCAATGCTTTCTATTCAATGAAAATGAGTCTGTTTTATACTTGAAATTATTTCGGGCTGTCAGATCTTTACCTATGATAAGAATATTGTCCTTTGAATTTTAAATGAGATTATCTGACAAATAATTTGCCTGTTATGCAAGTTTCTTTCCAAATAATAAATAATTTAAACCATAGAAATAATCTATCCTATGATAAACTGTCTATTATTAAGACACTTCAAATAAAATCAAGAAACTATAGGCTTTAGGCAATCTTTGATGCAATAATACAATAAATCAAAATGTTTTTGCCTGTTCAAAAGGTTCAGTCACCTATTCACGTTCATGTTTAGTTTATGGCATCCCATCTTGGGCTCGTTACATTTCTAATCCCAAAATGAAAGCACATCTAATCGAGATCTACCTCACAAAATTAAGGACTGTATTTAAATTATGTTTATAGCCGACACAGATTACTTAATATTCACTGTATTATAAACCACAGTATAATATAAATTTTGTATAGGAATTTCATAGATTAAACAGGTTCAGGCTTTATATTCCGTGGTTAAAAGGCAGTTTAGAATTAGTACCCTCGGGCTTTGACATTAACAGATCCTTTGATTAATTCAAATGGCTTTTCTAACTATCAATGTTAACTGTTTAAATGTAAAGTTAAATTGAATTCAATGTATAATAAACGAGGCTCTTATTATTTTAATGATTAATGATGGTTATGCATTATTTTATTGTTTATTGATTTTTCTTGTGACTACTAAAACAATTGATTCTTACTAATGGATTCTCATTCGACCTCGACTTAAATTATTATACTATTACCATTACATTGTATTTAGTCCAGTTACAATTAATTAAGTGGTAGAACAAGTTTGATATTTTTGACCTCCACCTTGACGCACAAAAAATGGCTGCTGGACATCTTTTGTCAGACATCTTTCAACGCTTCATCTAACAGCTGGTTCTTTTTAATCGATTTAAAAATAACCAGAAAACCTTGATACTAATTTCAAGATGCTCCGAACTGCAAGATGCGTACGAGTTTTAGGCAAAAACAGCACTCGTAGTGTTCGCGTGCTCGCTTCGTAAAAGTAAAAACGCCGATTCGTTTGTTGCAATTATCTGTATATGGATCGTGCATCTGCAGTTCAATAATGTCAGGAGGTTGTTAGCTCCGACTCAAGGTTAGCACTAGCCCTTCTAGGCAAGTTATTGCTGAACGACTTGTTAAACGTTCTATTGTTGACAAATGATCAGTGGAAATTTACTTGGGACTGGATGGATATTCTTTCATTAAATTTTTGATTCAGGTTTGTTGTAATATCTTTCTTAAGAATAACTAATTTCATCCAAGGATAAGAATTTATTATTATGTGATTTATTTTTATTGAACGTATTATTGTTCAACCAAGGATAACATAAGTTAAAATAGGTCTACTGCAAAAAGCCACGTTTAGCTATGCAACCAACGTCCGAAATTAAATTCAAAATATCCAATAGCATTGTATGAATATAAACCTGAGGCATGGTACACATGAGTAGTTGCGCCATGCATAGTAATAAGAAGAAATTACAAAATTATCCAGCATTGTTCTGTGTTCTGCGAACGGTGCGCCGCCGATCGGCTAATAGGGCTCGCATCATTGTGCCGTATTGTACGCCTCTAGTTCTCACCACACAAAACGTAAGGAAGTATAAACTGGGTGAAATTCTCCGAAGCTCTACATTACTATTGGTGATTACCGAAGAAACCGTCACGTAATTCGTGAGTACGTAATAGTTGCGTGACGAGGCACAAAGAAACGTGAGCCTACGGGATAGAAATAGTCGCTACAGTTGGATTCAAAATTAAATTTACTAGGAGTTGAGTGACCGACGGAGTCAGGATCGGGAGCATTACTGGCGTCCTGCAGAGGCATTCTCAAGAACCAAATGTCGCATTGTTAGGCGCCTTTGAAATATCGCAAAACAATAAACAATACCATGGGTAAAAAGAACAATCTGTTTTCTTATTATACAAAGAGTTGAAGGCAAGCGTGGTTGAAAACAAAAGTTGAGTAACGCACTAATTCTTCTAAATTTGAATTTAGCATTGGCTGTTGACGTGACTGAATGAAAGGCATTCGAGGGTCTAAAAGGATTTCGGAACTTATTTGACAAGTTTATAAAACTTTGACTCGTCTTGTAACTATAACTACGTGACCATAAGCAAGTTACAAAAAGAAAACTCTGGGGTGCATAATCCTACAAAAATATTTGTTTTATTTCAGTTAATGTTATGATAACGTAAGCAAACAGAAAAAAGAAGTTGCTCACATAACGAATGATAATAAAAAGGTGTGAAAAAGGGGGAGAGCAAGCATGCGAACGTTTCTCTGTCAACAAACCATCAATCATAAACAACAATTTATCTCAGTACGAAGGAAAATATAATTATCTTTTTTCTGAAAGAACTGACTAATCGGCTCTATGAATGTTTTATAAACATAAAAGTGGAGATACAAGCTGTTCAAACAATCACACGATAACAACATCCAAAACAATTCCGATTCTTACTCCATAGGTAGGTATTGTTAACTTCCCAGGATTATTAGAGTGAGGCAATAGACAGTGCACGCGTACACTTGTGCACTATAATATGCCCTGAGCACATGGCTAAATTCCGTTGCGCATAGCCACCCCGTGGCCAAAATTCGGCAAGGACTATATGTACCTAATCATCACTACATAGATGTATGTAACATAAGTAAAATGTGAGTTTGATTTAATCTTGTTTGAACATTCTCATTAGCTTAATAACCGAGGTTCCTTGACCTACAGTGTCAATTTGGACCGTAATTTTTCCGTAATGTAACAAAAAATACGGGAAACGCGTAAAAAACCAAAGTCGTCCAACGTCCTCAGTAATAATTACATTGCGTGTGCGTACACCAATTTACGTTCCGGGAAGCACGGAGCGCGGCTCGCTTCGCTCGAATACACCCCCGGGCGTCCCCTACGAAACACCACATACCTACAACTCGTTTGGAGGAAATGGAGGACATGGAAGCTTGATTATAATTCCTCTGCCTTAATCTAAACAAATTGTCGGTTTTGAGATGGTTTGTCCCCTAAGCAAGCAGCCAAGTTCTTTGAAATAAAAAATATGACAGAGCGCTACTGGAACACATTTTTGTATTTCATGCGTGAGTTTTTGTGTTGTCTTATTATTTTAGTGGATAAATCTTTCTTGGCTAACCTAAAGACTATTTGAAAATGCCATAAATCACTATTAAATAATACCGAATAACATCGTATACATACTTCTTAAATATCAGTCCGTACCCACCTCGGATGCGTAGTTCCTTTATAAAAAAAAAAGATGTCGCGGGTGGAAAATTTTAGCAATTAAATGCCAGATTCGGGCACTTAAGTGGATAAGTGTATAAATAAAGCAATTTAAACCGTTCTTATTTACTTACACTCGTTTTATATGTAATTGGACATAATTATTGGTGTTATAAGCTCAAGGTAACCATGTCCTTTGCTACTAATGATAGGCATGTGTGATTTGATTTGTGATTTTACTGTTTTATTGTGCCTGTTCTAGATCTATTACATGCAATCGTGGCTTAGTCAATGGTTTATACAGCATCAGTTCACCATTATCGTACCGGTTGACCTTGTTTAAGATTTATTTGATTAGTGTGTACTGATATTTGTATGTCAGGTACAGAAAAGACCTTTCAGTTTTATAAATTAAGAAGCTTAATTGTGAAATTAATAATCTTCCCACATAACTTATATTCATTGGGGTTTCCAAACAAAGCCTGTATTGTTTAGTATTCGTGAATTTAATGCCAACTTTATTGTTAGCTCATCTAATATGATTCTATTTAAAGAAACTTAATTATTAGCTTGGTCAGTGTTATCGACATCTCAATGTGTAGATGGACCAATGGTGTTACTATTATGCAAAGTATTTCACATCTCGCTAATAACTATGTAGGTATAAATCATTTTACTGTTACAAGCTTTATATAACGTACTTACCTACTTGTGGTTTGGGAAGTGGGACGAGGGCCTCCTTTAATTCAATCAATTTGAGGTTAATGGTTTTATTCTTCTTTGATAAATCGTTGTAGTGCTCGAGAGCAAGTGTTTGGGTGCCGATATTACAAGTCGTTATGGCTTACGGGCATATTTTCTCACAACTTTCATCATACTTCAATGCGATGATTTTAAAAACCATTGGCTCTAGACAATCAGTTTTGGTACGTAAGCACCAAATCTAGCTCATTATATGTACACTTTGCAACGCCAATACAAAGTTACGCAAAAGTATGTCAAGTAATGCAACCAGTAAATTAACCCACGCACCCAAATAGACCAGAGTGGACACGAAACCGATTGAGGTATCGTGTGGTATCGAATCGAGTCGTGGATCGATCTGGTACTCTGGCGATGATCTGTCGATTCTCGAATCGGATGATGTAAATTGATAAACAATGCCGCGGCTTACGCAATGTGAAAGCTACGTCAGTGCGAGTTATCGATACTTTTCCGAGCTACTGCCCACTCGCTATTGTCTAATAACCGATTATAGGTACAGGGTGGATAGGAAAACTAAGTGACATAAGAACCTTCAATATTTTGAAAACATACAAACACGAAAAAGGGCTGATAGATAGGTCTCCTAATCGAGCTATATATGGTATTTATCGCGTTTATTTAAATAGTTACCAGTATGAATCCCGTGATGACAACAGTGTAGATTGTATCTACAATGTAGACTTAGATCTGTTAGAAAACTTATTTCTGGTAGGTATAATCATTACATAGTATAGAATATCGCTAACAAGCTTCCCGCTGTTTGTCTTTCTCTATGTATGCTAAGATCTTTAAAACTCCGAAACGGATTTTTTTAAATAGATAAAGTGATCCAAGAGGAAAGTTTACGTGTATAATGCGAAGCCGGGGCTGATCGCTAGTATATAATATAATTTGTAGCAAAACGATGTTCCATTTACGATTAGCCTGAATTCCACTATTGGGCAAAAGCCTCCCCAGGATGGCCTATACGTAGTATACATCTCAACAGCAGAACATATGTGTAAAGCCCGTGGAATTTAAAAAAAACAACCTTAGAAGAATCACCCTGGATGTGGCAGTCTTTATAAATCATCTTCAAAAATAAATTCCCGGCGCAGGTAGATAAATCAACTCCTTACCTCTATCACGCGCATCCGACCCGTACGTCGAGGTGACACAAATCCGATCACAATTTAAACGGTTTACGGATTTCATTACTCGCTTCGGATTTCGATGATAAAACGTCTAATGCGATTATTACGTAAACCAATATTTCTTTTACGCTCATCGATGAGTTTTTATTAGGTAAGAAATGCAGTAAGTATTTACAGACGGGACGTTTATGGACGTAGAAATGCTTGTGAAACGACAGATCAGTCAAGTTTTTCTGGTTGCGACTTCGTAACCCGGCGACGTGAATGTCATATCAATCCAATCAGGGTGTTGGTTGCCTGCCCTGGGCTGTGTATTACATTTAGAGAGCTCGTTCAAAGGTCAGTTGGAATGACCGCGGGGGCGATCGCTTGCCTCAATTAACCAGCCTATATACAGGGTGCTACGTAATATTTTGTTGATTTTACGTATTCCAATACATTTTTATACTTTTTTTAATAATATGTAAGTAGACTTTTTCTTCCTTTTTGTGTTTTTACGCGCACTCATGCGTATCTTAATTTGCTTCTATTTTTAGTGAAACCCTATTTAGTTTATTATTACCTTATTTTTTTAGGGGATTTCGGATTTTAGAAAAAACAAAAATACATATCAGAATTTGTAAACATAACCATTAAACAATTATAATCACTTAAAAACTTAAAAAGCTTAAAACACACGAATATGAGGAATAAATCCTTTTTTAAATCAATTCTTAAAACATTCGAAATTCAATTATATTATCTTCAATTAGTTCATCTTAGAACAAAAGTAGATCCCCTCGAGGTCGTCTTATTTGGCTGATAATGTGTTACGTGGCACCCTGTATACAATACATATCCCAGACAGATTTAAGGCTGCCTGCACACTTCGTTACATACCCGCCCGGGGCAAGGCAGTACGTACTTTCTCGTGTGGACTTATTTAAAAAACGTCTCCAAACCGTGATTGACGCACGAGACTCGATCTATTGTTGAATAAAAGTTACATAACCCAATTTGATGTGCCATCACTCAAACGAATCTACAAAAGAGTAGGTTTTGTTAATGTGTAATGATGCGTATTCTTTGTGCTTGCCATTTAATTGTGAGGCAATGAATATATACGTTTAGCCTACGATTGCTAAAGATGTGTCTATGCCTCATTGATATTCTGTCACTTCATTGTACTAGGATAAAAAGATTTGCAAAGTATTTATTGATCTGTGACTGCTACAATGCCGTCACCATGTTTCAAAATAAATTAGCTGATGAATAAGATTACATACCTATTTTTATGCTGACAATCCACTAGTTAGATCAATGCATCATACATATTACCAATGGCATTGTGTATTGATTACTTCAGTAGATCTATATTGTGATTGAAACATAGTTTTTTTCGTTGTCCTTGTTTCAAAAGTCGAGGAGAGTGAACAAGGGGGCCATTGACCGCGATCCTGCGCATGATTCGGCCGAGAATGCATTATAGTGCGTGTAGCACACACGAGCGATTCACGTTAAGCAACTTTTATGGCCACAGTTAAAATAATGTATTTAGCGTATAATTAAGTTAAACTTTTGGGATTACAAGTATGTAATAACAAAGAATAGAAGTAAATTGAAACTATTATTTATAATTGAAAGAATTTGGCTAACTTTAAAACAGTCTAGAAGTAGTTCACATTGATCCACATCAATACCAGTCAGTATCCTAAAGTACAGACAAAGGGAGCAATGCGTTGGCTCTGTCGAGACCTGCATTTGCGCCTCTGGAGATCTTCCATTAATGATTACATATAAAAAAAATATCTAGTCTATAACGGCGTCTATGCTAGAGAACAATTATTGTAACAATAGTATAATTACTTATAGCACGGGTCTGAAACTAAGAGGAATTAGGTGAGTCAGCAATACATTCATTATAAATAATTTGTATAACTTTTTCTTTCCGACTAATAAAGTTTCCAGGAAGAGAGCTGTTTTAAAATTAAGCTCAATTTTTTTATAAATTATATAACATTGAACTTTATTATTATTACAATAAAGAATTAAGAATGGATGAGAAACTATGAAAACATATCCAATATCGTTACGTTACTTTGTTTACTCACCACTCTAGCTCTTCAAAAGTTGCCAGTATGCCATTTGAGCTCATCGCAGCCCTACATCATATCCAATTGGAATTCCATGCTGATGACTTATTTGGTTGCTTTCTATATGATTTACGATGTAAGAAGCGTGCACAATTACAAGCATTATTAAATCTTTGTGTCTGTGTTTCTCATCTTACAGTGCATTCTCAGAAATAAAAAGATGGATATGAGGAGTATTTTTCAATGACGATGTGGCACGTCGAGGGTCCGTTTGCGACGCAAGAGTTTGCAGGTTCGACCCCGACAAATGTTAATTCGATCTGCAGATATTTTTGCCGGGGCTCTGGCCATTTTCTATGTATAATATAAAATATCTATCTATGTAACGTTTTGTATATTAGTCGTCTAGTACCTAACCTACCCATAACACCAGGTCTGCTTAGCTTGGAGCTAAATGATACTGTATTGAGTGTGCAGCATTATTAATTAGATTTTTCTACGTTTTTACGATTGTATACCCTTCCATATTCTTATTAAAATGACTAAAAGCCGGTTTCATAAAATAGCGCGTTGATATCTTTTGTATTAAAAAATCTTTCATTCAATACCGAATACCTACTACAATAAGACTGTTATATTATAAATAGGAATGTAAATATATGTAAATATTTATATGTTTATTACCTCTTCACGTTAAAGCTATAGTAGGAATATTGCTGAAATTTTCTTCAGATTTAAATACAAATAAAATTAATCTAAAAACGGTTGCGGGTTCGCGGGCAGTCGCTAGTTACCAATTCTTCTGAGAATATTTCAATCGTGCCTTATAAAGCTTCTCATTGATGTTTGAATCGGGTAATTAGCATAGTTACCAAACAAAGGCAGCTAAGTGCTTGCACTGCCACTGTACATTGAGTTGATTCTGCCCATATTTAGGTCGTTACTCTAGATTTGCTACGTTACTAAATTACTTTACCTCTGATAGTTTCTAATATTATACTTTCTTGATGTATATGATGGAACATTAAAAACTGGATAGTATGGGAAAGAAATTTCGAATAATCGTAGTTCTGGAATAACATAAAGGCTACATATACATACATAGTGCTTTTCATCACATATAGCCTTGATGTTTCCTTAGAAAAATAGCGTGCGAAGATGCGGGTAGATGCTATTAATATTATACGTTAAAGATTATAACACTTTCTTTGCCAGCTCTATGAAAGCGATACGTCCCATAATCGTGGATCGAAATAAAGAGAAGATTCGTCTCAGTTTCTATGCGTGACCTTTGATACATAATATCACTTTTACTAAACGGCATTCTGTCAAAAAGTGAAATGAGTTATCATTAATCGAAGATCACTGGCTTGTTTTCACTAACAATGAGTCGACAAAACTTACTGCACAATGACTTGAAAGTTCAAAGTCGGTTAGATCTTTCCAATGGGATGAAACTAATTCAGTAAATTAGATAATATTAATTTTAATGCATGTTAATTTTATTTACAACGAAAATTACAATCAAGAAATAGAAACATGTTAAATCTAGTACTCAATTGAAACAACTGAGCTAACTGCAGATGGTTGCTAACAGTCTAAAGGTAGCTCGACTTATCCATATCATTACCTGTTGGAAGCATTTCCAAGGCTGCATTACCACGCTGTATGCAAATGCTGATATTATTATGTCTTAAGATATCAACCGATCCATAGAGTTTCAAGAAAGAAGAAAACACGTCTTCTTTGGTGTAATATCTAAAGCCTAATTATTTGAAAGACATATTTCTTTCTTTCGCCATTTCTCCAACTTTCTGACCTTATCGTAAAACCCCGCTGCGCCCTGACCGGCCCACCAAGATGTCACTCCGATAAGTAAAATGTTTTCATCCAATGCTTACTCATTGTTCCGGTACTCTATCCACGATAAAGCAAAGGAATTTGCTTTAGAACATTGTTTTACTGAATTGCTTTTGTTTTTTTAAATTGTTTTATTCTTGTTCATTTGTTTTGGATAAAATATAACTTCTTCACTTGCTCTACTGGTTTGAGTCATACATTCCTACTCATTCATGTTATTTATGCTGTTTTTAAAAAAATATCTGAGTGTGAATATCTGGCGCAGCGCATCAGCGTAGTAATGCAACCAGTGTCTTGGGGACGCTTCCGACTGGTATTGACTTTGATCAGTTGAGCCACCTCTAGACTGTTTGCAACCGTCTGCAGTTAGCTCTATTGTTTCGATTGTATATACTAGTTTAAATTTCTTCTATTCCTTGATTATGGTTCTCGTTGCTAATAAAGTTATTATGTAAAATTACATCCTAGTAAAGCATACATATGAGGTTGTTCGTATAAACTCTAGGTAACAATAATTCATCTGTAATTCCTAGTATTCTCTGGCATATAACGTGTCTTTATATGTCAGTTGTACAACGTCTGGCATACCGGTGTAAGTCTCAGGTAACATAAATAAACACAACGTCCCTTCTCAAATATAAACTACTGAATAGCGAGAATGAAATTCAATATAGGAGATAAGCTTGGGTATTTTACATCGTTTATCTTAGTGAAACGAAGATGCCTAAACCTAATGAGGTCTTATGTGGCGTAGCGGTTAAAGGTCTGCCTGTGACACAGGTGACGAGTTCGAGTCCCAGCTCGGTACAAACGTTTGTACGATCTGAAGATATTTGATCCGGGTGTTTTGGGCGATTTCTATGTAGGTATAGTAAATTGTTTAAATGTGTAAAATGTTTATCTACGTAATGTATTCTATTAAATATATCAGTCATCTAGTACACATAACACAAGCTCTACTTAACTACAGGCTAGATAATGCTGAGTGGATTTATAAATTATTATTATTAATGAAGCAACTAAAAACTTGAAGTGTAATGTGAAGTGTGACCCTAATCGCTCTGAAACCTTTTGCCGAGTGATTTTTATAATAATAACAAATTCTTTCGTCAGAACCAATCAATGCTTCAATGGAATTATTCTCACTGTTTACTACCAACTGTTGACATCCTCCTTTCATCTCTCTGAGGTCTGTTCATGAATCATCTCTTCTGGGAACTGAAGTTAACCGTTACTAACCTTTAGCGTAGTAATTTATCTTTAATCCGATGTTAAGCAATAATTTGCGGTAATTAAGGTGCCTTAATGCAAGTGAAATGGGCTCATTTCTTTAGTGGGTTAAGTTTTGATTAGTGAGTACCTGGATTGAGGCACGAATTCCGGATATTTTTGGACCTACAATCTTTGAATTTGGTTTAGAGGATTACCTACTAATCGCTTTAATTCTAGCTATTAAATCCCAGGACTTATAACTTGTTTAATTCAGATTCCTAGAGTTATAGGTAATACATTGGTTCGACTATTACACAATGTCATATGTTAATGTGCGGTCGCCTTCTACAATACCTACGCAATTCTGCGAAGATTACGACTATTATGTAAAGCTAACCTTACTCACGTGAAATATTAGTTTACCATTATAATTTATTATGAGTGAAACTACATTTCTGGGAATATTTTTATGCCATTTTTCTTCTTTTGTTTATCCATCAAAATAAACGATATTCAAAAATATGTTGAAACGAGCAATACATTCTTAAGACTATCTTTCAAGGATGAATTCCAAATGTTTATCCAATAGATGGTAAATATTTTAAAATTGAAGGCTTCGTTTAAAATGAATATATTTTAAGACGTTTTAAACCATCAACTAGGTGTGTCCACTTAGGAAAGGAAAGAACAGATAAAAGATAATTTCGTAAAAAGCGCAGGCGGGCCGCACGTATCTCTAAGCACGTGCACAGCCCTATCAACTTTAGGACAGTTTACCTTATCTTACCCACTTAGGTAGGTACTCAAAGAGTAAATATTTAAAGTAGAAAGTGCAGTTCCGTGTACACACAGGCGTTACCTATTTGATGCTCCAAATTCATGGTACTTTGACCAAAGGTGAGGCAAACATCAGTGCAAACAATAACAATCTAAGCTTTTAAAATCTGAACGTTTTTGATCAGCTTTACGACCCTTTCTTATCTGGACACAAAATGCTGTTAATCTTTAAAGTCTGGAATGTACAAAAAAGTAATGGTTTTGTGTTTAGTCGCGTCGACGCGTCAGTTGTCGAGACTCCGCTATAAAATCTTTTGTTGCCGTTTTGTTACAGAGGATAGAACTTCTACGAAATGACGAATGAGAAAACTATTTGAAGCAGATAAAAATAAGCTATAGCCATTAAGTGTGACTCTATCGTTTCAGGATTTAATCAAGATAGGTCCTAAAATTATATGGTGCCTACTTGTATCAACTTCTATGTATATTGTGGTATAGGATATTGGCCACAATATCACTATAGAGTAGGTAACGGTGCCACATACTTGGTGTTCGGCTGTCCATTAAAATGAAACTCAACGTTGCGGTTATGAGTTTTTTAACCAATAAGGTTAAGTAACTATACAATTCGACGACTTTAACTAGTACAGTACAATAAGTATAGGAACATCATCAGCACTCAATCACTGTAACATAACTTTTAATATTCTAAGTTTTTGCGTCGGTATCCATCAAAACCATCTAAGAGCAACAAAAAATACCTAGTTTCAATACAAAGTCAAAGCAAAGTCAAAACGAGCACTTTGAAATAAGACCTACTCGTAACCATCAATAAAATGTGTTCTCGATACGAAACCCGGCCAAGCTAGCCACTAATGTACGAAAGACAGGATATTGCACAGATAAGCCATGTTTTGCTATGATTTCCTAGAACGTACATATTGCGCGTAACACTATGAGCTCGGTCTAGTCGTGAGTCAGTCAAACGCATAATTTAATGCCCCAATGAACACTGCTCTACTTGAAATAATATTCTTATTTTATGACACTGGTTCTACTACCTAAACATAACTGAACAATCATTAGGCGAAATACAATGCGGCAGCCCAACAAAGGTTTACTTAGTTGAATATGTTGGGAATTCACGTAGTCTAGCGTAAGATGTATTCATCTTTGTAAGCATCATTAAGGAAACCAAGCAAGGTCATTATGGGGTCGAGAAACGAGTAGCACAGCACAAAAACAGTTTCTAGGTGTGTCTGAAGCTTTGTTGATGTACGATTAAAAACAATGTCTTGAGTCTCGCGCTCCTTTGTCCTATAGTGAAGTATCATTGTCGTGGACACGGCCGACTGCCTTCGCCGGGAGCTACCCTCGGGAGCACGAACGCGATGAGAATTTAGATTACATGTTAACTTTCAATAGATGATTCTAATCGACTTAATAATGCTCGTCTCGATAATAGTTTCCTGTTTGTAAACGATATTAGAATTAAAGACATAGCCTTATGCTAAGCTTTGTAAAAGCTCTTAGGTTCTGCCTAGGGTGCTATGTTTTGCCGGCAGTAATATAACTTGATTACAGCCTTATAGAACTGGATTCGCTAGTTGTTTAACAGGATCTTCATTTTCTAAATATCTTGTTATGAAACCGCGAGTTCTTACAGTTTGTTGATCTGGATTTTTGAAATGTTTTGTTTTTGTTGACAGATCGAACGTCTTGCCCAGTATGAGCGATTGGTTGGCGGCGGATGCGGGAGACGGCGGGCCGCGCGGCTATCAGACCTTGAGAGGGTCCAGGATCTGTTCCCTCATGATTACCTGGCGCTGCACGATGCTGACGCACCCTCGGCTCTTCTGTCGCACCATGCGCAGGTATGGAAGCCTTATCTGACAAGTTATACATAGATCATTTTATTAAAAAATATTTTGTTACATAAGTTTATTAGAAGTGCCTTAAAGCCTATGTTGTCTAAGCACTAGGTTTTCTTCTCTTTGAACTTACACAAAAATAATACGTAATAACTAGTCTAACTGTTTTTAATGATAAATTGCTTATTAAATTGCCATTTTAATGATTACTTGCTTCCATATAACTTTTTAATCTTAAAAACAATCCTAAGCTTTTGTTTTTCTTATGTCAGCTTTGAAAATAAGGACGATGGTTTCATTCTCATACTTAATCTTTGTACTTATATTTTGAATTACCTTGCATATTTTTTGTTTTTACAGAAGCAGAAAAGTCTTCGCAAGCGGCCCAGCTTGGACATAGGAGCCACAATCAGCACCAGCACCACCAACTTATCCCCCCGGACCTTCATCATGGAAGCTCCAGTGCAACTCTCCCCTTTAGGAACCACCTCCCCACCGCTAGATCGTCATTTGTTCCTGTTCTCTGACCTCATGCTGGTTGGAAAATCGAGAGGAACCAACTGCTTTAAGTTGAAAGAGAGCGTGAGACTTGCAGAGCTATGGCTGTCCACGCAAGAGGGAGAGGATACAGGCTTTCTGATTGGCTGGCCGACGATGACTGGTGTTGTCAACTACCTCGCAACGTATCCCACGCAAGCTGCTAGAGATACCTGGTATAGGTGAGTAACACAATCTATTAATTATAATAATTCTTTCCGTCCGAAAAACAAGTTAAGGCAAAAAGGTCATACCAAGAACATGATTTTGCTCAAGATCAATTCTAATTTATAACAATGTTCTTCCTTATAAGTTCATGCGAATCCGTAATTTCTAAATTGCAACTTCTGGGTGCTTAATTTTTATTGCTCACGAACACGATGTTTAAACAGAAAAAACATTTGTCTGATAAAAAAATTTTTATTGTTTAGAAAAATCCAAAACGCCTTGACATCTCAACTAGCAACCGAGCCAAAATCAACGAACATCCAGATATTTTACAAGGACGCATCGAGTAACATCGAAATCGTAAGTACCACTATTTTTCCCCTAACCTTCGGAACTATCAATACGTCCTTCTTCCGGACCTTATCCCACGCTAAGTGCGATTGGTACAACATGCATCTTTCTTTCATTCTCCTCCATTGTCCGCCAGCTCGGTGAATACATTTTTCTTTCACACAATCCATCCATCTTTTCATCGGTCTACCTCTCCACTTATATCCCTCTTCATTCAAATCAATTTCTATTTTCGTTACATGACCCTCCTCTCTCCGCACAACATGCCCATACCACGCTAGCCTATTACTCCTCATCTTTTCCGTCACTAGCGCTACTCTCAAACTTCCTCTGATGTCTGTATATTTTTTTATCTTATCTATCCTTGTCACTCCACACATCCATCTCAATTATTAATACGTCCAAACGAAACAATGTTTTGGTTTCAACCCGAGGGTCAGAATCCCGTTCATCAGACCAAAACACATTAGTCACTCATGCGCATAGCGTCAAGTACTGGGTTTTTACAAGTCATGACCTCTCCATTTACTAAATAAAAACTTTTGTGTCATGTTTTATATATTATTGTCTTTTCAGTGCAAAACTGTGTTCGTTAACCCGGAAATGAGTACTCGCTGTGTCATCCAACACGCGTTAAGGGTACTGCAGAACAACCATGATGGAGATGGCAATGATGGGGAACGAGAAAACGAAGGGGAAGGCAGATGGGGAGCGATCAGCGAGTTCAGCCTCTGTGTGAGGACAGTGAGGGACGCACCGCCGCTGCCTCTACGAGGGATTGAAAGACCACATGCTATTCAGGTATAAACAAATAAAGACATCCACACATCATCAAAAGCCCCAAGCTAAGCGAAGCTTGTATTATGGGTAGGTAATAGATGACTGATATAGGTACGTACTTAATGCAATACATTACATAGATAGATGTTTTTATAGACCGATCGTGAATTATGGAAGCGATTGAAAAATGCAAGCAAAGATCAAGTAAAATAAGATCGAACTCTCGAGTATACCTCGAGGATGCAATTCCCCCTATTATAATTTTTGTTAAAAATGTTAGATGCTTAGGGTGACAAAACTAAATCGAGCTGTGCTGCGCTGTACTGCGCTGTGCTGTGTCAACGTCAACTCGCTCGTCTAATATTTTTAATGAGGATATAAACTAACCATGCTGTGCTGCGCTGTGCTGTGCTGCGTCAATGAGTTGTCCAAACATAGCACAGCGCAGTACAGCGCAGCACAGCTCGATTTAGTTTTGTCACCCTTATAGTTGTGTTAATTTTCAGATGTCGAGAATAAGACAAACCCTTTCAAACGAAGATGGGTTTGATTTGGAGCATGTGAATGCTAAGAACAATCCTTGCGGACTTCTTTTCGAGTTGCGGAAGAAGAACCAGAATTTGAAAAAGTAAGTAGTACTATGTCACCTTACATAATTAATTTATTCCGTTATTTTCTATTTATTTTGACTTATATCATTAGGATCTTCATCCTTAGTAATATTATAAACGTAAAAGTAGTTTGTATGAATGTTTGTTACTCTTTCACGCAAAAAGCACTGAACGAATCGGACTGATATTTTGAATAGATATATTTCTAGCCCTGGAATAACAGGCTTCTTTTCATCCCATAAATCCCTTGATATCCTTTGAATCGTTTTCATAGAAAAACACATGCGAAGGCGTGACACTTCTTTTTTTTAAATAGTAGAACCATAAATTGTTAAGATCTGACTACAAAAAGACCACTAAAATTTATTTCTATATAACAAGGTTATTTTGACTTCCAGTGGCAACACTACCCCCGGCCGTGGTCTGCGTCTCCTCCGGCGCGGCGGCCGCCTCTTCGGGGTGCCGCTCACGAGGCTGTGCAACGGAGCCCCACCGCCCTCGCTGCTTCAAGCGCTGAGAAGACTGCGATCTGTAGCGCCTCTCACACATGGAGTGTTCCGCCGCAGCGCTAATGCTAAAGCGCTGAGATTGCTGAGAGATAAGGTATATATCGAAGGAGTACATAACTTTCAATTACTATTACTTAATTTATTATGCTGATACTCATTTGGTCGTTATTGGATGCTTACGTAAACCAAAAAAAGAACCGACGAACTGTGATAATACTATGAATGATAGGTTCACGTAAATATCAGCAGATTGTACCTACCTATCCTTTGCAATAAAAGGTTCAAAAAAACCTTGTTAATTCGCTATTTACTTAATGAACAAAACATAAAGCATACTAACATAAGCATACATAATGTATCAATTTAAAAACAACAAACAGTAATTTACCTTTCTTGAATTTACTCCCGGTCATCTGCCAATTTGATGCTTTGTTTCAAAAACACATTAAAAAATAAGTAAGTCTGTTGAAATGTAACTAATGTATTGTTCAATATCAATTCCAGCTGGATTCCCTGGGCCCATGGGCGGAATGCGCAGAGCTGGACCGAGCCCCGGTGTTGCTCCTGGCTGCGCTGGTCAAAGAGTTTTGTCGCGCGCTTCCTCAGCCTCTGCTCTCAGCTGACCTGTACCCTTCCTGGCTTCAAGTACTTGGTACGTATGAGTTGGAAGCTAAACACAACGATAGGATTATTCTGATTTCATGGTTTGATAAAAAGATCTAAGCATTTTTCAAGTATTTTATACATTTATATTATTAGCGACCCGCCCCGGCTTCGCACGTTTTTATTATACGTATAAACCTTCCTCTTGAATCACTCTATCTATTAAAAAACCGCATCAAAATCCTGCCGACTGCCGACAAACTGCTACACAGTTTGGCAGAAACATTGTAAGGAAAATGTACTATTTTTTTTGAAAAATAAAATAAAATAAAAATAAAAATAAAAAAAACCGCATCAAAATCCGTTGCGTAGTTTTAAAAGATTTAAGCATACATAGGGACATAGGGAATTATGCTATGTAGTGTGATAACTGATAATATACATATTTCAAATACGTGATCATAACTTAGATGACAAAGTCTTGTTCGATCGAAATTCTAAATTGACCTTTACTAACCTTATCTAGTACCAAAGTCCATAACAAAGGTTCTGATTAATGGAGCTAAAAGGTTTTGTGTGGATTTTCCAGCAATGTATTTGTATATTCATTCTTATATTTTGTTGTCCACAGGTTTACCTCAAACAGAAAAAGTGGCGGCAGTTCGCTCCCTCCTTCTCCAGCTGCCAAAAGCCCATTACGTGCTGTTGACGTACTTCGTTTGCCTGCTTCAAGCCATCGCCAAGAAATCCAACATCAATCTGATGTGCCCTATGAATCTCGGCGTCTGCGTCGGCCCCAGCCTTCTTTGGCCTCACACACCCTGTGAAAAATCTCCCAAAGCAGTGCCAATGGTGGTAGAACTACTTATCGTAAAAGCTGAAGCTTTATTTGGTCCCCAGATCACTGGTCTATTAGGTAACGGGAGTCCAGAATCCTCTAATGCTTTACTGGATTCGGGGGCGGAGGAAAGTGACAGTCTACACTCTGTAGGCATATCGCTAGATTCCATGGAACTTGCCACACCGAGAAAGGAGAAGTTATCCTTGAGCCGAGATTCAGGTCTGACTTTATCAGAAGATGACTCCAACAGTAATGGAGGCAACAGCCCAGCACCGAGAAATATTCTCCACAGTCTTTCTACACCCACCTGCAACATTCAACAAGTCCCAAGATACGCTGACAATCTCAACGTCAACGGACTTCCACAAGCACCTCAGCGACAAAGCAACTATTCAAACAAAAACGAAATCTACAGTAACGAAGAAATATACAATACCCCGTACATAGGAGAAAGATACATTCACAACTCTATCAACATTGGAATCTCAAACGGCATCGACGAAAGGAACTACGTCTCGAAGCAGGCACTCCAGCGATCGACTGCAGATATTTACGCAAAAAGCCCGTCAATATACATCACAGGATTCGAACCTCAAAAACCACCGCGAAGCCTAGTCTCCAAAGCAGCCAGAACCTCAAAAGTCTACAGCATGTTTGCAGAAACACAAGAAACAGACACAAACGTTACTCAGAAAAAATTCAACAGAGCAAAAAGCTCTGATAACCTCTTAGAAGCAAAACAAAAAGCAGAGGCTTTGGAGAACAAACACGACCTAGTATCTAGTCAAGAAAATATCGTATACAGTAACATACATGACCTCGCAATGTTCACCGAAAGTATTCAGCGGCAAAACCAATATCAAACACGTTCGGAAGCTTTATCAAACGCAAACTACTCCCGTGTGTACGCCAATTACAACACCAAGCCCGCTGAAAATATTTATGGGCAGATGAGAAAACCACTAGGGGGAGAACCATCGAAGAACAAAGAGGTAAATGGAACACAGGCAGCCACCATTTTTACAAGAAATGACTGGTCTCGTCAAGCAGCGAGAACGAAGAGCTTAGAAGTCAATGAAGGTCATTCGATGAGCTCTGACAAAATGCGCAGTAGCAACTACGAAATGCCAAATGGCAACTCTTGTTGCAAAAGGCAGTATGATCCTGCGCACATGTGCACTAAAAGCTGTAACGGAAGCCCAATGACAAATAATAGAGAACAAGAAAAACGCAACATGGTTCCGCTACAAAATTCTTATTCCTACGTCGATCACGTAAACGATGACACAGAAGAAGTTAAAAAAGCAAGACTACGAAACTACAACAACAACAAGTTGAACCAATCAAAGTCATTAGCGAACATTATAATGCACAGCGACTCGAGTAGCAGCGACACTTTGTACCAACCTCAGAGCTCAGCAAAGAGCAGGTCCGCCGAATCACCTGCCAGCGAGAATTCCTACGAGAACTACACGACGCAATACATGGACCCCATGTACACGTCGGTCTATCGCAACATGATGGATAAATCTTGGAAAATATCGAAAACTTCGGATTTGTATTCGGATATCTACAAGGCGACGCCGACTACCGTGCAGCCGGAGTATCAGAGCTCAGAGAGCGACCAGAACAGCAAGAAGCCCCCCCACATGCCACCTCCCGTCCCCCCCAGGAAGATGGTCTACCAAAGGGTGCTGAAGAAGTTCCAGCCGGTGCACGTGAACAAAGATGAGAACTCGCGCTCCAAATCAGTGCCTCGGTACACTAACGGCGACAAGCCGCAAAACAGCCTAGCTCTCGACTGCTCAGAATCCGACACCGAATCGGAATCATATGTTTAAATGCACAACCGACAACGGATCTTATTTCCAGCTACTTTGTTTTTAAATTGTAAATGTTTTCAACTAGATACGTAAATATTTTGGTACTTCGGGTACTATAAATTATGCCATCTTAGCTATGACATTCTTTTAATCCCGCCTTAAAATTTAATTGTGACCATAACTTCAGCTGTTTTGGTGATGCGATTCCAAAGAAGTAACGATAATTTCGAACATAATTTTGTATTTTGTAATTAACTGTTATCGTTGAGAGCAATAAAATAATTAATCATTTTTATTGAGTAAATACTGAGAAATGTAGAGTTTATTAAATTGAAACTAGTTATTTATCTAGATGTTAAGGTATACAGTTTAAATATTTGTATGGTTCTCTTTACGAGTGAAGATATTAAAAGCTAAGCTTTCATTTTATTTAATCTAACACATTTAGTGGTGTTTTACGATATTTTATTAGAAGTAGATATTTTAAATAAATATTTTCATTGCCTGTCTGTAAATATAATATTGTAAATGTTTATTAAACTTAAAGTGATTAAAAACTGACTTTTAATTTATTATTTATTTCATAATAGATCCTGAACTTGTAGGGTTATCTGAATAACCGTAGTGGTGGTCCCAAAAAAAAGATGATATTACTAGATAATAATTTAATTTCTTTTTCACTGTTAAAATTCTTAAACTATTTCCCATCATCACAGTCACGAATATACACATACATTAATATTAAAATAAAATACGATAATACTTAAATAATGTTATTTCTGTTCCTACTAATATTGTGAAAGGAAGCAAAATTTTGAGCCATTTTTAATATTTTTGGACGAATATAACGTCAAAACTACTAAAAGAAACGAGATGAAATTTACACAAAGGTCTGGGATAGTAATATTTCTTACTTTTTATTTCGAAAATGTGTGCGAAGCCAGAAACAGAAGCTGGTAATTAATGATTTAGACACCATCGATACGAAAACAGAATAGTTTTATTCTTAATCGTCTACGAAATCTTTTTGTAAATACATGATTTAAACAATTCTCACTCAACAATATCGGTTTAGTAACTACTGTCCATAAATTCGTCAAAATTTTCACATACACTTTTTCGAACTCTTTTACACAACGCATAAACGTCTGACCTTACTAGAAAATTAAAAAAACAGTCTGAAGGCTTCGCGGAAACTACGATTTGTATCGCCGGAAGTAACTTGTTCGAGTCATGACAGTTTTCAACATCTTTTTAATTATCTAGATAATTGTTCGTACACAGTCGAGCCCATGAGAAAATATTATATAACCTTATCTATATATACAGGTTTACTAGTTTAGTCTTGGACCTTCTAATTAATGTCTTAGGGTTAAGTCAAGAATGCACAAATAACAAAAAAGTAGTACGAAAGAGAATTTTTTTATAGCAGGAAAAGGATTTTTTTGACAGTCAAATCAGTCAGTTATAATAGAAACTTCAACCACCTAAAGGATCTATCGGTCGACTTAAATAGTAACCCTATATATTTTTCTCAATGTTATTGATTACGAGCTGTTTTGATACATTTGTGTTTTGTTATAAAATATAAATAATTTGTTACTTTTATATAAAAGGCTTGCTGTCTTTGTTTTGCCGAATTAATATAGTTTTTTGTTTGGCTTGAAAACTTAATATCCTTATCGAAGCAGCTCTCTGTACATAAATATTTTATTCTAGGGTTGGGCAGAATATTTCACTGTGAGCCTTAACAATAACATTGCCCTAGAGTATCAATTTTAGAAGTAGGTAAATCGGACAAAATTAATTATCAAGTCAAAAATTCACGAAATCTACTCATGGGCTCGAGTATTTCTAAAATTGCATTGATATCCAACTTAAAACCACTTATAATCTACGTTTTCACTGGAATGGTGACTGTTGTGTCCGTTGAGTTGGTATTACTGGAGCTAGGTTGGCTTGTGGTTGGTAACACTGGAGGCCTCTTATCTTCTTCAACAGTGACGTAGTTCCAGGATTGAGTTTCAGCTGTGCCGAACAGAATGAAGTAGCCAGCTGATGCTATGTAGAGAGATGCTCCTGTGATGAAGACTGGCCGCCATTCCGAGAAACCATTCTGAAATAACAAGAAGAAAACTTGGTCAGCGCATGTTGATTTTCATTTTCCCAAACGGCGGTCCTTTATGAAAAAAATGCACATATTTTTTCTAATTTACTTGACCGGAGTATGACAGTAAGAAAACTTACATTCTACCAGTAGACCGTAATATACTTATAGAACGTAGTAACAAGTGGTAATAGGTATTTATATTTTTGAGAGCGTTTGGAAAATTTATCAGGAAAAGATTCTGTTAATCTATGTATAGGCTTCAGAGAAACTGGATATAATTACGATAATTCACAGTTATGGCTACAAATTGACCAGAAAACTGTGGATTTACCCCGAAGCGATCTAAAGAGACCGTGAAAATCGATTTGCTTACAAGATAAATAACATTGACAACTTTTGAATATGTAATACACCTACTGTTAGTTATATAAAATTTTGCATGCCATTAAAATACAAAATCAACACATCCTATTGTTAATTCCATGCTCAGAATGAAAAGATTCTTGGTAATTGAAATTATTTGGCTCAAAAATAATTATTAGCATAAGTATTCAGTTTACTGTTACTCACCCCATGTTTTGTAAAATGTGCTGTGACCAATGGCGTAACAAATCCAGCTGTGTTCCCGATGCCATTGGCAATTCCATACAAAGTAGCGGCGTAGTTTGGAGCCAAGTCCTGATGGTTGACCAGGTTTGTCAGCGTAGCAGCTCCATTTGAACCCATTGAGAAGGAAATCAGGGCTATTGAGAGGATAGGCGCACACCCTGTGTAGCCTAGACCAATCAATAATAGTCCAGGAACAACGTGGGAGAAAAGACAGAAGAACTTCCTCATGAATGTTATTGAGACTTTGTTCTGCTTGATGATTCTGTAACAGGATAATGTTATTTTTATTCAAGTATATGTAAAAAAGGCCATGGCCAGCCGTGGACTTGTCTAAGCAATGGTGTGTTTGTGTATGAGTGTAATAGTATAAAGAGACAAACCAATACCTATAGGTAATCCATTGTGCTCTTGTACCTTTATTGGTTAGCTCCATTTTGTAACAAATTACCATAATAATGGTCAAAGTCATTTATGTTTTGATGTATACTATGTGTTGTTGCAAATATATTGATTGACCTTGAATTTAAAATGCTCATCAAATCTTTTCACCTTGACGGGATTTGAACCCGCAACTTGCGTCCTACCAACCTCCTACCAACTACCTGCGATGTGGTTTATTGTAAAGGGTGAACAACATTGTTTGGTATCACTTTTAGAATTTGAAATATGGCAGTCGGTTTTAGAATCAATGAAATTTTATTTCAACAAAGGAGTTTAAGAATGAAAACATCACAAAAATACATGTAATGAAAAGTAGACTATGTTTTATTCCAATGCTAAAACTGCGTCTATTCAATTTCGGCTTCAAATTACAGCCCGATCCGATCTGTAGTTTTTGCTCGAAAGAGAAACAAACACCAATCCATACAAACTTTCGCTTTTATAACTTCTACTAATGGAACTTATTCATATAATAGAGATTGAACTTCACTTGTTAAGTTTCTGTTATCACCTAATATTTATACACTCTCTGTCTCTAGATCGCTATTCCCATTTTTGTTCCCTTACCTGTCACCAACAGCACCAAATATAACCGAGAAGATCATCCTCGCCAGGTACGGTAACGAAGCCAAGGTCCCGGTGGAAGTCAGGTCGAAGCCAAGAGCACTGGAGACGAACTTGGGAGCTGCTGTCATCATGAAGTACAACCCCCAGTTACTGCCGTAGTGGAGGATCACCATGGCTAGGAATGGAAAGGAGGTGAAGATCTTCTTGAATGGGGGGACGACCTGGAGGAAGGAAAATGTATATTTTATAGGCCACTTGTGAGACATATTCGTACATAAAGGACAAGATTTCAATAATAATTGAAACAAAAATGAATCTTTGAATGCATGTTTATTGCAATAAATGACGAACTTCAGACAGGCTGCACCAAATTGGAAGATTCTTTTTTTGTTGTGTTTTATATAAAAAAATTAAAAGTGATATTTGAGTGAAGATTAAATCTAATAACAGCTTGGTCATCATGGATTATCGTGTACTAGGGCCGCTGGTCGGATATCTCGTCATGCCAGCCTTAATAACATCATCCGGCGGGCCTTTGTCAGCGCTAACGTACCAGCTATTCTCGAACCGAATGGTCTGTTCCGTGACGATGGCAAGAGGCCCGACGGTATGACACTAGTGCCATGGGAGTTGGGGAGGCCCATTATGTGGGACGCTACATGCGTCGACACACTTGCACCTTCCCATCTTTCAAGGACATCCACTAGGGCTGGTGCAGCGTCGGCAGATCTGGCCGAGGATCTCAAGAGGCGCAAATATGCAGGTCTCGACAGAACCTACGCATTTGCTCCCCTTGGATTCGAGACCCTAGGTCCGTGGGGTACCGAGGCTCTCCGGGTTTTTTTTTAATTATCTGAGCGTCTGGTCGATGCGACGCGTGACCCGAGAGCTGGTGAATATCTGGCTCAGCGCATCAGCATTGCACAGCGTGGTAATGCAGCCAGTGTCTTGGGGACGCTTCCGACTGGTATTGACATGGATCAATTGAGCTACCTTTAGACTGTTTGCAACCGTCTGCAGTTAGCTCAATGGTTTCAATTGTAAATACTAGTTGTAATTTTTCTATTCCTTGCTTGTAATTTTCGTTGTTAATAAAGTTAATTAAATCTAATTAACATATCATTTTAAAATAAAAAAACTTAAAATTATTTAATATAATTACAATTTTATTTTATTTTTTTAAATTTCCTTTTTTTGAACCTAAAGAAATGAAGTTATTCAGGTCTGATACATACACTCGGATACAACAAACGGATGGATGTACCTAGGTACAGCCTCGGACATGTAAATAGGAGGGTCGTTTGCTCGCCTTCGGTAGTATTGTAGAATCTGCGCCTTTGGTAAGAGATATCCTAGTAAAATTTTGGAAAACTTTTTTTAAAAATACTTGCGTTTGGCTTTTCTCTCGTGGTACCTGAATTAAATAGCCGAAGAGAATTCTAAAAGTATATTATTCGACTCGGTGGTGATGGAACTACCTAGGTATAATTAAGTAAATGAAAAACAACAGCTCGGTGAATGTGACACGAAGGCCTTAGCTAGGACATCAAAGTTGACATCATTTTCAGTCACGATTTTTCCATTAGAAAATGGGTCATTGAATTATTCTCGATGTTTACAAAAAGATGTTCAAAGTGATTTATTTTCTGAAACTTAAATTTTGACTGATCGGCTCAATAATGTACCTACGGTTAAGGTTACCTACTTCGTAGACCATATTCACAAAATACGGCTGCTACAATACCTATTCCTGGACATGTCGCACCTATCTATAATGTTATGAACAACACTCTCATAATCCTTATATAGATAGAGAGATAGATAACACTTTATTAAAACACAAAAAGACAGGAAATAATGCAGACAGAAATGTTTTAAGTACGGATAAAAAATAAAAAATAAAGTAATCTAAGTATACAAAAATATCTATCTATGTAATGTATTGTATTGATTATATCTGTCATCTACTAGGTTCTCATAATAACACAAATTATACTTTTTGGGGCTAGATGACGCTATGTGAAATCTACAGCATTATTTATCTTCACTACATAGTATAAAACAAAGTCGCTTTTTCTGTCCCTATATCCCTTGGCCCTTTGAATGCTTAAATCTTTAAAACTACGCAACGGATTTTGACGCGGTTTTTTTAATAGGTAGAGTAATTCAAGAGGAAGGTTTATACGTATAATAAAACTGTGTGAAGCTGGGGCGGGTCGCTAGTTATTTATAAAAGGGAACATTGGGTGACTCATCAAAATATCTCTAAAACTACAAGAGCTACGAAGCTCAAATTTTGCATGGAACCTCCGTCCCTTTAGGACGTGGGCACCCGATAAGAACGAATTTTTAGAAGGTAAGGTAGTTACAATGGGGTCTATGGGGTATTACTAAAGTCCACGCAATTGAAATCGCGAGCGGGTTAGATAGTTTATTCATTAGACGTTTACCTTGTTCTCCTTGGAGCTCTGCTGGACCTTGTCTCCAATAGCTTCCAGGATGTACTGTTTCTCATCATCAGTGATGCGAGGGTGCTGCAGCGGCGAATCGTACACTAGGAACCACCAGAATGCACACCAAACCACTGCGATCACACCTGTACATATAATAACAAATAATTTATATCCTACTAATAAAACATCATACTTAAAAACACGAAAGTTTGTAAGTATGGGTGGATGGATGGATGTTTGTTAATCTTTCACGCAAAAACTACTGAACGGATATGGATGAAATTTGGCACAGAGATAGATTGTATAGTTTTATATGTAGTCAGGAAAAACACTTTGTTAAGTATCAAGAGCGTGTGTCAAGTACTTGCACCACGCACTTGATACTTGACAAAATATAAACCAGGCATAATATAAGTGGCGCTATGGCGCTCATTAGGGGAGGCCTATGTCCAGCAGTGGACTAATATAGGCTGATGATGATGATGATAATATAAGTGTGAAATCTCCAGATACAACCGCCCAAAAATAGCTTCAGGAAAACAAATCTACTAACCAGGCACATAGAATGCATAATCACATCCAAAGTTCTCAATGAGCGGTCCAATGAGTGATCACGTCACCAAGGTCCCGATCCCCCCTCCGAGCAGGGCACTGACGAACTACCAACCCGTAGTAATCTTCAGACTCACCCGCCCAAAAATAACTTCAGGAAAACAAGTCTACTCACCAGGCACATAAAATGCATAATCCCATCCAAAGTTCTCAATTAGCGGTCCAGTGAGTGACCACGTGACCACGGTCCCGATCGCCCCTCCGAGCAGTGCGCTGACGAACTTGCCTTTCTCATCAGGGGGAGCCCAATGAGCCACTAGTGCGTGTAGAGCCGGGAATAAGAAACCCTGAAACAAAGAGTAAGTCCTTACTATCATTACATCCCTATGTAATTATCACTACATAGTATAAAATAAGTCGCTTTCTCTGTCCCTATGTACGCTTAAATCTTTAAAATGACGCAACGCATTTTGATGTGTTTTTTTTTAAATAGATCGAGTGATTCAAGAGATAGGTTTAAGGTTTAAAAAAATGTGCGAAACCGAGGCGGGTCGCTAGTATATTTATCAACGCGAAAATATTTATTGATGGATGTTTGTTCCTGTTTCACGCAAAACTACAGAACAGCGGGTAAATAAAATTGGTAATTTACACAGAACATCATCCACACGTGAACAAAACAGAGATTATGTTATGGGTACCAGATGACTCATAAAAACTCTTAGACTAGTTTTTAGCAAATTCTTTAACTACCTATGATGTTAATATATTAAAGAGTAAAGTAATTTATTGAGAATGAATATTATAAATTAAAATTTGTAATACTCACAATAAAATAATATGGCAAAAATTTCATCATCATAGCATGACATTAAATCTTTATATCTGTTTCAAACAAGTACATTACAATATTTACTATGTTAGAACCCCTTATTGCCGAGCTAAGATTGAATAAACATAATATTTTGGCAAGTAGTGACTCTTCTTTTTTTAGTTACAACATTACACTCTCAATAACAGGTGAAATACACTCAAATAATAGCTAGTGCAGAAACCGTTATATCCCCTAGGCAAGTAAAAAAGGAAGGCCGTAAGATAATAAAAAACAAACTTAACACTAATATGACTGAATACCTAGTGATTGCAAGACTGACGTCATACTCACTGTAAACTAGAAAAATTGCAGATAACTATTGCACCATATAGATAATCTTCTACGTAAATAGAATAAATGCATAATTTTTATGAAGGAAGTGCTGGAAAAAATTATGGAAAATTTTATTTCATATTGTTCTACGTCGTTGGTTCCTACACAATTTAAAATTATGATGAGAAACACCTTTTTATCTCTTCAACAAAGTATAATCGGAAATACTTAGAAGGCTCCCTATAAAAAACATCTGTTCTCTGCTACCTCACAGCAGAGAATGCAGAAATATCTAAGGAAATAAAGTTTTATATCCTAGACAAACTATAAAAAAATCCCCGTTCATATAGAATCTAAGATATTTTATACCAACAGAAATAGAGATTATGAATGAAACTTAGAAAACAGCAAAGTACATAACTAAAACACGATCTTCAACAAGACATAATAAATGTAGGTTTAAAACGGAAGAGTGACGTATTAATAAAGACAAAAATAATTTACGCCTTACATTTGTATTGGTGGTAGTATTGATTTATTCCCTTGGTTAACAAAACTAATCTAGGATTTAAAAACCGGGTTTAGCTTATCTATAGTATCCAGTCTATTTCTGTTTAGCTTGGGTCTAAATGAGTTCCAGCTTTATTTATTTCTTTTATTTTATATTTTAAACTAACCCTACCAACCCTAACGCATGGGTTTGGTTTGCACCCCGTTGATGTCTTTTGGAAGGAAAGTATTTCTCGTAGCCGTAGAGTAGGGAGTTCGTAGCACCCCAAGGGTGGGTTTTGGGATTTTCAAATGATCGTCTGTATTGTTACTATTTTGAATCTACTAGTTTGTGCTGAACGTCGAAGACTCTTGTAGGTCTTCGACGAGGGCAATGAACTAGTAAAAATGATGTCATTTTCAAAACGTTTTTCTTAAGGTTTTTTAAGATTATGTTAAAATTATATTCGTGTAAGACTCAACCGAATCTAATAAAATCAAATCAAATCTAGCTTCAATAATCACGCCATAAAATACTTACCAAATTCATTATTATCTAAACAAAAAGCAAGAAAAACCAGACTTTTCTAGACATTGAAGCAAATTACACCCATTCGTTATTACTAATTGAAATCAGTTGGCTCACTAAATGAGCGTTTTTGCGCGCCACAATCGTGTTTTCCAAGGTTTTTGTAGATGCCTTCCCTATCGAGCTCCGGATTCCATGTTTTATTTCAATGCTTTAGTTATGGCTAGCAAAATAAATGAACTCAACTGGTAGCGTCGGTTCGGTACACATATCTCGCGATTTAATATCAGCACATTCATGAAAAAATATATTCCATTATTATTATACTCCATGGTCGAACAAATAACTACTTACCGTATTTTAAAGAAGTAATGAAGTCAAGCCTGTGCCGATATAAAATATTGATATTTTTAATTTGATGGGATAATTTATTACATTAATATATACCTACTATAGTTTTTATGTTTTACCCACCTACTCAACTATTGATAAGTATTGTAGATTTATAAATGTAACATAACATAACGTAAGGTTTGTTTGGTTATTTACGACTGTAAATCATTGTTACAACACAATTAACATAAAGAGGTATTTTGTATATTCGTAAAGGTAATCTAATGATAGAGATGCTAAAAATAACTTTGTATTGTGTTCTTCAACTGTAACCAGTTATTTAGGCAATTATGGAAGTAATTGAAGCATTACTTTACATATACATTCATGAATGTCAATGGTAATGGTATTTAAAAATATACTTTAGACGAAGTACGTCGACTCATCTAGAAATCATCATTAGTCACTCATGTCCTTAATTATGAGGCTTGACAGGAGGAATGTCGAACCAAATTGAGATTCAAACATAGCTTTATCATCATCATTATATCATCTTCATTATCTCCTGTCCTGACACCCAAGATACAAGCCTAGAGCTTAGTTTGGGTTACACTAGAAATCTCTTAAGTTCCTATGTATATTTGTTTAATAAATAATTTGAATTTGAAATCTTGTCTATTTTCTTTTAGGCTGACTTTCGCTATTCCTTCCCCATGTTGCTTTACTGTAACAACCTATCTATTCTATGCTGTAAAAAAAAGTAAGGAAGAAGAAACATTTGTTTACTCATATCTTAAGATTAGTAGTAAGTAGTAATAAAAATCTTGAACACAGACTTAAAGATTAGAAAAAAAAACAATAAATAGGGTAAAATACAGTCCCTACTTCATGCATGTAGTATTTGGCTAGGCCCAATGCGAATTCGTAAGCATTTTTATCAATGATCTCCCTCCCAAAAACAAAAGATTGACAACTTTGGGGACAATGCTGTGTAAAGTCAAAACTCAAAGTCAAAATGCTTTATCTCCTTAAGACCTTACAGGACACTTGGACGCGTCATAAAATTAATGTTATTAATAATTAAAACTAGGAAATAAAGTGCTCACTTTGATTTTTGTTCACTTCAATCTTTTTTAGGTTAAGAAGCTCAATAACTATATGTACTTTTGAATTATGATCTAAGAGGGTAACGTGAGTTGTTCAAATTAGAAATGATTATATTTCACGATTACTAGATAAAAAGACAACTGTTTCACAGAAAACTTATAGTTTTTTAATCTCTTATATTATTTGGTATACCTAGATGGAAATAAGAAGACAACTGTGTCTTGAATAAAAAGGGACGACCAACTTAAGATAACTTCAGATCTGAAGTACCATATTTTTAAGCCCAGATTATCGTGGGGCTAGATTTTGCTGTGTGGATTGTCCATTAGTTATTACCATTTAAGCTTTCGATTACTCACCGAAGCCAGTCCAATAACAAATCGCAACGCCGTCAGCGCCAAATAATGCCACCTCGCGGCCTGCGGGCTGAGGATCGTGAGGAGTGAGCAGACCATCATAGTCACGAAGACTAGCTTCCTTGGACCCCAGAACTCTGCTGCGGTGCCTCCCACGAGGCAGGTGATGGCGTATCCCCAGAAGTAACCTGATAACACGTAGGCTTGCTCTTGCGCTGTCCATGTGAACGTTGTCACTCCGTCTGGCTATGGAAAAGACAACTTTAGCTGTATTGAAAGAAGGTTAGCAAGCTCTATTCGAATTAAATTTATCATTTAATAAATAACACCGTATAAGTAGATACTAAGTATTACTATCGAAATTTTAGGTACAACCAAACTATGAAGGCCTATTCATACCTAGCTATATTTTTTATTTTGTTTTTGATAATATTGGAATAAAAAAACGGGGATCAATCTACATAATTTTATTGTATTTTTGTTTGATTTAAGTATGTTATTTCTGTACTACTGTGTTATTTAAGTATGTTATATGTTCTTTAAGTATGTTGTTCACTGCTGAACATAGGCCTCCCCTAATGAGCGCCATAGCGCCGTTTGGAGAATACTACTTCGTAATGAATACATCCGACAGAGAACCAAAGTTATCGACATAGCTCAAAGAATTAGCAAGCTGAAGTGCATATGGCAGTGGGCCGGCCATATCTCGCGAAGAATCGAAAACCGTTGGGGTAAACGTGTTCTTGAGTGGAGACCGCGAGTTGGTAAACGTAGTGTAGGACGCCCTCCGGCCAGGTGGGATGACGATCTGCGAAACACTACTGGCAGATGCTGGATGCGTCAAGCTGAAGACAGGGCGCTATGGCGCTCATTAGGGGAGGCCTATGTCCAACAGTCGACTTATACATGGTGTAACAATATACATGTGCTAAGCGAAAAGCTGGGTATTTCTACCCCCCCGGGGAACAACTTTTGTTCAACGACTTTTCTAATTTCGATTGGTATCTCTGAAAAAACTAAAACAAAGTTTTCACATGGCCAGCTGATTTTTTACGAAGTGACAACCCTAAAATCTGCTGTTTCTTATACTTGCGACGATGACCTCAGTATGGTCACAGAATAGATGTAGAAAAGAGTGACAGATTCATATTCTTGAAATAGAAAAACGCCTACAGCATCATTGAGGCAAATTGTCGTAAGTCATGGCTAAAATCACATTTCAATTTGAAGGTTGAGTTACGTGTAGTTAAACATACGAACTAAACTACGCTAACACAGTTATGTCTTTTTCTAACTGTTTGTTCTTTCTTGTGTGTTGATCTAATCATAATAACCTACTGACTGAATACACATTGATGTCCACTACTGAAAAGAGCTGTGAATCTGGCGGGTATTGCCATAATCACTTGGCTGGGGATTGCTGATCAAAGAAACGGTATAAGTAATTCAAACAATAAAAATGCTGCCTTTCATTTGGCGAAGCCCCTTGGTCGACTTTTACGACATCCGACATACGACGAGCTGAGTCGCATGGGTCGGTTAACTTAATTAAAAACTTTACCAAATGACTCTTTCCGTCATTATGTAGTTTATCTTTCCGTTCTGTACCTACATTAATCTTTGACACTTGTATTTCCACAAAGGAACGCGACTAAATTTTATTGGCTGTAGCACTATGCAAAACCATGGCAACCAGCCAACCGCCAATCATAGACAAGTTAGAGAACCATTCATTCATTCATTGACTGTCGGCATCTATCAACATGCGATACACCCAGTGATGCCAGATCTACCGATTTAGCAGTAGATCTAGCTGCTTTTTTAGGCGTCTACCGATCTACTGATTTATTTCAAAAATTTAGTGAAACCTACCTGATTTTCCCGAGCGCCTTCTAAAATTTAGTGAAATCTACCTGATTTTCCCGAGCGCCTTCTAAAATTTTGTGAAATCTACCTGATGTCCCGAGCGCCTTCTAAAATTTCGTGAAATCTACCTGATTTTCCCGCGCCTATAGCTCCGTTACTAAATAACCACTTGGCGACTTTTTTTTTTTTTTTTAGCTGCAATTGTCTGCAAAAATGCAAAGAATCGCTCCCTTTTTACGAAAGCACCTAAAAAAAAAAAAAGGTCGCCAGCCAAAATGCGAGTCAAAATACTCGCGAAACACAAATACATATGGTACCTCTAGAATTTTCAGTCGTTAATTTCTACCTACTGATTTTTATTCCAATCTACTGATTTTTTACTGAACTTTCTACTGTTTTTTTCAAATTCCATCTGGCAACACTGGATACACCACATGTTGGTGCTGTATTTGCCAAGCGGGTCGAAATATTTTTTAATACGGGTTCCGTAATTTTTTTAATACCAAAATTTAAAGAAGTTCGTTTGTTTAAAATCATAAAATCAAAAAAAAAAAAAGCTTAAATCCGTTTTCTACGGGATTTTGTATTAGGTATACCAACTATCAGAATTCACGCAAAGTGTATGTGTGTGTAGCAGGTAGGTACCTACATTGTGAAATACCTATGTAAAATAAGACCAGTACCTACCTACGTATTCATACAATTTTCTACCACATACCTATTATTTCACGACTGTGATCCTAATACCTCCTACACATGAGTAGCCAACTAGGGATTTATTAAAATTGAAAATGAACCCTAAAAATTATCCATCTTTTCGGCGAACGAAATCAAAAGAATGAATGATGAACTATTTTAGTGTGACCTTCGTCGCGGTGCCGTGTAGTGCTCTAGGTACAATTTTTATCTTTCGTGCCTAAAAAACAAGTAACTAGGACTTAAGAATACCTTAAGGGTGTGGTGTATGCATCGGAGAGTGTCACAGAGCTGAAGAGATGAAGAGGCGTGTGTTGGAAGCGTGTGCTTACTTCCATAAAATGTGTGTTGTTTGGAAGAAGGGAGGCCGAACCTTACTTACATGCATAGGTATCGATACCTACGTCATGCATGTGTAACTTACTAACTAACTAACCTAACTAGTGCTAAAGTGAGTGAGACATGTTAATGCCTAAAAAGAAACCTACCTTGTGCTGAAGTGTGTGAATTGTCTGTGACTGTGTACCTACAAGTGACCTACCAAAACATACATAAATCCCTTCGTAAGAAGCCATCTAGACAGCTGACAAGCGAGAAAATATGAGGTTTGTAACTTGTACCTACACTTACAACTTTCCTAACTCAGCATTTTAAGATTTTCTCAACACTACCTAGGAACTTACATACTAGCATCTTATTATTATCACGAATTTATTAGCTCGTCTAGTAATCTCCCGCCATAGCTGAAATCTACGAAGATAAATACCTACCTACATACCTGCAAAGTTAGTAGGTAAGTACAGGTTGCGCGAATAGGGTTGTCACTTTATTTTGGCACTAGGAAATGAAAACTTTTTGTATGGGAAACTGAAAATAGGAATTTTTAATTATCTCCCCCCCACAACTGATCACCATGGGTTCCTGAAACCCCCCCCTTCGGCTTAGTAGGGGTAATATGTTATACCTTGTATAGGCTGATGATGATGTTATTTCTGTCTTTCGTTTCTACCGTATTCAACATCGTTCAGATCTTATTCTTCATTTTATTACTATAAAATATTATTTTAAAATTTTATTTTAAAACATTTTATTGAAAGAAAATATATTTACAGATAAGGTCAAACACACACAGTACACAGTGTCTGTGATCTGACTGTATTTATTAACTTTTATATCAAGAATAGAACAAAAGACCTCGAAAGACTGCAAAATACAGTTGTTCTACGAAATGAACATAATATCAACGATAACTTGTAAAGAAAATGTAGGTAAGGATTGTCAACACATATGTTTTTTTTACATTTGTGACTAAAATAATATTTAGACACCTTTATGCTATACTACTCGTAGCTTTCCTCTCGAGGCTTCGCTCGCGTAGACTATACGCTAATCCCTCTTTGTGGGTTTTAAAATATCCTGAAACACGTGTTATTATCATTTATGGTGGTACCAGTACTGAAAATTTCAGGTCATAAGAATCCTACAGTAAAGAAATACAGACATTTCAATACAAAGCCAAACTGTATACTATATGTAAATAGTAAAATATATTATACTTTAATAACCGCACGTGTTGTTTATTAAATTGAATATAATATCTTATCTATACTTTGCTTGTTCACACTATTTAAATAGCTACTATAATCTTACTCGTGAAAATCTTTTAATAGCCTTCTGTTCCTATTTACTTATTTTTATGTGCTGCTGGGTTTCCTTATATTTTGGTGTTGTTGTTGTTATGTCTTTCATAAACCACCTTCTGCTTTTGTTAAGCTTACTTGACGACCGATGTGGCACGGCGTGCAAATGTCCGCCTGCAAAGCTGAAGATAGCGGGTTCGATTCGCTCCGTGGGACAAATGTTTGTACAATCTACAAATATTTTGTTCCGGGGCTCTGGGTGTTTTCTATGTTAAGTACATAAAAATATCTATCTATGTAATAGGTACATTTTATAAGGTATATCAGTTATCTACCTACCCATAACACAAGTTCTGCATAGCTTGGAATTGATGATGCTGTGTGGATTGCCCAGCATTATTTTTTTACTGTGTAATTCACCTTGCTACTTTATTTACTATTATATTTACTTGTTTACCTCCCACGGAATAAGTACACTGGTCACCTGTGCTACTGGTTTTTCATGAACCTAATAATAGGCACCAGTCAAGCTCATCACAGATTGATAGGCATATCTCTAATTACCTAAATATGTAGTAATTGAAACGGTAACAAAACGACTTTTCATCATAAAACAGACATTACAGAAGAAAGCGTACTATTTTGTCAAAGACCTTTCCTTTCAGATAAAGATGCTTGGAAAGATTGTAGTATTAAGTAATTACTATTAGTATTAAGTAATTTACTTATGTAGTATTCGTAAATAATTATTTGATTGTTAATTTATTTGACTTTTCTAAGTGCATTTAACATTATAATTATGCCTATTGAAATAAAAATTGAAATTGAAATTGACTAATTACAGCTAGTATTTACAATTATAACAACCTAAAAATCTAAGCCGACACCAGGCAGAGTAACCAAAATGCTGGCAGCATTGCCACGTTCAATGGCAATGCTTATTCGTTGACCGAAATAGAAGCCAGCAATGCGACACCTGCACCTCACCTGCAGACTCTATGAGAAGTTTGGCAAGATCTTTATAAATTGAGTGTGCCTCAGGCAGGACCCTTGGGATCAAGGGTTTCCACCCCAAAGTGCTCAAACCGGTAACATCGGTTAAGATTAGCGTATTTTCGTCGTTTGAGGGATCTAAGTACCTTAATAATTACTCTCACAACAAAAACTTTTACACTACCTACCTAGTTTAAGTACCTACTTAAGCTTGATTACTTGTGTAAGAGGAAACAAATGATTTTGGTAGTATAATAATTCTAATGATAGGTACTAAAATCATTTCAAGAAGAACTTCATGATGTTTAATTAAATCCTATTGCTAATTTGCATAATCTTAGCGTAACGATTCTTTGTATAAAATCAAACCAATTCTATGGAGAGATGTTTAACTCTCTTGGGTGGCTACATGAATTGTCTAGCATGATATATTTAGTAATCCAAAGTAATATAGTAGGTATTTATTACATGGCCGCTAGGAAACGCGATATCTATTGTCATATTACCTGCTTTAGTTCCCGCTTCAAGACCGTTGCGTTGTATATTTCACTGTCATTGGCGATGATGGCCTTGCATTCGCTTTTCACCCTGCAAACAAACGTCCATGTTAGTGTGTTCAATCACAAATCTATTGTATTATAGGTATTCTCTATTTATTTTTTTATAATACCAAGGTGTCAATGGCAAACATGCACGCGGCCCGCCGCCTGATGGACAGCGGTTACCGCAGCCTATGGACGCCTGCAACATCAGAGACATTACACGCGCGTTTCCGACCCTTTAAATGTCTTAAAAACCCTTTTGTGAAGAACCCCACGTCGTAGTCCTGAGGAAAAACCTCAGCAGGGAGATCATTCCACAATCTGAGTCCTCGAGGTATTTTACCATATGTATAATAGTTACAGAGAACATGTTAAAAAGTTGTCAGCAACTAAAACATAATAAGTACCTATTATAATATACTTATGAAAGTACATCGGAGAATACATAATACTGGTATTGACATGGATCAATTGAGCTACCTTTAGACTGTTTGCAACCGTCTGCAGTTAGCTCAAATTTTCTATTCCTTGCTTGCAATTTTCGTTGTTAATAAAGTATTTAATACTTGGCTTACAGTATGTGTCAATACTATTTATAAATAGCGGATAGGTGCCTCACTGATTATCACAATACCGTGACCAAAGTGGACTAACTAGGTTATTTACTTGCACATAAAAAATAAAATCGAATTATTTGCACGTATTTTTCAAGTTACTTATCTTTGTAAGGCATAACGTCAGGTTACTAAGAATGCTTGGTAAATTCCATGCTGTTTTCAATTTATTCTTTAACCACATATGACATTTTGTGACGTAGTCTAACTTAGTATAAGTATAACTACGGTCAATACATACGTATTGACCGTAGTTATAGGACCTTTGGTACGTACCAATACCCAACTAAGGACACGACAGAAAGTTTTCCAAGACTCATATCATATCGAAATATCGAAATTTTGTCATATCGAAAGAAAATTATAATAATTAAGTTCCTCTGCCTGCAACCCTAGTCACCGGCTGCTTGAACCTAGCTTCGCGGCCGATGATCCACGGTTTTGAAATATTTATTACTGTACAATAGTATATAAATATAGTAAAAATGTATTTTTAAAAATAAATAAATAAAGAGTCATTATAATTATATAGCTATGATTAATATTATGTACCTACCCAAAAAATCTGAAAAATCGTTTGGAAGTTGTCAACTTACTCCTTTCCAAATTTTGTAAACGTTCAACCGTTTAGCGGTATTGCACTACACGTTATTCAGGGCCCGGTAGTTAGGGCGATTAGGGAGCAAGGCTTGCCGGGTCCGTCCCTTAGGGACCCTAAATCTTATTACTCCACTCTTACTTAGGGTTAGGGTCCCTGAATATCGTGTAGTGTAATACCCCTATTAGAGGTGTAACGTTAATAGACTCGCATTAATATTATAATAGGTGATACCTAGTAATATGGATTAAAAAATTATCTGAGCGTCTGGTCGATGCGACGCGTGACCCGAGAGCTGGTGAATATCTGGCTCAGCGCATCAGCATTGCCATACAGCGTGGTAATGCAGCCAGTGTCTTGGGGACGCTTCCGACTGGTATTGACATGAATCAATTGAGCTACCTTTAGACTGTTTGCAACCGTCTGCAGTTAGCTCAATGGTTTCAATTGTAAATACTAGTTGTAATTTTTCTATTCCTTGCTTGTAATTTTCGTTGTTAATAAAGATTATGTGTTAAAAAAGTAATATGGTGAAAATAATGTGGTAAATAATAGTGGTGGTAAGTAGGTATATATTTCAGTAAAGCGTGGTTCTTTCAACAGGTAGGACATCCCTCACATGTATGGTAAGATTGTTCATTTTGCAGTTTGCACAAGTGTTTTAGACTTGCTACCTATTCCTATAACTTATGTACGTATAAGGTAAGTATAAGTAAGTATCTAAAATACCGGTAGTATAGGTAAGTACAGACGTAATATCAGCTGAGCTAACTTGACCTGGCTCGGAATAATTGTTTGTCAAATTAATTTATTGATCCAGAAAACAAAGATCTATTGATATTGGTGAAAATAGACAGTTCAACCAAATTGAATCAATTTGGTTGAACCGTGAATCGTGATTGAACGCTAAAAGTTAAAATATTGAGCATGTTCAATTCTTTCAACGCCGTAGAACGACAACATTCAATGACATTGAATGATTCACTTATAAGTTTACATGGATCAATTTGGTTGTTTCATCCAAATTGAAAGACAAAAATGAACCGTGTATTTTCACTTTAAGAGTAGCAAACGTCACACGCTATGTCACTTTTTGTAGTGTCCTTTAAATTTGTCACACATAGATTTGGTTCAGTTAACACGTGCATCAACACGAGTTATTGCAACATGCGTATCAAATTGCTTCATGCGATTTAAAACATTCAATGAAATGTCATGGTATGGTTTTAGATGACGCTATCGAACCTATTTTAAGGAGAGAAGGTTTAGATTTTCCTAATCGAAGGTTTCAGGAATCAATTTCCGTTTCTAAACAAGGTCTAAATAGTCACCAATCAGATTTACTCTCCGTAAATTGTGCAATGCGTGACATTGCGTTAATTTTAATAGTCAATCATTAATTGTATTCCATAGGTGCCAACAAAGGCCACTTTTTACTGTGTTGATATAACTTTTTTTTTGTATGAGACTTTCTAGTACAATAAAGTGTTCATTCATTCATTCAATGGTGTTTTATCTTATTTATTTTCATTGTAGACACTGCAAGGCATAGATACAATAATTTTTGGAGAAAGATAATACATTATTGTCTTCTAAATATAATTAAATTCTACAACAACACCTGTGCAAGTCTTTGGGTTTTCCCCGAAACCGAAACCAGTTCGGCCGTAGCAAACCGAACCGTAGTGTTTTTATTGCTAAATCTTTGTTTACCTGGCTTCTTCACTACTTACTCTAAAGATATCAATGACGTGTGTAAACACTTGTGTAGAAACTCACTTTTTACATAATATTTTCGAAATCAAGGTGAAACGTAACTTGTATACAAAGTGTAGTCACCGTGTATTACAAATAGCTCAATCAGTAATATCAATAAATAAATAATGCTGGACAATCCGCGCAGCATCATCAAGCTAAGCAGAGCTTTTGTTATGGGTATTAAATGACTGATATCCCTTACAATACATAGATACCTAAGTATATATTTTATTGAACAGAGGAAACACCCAGAACCCCTGAACAAATATTAGTAGATCGATTGAGTTAACTCAATATATCAATAACCGTATCACGTCCGTATAAATTTCAATTTATACAAATAACGAAAGTTTTAAATCAGTCTTACCCATAAATGACCTACGGAGCTGAGACGTGGACACAAACTGTAGGGCTGGACCACCAGGACAGACACGGATAGAGCTATGCTCGGAGTTTCTTGAAGGATGGATTCGTATGCCACATCTGACAGAGGACAATTAGTAGAGTTATCGACATAGCTCAAAGAATTAGCCATAACTTACGCAATAGCAGCTTTATCATCGGGCACCATGGCAATTATGTTGACGCTCATGTTGACACGAAGCATGTAGTTGACCCAGCAAGCGAAGAACATCATCACGGCTACATTCAGCCGCGCTGGTATCACATCTGTCAACAATAGAAAGGAATTTGTTAAAAGAAGCAGGAGACAGGATAGAATTATCTTTGGAACCCAGCCTTAGTACAAGCCAAGTAGTAACTACAAGCCAAGACTGCATGTAATCGGTAGACTTCACCAAGACCATCAGATAGATGAATATGCTGGACAATCTACTCTGAACTTTATTCACAATTATAAAAAAATACATAGAAAACACCCAGAAGCACCGAACAAATATTTGCAGATCGTACAAACATTATTCCAAGGCTGAAATCGAACCCGCAATCTCCTGCATCGAAAGCGGACCTTCGCCTGCCGAGCCACATCGTTCGTTTGCATTATTTGAAAATTTCTTGAATAAAAATCTGTCAATCTAAGTTCAATACTTCCGTTCAATAGAAGCCAAGCCATATCAATTTAAAAAAAGCAAAAAATGTATTTGATGACTACAAGTTTTGGAATGCGACCAAGGACCAACGCAACTCTATTGGAGCGTTCTGCTAATGTAAGTGAATGACCTTGAACTTAAGTGTACCCTTGAGATCAATCCAAAATGCTAATAAAATTGGCAACAGTTAGCATATCTTACCTAAAGATGTTTATACTTCTGTATTCTATGCATATTATCTTCAAAATAAAGTTTTATTTTCCTTGTGGATCCTCCACGCACGAATTTTTCGGTTTTCAGCAAGGTTAGATGCTTATTAAGGACTGGGGAATTAGTATCGCGTTTGCTGTTAGTAGATACATTTTATTGAGGCGTATGGTTCTGGTTGATGGACATAGGGTTAGGTTACAGAAATTGCGATAAGCAATAACGAGATCAATCCTTCCTGAATACCTTTAGCACAGATGAAATAATACAGTAGGCTTACTGACATGCAGTTGACTTAGAAACCAGCGTTTGACTGCGGTTCCACAAGAGATGAGCGAGGACGCATAGCGAGGAATGAGTTTTTTATGATAAGAAACCTAGCCTTATTCAACTACATGCAAATACTGCAAGTAATTGGTAGATTAAACCAAAAGACAGTCGAAAAATAAAAATAAAATAAAATAAATAATGCTAGCAAATCTACACAGCACATGTCATCATCTAACCCCAGGCTGAGCAGAGCCATTAGTGTTCTAGATGACTGATTGCTATGCATTATCACTACATAGTATAAAACAAAGTCGCTTTTTCTGTCCCTATTTCCCTATGTCCCTTTGACTGCTTAAATCTTTAAAACTACGCAACGGATTTCGATGCGGTTTTTTTTTATAGATAGTGATTCAAGAGGAAGGTTTATACGCATAATAAAACCGTGCGAAGCCGGGGCGGGTCGCTAGTTATAGATAAATGTTTAGTATACATTAAAAACACCCGGGACTAGAAATCGTATAAACATTTTTCCCAAGGTGGATATCAAACCCGCAACCTCCAGCATCACAGGCGAACCTTCTTGTTTTCACTTAAGAAGAAAGTCCTGTCCTGCCTCAGAACAGAAAGAAATTAATGTTATGGAGGAATAAGATAAAGGATAGTCTAAGGTCCTGTACAAATATGCGGAAAAACACACGTGTTCTTGATTTGGGCAAATACTTCAGTCGACTTATAGAGGGCTGGCCGAACCAGTGTTTGCGGCAGATTGACTTTCCATTACAATGTCAATAGCAAACGTACGACTGTACAAACATAGACGTGCTTGGACAAAACTAAAGAGTGAAAACACAGTGAAAACGATGGAATTCGCAAAATCCTATCTTCTATGAGGTACAAGAACCTAATCAAACAAGCAATGCTAGAAAAATAGTGGATCAACAATTGATAGGCATTCTTTAAAGATACTAGCTGCGCGCCGCGAAATTCTTGTGAAAATTGATGAAAGCCTATTTTGTGAGTATAGATTTCCACTTCGTAATTTTATCTAAGTTTATTTAAGTGTATAAAGTGGATTTCGTGTAATAAACTCAAACTCTTTAACAAATTAATATTATATTTTATACCAGGTTTAGAACTACGTATTTTCAATATTTCAGCCCCCCTATCCGATCATTAGGTACTTTTGGAGTCAAGAGGTAACAATCATCCATCCATCCAAACTTTCGCATTTATTTATGAGCATATTATTTATTTATTATTAGTGTGATTTTTATCGAAGAAAATAAATTCTCTCGATTTGAATATACTTTTTTATTACTTACTACTTACATGCTAAATTGAGGAGAAAGCGTAGTAATAGACATATCGAGGCTAGTTTGAATTGAAAACATATTAATTTGATGTGACGCAAGTGAAATAATTATTAGAGCGCCAACACATATCAAAACCTGAATCACAAATTGACAAGAGATATTATGATCTACCCACCTAAGCAAATTAAAATAAACAAATTAAAACATCGGCTGGCATGTCTTTAACAATCTAACTGCAACGATAATTGTTTTCTATAACCTTGGCCTCAAAACATGATGAACATCATCACAGAAACCAAGAGATTATTAAATGTTCTCAAGTCTAAGTTTTTTACTAAAGAATGACCTCACGGCAGAGGTCATTGTAGCTCAACCTGAGCTAAAATATTTTGCTACATCGTAGATGATACAAATTATGTCATTGTATTTAAATTATGCTAAATTGGTGATAAAAGGCAGGGAAGCGAAACTTATTACGACTCATATACCTACTATAAGGTTAGACGCTATTGAGTCTTAGTTATCTCAACAAGTTGGTTAAATAATGGGTTATTACTGCGTTGTTTGCTGTTTGAAGTGAATCCTCAAGCTTGTTAAGACGACTTGGAAACATTCTTAAGGACTAAGATCTTATTTTCGGTAGAAAATGAAGTAGACAAAAGCTAGCATTACATTAGGGCCCGAATTCCACTAAATAAATCGCTTCACCATTTAAATATAGTATCGTGTCAAATTGACAGTGTTAAACTCCTTTTGGTATTCGACTAGCACAAACTTTTTGAGGTTCATAGCTGTGACGATTACGTTTATAATTACCAATTTGATTTTTAATTATGAAAGTCTCTTCAAGCGCAAAAAATAGTAAAATACCAAATGCACTAACGTCATTTAAGGTGATTTCTGGTCCAGGACTAAGCATAGCTCCGCTATTAGATGGCGCTGATTTTCTATGTTGAAGTTTTTCACTATTTTCTTATTAAATTGTGCATAATTGTTTAATTGTAATATATTTGCCGCAAATGGGATGTTGTTTTTTATGTACCAAGCAATTTTTCAAGTGTTGAAAGCATCTATGGAGCTTAGATAGCACACAGATGGCGATTCCGTCGCTGCCATCACACTCACATGTTCAAGTAAGCGGGCGTACGACACTATCCGTGTTCACTCACGCATTGATAGAAATGGCCTAAAATTTTCACGTTATTTCTAATTATACAGAGTGTTTTCATGAATCAAACACAATTTGCCGCAAATAATGACGAATAACAAAGCCAAAAACAGTTATTTATTTGTTAAATTATGTCCACATCGCTCATATTTGGGAAAATACAAACGTATGAACGATCGAACGAATCGAACAACCTTAATGATCTTGATTGAATGGCACTATTGAGACCTTTGTTTTAAAATGAGTAGGATTCGGCCCCTGGAATAATTCGTTACGGGCACCGTCACATATTGTAGAGAAACCGGCAGAAATAGGTACACAAATTACACACCATGTATTGTATAGGTACCTATTTCTGATCTAGTTTTTATATTTTCAAGATAATCTTTGTATGTTATAGAGGTTTGACTTTACTGTTCTTACTTTTTTATTTCTCTTTTTGTTCCATATCACTACATAGTATAAAACAAAGTAGCTTTTTCTGTCCCTATATCCCTATGTCCCTTTGAATGCTTAAATCTTTTAAACTACGCAACGGATTTTGATGCGGTTTTTTTTAATAGATAGAGTGATTCAAGAGGAAGGTTTATACGTATAATAAAACTGTGCGAAGCCGGGGCGGGTCACTAGTAGTATCCAATAGAGTATACAAGTAGTGGCCCGCGACTTCGTCCGCGTAAAATTAGTTTTTTTTTAATCGTAATCATTGTAAAGAACGTGTTTTTCTTCGTAATAAGTAGGTACATTCGAGTAAGTTATTCACCTATTAGCATATAGGTAGTATTACAGTTTACCTATTTTCTTGTATCTGTATTATCCTTTATGGCCAAAAAGTTTAACTATATTTGAAATTTGTAACGCTGTGGTTTACCTCAATAAAAAATAAAATAAAAATCTGTTACAAAGTAGTAATTTCTGTATCTCTTTGTACATTAAACGATACTGACATTTAATAGTACCTAGTAGTCTATCTACTTTATAAGTAGATAGATACAAATGACCGGGCAAGAGGAGTAGCCATTGTATTGTTGCATTGTTGTCCACAATATGCCATCACTGCCGAGCTGCCGCCACCCATTGCGAATGGTTTTTGCCTAATGAATGTGTTTGATATACAATCTACTTATGCAGCCATGGCTGTGTATCTACTTAAGTCGTACCATTGCGTACCAGCCCGTTACTTGACCACGTACGCCATTATGCCAACGAAAATTCTAAAGTTGCTAAAACTTTGTCAAAAATACGAAGAGATTCTTTCCATCGCGATTCACGGGTCTAGATTGTGTTTAAAAATGTGAAAGAATATATAATTTCAAATCTGTATGACTGTCAAGGTCATAAAAATAGGTACCTAAGTTAAATAGAGAAAAGTCAGAACTGGGTTCAATGTTTAGATAAATGAGATATAATAGAAGATAGATACAAAATTCTTAATTCACGACCCTTAAACAACAACGTAACAGTTTATGCCTGACTAAGGCTAATCCTATAGAAGTTAATATAATTTGCGCACTTTTTACTAAAAGCGATTACTTTCAGGCAACCAAAAATAAAAGCCAAATATCAGAGCTGTAGGAACGAATACGAATTCAAAACAAAAACAGGAAGGCCTGTTTTTGTTTTAAATTCGTATTCGTACGATAAAAAGTGCGCAAATTATATTAATTTCTATAGGATTAGCCTTATTTATATATGCTTTATACCGTTTTGATACCGCTCAGACCAAGAAATTGTATAATACAATACCATACAAAATGCTTTATTGTACACCAGAAAAGAAACATTACAAAAATAATAGTATTATTTCTATTGTGGAAAATCATAGTTCAAATCCTTCATTCAATCATCATTTCCTTCCTTTTCAAGACAATTCTGTATATCAATTAGGTAACTATAGTAAATAGTAGTTCCAGTTAACTCATTACAATAATTAGACGCGGGTTCTCTCTTTCGCAATGACATGAATTCCTGTCTGATAAGAGGAAAACAGTTTACAATATTTTGTCAATGTTCATAGGCAGGCAGTATTCTTACAAAACATGTCAACAACGGAATATTGCCTCAGGCAGTAACAGGTTAATATCCCAACTTCACTATCACTACATAGTATATAAACAAAGTCTTCTTAAACGAAGCTTTCTCTGTCCCTATGTCCCTATGTATGCTTAAATCTTTAAAACTACGCAACGGATATTGATGCGGTTTTTTTATAGATGGAGTGATTCAAGAGGAAGGTTTATACGTATTATAAAACCGTGCGAAGCTGGGGCGGGTCGCTAGTATATTATACATGTGAAAGTGTGTTTGTTTGTTCTTTCTTCAAGCCATAATTAAGCAACCAATCGACTTGACTAAGGATAGAGTTAGTTGAAAGGATGGAGAGTAACATAGTCTACTTTTTGTCCTGGTAAAACAAAAAACTCACATAGGAGTTCAAATTATGAATTTTGAATTTAATTCGGTTGAAAGCGCAGGGAACAGCTAGTACTTTACTACATATTATAAAACAAAGTCGCTTTTTCAGTCCCTATGTCCCTATATCCCAATGTCCCTTTGAATGCTTAAATCTTTAAAACTACGCAGCAACGGATTTTGATGCGGTTTTTTTTAAATAGATAGAGTGATTCGAGAGAAAAGTTCATATGTATAATAACCGTGCGAAGCCGGGGCGGGTCTCTAGTATTAAATATTTTAGTTCGTAGTCTACTTACTGAGCAAAGCATATTACTTTGCATTTTGTAAATTCTTTTAGAACTCTGACATAGCTATCACTTTATATACTTTCTTTTTACTTCTACAATATTTTGCAGAATATGAAGAAACTGTCAGTAATAACCATCTGTAATTAAACAACACCACGACCAAGATTTTGCCTGCATAAAATGCTTTAATAAATTTTTGCTGGATGTTTTTTTTTTCATTATTCTACTATTCCGGACGGAGAAAAATTCAACAAATCAGAGAACATCAAAATCAGTTCAGTCAGACATTCTTAAGTTCTAAATGATGTAACTAACCCGACTATTTCATAAAGATTGGTAAATCGAATGTACAGTAAACCGCACGTTTCCTGCAATGACAGTTGTCCTTCATTTCACCAACATTCATAAATGAAAGAATGCTGCACTACAAACTCAACTGGGCACAGGCCCTCATCTGGACATGACCAGTTCACTTGAAAGTCAGCTTCCGCAATACAATGTCAGTGCCAACCACGCGATGTTTTTATATAATGAAACATATATGTTAGGAAGTTGGCGGGTACCGGCAATTTAGGTATATCGATGATCTGCTGGAACCAATGAAGCAAATCTACCTACCTGAATCAAACAGGTACCTTTAGCCACCATATCGATTTCAAAAGTGGCTAAGACCTAGAAATTATTTCCTTATTCAACGAATAACAAAAGAAGGCGATTGCGGAGCAGGCGTTTTCTTTTCTTGAGTGTACTATACGATATCGTCGTCGATTGTTGTTCAATTTTAATATTTCTATTGCTTTTATAGAAATTGATCCCTAGTTGTCAAAAAAACATTCTCGTGATTATATATTACGATTTATTCCATAAAACTTAAAAAACAATAAAATATTCTGAAATTTTAATTAGTTTTTTAACTTTTGAATAAAATTATAGTAGGTATTTAGACCATGTAAAACTGGTAAGCCCAATGCATCAATTTACCCCTTTGGGTCGCACCATGTTGAGGCTAGGCATTAAATGCTAATAAATATTTAAATTTTCTGCACATTTCACAAAACATCATATAGATCGGTTCACAAATATAATTATCCTTTTTATGTGAACTTTGTATATTTACTATTTTATTCTAATTAATTAGGTATCTATATAAATATTTATAGGGCTTGTTTTAAGGGTATTTATCATTTATCTATTACAAAAGAACATATTTCGTCATATTCAATAAAACAGTTCTCGTTCACTTAACTTTATAAGAAAGGTAAATGTTTCACATCCATATATAGAATCCGGTAAATTGTAGCGATCAGGAGGAATCTGCGAGACGGTGAAAGTGTGATAATGCAGGAGGCGCCGTCACCGCTGGCGCCAGGCGCAAATGATAATTACCCGTGCACTTTATTAGTGTCATGTGAGCCTCCAATAAATAAGCCTTAGCGGAATCAAAATAAAAAATAAAATCATCAACAGAAAGAGAGAAAATAAACTTATTGACGACAAAGGCACACTTGAGAATAAAGATAAAAAACGTATATTCATGAGACTTTTATTGATTAAATCATGCGAAAGCAACGGTGTCTTTATTAGCTAAATTTGGTATAATCCTGAGTACTTATCTTGCTGAAGATTCCCTGAACAAAAGTGTTTCAGGTATCAGTCTGCAAATTGAAAAGGATTTTTTTTTATATTAGGTAACTATGAAAAAAAAAGTAAATATCCACTGAATTATTATTACACTGTCAACTCACTGTAAATATCAAATATTATTATTTTTTTGAGAAAAAATATTTTTTTCCATTTGAATATCCCATATTATTTTGTGTTTATTGTTAGGTAGGTACGTCAATAATTACTCCTAATTATATATCTATTACTAAGCCTTAAAAGCTTCTCCCTTCCAATACTAAGTAGGCTTACAATAAGGAAAAATCTTTCTTTAAAGTCTTACATCCTTACAAAGTCCAAGAAATACCATCGTAAATGTTCACTTTTTAACCAAAACTAATAAGCACTTGATGTAATGTTAAGCATTCGAAGAGCCTTGGACCGACCTCGGCAAGTAACTTTGTATTTTTTTATAGCTTTCATTCCCTTTTATAGCTTTCATTCCCTTGCTATTTAAATTGCTTGGTTTAAGCACCTATTTACTTCACGTTTCTTCGTACCTAGGAATAGTTTAAAATTAAAAGTACTTGAAGCGCCAGCGACGCATAATTTGCTCATACAAACGTACCTAATACCAAAGTTAATTGTAGTTCGAGCATACTTCCAACATGTTATACTATTTTTGTATTCTAATAGTAATTGTTAGCGAATCAAATTTTGCATCTTTAACGTTAAATAATATGTGTTCTATTTGTAACAAAACAAGATGTTATCACTACATAGTATAAAACAAAGTCGCTTTTTCTGTCCCTATGTCCCTACTTCCCTTTGAATGCTTAAATCTTTAAAACTACGCAACGGATTTTGATGCGGTTTTTTTAATAGATAGAGTGATTCAAGAGGAAGGTTTATACGTATAATACAACCGTGCGAAGCCGGGCGGGTCGCTAGTAAAATATAATATAAAAATTTATGTGTACATATTTTTTTTAACATATCTTACATGTTGTATCAATGAGAACATAGCTTTATTTTCTTCATCCATCTTCATCATCAACCTATATTAGTCCACAGCTGGACATAGGCTATAGCTTTGTTTTATCTTTTGCAAAATATAAAAGGTTTTCAATCATCATTTTGGGTAATACGGAAAACAACAACCAAATGACAACCACAAACAAAGCCCCGTGCGAGCCTGCATCAGTTTTTAATTCTTTATTTATTAATTTATTAGTTAAACAGAGATACCTATATTGGGGCTTATTTTTGCACACGCCTCGAATTTAAATGGCGAGCGGTGTTCGCCGGACCCTTAAAGGATTTAAATATTTTACTTATGCTGGACTATAAAAGTTTATTAGAAATATTAAATTAAATTTGAGCTTTTCTGGTCAAAGTCACCGGGAACGACATGTACTACGTACGTATAATGTTAACAAAAAATTGACATCATTGTGACATATATAATATAAAAATTGGGATATCAAAATTGATTTTCAATTTACTTTTTGTTTGTTTAGGTATTCTTTAGATATTATTCTAATTCTATACCTACAAATTACTTTGGTATACTTAGTGCTTATTTGATTAGTTAAGTCTATTTTTTAGTTTTTTGTTATTTTCACCTTCTAGTTGCAATTTATTTTCATATTTTGAGGGCTAACCAGGAAACCCAAATTTGCAGGCCCTATACTAAGACAAGACATGTTTGGTAGTAACTATTTTCTAACACAAACTTTGAGACCCATGTTTGCATTTAAATGATTATATTGATCTTAAACATTACCTACGGGGTAGGTATCCGATCGTGTCACTTAGCGGAAGTCTAAGTCACAACCAACTCTCATATGAAGAGTTTACTTTGTTTAACCTAACATAACGGTGCACCCTACTTGCTTAAATTCCTTTTGAATTATTTCATGACTAGCAACGCCTCCCGGTTTCACCCGTGTTATTCCCGTTTCCTTGGGAATTCCGGGGTAAAATAGCATATGTGTTATTCCAGACTATAATCTATCTCTGTGCCCAATTTCATCCAAATCCGTTCTGTAGTTTTTGCATGAAAGAGTAACAAACATCCATCCAACCATCCATACTAGTTACCCTAGTTTAGGAGTCAGGGCTTCATTGTATTAGTGTAAAGTGTTTGTTTTCAATAAAGATGATTATTATTATTATTATACTAACAAACTTTCGCGTTTATAATATTAGAAGGATAACGGTGCACCCTACTTGTTTAAATTCCTTGTGAATTATTTCATGATTCATTTCGCAGTATGCGTCGATATTTCATCTTTGAACCGGTTACAAGTTCGTTCACCAAGGGTCGATGTAGCAACAACTCTTTTCAAGCCAAATATCGTTTTCCTCCAATATTTTAAATTTATTTATGGTAAACATACAAGCAAATACAGCAGCCAATACTACAAAAAAACACATAAAAAAATATATAAAAAAACAACAAAGAATAAGCTTATAACAATTGCCGCCACCGATTGTATCTTTTTTACGTAAAATTAAGGAATTTTCAAAAAATCAATAAAGCTGCAGTCACACCTGAACTTACAGAAGGAGAGGTTGAAATAGATAAGATATTGATGTAAAAGGGTCTTTATCCTGTTGCCAGGCAGTGGTAGATGAATAGCATGAGTGAGTAGGGCAGATTTACCACGCGGAATGTAGCAAAAAGTAATAAAAAGGAAAATAATCACTTACTTAATCAGATTATAATAATAATAAATAGTGGTAGGCCATCCACAGAACATAATTTAGTCCCAACCTAAGCAGTGTCTGTGTTAGAGGTACTAGAAGACTGATAACTATCACTAGTACATAGTATAAAACAAAGTCGTTTTCTATTTGTCCCTATTTCCCTATGTCCCTTTGTATGCTTAAATCTTTAAAACTACGCAATGGATTTGATGCGGTATTGAGTGATTCAAGAGGAAGGTTTATACGTATAATAAAACCGTGCGAAGTCGGGGCGGGTCGCTAGTACTTAATACAATACATTACATAGTTAGATATATTATACATAGAAAACACCTTTTGGGTGTTTTATATATCTGAACAAAAATTTGCAGATAGTACAAACATTTGTCCCAAGGCGGGAATCGAACTCGTAACCTTTTGCGTCGCAGGGGCACCTTCGCTCGCCGTGCCACATCGTGCACCGGTCGTCGGTAAGTAGATACCTGTGGTAGATACTATTTCAAAAGAACTTGTTGCATGACATACGTCGACTCTTCACATTATTATGAACTAGCGACCCGCCTCGGCTTCGCGCAGTTTTATTATACGTATAAACCTTACTCTTGAATCACTCTATCGATAAAAAAACCGCATCAAAATCCGTTGCGTAGTTTTAAAGATTTAAGCATTCAAAGGGACATAAGGATATAGGGACATAGGGACAGAAAAAGCGACTTTGTTTTAAACTATGTAGTGATGGTGCCTGGATTTTTGTTACAAAGGGTAATGTTCAACGATAGATAATCGGGCAATTAGCAACGTCGCCATCACCACATAACATACTTCGTATTCGCATGTCTACAGCATGTGTAGGTACTTCGAAAAGGTAATCGATCGGTTAAAATATTACAACTCAATTGGGACATTTGACAAAAGCTTGCATACATTTTACACTAAAGTTAAGGGACGAAGCAAAGAAGCTTTATACCCTTGATGGAGCTTTGCTCAAGTGGTAGTTACCATATTTTTTTCAAAGATCTTTTGTGTCGTAAAAAGTAAAAAATATGATTAGTTTTCATTTGAAAAAAATCTGAGCGTCTGTCATACAGAGGGGCAATGCTGCCAGAGTCTTGGAGAGGTATTGCTTCATATCATATCATAATATCGTTGAGCTACCATCATTCATTCAATCTGCAGATCGTCAAAATTAAATCAATTGTAAATACTAGTTTTAAAATCTGTTTCTATTATTTAATTAAAAGTTTAGTTGTACAAATATGGTCAGGTAATTTTGAATTTCTAATAAGTTACCTAAGTTACTTGGCATTCGAATCAAGAGTACGAAGGGTCTTATCTTTTACCTATATACTATATAAATATAATATAACCCTTAAAAGTGCTAGATAGATCTAAATTAAGTACCTACCTTTATTAAGTAGGTGTTTTATGGGCATTAAATAGAGAAAAAATTCTGAATAGCGTAAACCCGCTAAGTCGAGTAATGGACGCTGGAAACATTCTCTAAATATACTTATTCTTTACAGTTCTTATTTTTTACTCTTTTCAGTGTATACAATGACGGAAATAATCGCAGCTGTATCTACGTCATTGGGCTTTACCAAAACACATGCTCAGTCAAGCAACACAACAAACAAATGAGACTGAAATTTTTGGAGATAAGCTGGTACCTAGCCAGCTTGTCCCCAACAATTTTTGGACCGCTAGTTTCTCCCTGTTCCGTCTTGGGAAAAGACAGCTTCGATGTTCCTTCATAAAAAGAAACATCTTCAACAATTCATTCTTCATCATTTAACATGTAACAGGATAAGGAAGATTCATAATTATATCATCATCATATCAGCTTATACCTATACTAATTATGTCCACTGAATGCAGGGAGCGTAGGACAATCGATGATGCTTCGTTATGAAAACGAATCTGAAAGTTCGAATATTGTTTTAGAGTAGGCCCACTGAATTCTGATAATACCTCAAATATTATAAATATTTAGGCACGGGTATTTATTGCGTAACGGTTACAAATTTAATATTAGATACTTATTAAGTAAAAATATGTTTCAGGTATTCTATAATTAATTTTAGGTAAACAAGGTATTACGTATTTATTGCATTTATTTACCTATTTTACCTGACATTTCAACAGGTGTACATTTACGTAGTATTTATATTCTCTTTGGGTGTACACTCTGTCGCGACATATTTTTTATGCTTCAACTAGTTGCCATCATTTAAGTGGGTTTACTAAAACCTCCACGCCTTCCATGCAGATGGATCGATGCTCGCATGTTATGAACTTACACAACGCGCGACAGCCCTTAAATCTTGTAGACCAGGGTAGAAGCCTCTCAAAATGATAAAAAGAGAAATAAAATAATAGTAGAATGAAAGCCTTTGGAAAAGAGGAGAATGTAGTGATATTTGTTTCAAAAACCTATCTACCCTGATCTATATATAGGTATTCTTCTACAACATCCTAGCCTATTTATAGACAGTGTTTCTCGGTTAATATTTTGATCTGGAATAATGTTTTGCTGATAAAAGTTTAGGAATGCGGTGTAGGTACTAATTTAATCAGTGCGTTACCTAAACGTGCCTTCAAGGAAGACCTTCACAAACTGTAGGCAGTTATTTTTGTTAAATTCTCACTTAAAATGCATCAGCCTGGCTGATATCAGCCTACAAACAAGTTTCTAACTCGAAACCTTGGAAATATTTTGGTTCAAGACAGCATTCGGGGTTTCAAGTTCGTAATAACGACAATTTTATGATTTGAAATGACATTTCACAGTAAGATTTTATTATATCGTATCTGGTTTGAAAACACGACCATAGAAATACCGAAGAAATAAGATAATCTCTAATCAGTTTAATGCAAATCTATTCGAAAAACCAGGTCACTTAACATTTACCTACCTATTCTGTGCCTAAGTTCCTAGGTACTTGAATAGATTTTAAGATGAGAACCATAACTCGTGAGTACCCATAACCTCAAAACTTAATCATAAAATCAATTGTAAATCCCACTGCAAATATTTTACAAACAATGCAATTACATCTGTATAGATCTTTGTTACTCTTTCACGCAAAAACTACTCAACGGATCGGGACGGAACGCATCTTTTTCATAGAAACAACGGGTGCGAAACCGCGGGCAGATTACTAGTTTGCATTGGCAACCAACTGCTTAAAATTACAATTATCAAACGTAGGTAAAGGTACTAGATAGGCACCACTATCAAAGTGACCTTGAGGTAATAGTTAAACTACAAATCATATAAGTACGTAAATTTAACATAGCAAAATAACGTCTATGGTTTTTGACCTCGATAAATCTATGTGTATTTGGGCCTATTTAATTCTGCCTCACTCTAAGCATTATGCTATGCCTCACTCTAAGCAACATCTGCCTTAATTAAACCTACCACAACATCTATAATTAAATTGATGCGGAACGATAACCCTTTGCTTCGTAGCTGCTCAGTCACCCGTGAATCTCTAGAGGCCATTTTAAGAATTACAACTTATGTACCTACCTAAAATAAAAATGTTTGAAGGATAAAGTTTGGAATTGGATTTTAATATCTTTCCGAAATTACAAACAAGATATACTTAAGTAAATGTAAACTTTTATCGCTCAGAAGATTATATACTTACCTATCTATCTACACATCTAACATCATATGTCCCTATATGCACATAAACAAAGACAATATCTAAATTTTATAAGCAATATAATTAGTTGTTAGTTACATGCAATAATGTTAAATTCAAACAATCAATCATACAGCTCAAAAGCTATTTACACATCTGCGACATTGACGGCCACTTCCATTCACTCAATAAAACGTAAACAACATTTTAATCAGACAATTTGAAAGATCTTGAAAATTACTTAAAGTATTATTTTTTTTCACCACGCTAAACGATGCGAAAATGCAAACAATTATCCTAGATATTAATTAACGCTTATTGTTTCCAAGTTGCTGCTTGATCATGATCACAGACAATTTAATCTTCCACTTCACCTTCAAGTCTTACAAAAGTAATAAAACCATTCATAAATGGTGTAAACTCACCGAATATTTTAATATGTAGCTTCATTTTGTCACAACACTAGCACGGTATAGATAGACTAGCCGCGTATGAGACGCGCAAATCGTATCGTAACGAAGCGTGGTGCGCGCGCGCGTGTTTTTCCCCGACTGCCTGTATCTCCGCGCATGAGCCTTGCGCCGCCGCGTGCCACTTCTAAACATCCGATTGTCAATGGGCATTAGCGGTGGTGAGGCTGCAGAGTATAAACAGAAAGCAGTAGTGAAAGGTCCAACAGGACGAAGTTTACATAAAACATTGACAAAATGAAAATAAGACTAAGTTCTTTATGAAATAAGTAACCGTGCCATTAACACTTATCTATGTAGATAAAGCCTAATAGTCAATGTGTTCAGAAATAACTTGCATGAAAAGAGTTTTATTATAACTACAACGCATTATCGGGAGTGCTACGCTTTTCGTAGCAACCTCTACGAGATTTGCTGGGAGTAAGAAACTTTCCCGACCGTATTATATTTTGTTATAGCTCATTCATTGTTTAATTTAAACCGTGTATCGGTAGTTGATAAGGTACTATTTAAAACACTTCGTTTCAATCGCTAATGTTAGGTAGGTATTTAGGTACTTGATGAGAGATTAGTATAATAGATACATAAAATCTGTATTTACACTTTTTTACAAATATGTAGCTCACGCTGTGAAAGTGGTTTGTGTATTGTCTACACAAAAACTAAGTTTGAAGTGTCTTTTAAATAAGCATAGCTTTAAAAAACTCAGAAATATTAATAGGACTAAAGTCAATGGCGCAGAAACGCGGGATTAACAGTTTCATGATTCATTATCAAGGAAGAACTTTTTCTTTACTTTATAGTGTTAACTAGCGACTCGCCCAGGCTATGCTATACGCCAGGTGTATTATACATAAACCTTCCAGTCCTGGATTTATAAATAGGCCGTATTATAGGCCGCGGCCTAGTGGCGGCGGCAGATTTCAGAGGACGGTCACTCGATTGCAGACGATAAAAGTCAAACACGTTTACTGGTTTGAATTGGAGCGATTTTGCAATTTTGATTGCTGTTATTTAATTTTTGGGTTCCTTATGCTTGTTATTGCCAAGTGCAGGATTCGAACCCTACCGGGGGGCGGGGGGGTAAGCTTATGATGAACGGCTCTGTACATGGGGCAGCGGAAAAAAGTGGCCTACACTCATAAAAAATATAAATCCGGCACTGAAACCTTCCTCTTGAATCACTACACTACAGACAGCCATAAGCGACTTTGTTTTATAAAAAGTAGTGATAACCATGATACTTTTAAAAGTTTTATCTTAACAGAACTTTTCCAATATACCTATAAATAATACTGTACGCGGTTTTACTATGCGCTGTAACATCATGATCATTGCTAACATTATGCTGATATACACTGGTGACGATTTCTTAGTATTTTGCATGGCCAATGACACGTTATAACAGTAAAGGTATTCGAGACACACCTCGTCTTGTGTAAGCTTCAATGGAGCCTAATAAACGAATATGACTACTACATGCAACTTATATTGATAGATAAAAGATGTCGGTACCCACATTATGTAATACAATACAATACAAATACTCTTTATTGCACACCACAGTAAAGAAAAACAAAACATAAAAATACTAGTGCTAAAACAGTTGCACAATGGGCAGCCTTATCGCTAAAAGCGATTTCTTCCAGGCAACCTTTGGATGGACACGTGAGTACTGTACAGGTATAGACGGTGGCGTATCATATACTAATTATACTACATAAACTGATACTAATAGCAAAGGTTCTTACTACGTGAGGCATACGGCCGAATACTCAAACGCATACTCAGCTCATCAACTTGGCTGAGTTCTTCTTAAATCTGATGACGTCTTAAATTAAAATGGTATACTCAAACGCTACTTATCAATAGTGAGATCGCGTTTACGATAGATAATGAATAACGTAGAGGGTTTTTAAATAAATTGATACTACAATTATTATTATCCTACTTTTTCTCCTCATCAATCCTCATTTCCAGGTCAAGGTTGCCTGGAAGAGATCGCTAATAACATTAAGGTCTCTTTATGTTTTTAGTGTATTGTATGTATTATTTTCTTTTTTTGTGTGATAAGAGCATAAAAGAGCTTTCAGGTTTTCGGTAAACAAAGGCGGTTATCGAACCTACAACCTGGGTTGCAAGTAGGTATAGCTTCGCCCACTGCGCCGCAGAGGTTGAAATTAAATATCAAAGAGATAAAACCAATAGGTAAGTATAAAAAGCTGTAGATTGTTTCCAGACGATTTAAGATTTCCGTAGCGCAAGTTACTTCCAAATACGAGAATCATTTACAATTTGCTGTGCACACTGCAGACTATTTTACACAATCTAGCTAGAGGTTCATTATTTGTGTACGATCTGCAGAAATTTGTTCCATTTGGTCTGGGTGTTTTCTATGTATAATAAAAAAAATATCTATCTATATTAAGTATATCAGTCATCTAGTACCCATAACACAAGCTCTGCTTAGCTTGGGGCTAGATGATGCTGTGGGGATTGTCCGGAATTATTTATTTATTTATTTATTATTATGACCGTTAACAGCTTTACTACGTGTAACCTAGTTTTTGTCAAACTATGAAAGTTGTAATAGTAAAATCTAGAGGTAGCTTAACTAATCCATTTCAATACCACGCGTCGCGTCCCCAAGACACTGGCTGCATACCACGCTGTATGGCAATGCTGATGCGCTGAGTCAGATACCAGCCCTCGTGTCAAACATTGCTTCGACCAGCCGCATTTTTTTCCATTCTTTGATTATAATGTTTTTACTTATTCAACAAAATATTCCAACTAAATAATAAAATACAAAACACAATTGGAACTCTTTTTATACCTACTGCGTTTTCTATAGCCAACGGAACCCTTACCACTCTAAAAACTCGGACCAAGCCACTCCTGTTCATACTGGTTTTATCCTGAGTGATCCGGAATGATCCTATTTATAAACGGACCAGTTCTGGTCGAGCATCCCATCCGCTGTCACTAGGTCCTCAGCGTTGAACGCTAGTACCTAGGTACCCCTGGTTTAAATCCCAGATCGTGTCAAATCCGTAATTAGATTTTTTCTACAGTAAGGGAATAGAGTGCACACACTTGTGCACTATAGATGGATAAAAAATTATACAAACAATTTTTACTAACAATACAATTGGCGGTCTTATCGCTCAAGAGCGATCTCTGCCTTCGGGAATCGAACCCGCAACCTACGTCGTATGCGGACCTTCGGGAATCGAATTCGCAATCTGCGTCGTATACGGACCTTCGGGAATCGAACCCGCAACCTGCGTCGCATGCGGACCTTGGAGAATCAAACCCGCAACCTGCGTCGCATGCGGACTTTCGGTAATCGACCCCGCAACCTGCGTCGTATGCGGACCTTCGGGAATCGAACCCGTAACCATCGTCGCATGCGGACCTTCGGGAATCGAACCCGCAACCTGCGTCGCATGCGGACCTTCGAGAATCAAACCCGCAACCTGCGTCGCATGCGGACTTTCGGTAATCGACCCCGCAACCTGCGTCGCATGCGGACCTTCGGGAATCGAACCCGCAACCTGCGACGCATGCGGACCTTCGAGAATCAAACCCGCAACCTGCGTCGCATGCGGACCTTCGGTAATCGACCCCGCAACCTGCGTCGTATGCGGACCTTCGGGAATCGAACCCGTAACCATCGTCGCATGCGGACCTTCGGGAATCGAACCCGCAACCTGCGTCGCATGCGGACCTTCGAGAATCAAACCCGCAACCTGCGTCGCATGCGGACCTTCGAGAATCAAACCTGCAACCTGCGTCGCATGCGGACCTTCGGGAATCGAACCCGTAACCATCGTCGCATGCGGACCTTCGGGAATCGAACCCGCAACCTGCGTCGCATGCGGACCTTGGAGAATCAAACCCGCAACCTGCGTCGCATGCGGACTTTCGGTAATCGACCCCGCAACCTGCGTCGTATGCGGACCTTCGGGAATCGAACCCGCAACCTGCGTCGCATGCGGACCTTCGAGAATCAAACCCGCAACCTGCGTCGCATGCGGACTTTCGGTAATCGACCCCGCAACCTGCGTCGTATGCGGACCTTCGGGAATCGAACCCGTAACCATCGTCCCATGCGGACCTTCGGGAATCGAACCCGCAACCTGCGTCGCATGCGGACCTTCGAGAATCAAACCCGCAACCTGCGTCGCATGCGGACCTTCGGTAATCGATCCCGCAACCTGCGTCGTGCGGACCTTCACCCGCTGCGCCACTGAGGTCGAAATCGGTGAAGTATCACTTTTCTTAAGAAAAGCTCAGTACTAGAATGGTTTTACTACATCATTCGTAGTGGAGGCTACGAATGAAGTAGTAAAACCATTCTAGTCCCCACAGCCGCCGTTTTGAAGCAATTCTAGTGTCGCGCGATTTGTTGCGATTTTATAAGCGCGATTTCTTTCATCACCGTACCCCTCCCAGCCGTTCTACACCGTTACCGGCTATGCGTGGAAAACCACCCAAAAATTGCACAACGTAAGACGCAGCTGTGTGAAAGATCGCATCCGTGAACTCACACAAATTGTCACGTCACTATTGTTCCGTGAACAATTATCGCAAAAACGGAGGACGCGGAAACGCGTCGGACAACTTCGATCGCGTCAATAAAATCGAAGCAGTATGTAAAATCGTATCCGTCTTAGTACAAAATGTACTGCAAACAAATATCGCAACAAAACGCGCGACACAAGACGCGCTTCCATCTCCTTACCCTGCAATTTGAGCATTTGAAAAAAGCGTTAAAATCCTCAAATCGACTCAAATATCCTGTTTATTTCATTTTATCTATCATGAAATATCTGTAGTCCTACCTCAATACAAATATAGCAACAGTTTATTAATAAAACAACCATGTTAATATGACGGAAGGTTTTATTGAATTGAACATGATACATTTCCATGAAGGTTTACTTGCCTTTATTTACGTAAACAAGATTAGGGTGATCCGATTTCCATACGTTTGTATTTTCCCAAATATGAGCGATGTGGACATAATTTAACAAATAAATAACTGTTTTTGGCTTTGTTATTCGTCATTATTTGCGGCAAATTGTGTTTGATTCATGAAAACACTCGGAATAATTAGAAATAACGTGAAAATTTTAGGCCATTTCTATCAATGCGTGAGTGAACACGGATAGTGTCGTACGCCCGCTTACTTGAACATGTGAGTGTGATAGCGGCGACGGAATCGCCATCTGTGTGCTATCTAAAGAATCATCTAATAATACCATAGTCTACCGTTCTCAAAGGGTTTTTCCATCGTCCAAGTATTTATTCCTGTCTATTTTTGCTGCATGTCAAATAAGATCTAGGAAGCATACGTTCCGTTTCCATGACAACAATAAATGACACTATGTAAACAGATAAAATGTTTGCATAAAGATACCAGTTTAGAGAGTTTTACGCTGGGGCCACACTACCTTACCGTCTACCGGGCTGTTACCGCAATAATTATGACATTAAATTACCGTTTAAATTACTGCATGACCTGGTGTGGTTACACTAGAGTTTACCTAGGTATGTCAATAAATAAGGCGGTAAAAATATCACGTGCGTCGCCGGTGAGCTCATATTGCACACTGGACAAACGGTAGTGGCCACAAACGCATTAATTACTGCGGTAATCTTCTTTGATGTGCGAAAAAAGACCGCCACCGGAGCTATTGTCTACCGCCATTTGCCATATTGATTGGCATTGTAAAATTATGGCCATAAATCGTGGTTACACCTAGGTGTTGTATAAGTTATAATTAAAATAATTATCGGCATATCACGGTAGTGTGGCCCCAGCATCAGACGTGTCAGATTGTATGCAAAGCATTTCGATCATTCATCAGCGACAACCGATGTGGCGCAGTGGGCGAAGGTCCGCCTGCGACCGGTTGTGGGTTCGATTCCCGTGTCGGAAAAAATTGTGTACGATCTACAGAAATTGAACATGAAATTGTTTCGTTGGTCTGGGTGTTTTCTATGTATTTATATAAAAAAATATCTATCTATGTAATGTATTGTATTAAGTTTATCAGTCAACTAGTACCCATAATACGAGCTTTGCTCACCTTGGGGCTAGATGATGCTGTGTGGACTGTCCGGAATTATATATATATTTTTTTTATTAAAAAATCGTGAACATGATTTTTTTGAAAAGTTAAAGTTTTTCTTTTTTAATATTAAAACATCATTGTTTTCGTAATTTTTTGCTCTATTTTTTAAAATAATGGTCGCTGCTATCACCCAACTTGATAAAAACTACAAAAGCCCATTTTGCATTAAAATTTTGAAGCAAAGTTAAGATAATTATCCCAATAAAAAGAAATAAATATTTAAATTAAACTAGCTTTATGAAATGTTCTCAAAAGAAAATATACTTTATCAGAAATAAAACCATTTTCTAAATTTTTGAAATGTGGCCGTTTTGCATTCAATGAGCGATTTGTAAAAATGCCTGAACTTAGCTGGCGTAAGAGCTAAAATAAAATAAAAATCAGTTGGTGTTGATAGTACATAATTGTTTCTTTTTATTTTTGTCATACCGTTAGAAACGAGGTCAGGACCCTTTGTGGGATGTACCTACGCAGAACAGTCTACCAAAGTTTTATATAACAATCAAATAGACTTAGGAAGGCTTACAATAAGTAATTTATGACAAATATGAATTTGTTTGTACTAGGTCTATGACATTGTTCAAAATATAAAGAATAAAAATGATAAAAATCAAAAATTTTGGTAGTGTTGAAGGGATTCGAGCCCGTACTAACGGGATGTATCAAAATTTTGTGGATATTTTATTTTCAAAAAGCAAAAAGTAAATTAAATTTTCGGTGGTTTCGAACCCAGGTACGACTATACATCGTCGCACCCACCCGACTGTTCAAACCGCTAGTCCAAAGTGAGTTATTGAAATACTGTGAAAATTTGTATTACTTTTAATCTTTTATAAGTGGTCGTAAAATCGGAGCTAAAATACCTAAGTACACAAAGAACAGAGTCAAAAAAAGTGGAGACTTCCTTACGCTAATAATTTTAATGTAATTTTATTATAAAATTGGAACAACTTTCACAGTGAGTACATTTAAAATTAATGATTGTTATTGTGAACTTATTCAATTTATTTGTCAATTCCAATGATTTAACGAAATTAATAAATAGCATGAAAAGTATTTTTTTTTACCTATGATTTGTAAGATATTCTTTAGCTAATAAGCTAGTTTGTAAATAACATTACCCTCTGCGCCTTTTTACTTAAATTGTTCAAAACGATAAAAGAAAATTACCTCCAATTTTCTTTTTAAATGTAAATAGAGCCTGTTTTTATTTTAAAAAAAAACAAGAGTCGAAAATTAGTTCGTTAACTAGTGGTTTTATTGAATTAATTTTAGATGTAATTTAGTAATGTCCCGAAAACGGAAATATTGGTCTGAAAAATATTTAGTCCTAAGGCGTCTCCAATTATCTCTGTTATTTTTCAAACAGTAGTTATTTTAGTTCCACTGAATTTATAGGGTTTGCCTGTGTGAGTGACTCGTAGCGGCCGATCACTCACACAGGCAAGATCTTTTTTGCTCTTCCCAAATACAAGCTCCATAGATGCTTTCAACACTTGAAAAATTGCTTGGTACATAAAAAACAACATCCCATTTGCGGCAAATATATTACAATTAAACAATTATGCACAATTTAATAAGAAAATAGTGAAAAACTTCAACATAGAAAATCATCGCCATCTAGTAGCGGAGCTATGCTTAGTCCTGGACGCGAAATCACCTTAGCAGAACGATTCGGTTTGGGAAGGAAGTTCAATAGCTAGTTAACTTTATAGGTGGTCTATCTTTACACAAAATTGTAACACTAACTTTTATTTAATATAAAGTAAGTACATTATGATTTATTAAATAACATTTTATAAGAACAACGTCAAATATTTTTAACAGTTTCGTAGAAGATTTTATCAATGACAAGAAAATACTTAACAATGGAGATTAAAGGAACTATATGCGATCGCAACAACTATTATCAGCAGAAAACGTTATTTTTTTATTATTATATACATAAATAGAGCTGGGGAATCTATTAATCTAGCCTCAAATATAATACAATACATATTAAATGTTAATTTAGTACATAGTAGGTTTTTAGGATTTTAGTCATTTTTAACAGTAAGTAGTTTTCTAATAAGTACATCTTGATTTTTAAATGGACAAGCAGCGGATCTGTATTGAGCAAAAAAATTAGCTACTAAAATACTAACATAAAACATAACCCTAACATATGTTATCAAACGGCAGTGAAATAATTGCAATGACTACAAACATCTTACTTAACTTTCGGCCTCACTAATATCATGTTTTTAATCGTTTTAGCTCCAACTAATCGAGAATATTGGAGAACTTCAGTATCATTATCTCTCTTATTCATCTTCCGTTTGTACATTTTGTAAGGCATCACATTGCCTTTAACCCAGCACGGTATAAAATTGATATCATTCTCTTTAGGGTAATTTTCATCCACGCTATCAATGTTATCATCTAGTCTGGAATAAGGGGATTTCTCTAGCTTTGGTATACATTCTTTTAGTGAGAACCATTTGTAGGTTTCTGGGCAGGCAAGGTCGGATGGAGAAAAGCAGCCTTTGTATCGCATTTTGCGGCAAGAATGGATGTAGTAACCCATGTAGTAATACTGGATGGATGGACATTGCTTGTATAGTTGAACCGTGAAGTCGATCTCTCTGAAAGAAGAAAATAGAAATATTACAAAGAAAACATTGAAAAAAATCATAACTACATGATTTGCTTTTATGATGTAAAATAAATAAACCTTACTATTATAATAAACTAGCGACCGCCCCGGCTTCGCTAATCTGCCATCATAAGAAAAAAAGACGCATCTAACATTTTTATCATTTTTGAGTTACATACATATTCGGAATCAGAAAAAAATTTCGTATCTGCCAGTATTTTTATCTTTTGGCTTAATCAACCAGAACCATGTTAATCTTCTTTTTAAATAGGGCGCATTTGATACCAGTTATAATATTAACTAAATAGAAAAGCCATTTCTGACATACAATGTGATTTTTCGAACCTTGATCAAACGAAATGTGCGGATACACGACACATATTTATCGATAAAAACCGAGATAAAAAAAATTTAATGTAATTTTTTTTAAACACAAGTCAAGTACAGATATCAACAGGAATCTCAACTGATTTAATCTAAATGGCAGAAAGTACCTAATTTAAATGGTGAATAACATGACAACGGAAAGAGATAGACCCCCAGTTTTTGAAGGATTTGTAGAATAAATTATGAAGTTTAATACAACATGCAAAAAAGTACACATTAATTACCCAGTTTTAAAGTTACAGAGAAAAAATAAAATAAAAATCGTTTTTTTTGTCTTATTTCTAAAAAAAATACTGTTTTTACTACGCTTATGTATCGTATTTGTATTTTTTATTTATTTTATTAGCTAGGTAAACTATCTAGCTTTCAAATGAGACTACTTTGAATAAAATACACCATTTACTCAAAAAGAAACGAAGAAAAAACCAGATGAAGTAGTCTTCATTTTAAAAATTATTAAAACTGCTTTGTTTTTGAGATAAATAACATATAATTTTTTTTATCTTGATTTTTACCGATAAATATGTGTCGTGTATCCGCACATTTCTTTTGATCAAGGTTCGAAGAATCACATTGTATAATAAGAAGAAAAGACGGTTCTGTCGTAGTTGTGACTTTTCATCTTATTATTATAATAAACTGCCAGACGCAAGTGGCAGTAGCGTCTTTTCTATAAAGTATTTCAAATTGTGCGGGGTGAAGTGGGGTTCACGTTCGGAGCTTTACGATGAGTTGCGCCCAGGTTGTTAGCGTAAAAAAAAACAGTAAGGTATGCAAAATAAATTTTATGCATGTGGCAGAGGAAATTTATCAGTTGCATGGATTGATTATAAGAAGGCTTATGATTCGGTGCCTCACACTTATCTTGACAGGGTCTTAAAGTTGTATAAAGTAAATACTACTCCAAGATCGTTCTTGGGATTATGCATGAGACAGTGGACTGCGTTTCTTTATCATCCAGGATTCCGATTGATTACACCTGTCACCAATGATCTGATAAAGATAGAGAGATAAACTCAAACCGATCTTCACTAATCAGATAAGGTATGCAATGTCATAAATTATTTCCTTCAAGCCGAATACAAAATGCATCGCGATGTAGTTGATGAGAACCTTACTCGTCTCTCGTTAGCTAACGAGAACTGGTGCAAGCCTATCATATGGTGATGAGCATTCAGGACAAGATGGCTATATGGAAAAGAAAAGAGCTGAATAGAAGATTCTACAAGATCCTTACAGGGCCTGATGTAGATCTCGGTTCTCATGATGTAGAACCTCTTGGTGGAAACTGAAGGCTTTGTCTGTGCAGTTATGGACTAGTAAAGATGAACAGTTACCGAAAGTATATCATGAAATATGGCACGATCGATATTTGTCGAGCGTATCATCTTTCTGTGGAGACCCTTCGTCATATACTTTCGGGTATTTCGCTCCTTGCTATCTCTCCGAACTTGCACAGACCTAATACAAAGTAGCCAAAATTATACATCAAAACATGCTCTCCGATGTTGCCTTACTGGTCCAGAAGTTCCATTCTACATATAAGTAAACACCGGTGCCAGTTCTCGAAAACAGCTGTACCACGCTCTATTGGAACCAGATAGCCAGATATTGTACTGATAGATCAGTTAAAAAGTGGGCGGTGCATACCACATGATGTTCACTTCGTTAAAGCTGAGAAAGATTAACTAGCAAATACCTTGACGTGGCAAACAAGGTTGTCGGCATGTTCATTCAGCGACCATCGTCCCGATAGTCGTTTCGGTTAACGGCATAATAGCGAAGTGCCTCAATAAACATCTCAAGAGACTCTTGCTAAGAAGTAAAATCAAGGGCCAGATCCTAAAAAGCGATTCTCTCCTGGACTCGGCGCGTATCACCAGGAAGTTCCTCTCTCTGCAACCCTAGTCAACGGCTACTGTACCACCTTACTTCGCAGCCGGTGATTCACGTTTTAATATTTTTTTTAATGCAGTTTAGTTTTAAATGTTTGCATGTTCTTTAGTAAAAAAAACATGCTGATAAAGTAGCGCGCTAACAGTTTTAGAGTTGCTAATTTAGTTTAGTTTTTCATAAAAATATAAGTCTGATCTTCATGTTTTATGGTTTTAAAAGAAGGAAAAATAAATTTTGAGATAGAAAATAATTATTTTTATTAAAAATATGGTTTAGCGTTGTAAGTTATGTGATATGGGCGTTTCTTAAGGTAATATTTTAAGTTCATTCAAATAAGGCAGGTATCACTAAGATGAAAAGCAGTAAATGGTCAGTTATAGATTTTTTTACTTAGAAAACCATACCCTGATAACTCACTAATACTAAGCAAAAAAAACGTTTCATAAATTACTAAGTAGAATGGAGGCATCTAGCCAGAAGCGCCTTTTCATTGCAGTATTAAGTATTTTATGGATATTTTTTTACTAAGAATAAAAATAAAATTTAGTTTATATAATACATACAATTATTTTATTAAAATTGAAATCTGCATATCAATAGATCAAACTTGAACTCAAACTTATGCAAAAAAAAAATTTTTGTTTCATCTTTTAATTTCGCACAGCGAATTTTTTTGTTTTTAAAACACAAAACATTTTTTTTCTCCATTTTGGTGTTCATGTAGATACGTCTTTTTTTCTAATGACGGCAGTAATAATCTAAGGAGTGAATAATTAAACACGTATTTTTTATTTTTACACAATAACTCCTAGGGGGTGAGCAATAAATTTCTGAAATTTGTACGAAAAAAAACTCTGGTTCGCGGGCGAAGCCGCGGGGCGTATCTAGTTATGAATAATGCTGGACAATCCATACAGCATCATCTAGCTCCAAGCTAAGCAGAGATGTAGTTTACAAATATAGTTTCCTAGCGTCTGCGGGCGGCTTCGCACTCGATTTACCAAGGTAAACAGTAGCTCAAACGTTATTTCAGAACAAAAACTATATCTCAGATCTGAGTTCGTGTGTTAAAAATAACTTCTAAAGTCGTCGTTGTTAATAAAAAATTACAATCAAGAAATAAAAAAAATTAAGCTAGGCTATACAATGGGGGCTACCGTTTTCTTGCTCACCAGTTGGCGCCACTGTAGACTAAGGTCCGGATGTATAGCTCAAAAGGCTACTTTTTATGATCGATAAAAAAAATTAAACTTGAATCTCTTTATTATTTAAAAAAATATCTCATTTATTCATTATTAATAACTATCATCCTACCGAGCTATGCCGCAATGCTGTTCAGTTCCGTTTTTTGATTGTAGCGGCCTATTTTTTTTTCTCAATTTCGCTTTCGACGCTTCCAACTGGTATTGACATGGATCAATTGAGCTACGTTTAGACTGTTTTCAAGAATAACTTACCGCAATGCACCATAAGTGCCAAGCGTAAGTTCCATATAGTGGGGGTCGTAGAAGAAATAAACGGAGGATACACATTTGGGCAGTATGTCAATAACTCCTACGGCTATGAGCCTTCCGCTGAGCCAGTATTGCTGGTGGAAGGAACCATACCCTTGTGGGGGACCGCTTATGGTATGCTCCTCCTGAAAAACATAAATATCACTACATAGTATAAAACAAAGTCGCATTCTCTGTCCCTATGTCCATATGTCTACTTAAATCTTTAAAACTACGCAACGGATTTTAATGCGGTTTTTTTTAATAGATAGGAAGGTTGATTCAAGAGGAAGGTTTATACGTATAATAAAACCATGCGAAGTCGGGGCGGGTCGCTAGTTTATAAATACACAAGTATCTATGTATACCCGCCCTTCTTCGGCATGGCACGGGATTACTATAAACTTATATTATATCTATAAAACAACATATTTTGTTCTATTTTATTTATATAGCTGGACATAGGCCGCCCTAATGAGCGCCATAGCGCCCTGTCTTCAGCTTGCCGCATCCAGCATCTGCCAGCAGTCTTTCGCCGAGCGCTTGTGTATGATAAAAGTAAAATGGCCATACTAACCAACAATGGACTAGCAACAAGAAAGTCTTGAAACTTTGACATGGAGCATTTCTCTGGCTTGTCATTGTGTATTATAGTTTGGTACTTCGCATATACTCTGTGGGTCTCAGCGGCGGTGGCTAAGTACTCAGAGCTCGGTGGGTTGGTTCGGACTAGTTTTATCTGCAATAACATAGAAAATTATTATTGGATGAATCAGAATATACATAAAATAATATACGAACCGAATAATATACCCCTTAATGAAAAACACAGCCAAAAATCGGCCCCTAGTTCCCGGCCGCCTCGCTATTCCTGGCCATGGTAGCGGTCATGGTAACGGCGGGGCAGGGGGTGCTAAGAATCACCGGTATTCAGGCTACCACACGCTTTCTAAAACGACCCTGGCAACGTTTAACGGACGCACTCTGAGGCTTGACCATCATCTAGCGCAGTTGGAAGTGGAGTTAGAGAACATTAAATGGCATGTTCTCGGGTTATGTGAAGTCCGTAGAGAGGGGGAGGACACCGTAACCTTAGACTCAGGCCATCTTCTCTACTTTCGTGAGGGTGATAAAACATCCCAGGGTGGAGTAGGTTTCCTCGTCAATAAGGCCCTCTCTAGCAACGTTCAAGAAATCTCCAGTGTGTCGACCAGGGTAGCGTACCTGATCCTTCGGCTTTCCAAGCGGTATAGCATGAAGGTAATTCAGGTCTACGCACCGACCTCGGCACACTCGGATGATGAAGTGGAGGATATGTACGAAGACATATCCAAAGCCTTACACAACACCACTAAGGCTCACTTCAACGTTGTTATGGGGGACTTTAACGGCAAGGTGGGAATCCAGACTGGCAATGAATCCCGAATAGGCCCGCATGGTTATGGAATCAGGAATCACAGGGGGCAAATGCTTGTCAACTTCCTTGAGAAAGAGGGACTGTTCTTAATGAACTCCTTCTTTAAGAAACAGCCTCAAAGGAAGTGGACGTGGCAAAGCCCCGACACTGTGACTAAAAATGAGATCGACTTCATCATGACGGATAGCAAGCACATATTCAGAGATGTCTCAGTGATCAACAGGTTCAATACCGGATCTGATCACCGAATGCTCCGAGGCACTCTGAATATCAACTTGAAGCTTGAAAGACACCGTCTGATGAAGTCCACGCTCCGACCAAATCCAATCCAAATCATGGCGGGCACCGAGAAGTTCGAGCAGCTACTCGGAGACAGATTTGTTGCCTTGGAACCCACTGATGACGCTGACGAGAGCCTACACAATCTGGTCGAAACGTTGAGGGATGAGGGCATCAAGTTCTGCAAAAAACAGCGAACTGGCAAGAAGTCCAAACTCTCGGATGAGACTCTGGATCTGATGACAAGAAGACGGGAAACCACCCAAGTGTCTTCGGCAGAGAGGTCAGACCTGAACAAGCGAATTGCGAAGATGGTACGGCGCGACCTTCGGAGCTCCAACACACGCCTCATTGAAGAGGCGATAGAGCGAAACCGAGGGTCCAAAGTATTCACTCAGCAGCTTGGCAGGAGCCACCTAACGAAGCTTAAAACGCGCGATGGGAGGACCGTACTGTCGAAACCGGAGATTTTAGCCGAGATAGAGGATTTTTATGGCCGTCTGTACACTGCACATGCCCCTCGTTCCCGACGAGATGACCTTGATTCTAGAGCCACCCTGACACGCCACTACACCGACGAACTGCCAGACATCAGTCAAGACGAAATCGTGTTAGCTTTGAGGCAGCTTAAAAATGGATAAGCCCCCGGTGAGGACGGTATAACTTCAGAGCTTCTGAAGGCAGGAGGAGCCTCCGTTATACAGGAGCTACAACACCTCTTCAATACCGTCCTCCACAGTGGGAGAACTCCTAAGGCGTGGAGCGGGAGTTTGGTGGTGCTCTTTTTTAAGAAGGGTGATAAAACTCTCCTTAAAAATTACAGACCCATCACACTCCTGAGCCACATCTATAAGCTGTTCTCACGAGTGATCACGAATCGTCTCGCCAGGAGACTTGACGAGTTCCAGCCACCGGAACAGGCCGGGTTCCGCGGAGGATATGGCACCATAGACCACATACACACAGTGAGGCAGATTATACAGAAGTCCGAAGAGTATAATCAGCCCCTGTGTCTCGCTTTTGTGGACTATGAGAAAGCCTTTGACTCCGTCGAAACCTGGGCTGTTCTGGAATCCTTACAGCGATGCCAAGTAGACTATCGTTACATCGAAGTGCTGAGGTGTCTCTATGAAGCTGCCACTATGAGTGTCCAAGTACAGGACCAGCAGTCTAAACCTATCCAATTGCGCAGAGGAGTGAGACAGGGGGATGTCATATCCCCGAAACTGTTCACGAGCGCATTGGAAGATATGTTTAAGACGCTGGACTGGAAAGGTAAGGGCATTAACATAAACGGCGATTACATCTCACACCTGCGATTCGCTGATGACATAGTCGTAATGGCGGAGTCGCTAGAGGAGCTGACCCACATGCTGGACGGCCTAGCTTCAGCCTCGCGATGTATCGGTCTTGGCATGAATTTGGATAAAACCAAAGTCATGATCAATGGCCACATTGTTCCGGGACCGATCGTCGTAGATGGTCACCTTCTTGAAATTGTTTCCGAGTATACTTACCTTGGGCAGATTGTACAGCTAGGTAAAAACAATTTTGAGAAGGAGACCAAGAGGAGGATCCAGCTAGGCTGGGCAGCATTTGGGAAACTACGTCAAGTCTTCTCTTCATCCATACCGCAATGTTTGAAAACGAAAGTTTTCAATCAGTGCGTCCTACCCGTAATGACCTACGGAGCTGAGACGTGGACACTCACGGTAGGGCTGGTCCACCAGTTCAAAGTCGCCCAGCGAGCTATGGAAAGAGCTATGCTCGGAGTCTCTCTGAAGGATAGAATTCGTAACGAATACATCCGACAGAGAACCAAAGTTATCGACATAGCTCAAAGAATTAGCAAGCTGAAGTGGCAATGGGCCGGCCATATCTCGCGAAGAACCGACAACCGTTGGGGTAAACGTGTTCTTGAGTGGAGACCGCGACTCGGTAAACGTAGCGTAGGACGCCCTCCGGCCAGGTGGGATGACGATCTGCGAAAGACTGCTGGCAGATGCTGGATGCGTCAAGCTGAAGACAGGGCGCTATGGCGCTCATTGGGGGAGGCCTATGTCCAGCAGTGGACTAATATAGGTTGATGATGAATATACGAACTAAGCCAAACAAAACAAAGGTAGTAATTCATATTTTGTTGCATGCATCATCCATGCCGAGCCGACCAATGTGGCACGTCGGGCGAAGGTTCGCCTGCAATGCGGGAGGATACGGGTTCGATTCCCAAAGAATCTATGTAATGTATTGTGTTAAGTATATCAGTCATCTAGTATCCATAACACAGGCTCTGCTAATATTGGGGCTAAGATGCTGTGTGTGCTGTATGGCGTTCAACAGAGAAAGACTACATCAATGACTGCATTTTTTACCAACTTCAAAAGAAGAGAATTCTCAATTCTACTGCATTTTTGTTTAATTTTTATTCGGTTTTTATTTGACTGAATGATGAAGCGTTTAGTCTCATTTAAAATTGCACAAAATTTGTTCTAGCAGTAGTTTTTGAGTTTTCCTTAATAATTCGTAAAATTCTCAAGTCAAGTCAATTACTATTCTTGTAACATGAAAAAATATTTATCCTTAATTAAAACCTAGATTGATTGAATCAATAAATTTTCCAAAATGATAGTACCAAAAAACTCACTTCAAACTTATTTCTACACTCTACTGGGAGTTCATTTAAGTAGTCTTCAATTTTCTTCTCCCTATTTTGATTGGTTGGCAGTGGATCTATTTCAATTCCTTTTGATTTCAATCTTTCCAATCTTCGTTCTCGCCTCATTTGCTTGGCTTTCATACATGGTGCTTTGTTAGGGTCAGGACCAGCAACTAGAAAAAATAAAACAAATGTTAGCAAATGACTATTATTTAACGGGTTTTTATCGCGTACCTTATGTTTATATTTCTCTATAAAAATGTAATCATCTAACCATTTAATATTCGTTATTATGTTTACAAATCGCGAAAGTTTAATAGTTTCAAATGTTCTAAGCTCAGAAATCAACCACTTTATTTTTTAAGGCTAAAAAATAAGTACTTAGACTAGTCAGATTATACCAGGCTTCACATGAGGTTTTTCTATGGAAAAGTTTCTAGGCTATTTTTATCCCATGGAAACTAATTTATGGGATGAAAAGTAGCCTATGTTTTAATCCAGGGCTAGAACTACGTCTGTACAAATTTTCAGTCCGATTCGGCCATTTGTTTTTATCAGGGTAATTTTATTATCCAAATACAATACACCACAAATTACCACATGATATGATAATTTGGGACCTCAAGCGACCCAGGGTCAGCACGCAGAATCTACATTGGCCTGCATAAATAAGTAGGTATCACAATTTTAACATTTAATTTTTTTTTCTTAACTATTAAGTTATAGATTTATAAGTAAATTTACAGTAATGGAAAACGATTTAAGGCTAAATTTTATTAGCTTTCTTTGAAACTATAATCACCATCATCATCATCAGCCCATATTAGTCCACCGCTGGACATCCTGAAAATATAGATTTAACAAACAATAAAAATAGCAATTTTTGGCTCATATAAGTAGATTGTTTGCAAAAGTCTGCAGTAACTTTACGGTTGCAATCGCAATTACTAGTTGCAATTTGTTCATTCAGTTGTATTTTTACTTGTAAATAAAATATATTGAATCAACTTACCTGTACTTTTCTTTTCTATTTTGCTTTTATCATCCAATGATTGATGCATAGCATTTTCAGCAGTACCTAAAAACATAACATATTATTATAACTCGTCATTAAGTTTATAGCAGAGCAAAATTAGAAAAAAACCTAAAAGAATTTCACAGATATCACTTGAAGATTTAGGTTTTGCCTGTTGCTTTACACTCATCTTTCCAGGATAAAAAGACGACAATATGTATTCCCGGTCTTGAACTACAATATGTGCGAAATTTCAGCCCAATCAGTAACTGTGGTATGAAGAAGAAACTTGCATCCAAACTCTCGCATCAGTAATATTAATGTGTATTAATATTAATTTTAAAACTTTTTGTATTAGCTAGTTTTATGAATAGTCTTTACAATTATAACAAACTCTTAAAAATCTAAGCCGTCACCAGAAGGCAGAGTACCCAGAATGCTGGCAGCATTGGCACGTTGAATGGCAATGCTAATTCGTTGACCAATATATATTACATATTTTTAAGGTGATTTCGCGTCCAGGACTAAGCATAGCTCCGCTACTAGATGGCGATGATTTTCATTTTTGATGTTTTTCACTATTTTCTAATTAAATTGTGCATAATTGTTTAATGGTAATGTATTTGAAAGCATCTATGGAGCTTGTATTTGGGAAGAGCAAAAAAGATCTTGCCTGTGTGAGTGATCGGCCGCTACGAGTCACTCACACAGGCAAACCCTATAAATTCAGTGGAACTAAAATAACTACTGTTCGAAAAATAACAGAGATAATTGGAGACGCCTTAGGACTAAATATTTTTCGGACCAATATTTCCGTTTTCGGGACATTACTAAATTACATCTAAAATTAATTCAATAAAACCACTAGTTAACGAACTAATTTTCGACTGTTGTTTTTTTTTAAGAAAAAAAACAGGCTCTATTTACATTTTAAAAAAAAATTGGAGGTAATTTTCTTTTATCGTTTTGAACAATTTAAGTAAAAAGGCGCAGAGGGTAATGTTATTTACAAACTAGCTTATTAGCTAAAGAATATCTTACAAATTATAGGTAAAAAAAAAATACTTTTCATGCTATTTATTAATTTCGTTAAATCATTGGAATTGACAAATAAATTGAATAAGTTCACAATAACAATCATTAATTTTAAATGTACTCACTGTGAAAGTTGTTCCAATTTTATAATAAAATTACATTAAAATTATTAGCGTAAGGAAGTCTCCACTTTTTTTGACTCTGTTCTTTGTGTACTTAGGTATTTTAGCTCCGATTTTACGACCACTTATAAAAGATTAAAAGTAATACAAATTTTCACAGTATTTCAATAACTCACTTTGGACTAGCGGTTTGAACAGTCGGGTGGGTGCGACGATGTATAGTCGTACCTGGGTTCGAAACCACCGAAAATTTAATTTACTTTTTGCTTTTTAATAATAAAATATCCACAAAATTTTGATACATCCCGTTAGTACGGGCTCAAATCCCTTCAACACTACCAAAATTTTTGATTTTTATCATTTTTATTCTTTATATTTTGAACAATGTCATAGACCTAGTACAAACAAATTCATATTTGTCATAAATTACTTATTGTAAGCCTTCCTAAGTCTATTTGATTGTTATATAAAACTTTGGTAGACTGTTCTGCGTAGGTACATCCCACAAAGGGTCCTGACCTCGTTTCTAACGGTATGACAAAAATAAAAAGAAACAATTATGTACTATCAACACCAACTGATTTTTATTTTATTTTAGCTCTTACGCCAGCTAAGTTCAGGCATTTTTACAAATCGCTCATTGAATGCAAAACGGCCACATTTCAAAAAATTTAGAAAATGGTTTTATTTCTGATAAAGTATATTTTCTTTTGAGAACATTTCATAAAGCTAGTTTAATTTAAATATTTATTTCTTTTTATTGGGATAATTATCTTAACTTTGCTTCAAAATTTTAATGCAAAATGGGCTTTTGTAGTTTTTATCAAGTTGGGTGATAGCTATAACAGCGACCATTATTTAAAAAAATAGAGCAAAAATTACGAAAACAATGATGTTTTAATATTAAAAAAGAAAAACTTTAACTTTTCAAAATAATCATGTTCAAAATTTTGTTTTGGCTCTCTGTAAAAAGTTACGATTAGTCCAATAAAAAAAATATATATATAATTCCGGACAGTCCACACAGCATCATCTAGCCCCAAGGTGAGCAAAGCTCGTATTATGGGTACTAGTTGACTGATAAACTTAATACAATACATTACATAGATAGATATTTTTTTTATAAATACATAGAAAACACCCAGACCAACGGAACAATTTCATGTTCAATTTCTGTAGATCGTACACAATTTTTTCCGACACGGGAATCGTACCCACAACCGGCCGCAGGCGGACCTTCGCCCACTGCGCCACATCGGTCGTCGCTGATGAATGATCGAAATGCTTTGCATACAATCTGACACGTCTGATGCTGGGGCCACACTACCGTGATATGCCGATAATTATTTTAATTATAACTTATACAACACCTAGGTGTAACCACGATTTATGGCCATAATTTTACAATGCCAATCAATATGGCAAATGGCAGTAGACAATAGCTCCGGCGGCGGTCTTTTTTCGCACATCAAAGAAGATTACCGCAGTAATTAATGCGTTTGTGGCCACTACCGTTTGTCCAGTGTGCAATATGAGCTCACCGGCGACGCACGTGATATTTTTACCGCCTTATTTATTGACATATCTAGGTAAACTCTAGTGTAACCACACCAGGTCATGCAGTAATTTAAACGGTAATTTAATGTCATAATTATTGCGGTAACAGCCCGGTAGACGGTAAGGTAGTGTGGCCCCAGCGTAAAACTCTCTAAACTGGTATCTATAAGCAAACATTTTATCTGTTTACATAGTGTCAGTAATTGTTGTCATGGAAACGGAACGTAGGCTTCCTAGATCTTATTTGACATGCAGCAATAATAGATAGGAATAAATACTTGGACGATGGAAAAACCCTTTGAGAACGGTAGACTATGGTATTATTAGATGATTCTTTAGATAGCACACAGATGGCGATTCCGTCGCCGCCATCACACTCACATGTTCAAGTAAGCGGGCGTACGACACTATCCGTGTTCACTCACGCATTGATAGAAATGGCCTAAAATTTTCACGTTATTTCTAATTATTCCGAGTGTTTTCATGAATCAAACACAATTTGCCGCAAATAATGACGAATAACAAAGCCAAAAACAGTTATTTATTTGTTAAATTATGTCCACATCGCTCATATTTGGGAAAATACAAACGTATGGAAATCGAACAACCTTAATAGATTCTTTTTAATTTATTTCAACTCAAGCTTATATCTATTAGTATGTATATGGATATTTTTTTTTCATAATTAAACTAGCGACCCGCCCCGGCTTCGCACGGTTTTATTATACGTATAAACCTTCCTCTTGAATCACTCTATCTATTAAAAAAAACCGCGTCAAAATCCGTTGCGTAGTTTTAAAGATTTAAGCGTTCAAAGGGACATAATGACATAGGGACAGAGAAAGCGACTTTATTTTATACTATGTAGTGAAGACAACCACTGGAGCAATAAAGTGCTAACATGGTGACCCCTAGACAGGAAGAGAGACCAAGTAAGAGCCATATGCTGGTGAAGCTATAACAGTGCGGTGATAGTTAACCAATAGACAAGAACATCACAATAAGGAAATACAAGAGATGGATGTGAATAAAAAAATTAATATGATTTATCATTTGAACGATTATTCAAATCACTACATAGTATAAAATAAAGACGCTTTCTCTGTCCCTAATCCCTATGTCATTATGTCCCTTTGAACGCTTAAATCTTTAAAACTACGTAACGGATTTCGATGCAGTTTTTTTTAATAGATAGAGTGATTCAAGAGGAAGGTTTATATGTATAATAAAACCGTGCGAAGCCGGGGCGGGTCACTAGTATGTATATAAATCACCATAAGAAGAGGAGGCAGAAAAGGCTGAAAATGAACCAGTTCATAATTTTTGTCTTTAGTTTATCAATTAATTTAAGCCGAATGGTTTGTCCACTCATAATGAACATATAAAGTAGAACTTGCCTATGAATCAACTTATCTATAAGAATTATTTAAATAAACCCTGTTGCTGGATTAATAATTAAATACATAAATTACAACCTGCGCAATCTTTGTCTCCAACCTCCATCTGTGTTTCTTCTGTGTTCCAAACATAATTTACATCTATTTCTTGTGGTTCTATTGTCGACTCCACAAACTGTTCCATGCCCTGGTCTCCTTCTTGCAAATTATTTTGCATCTGCTTCTGCTGACCTTTCACTGTTATTTCTTCCCCCTGAAGGAACTTGTTAAATCGCTTCAAAATCTTCTTTTGAGACCTTGATGCCTTGAATTCTAATACTCTGCATCTGGATTACATAATTAAACAAGATTACTTTACTATACATGTATTTATGATCTTTGACATGAAAATTAGTTCTATTATTAAATTGTATATTTATATTACCTGACAGTGGTCGCTATTACAGCAGAGCCCTGTCCGGATTAGCGAGGCTCTACTGTACTATTATTTTACAATTACTACCACATTCAAATGCAAAAAATCATAAAGACCATCAGATTTAACAGCACAATTTAAAGAAAGCTAACCTTATAGTGTACATGGGGCAGCAAGTCACATCCATCGTTGGTTTGTAACAATATTTTCCTGACCGGCGCCATCCTCTGTCAATCAAATCCTGGTAATCTGCTACTGACAAAGAATGCGCCCATATGCCTGTAAAATTAAAATTTAAAGTACGTACTTACTTGAACTAGTGAACAAAAGAGACGATCCAAATAAAATAACTCACCATGACTTAAATTTGTGTTGGCGCTCCCGCAATAACCACACTTGGAGCCTTCGTGTTCGGCATAGTATTCTACAATACTGCGTAGCATTATATCGAGAAATTATAATCCTTACAAAATAGAAACAAACAAATAACACAACTCAACACACCACGGATTTCAATCATGGAAATTGGAAATAGTAGCTAGGGGATGGAAGCGAACAGAACAAATCGATTTTTTTTATTTTCCTTTCAACTGACAGTGACAGCACAGACAGAGACAGCTCCAACTTTACGAAGTATTTATATTCTCTTTGGCTCCAACTTCAACTTCTTTTACATCGCTTTTAATATCCGAAGTTTATTTTGATTTCTTCAAATCGTATTCGAAGCGAAACCGCGCTACTTTTCATCCCATAAGTCAAATCAGTTACCACGGGATAGAAACATTCCCATAGAAATAAAGCGTGCGAAGCCGCGGACAGATGCTTGTACATCATAAAATGTCTTCAATAAAAGCCTAAGCCAAGAGCTCTTCACTAGGGTGAACTTCACTGGGAAGCTATTTTGGAGAAATTTTCTCAATATCCTACATATCTAAAATATTTTGAAATTACAACTAAAGAGGACTTATTTTACATGAATAACTATATACAGGGTGTCCCATAATGAGTGGATAACCTGAAAGGTGCGCGTCAAGTCAAGGCCAATCAGAAACATTTTTTATTTACTTATCTAACTTGACCCGTTCGGAAAATAATTATTTAAATAAATAAATAAAATAAAATAAAAAGTTTCTTTATTCAGACATTTTTGTCCACATAAAAATAAAAATCACAATTAAACACAAATATTGGTAACTAATTAAAAAACACAATAGGTAAGGCACAATTGTTAGGTATTTAAAGCAATCTTTCAACAGAGTCTCAATCTCAACCCATGGAGTCTAAAGAGTCAGGACTCTGTTGAAAGACTGCATGATGTGCGAGGCAAACTTGCTGCCCACAACCTGCAGGATGGTGTTGGGACTGCTCCATGTTCTACGCAGCAGCGAGGCGGTTTTCTTGCGGATGATGGCGTGAAAGCCATCAACCTGGGCTTCGGCAAACATGGAGGATGCGCTGCAGAATCGGGGCAATCCCAACAACATCCTGAAGGCATTTACCTATCTAATATTTTGTAAATTTGGAAAAAAAAATTACCTTTGTTCACATTTTTGGACTTTACTCTTTAGCGAGAGGTTGCGAGTCTCTATTACCTACCTACCTACTAACTTGATCCTGTATCGCGATCATAAAACCCTTAGGTAGGTACCTACTGACAGGAGAGAGTTCACCTCGGCAACCTTTTCTATTTTTATTCAGTGTTTACCACTTTCATTCATCACATCAGATAGGTTCACCTACTAAATCAATATAGGTACTTACCTATAGAAAAGTTTGGTATATATGTACCTAACTACCTTCAGTTAACATCGATAATGAAACACAAACTGAGTAGTACTTTGATTTACACCTTTTAATCACGACACCGTTTTAGGTCCTATCAACCTATCCAACCCACCTTCTTACATGATTAGCGCTTCGTCGACAACGGAATAAGTTGTGAACTTCGGAGGGTTCCACTACTTTCATCCATTTCAGTAATATCTGACATGACAGATGCTTTTGGGAATATGTAATGTTTTCTTGGGGACCTAAAATACAAGGAAATAATTAATTAATGTTCTTAACCTTTAATAGTTATGGTTATGGCTGCCGCCCGATGCAATTACAGGAGTCTGAGAGGCTTTAAATGAATAGGTAGGTACTAGGTAGGTAGGTACCTAAAGTGCATTCTGAGTATCTGCCCCTTCTATGAATGGGGTTTAAAAAACAGAATAACTGATAAGTAGGTACGTAGTTATTAAACTATTTTATCAGATTTCCATGTCCCTTACGTTTAAACACTAGTTGCTAGATTTACCTCAAAAGAAAAAGAGAACATTACTATACATTACGGTACTTAATTCGTAACTAAGTTAATCATTTATTTGTAACCAAAATACACAAACAAATAATTGGTTACTATTAGGGATTGCAATTGCTGGATCCAGCATACAGTGCTGGATCCCCAAACGTATCAATTTGAACATTTATCTATGGTTTATGAGTATTTAATGACCCTAAAACCGACCAGTCTAGAGGCCGAAAGGGTATTCTCAGAAGCCGGCTACAAATGCAGTTATGTGCGAAGCAGGTTGGGAGATAAGACTATAGATAACATTTGTTTTCTAAGGTCTTACTTTCAGAGAATTCAAAAAAAGAAATAGTCAGTCTCTTATCGTCAGATTTTAAACTGCCTAATTACTAACGATTAACGAGTGGAGAGAAGATTATTTTGGAGCTTCTTTTGATACGAATAATTAATTGAAGATTAATTGTACATTGTTACCCAGAAATACAGAAATACAGAAATACAGATTTTATTAATTACTCCTAGTAACATGTCAATTTAAAATAGTTATGTAGGTATAATTTGTAATAATAATTTATAAAAATTAAAGTATACAATTTAAATTAAATTAAAATATACAATTAAAATTAAAATATACAATTTAAATTAAATTAAAATTCAATTAAATAGGCGGTAATTCCAAGTATTCTTGCACATCATAGAATACTGATTCCGTTAAATATTTCTTTAATCTATATTTAAATATAGGCGTGGAAGATGCGTCACGTATTTTCACTGGCAATCGGTTATAGATTGAAGGTCCCATGACATAAACCGAGCGATCAGATTTCCGAAGTCTGTGCTCAGGTGTTACCAGGCGGTGCGAGTAGCTGTTGCTCCGCATCTCGCGGGTCGTGTTCACCCCGCGACGCTGGAACAAGTCCAAATGCAGGTGCGTGAAAAGGGCTACCTGGTATATGAGCTCAGATGGTAGAGTCATAATATTTAACTCTTTGAACAGTTCCCTGCACGATACGTCACTCGGGACACCCACCATAGCGCGCACAGCTCGCTTCTGCATTACAAATGCTCGCTGGCGGTCGGCGGCTCGCGCCCACAGCTCCACGCCGTAGGTCAGGGTGCTATGTACTGTAGCGTAGTAACACGCCCGAACCACGTCGCGCGAAGCTGTGCTCGCCAGCCTCCGGAGTGCAAAGCAGGCACTACCTAGCCTACCGCACAGCTTGTCTATATGGGTGTCCCACACGAGGGAACTGTCCAGGTGAAACCCTAGCAGTTTCGTAGTTTGGACTTGTTCCAGCCCCGCGCTACCGGCGACGACCTTTAGAGGGGGGCATCTCCCTTTGAGACTGAACCCCATCACACAGGTTTTGTCCCTGTTTAACGCGAGGCCATTCGCACGGAACCACATCTCTAGTTTTTGTGTAACTTCATTCAACCGATCTTCCAACTCGCGATGGGTGGGTGCCGTGACCACCGCCGCTACGTCGTCGGCGTACATGTAAATTTCCGCACCGCTAATGCTTCCAGGTAAGTCGTTCAGTAGCAAGCTGAAGAGGGTGTTAGAAAGACACGACCCCTGCGGTACTCCCATCACGTTCTCCAGTTCAGATGACCTCACGCGACCACCGTCACCGACCACCACTTGTGTCCTCGCGGACATAAATGAGGTCAGAAGAGCTAGGGCGGGGCCTCGGATTCCGTGGAACTGGAGTTTGTGTTCGATGAGGGCGTGGTCGGCGGTGTCGAACGCGCGCGAGAGGTCGCAGCTGAGCAGAGCCACGCGCTGGCCCGCCTCGCGCGCGCTCAGCAAGCGCCACACCACCTCGCGCACCAGATCCGTCGTGGCTCGCCCCGGCCTATACGCGTACTGCCGGCTGGACAGAATGTCGCGCTCTGACATGAATGACAGGAGCCTATGGTTAATACCGACCTCGAGAATTTTACTCAACGCAGGGACGATAGATATGGGCCGATATGACGTGGCGTTGGTTTTCATACCTTTGCCTTTGTATAAGGGACTGATCTTAACCCTTTTTAGGCCTGCTGGGTATGTGCCCTGCCGCACGCAACAGTTACATAAAAGGCTTAACATGTACGCTATAGATTTTGCAGCCAGTCCTACAATTTTGGCTGAAATGCCGTACACATCGTAGCTAGATTTAGCTGCTATATGGAATTTTATAATCTTGATAATTTCCGACGGAGTAAATAGTGCAAGCCGGAGTGATACGTCGCTGGCCACGCAGTCGGCCGTCAGCACTGCGACCGCACGAGGGATGTCCGCCGCCGGGGCGCCGCACCTACTCGCCGCCGTCACAAACTCGGCATTAAGCGCGTTGACGAGCTCTACCTTCGTGCTGTACGCGCGCCCGGCAGAGTCCTTGATGAGGTCGGTAAAATCGGTCCGATCGCGCCTGTTACGTCCCAGCTCCGTATTAACAACCGTCCACATACGTTTGGACTTGTTTGGATCTTCGCGTATTTGGTTGGAGTAGAAAAGGGTTCGTTTTTGCTTAAGCATTGCATTGTACTTAAGTGATAGCTCTTCTACAAAATTTATTAATTGAGCGCTGTCTGGAAAGCTTGATTTTAAATTATGTGCGTCGTACAGAAGGTACTTTAAATTGAGTACATCTGAATCTACCCAGTGTTTGGAATTTGTTGATGCAGGAGATTTTTTTAACGGAAAGCAGATATTAATTTTGCTTGTCATAACCGCTAAAATAGCTTCAGTCAATAGGTTGCAATCGTACTCCGCGCCAGCCACTATTTTTGCCCAGTCGACCGCCTCTAGGGCTGTAACGAAATTAGCTCTGTTTAGTGTGCTAAAGCTTCGCTTCGTGATGAACACCGGGGCGCGCGGTACACTCCGCGCAATAGATATCAGTTGCGCGTCGTGGTCGCTGAGACGCGGGCACACGCCGCTGACTCCGACTATACGCTCGTATGAGAGGTTCGTGTAAGCGTGGTCTAATAAGGTGCTACTATTCCCTGCGATCCGAGTTGGAAAATCGATCAACTGTGTAAACCCGTTTACCTGTAGTACATCTGTTAACTGCTTAGATATCGATGAATGTATCAGTGTATTAATGTTTATATCGCCCATTATTATTGCGTTGTAATTATCGGTATTTATTTTATCTAAGAGCTTATCGAAAAGCTTTAAGTACTCTACGTGACTTGTTAGGTTAGAGTGGTATATCCCCACAACGAGGATATTTTCCTCTGGTAAGAAAACCGCACAGACATCAAATATCTGCTCCACGGATAAGTCACAGAACTCTTGTTTGTTACTCACCTTGATGCCAGATCGGACGTAAACGCAGCTTCCACCCATTTCTATATTAGGCCTACAGAAAAAAGAAATAAGGTCATAATTGTGTAGAGTCACTGAATCTATTTCACTATTTCGTAGGTGGTGCTCAGTTAAAATAAGTAGATCGCATGATAACTCCTTTGTCAACAGTACTTCTAGCCTTTTTGTTTTGTTGCGAAGGCTCTGGATGTTAAGGTGGCATAGGGTGAGAGTGTTATGCGTCGGAGAGGCGCGCGCCGCTGCTGGTGTCAACGACGGCGGCAACGCCTGTGCTGGTGCGGCGACGGCGCGCGGCGCGGCGCGGGCGAGGAGCGCCGGACGCGGCGGGAGCGCGTCCGGCGTCGCGCCGAAACCACTCACTCACTTCAGTGCCGGGGGGCCAGTTCTCTGGGGCCATAAAGAAGTCGAATAGGCTGCTGGGTACAGTTATTCCGAAAGATGCATAATGATTATGCGTGATGTAGTCATCGCTACGGCTCTTCTTATTCATGTAAGCTTGTAACATATCAGGCGTCGTGTTATGTTTAAAGAAGCAAGCGTGTAATTTGCGGACACGCTCGACGGTCGAGAGCTCGCTGTCTACCGAGCCGTTACCCTTTACTACGTTGCGGCGGTGAACTTGCGGTCTCCTCGGTCTGCGATTAACTGTTTTCCAACCCTCATTCGGGTCTGGTGTCAATATAGTAGTAACGTCAGCATTCGTTTGAGGCATCGGCGGCGTCGGCGGCGGCGCGAGCGCCGGGGTCCCACTTAACGCAGTGACCGCTGGCGCGCGCGCCCGCCGACTGAGGGCCGGCGCAGGCGCACTCGGCTGCGGAGCGGTCGGCCGGGGCCGCGGCGCGGGGACGCGCGCTGTCGTGGTGGGCGCCCAAGGGTGGCGTAAATAGTTCGAGGGACTAAATAAGTTACTTTTACCCGAGGTACAGTGTTTACCTACCTTTTCATTACAAATACAAGGAAATATAAATTAAAACATGAGAAAACAAATGAATCGAATATCCGCATTTTTTTTTAAATATATTAGTCCATCTAGGACAAGAGAAAGCCATAAAGCCATTGCATACTGCCTTGTCTTTCGTTTTTTTTTGACTTTAGTGAATTGCCGCTAACCCGATTTTTTTTTTGAGCTTCAATGTTTTTTTCTGATTCTACCATTATCATGGTTCAATAGTAACGTGATAGCTGTCAGTTGAAAACGATTCTCCCTAGGGCTGAAAAGAATCACTTTCAACCCGCTCTTCAGGCAACTTCAGATCTACTTTCCGAGAATAAGTAATGAAAAATAATATGGTCCTTTTTATAGTTAATAATTAATAATAATTCAAAAGAATTTGTTAGACTGATTGCTAAATGATTAGCCATCCTATCATTAAACATAAACGTAATAAAAAAAAAAGTCTTAAAATGCTGTCTTTTTATTTTCGTTCCACATATTGCTGGATCCGCGCTGGATCCAGCTGGATTCAGGTCAGTCCCGCAAGAATCCAGCTGGATTTAAAACGCCGCTGGATTGCAATCCCTAGTTACTATCCTGATACTATTTGGCTTAAAAATATAAAAAGGGGTTAACACATAGTACATGCCTACAATACAAAACACTCTTGATTAATATCCAAAAACGCGTGTGTAGGCACCTATAGCAGTGGCAAATGGGTAATAAATAGCTCATTGATAATATCGCTCTATGACCAAACAATGATTTTCAGCTAACCTTCAGGATGACGAGGCAAGTCGAGCACAGGGACACATAAATGTACCTACTGCCTACTAGCAGAGGTCTAATCTACAAAATCGGTTTAGTAGGTACTAGTGTAGTAGTACACAAATACCTACGTACTTTACCTACAAAACTTTGTACCTACATAATCTACAAATGTACTATAGGATGGGTGACACTTATCTGAGAAAACCAGTCTCAATAAGAATCTAATAAAAAAAAAAGTGCTAAAATACCTTTACGATGAAAGGGGATCGTTTCCATTCTGGCTAGCCTATAAATATTCCAGTCTAGTCTAGACTTTAGTCTAGTCTATCTTTAGATTTGTAAAACTTTATTTTTGTACCAAATAAACTCAAAGAATCGAAGAATCTTAAAATAATAAAAAACAAGGTGGAGTTTTATTAAAACTAATCATATTCTGCTTACTTCATCATCATCATCATCATCAACCTATATTAGTCCACTGCTGGACATAGGCCTCCCCCAATGAGCGCCATAGCGCCCTGTCTTCAGTTACTTAGTAGGTACCTATATAATTTATTTTTAACATTAAAAAACCAAAGTACCCATGATCATAAGGTACTTTGGTGCGTTATTTTAATCTTGTACAAACCTGACTCTCCTGAAATTCCACGGTTGTACTTCCGTCGAGCCCCAAATCAGGAATACCAATCCACTCAGGAACAGAACTGTACCATGGAAACACCAAATGTGTTTCCAAATTGCCGGAGAGTTCTGAAAATGTTGCATAAACCTACACATAGGTGCGAACTAGTTACTACTATGTCAAAGCACCTACAATCGCTTAAGATCTTTTTTCTACGGTGATTTAACAACGGTGTCTGACCTACTTTCGTGTCATAATCATCATTTGCAACCCAATTTCACCCACTGCTGCGTAAAGGCTACCAAACTCTTGTACTACGTGGTCTAGCGCCAATACTTTGCTTTTGCTATAAAAAGGCGAAAAGAGATGTGCCATGAGGTTCAAATAAAAAAAAAGCGTATAATTTGAGAGAAGAAACTCGGACTTAAAAGGCGCGAAACATCACAAAACTCACCAGCACTTTGCTGGAAAGTTTTGTGATTTTTCGCGCAACAAAAGATAATAAAATTTGCTACAGCTAGTGAAGTCTTTTGTATGTCACACCTGTCTCGCGGAGCGTCGTAGCACGAAGCTCTACGAAGTTTGCTACAGCTAGTGAGCTCGTTGAAGTATTTTGTATGGCACACCTGTCTCGCGTAGCGTCGTAGCACGAAGCTCTACGAAGTTTGCTACAGCTAGTGAGCTCGTTGAAGTCTTTTGTATGTCACACCTGTCTCGCGTAGCGTCGTAGCACGAAGCTCTACGAAGTTTGCTACAGCTAGTGAGCTCGTTGAAGTCTTTTGTATGTCACACCTGTCTCGCGTAGCGTCGTAGCACGAAGTTCTACGAAGTTTGCTACAGCTAGTGAGCTCGTTGAAGTCTTTTGTTTGTCACACCTGTCTCGCGTAGCGTCGTAGCACGAAGCTCTACGAAGTTTGCTACAGCTAGTGAGCTCGTTGAAGTCTTTTGTATGTCACACCTGTCTCGCGTAGCGTCGTAGCACGAAGCTCTACGAAGTTTGCTACAGCTAGTGAGCTCGTTGAAGTCTTTTGTATGTCACACCTGTCTCGCGTAGCGTCGTAGCACGAAGCTCTACGAAGTTTGCTACAGCTAGTGAGCTCGTTGAAGTCTTTTGTTTGTCACACCTGTCTCGCGTAGCGTCGTAGCACGAAGCTCTACGAAGTTTGCTACAGCTAGTGAGCTCGTTGAAGTCTTTTGTATGTCACACCTGTCTCGCGTAGCGTCGTAGCACGAAGCTCTACGAAGTTTGCTACAGCTAGTGAGCTCGTTGAAGTCTTTTGTATGTCACACCTGTCTCGCGTAGCGTCGTAGCACGAAGCTCTACGAAGTTTGCTACAGCTAGTGAGCTCGTTGAAGTCTTTTGTATGTCACACCGACTTATTCGTCATCTCGCGGGCGTGAAACCCGAAAAGCCCTGTCTCGCGTAGCGTCGTAGCACGAAGCTCTACGAAGTTTGCTACAGCTAGCGAGCTCGTTGAAGTCTTTTGTTTGTCACACCAGTGTAGCGTAGCGTCGTAGCACGGAGCTCTACGAAGTTTGCTATAGCTAGTGAGCTCGTTGACGTCTTTTATCGATGCGACGACGCGAGACTAGGGGTAGGTCCCATTTGTTCTATGGAACATGACGTCATAGTACAAAATGACACATTTTCGTCCCTATTTTTCCATGGAACTACATACTATCTTTTCACCCGAGTTTCATGTCATAGAACAAAATGAGAATCAGTTTTTCCCAAAACGTTCCATGATGAGATATATAAGGCGTTAATGATATTAATCACTGACGTTTATATCAGGTACAGTTCACTATCAAAAAAATTAAACTACTCGGTGCATAATATTTTTATTTTGCAATATAAAAAAGAATTTCAAGAAATTTATATAATGTACTTAGTCTGTTCTATGGAACAATTTGAGACAAAAATTACAAACTGTTCTATAGTACAAATAGGGACAATATTTTCTCAAATTGTTCTTTTACGTCATGTTCCATAGAACAAATGGGACCTACCCGAGACTAGTGTAGTATTCAAAAGATTTGTTATTCCTAGTTCTGAACATTCATATAACTCTAAAACTAGACATCGTAGAGAGAAACGGTTTTCAACGTTCTAAAGTTCAATGTTTCTTGTTTTTTTTTTCGTCATATTATGAGAAGGAGGGGAGGATAAAACTTACTTCATTTATTTTTGTGACATGACCAACACTTAATGATATAATGATTCCCGACGTGTTTCCAATTATTTTGTTGACTGTCGTAATAGAGTTCACGAAATTGGGCGCAAGTTCCTGAAAATTAATATTTCTTTGATTTACTTGTTTCATTGTTCAGAAAACGCAGTGAGAAATAAAAACATTAAGCATATTTATTTAGTATATTTTCGTCAATAGTAAGCTAACGATAACTTACCTACTTACTTAGATTTTATATTTGTACAAAGAAAAACACGAACAAAGAATATAGTCAAATTAAAATGACAACCTGTTTATAATTAAAACAAATGAGCTAAAAACAAAGCATACAGAGAATAGAAGTTGGAAGCGTCCCCAAGACTGGTTGCTTTGCCCTGTGATTTGTAAGGCAATGATGATGCGATGCGAAGTGTAATCAATGCATTTCTAAAGCATTTTGAATGGATAATGATATTATTATTTCAAATTTTATATTCCATATCTCAAACTATCATAGACCATTCCTTAATCACCATCATCATCATCAACCTATATTAGTCCAATGCTGGACATAGGCGTCCCCTAATGAGCGCCATAGCGCTCTGTCTTCAGCTTGCCGCATCCAGCATCTACCAGTAGTCTTTCGCAGATCGTCATCCCACCTGGCCGGAGGGCGTCTTACATTACGTTTGCTAAGTCGCGGGTTCCACTCAAGACCATTCCTTGGTATCACATAACACGACAGTACTTGAGCTACATAGTATCTTTCCCTTAAGGTAGCTTACATAAGACAAATCCAAGGTAAGATCCATGCCAGCAGCCGTCATAGCAACAGCTGTACTTAGCAGTATTGGCCCAGGAATTATATGGAACAGCCATGAGATACTTATTATCAAACCAGGGATCACATGTGCTGAAAAAGTTCAATTAATAAAGGACCAATCCACTTTTCAGTGGTATGGTATTTTAATCTCGTAATAAGTACGGTACCTACAAATAAGTTTCGATGAAAATTTATCGATAGATGGGCATTGAATGATGTCAGACCGTAATCCTAGCAGGTAATGGCCTTCAAAAACTTGTCTACCAGGCTAATGCTCTTTTAGAACAATTTGGTCTTTGGTCAAATAAAGAGAGACTGGAGAGAGAGCACAGATTCTATAAAAATAAACCTGAACAATTTTTAACTGTAATGGATGAAGAAATGATATCATACTCACAGACAACGATAAAGTATTTTCTAATATACTTAATCCTTTTCAACCTTGAGTTGTGTTTGTACCAATGGAATGTCTGTATGATGATAGTTCCTAAAACTAATCGCAGAAAAAACGGCAAAGCTGTCAGTGCAGACGCCTGTTGAAAATTAATAGTTACAGTTGGCGCTAAGGCTTGGCACATTGCATGCATTTGAGTAATTGTAGTAAGTTTGGTAGGTATATCATAATATTTACTTATTGATACATAATAGTTATGTATGGTTACAAAAGGTGCGAATACGGACATGACGGATAACAGAGGAAAATGGAAGAAAAATACACCCCCTTATGTGGAGTGGAGTGGAGTCATCTCCACTGAGCGTGGGATATAGAAGAAGAATAGGTGGGTATGTATACATATAATAGATAATGTACTTAAATATTTCAGTATATTTATACTCCCAAAATGCCTTACAAATTGGAAAACCCGTAGGAAATACTCTAATGATGATTGGCGAGATGACATGATGAAATAACTAATAAAAAACTTATACCTAGGTACGCCATCAATCTTATGACACAGACCTAACTACAATGAATGTAGGTACTACATCAACAACCGGAAACTGTTAACTTGTTACTCTGTACAAAAACAAAACAACCGCAAAAAGACTAACATCGTAAATGTTGTAATCAGCAATCCTTGAGTAGAAAAGAGGCCCATGGATACATAAGGCTATGATAATCCAAGAGTAACCAAAATTCAATATGCATAGAGCCCAAAATGGAACTGATTGGAGGATAATTTTCCATGGGGCTTGGGAATTTGTGACCTGAAAATAAAAAGAGGAATACGAATAATGTAAACAGGTCTGAGATATAATTTTTCGAAATTATAAAAATAAAAAATATCTAACATAAGATGCAAATTGAAATTAGAATTTTATTTACCTTTATCGTAAATATATTTCCTACAGTATGATTCAGATACTCAAGCTCCTCTTTAGTTATAAAAGAGTGTGTTTGAGGGGAGTCTGTAACGAGGACAACCCAGAGGATCGACCAAAATATCTGCAGCCCTCCAGAGATGAAGAAACCAACAGGCCATTGCGCATAGAAGTGCACAGCAGCGCATATTAGAAACGTACAGCAAGTCCCCATTGTAATACCTAAAGATATAGATTCATGAACGACAACAAAAACAGGCACTATCGCAAGGACTCAATTTTTTTCTTACCACAATAAGCCCACATGAAATGATTTCTTTCAGTGGGAGGGACCCAATGCCTTAAAACTTGCACCATGCTCGGTTGCATAGCACCCTGAAAAAATAACGACTTTGAAAAAGCTAGACTTTTTGGATTAATCTAAAATGACTGAATATCAAACCTCTTTTGCCATCAAAGACATAATACTAACAGCACAAAAGCCTTTGACCATCCGTAATATGTATACAGCCCAGAAGTTAAAAGACGCAGCAGCTGGAGTCATGCAACAAAGGACTCCAGAAATGAATCCCGAGATACCAACAACCCACGTTGGACCAACTCTGAAAATTGTATCAAAAGAATCAAAACATAATGCCAAAGTCCAAAGTCGAATTATTCATTTCGGGATGGTAAATAATAAATTACCTGTCGCCAATACTATGGAATATCGGGAAACATACACAAAACCCAATGTGGTATGCAGAAAAAAGTGTCCCCATTTTTGTATCGTCCCAACCGATTGCATCGATCTGAAACATTAATTGATTTTAACGGCGAACGAAGTCCTTAATAATAGGTGTATACGTTATTTATTTCATATTAGAACAGGTAAATTTTCCATAGTAATAGGAGTTCTGATAAGCAAATAATAATATAGGTACGTACCTATGCATCGGTCCTTTACTGACCTTAGATCTACGCCAAGATATGTATATATAAATTAGCGACCCGCCCGGCTTCGCACGGTTTTATTATACGTATAAACCTTCCTCTTGAATCACTCTATCAATTAAAAAAAACGTATCAAAATCCGTTGCGTAGTTTTAAAGATTTAAGCATTCAAAGGGATATAGGGACAGAGAAAGCGACTTTGTTTTATACTATGTAGTGATGTAGTGATTAGTAATACTCCTCAGAGTAATGAACCAGCACAAAAATTGTATTCGGTGTCGAACGAAGCAAATCATGCAACTAATATAAATTAAGTAGGTACTTACCCCAGTTCGTATTTTAGTTCTTTGAAAATTTATGGCTGAATGATTATGGTATTGAGGGTTACGCCAAAAGTCTTCTCTGATAGATATTTGGGCCATCGCGACAATGTGGACACTGAGGTTATAACGGATCAAGTATACCAAGAAAAAACCAAGGAAAATCATCACTCCTATCTGCAATCAGAAATAAGTGATGAATCCATAGTTGCACCACTTTATCTAGAACACTATAAAGCTACTAATACTTTGCAGCAACATCCGAAAGAAATTATCTTACTATTGCTCGCACCCTAATTTTAATCATCACTATTGTATTGACAAAATGATCAATAAATACCTACTACAAACAGACAAACAAGTCGTGGCCAAGGTGAATTTCATCGTAACATCCTAAACTTAAAACCTGTCAATATAAAGTAGCAGATGAGTTAGTATAGGAAGGTAACTGGGACACACCGGAATTTCCTAATTTTAAAATAGGGTTGCCTAACACAAGGTATATTATATTAGACTAGCTGGTACCCGCGACTTCCTCTGCGCATGATTAGTATTTGGAGTACTCGCGATTTTACTTGCGTAATTCCCTTTCCCGTGGGATTTTCGAGATAAAATAAAGCCTATTTCTTATTCCAGCTTATAATCTATCTCTGTGCCATTTCATCCAGATCCGTTCAGCAGTTTTTGCGTGAAAGAGTAACAAACATCCATCCATCTATCCAATCATACTTACAAACTTTCGCGTTTATCAGTTCAATTCAGTTTGGTTCCCCTGGGCTATACGGGTTTTCAAAAATTTCTCACAACATCTGAACGACGCGTGTGTACGCGCACTGCATCTGAACGACGCGTGTGTACGCGCACTGCATCTGAACGACGCGTACACACGCGTCGTTCAGATGTTGTGAGAAATTTTTGAAAACCCGTATAGCCCAGGGGAACCAAACTGAATTCCGGGATAAAATGTCCATGTCCAATCATCCCGAGTTCCATTCGAATTCATTCAATTCCGTCGTGATGCGTGGTTAAAGATTTTTTTCAAAATATCTTCAATGTACAGAATTGGACCTGTTACAGTTTTATTATAAGTATAGATTAGACCTGCTTAGCATGATAATTATAGGGGAACAAAAATAAGAAAATGTTCAATTAAAACTTTTTTAATTAATAAATAGATGGCTAATTAGAAAATAAATAAGTTGTGTTGGTATTTTAGGCATACATTTATTACCCATAAAGCCGACATACGAGTCAGAACAAAAAGGTATAAGTAAAATTAAAACTAAGAACGTACATAATGTCACATCAAACAATAAGTATAGAGGTAGAATTTGGATTTGCGAATGAAATTAATACAAGGATATTAATTTAATTCATGAAATCTAAATTCATAACAAGTATTTTGTAAACAAATATAAAAGGTGCGGGTATTATTTATGTCAAAATAAAACCCGCGCTTTTTATAATTGGATATTACACATGGTTGGTAGGTACGTTAATTTTAGATATTATTATTTTATTTACAAATACAAATTCTGCCTCCAGAGATCTGGATAAACATTTTCATATAATTTCCTTTGTTTATAATAAATAGTTGAATAAAAACATTGCACATAAAGATAAAATTATGTTTTAAATCGTAAACTGTTCATGTATATGAGATGATATTCATAACATAAAGATAAACAATTGGAAGTAAATGCTTAGTATGTTTCTTGTTGGTTGTCCATTGGTACAATTAATTTTTTAATCTCAATCTTTATCATGACAGAATTTTTAGTAATTATTATTTTCGACACATTATGGTCTGGCCAAAATCTCAAAACAACTTCGAGAGAATTTACCGTTCTGAAATGAACCGTTTCCAAGTATCATAGAATGCAAAATTACTTACATACTAATAGCTAGCTATACCTATCGATAAGCAAAAAGAAAAAAATAATAGTTATAAGCGATACAATCCCAATAATATTTATTCAGGACGACTTTAACGCTTATTTTGGTATGATATTAGCTACAAATATATCTTTGCATATGTTTTATTTAGGTAACAGGTTTTTTTAAAACAAAATAATTTCAGAACCACACGCCACAATCTGAAAAGATCTGGAATATGGTATAAAAAGTCACAATAGATGAAAAGAAAAACACGGAACAAATGAGACTCATTTCAACTGATCATCTCTTAAATCCAGTGGCCTATGATGCTGAATCGGAGAGTCTTCGCTACGGTTGCCAGGAGGCTACTGGAGCTGCGGCGCATCACCATGTAGCCAATACCAAGCCATCTTCGAGCGACCCCCGGAAAATCCCTGATGCGCTACAGTAGCGCGTCCCCTTTACCCTAAAACCGTGGTTTTACAGTGGAATATTAATTCTACACTAAATCATATGATGCAAGAATGTTGTATTTTGAAAACAAGCTATTATAATTTTAAATGATTTAGTTTGCAAATAAAGTAATACATTTCCTGATTAATGGTCATCACAAATTTGCATACACGTTCCAAAACTGTTATGAATTTAAAACGTTAAATGCAGATCTGATGAAATTTATAGCATAAATAAAAACTTAAATTTAGTAGCCTAGGTACTTAAAAACTAATGCAACGTCTACAAACTAAAATTAAATACTGTGTCTTTTAGGTGCATGTCTTGCTAAAGTTAACTACCTAAAGTCTAAAATTCGGTTTTTGTAAATTAATCGTCAGTCAAACATAGATATCATTGCATATTGACTTTTAAAACGTGAGATTTACGAGGTTTACCTCAAAAATAATACAAATAACCCCTCATACATTATAAGTAAGTATCAATTTTACTGGCATTGATAAATACTATTTAAAAGAAGCTATTTTTTCTCTTTTTCTTCATGAAGATACGCTGAGAGGCGTTTCCTTAACATCTTTGGCGTCACCATTCTTTACATGGACACCATTCATTTCTTTAAGATCATCCTCTTTTTCCTTTCCATCCTTGTTTTCCACTGGATAATTCCAGGACTGAGTCTCTCCAGTTCCAAAGAATAAGAAGAATATAGCAGAAATAATGTAGACCGAAGCTCCTATGAAGAAAACTGGGCGCCATTGCTCAAATGCGTTCTGAAAAGGAGGAAAACTAAGTAAAGTGAAAGCTAAAAATCTTAGTACAGGAAAACCCAACACAAAAATCACAAGTCACGTTGTGACAAACGTGTTCCTACGCCCGCAATTTCTCAGTTTCCACTCAATACCTCACAAGAAATTAAGTATTAAATACTATCAATGATTATTATTATTTCTACTGATTGGCTCTTACCCCATTCCTCGTGAAGTAAGCCGTTATCATCGGAGTGAAGAACCCTGCCGTGCTTCCAATACAGTTAGCAATCCCGTACAATGTCCCAGCGTAATTCGGCGCCAAGTCTTGGTGGTTTTGCAAGTTCGTTAGCGTTGCTGCGCCGTTGAAACCCATGGACAGAGTTATTAATGCGACCGACAAGATAGTCGAACACCCTGCGTAGACCAGAAACACGAGCAGAATTCCAGGGATTATATGCGAGAATAATGTAAAGAACTTTCTTATTACAGTTGTGGTCATCGCTTTCTTAGACAGTATAAAGTCCCCAATAATTCCAAATACAGTAGCGAGAGATAATCTGGCCAGGTATGGCAGTGCAGATATTGCTCCAGCGCTTGATAGTTCAAAGCCCAGTACACTGGATACAAATTTAGGGCCAACAGTCATTATGAAGTAAAGACCCCACATGTTCCCGAAGTGAAGGACCGCCATTGCGATGAAAGGTATTGACAAACATATTTTCTTGAATGGTGGAAGACTCTGGAAATAAAGAAGTAGATTTTTAATCAAATACCTAAATCTAGCCAGATAGCAAAAATGGAATGAATATTATCCGGTTTCAACGATATTAAGGCGACAGCGGTAGTTTGAGTGTCGTTTATTTTTGGTAGGTATTTTTAAACAATCTAAACTATCTCTTCTGAAATGTACAAATGGTACGAAATAAACCATTTTATTCAACATCAAACCGCAACTTCGTCCTCGTGAAGAGTGACTTTGGGCAATCACATATTACCATACAAACTTTTATCTCAACACGGGGGCTGAGTTTGCGCGAAATGCCTAAAGTTCTTGAATAACCTCGCCTTAAGTAAGGATATATTTTTAAAGTTTTAAAGGTCAACCACATTTGAATCTCTAAGTGATTTGCAAATGATGCAAGCATACAAAACTATTCCAAACAAGGAAAATTTAATAATAGACATATTCTTAGAATGCGATCAAACAATTAGGTAAGTAATCATTGAAAATGTCACATACTATCGTGAAAACATCATCCAAGCGATCATAGTCAATATTAACTCACCTTTGTTTTGTTGACCTTGCCTCCTAAAGCATCAATAATGTATTTTCTCTCAGCTTCTGTGATTCTTGGATGTTCAGACGGTGTATCATGAACAAGGTACCACCATATCCCACACCATATCAAAGTTCCCACTCCCGGGACATAGAACGCTGACTCCCACCCAAACCTCTCCATGAGAGGGCCAGTAAGAGACCATGTGACAACTGTTCCAAGCGTTCCTCCCATCATAGCGCTTATGAATTTTCCTTTCTCATCGGGCGGTGCCCATCTTGCTACTAAAGAGTGAAGAGCTGGATAAATGAATCCCTGTAACAGAAAATTAAATTAAAACTGGATCAGATCATAAAGGTCTATTGAAGTATATAAATGAATTAAACAAACCCCAGCAATTCCAAGGAGGAATCTTATGACTACAAGAGCTATGTAGCTCCAAGTAGCTGCTACAGGACTAACAACAGTCAATATGCCACTCGCAAGGGAGCAATAGAACACCACATAACGAGGACCCCATCTCTCAGCCGCCATGCCTCCCAATAGTGACGTCACTGGATAACTCCAGAAGTACGCACCAAGCACCAATGCCTGCTTCGGCGCAGACCAATCAAACTTATCGTTCGTGTCCTGCAAGAAGCATCAACAGTTTTAATTTCGTACCCACTGAGATGATTATGAAATGGTGACATAGTGCGCGATAGAAAATGAAATACGATTATGACGTTACAATCAGATGTTGTTTTGACGATTCATTTGCGAAACTTAATTAAAATTATCGGTCTCTGTTTTGATCAGTAAATTGATAAGTAGATTAATAGTGATTCTTAAGCCTAGCATGCGTTAGATAAGCCAAGGAAAAACTCCTACAGCTTCCGGCGACAACCCTGCACCGCTCAAAATTAAACTATTAGATGTAAATAGCTGCCTAGTAAATAGTTTCTAATTTCTATAGCAGGGGGATATTATGTAAGCAATTTTTCCGTGGTTTATCAACAGTTTTATATAAGAGCGTGGTTTATTCCATTGATAGATAAGTGCAACAATTACCTGGGGATGCCTGGGTGCTTGCCTGACATCAGTAATGTCCACATGCTTCAAGGTAGCATTTCTTACGACGTCATCTTTTGGGTCGCATTGAGATTGCAATCTAAAAACAGTGAATTAGTTACGCTAGGACTTTACGTGATTTTAATGGCAATATACGTATGTGCGTGCGACTCGCGATAATCATACGTTTGGGCATGTCGTCAATATGGAAGGCAAGTAAGACTTGACTTTCAACCATTGTCGTTCCTATACCAATTACCAATCAACCTAAACATCGTTGTTGTTGTCTAATTTGTGCAAGGATTATCAGGGTCAACTCTGAAGTTAATTTCTTTCGCATAAGCTGAATAGTTCCAGTTTGCTTGACCAGTATTATTAATTACTAGCTGGTGCCCGCGACTTCGTCTGCGCATTTTACTTGCGTAATTCCTTTCTCGTGGGATTTTCGGGATAAAATAAAGCCTATGTGTTATTCCAGCTTATAATCTATCTTCGTGCCAAATTTCATCCAGATCCGTTCAGCAGTTTTTGCGTGAAAGAGTAACAAACGTCCATCCATCTATCAATCTATCCATCCATCTATCCATTCATACTTACAAACTTACGCGTTTATCAGTTCAATTCAGTTTAGTTCCCCTGGGCTATACGGGTTTTCAAAAATTTCTCACAGCATCTGAACGACGCGCGCGCGTCGTTCAAATCCTGTGAGAAATTTTGAAAACCCGTATAGCCCAGGGGAACCAAACTGAATTCCGGGATAAAATGTATCCCATGTCCAATCGTCCCGAGTTCCATTCGAATTCATTCACTTCCCTCGTGATGCGTGGTTAAAGAATTTTTCTTTCACCCTCTCTCCCAGGGGAACCTTACCGAATTCCGGGATAAAAAGTATCCCATGTCCTTCCTTGTAGTATGAACTCAAATCATCCCAAGTTTCATTCCAAGTCATTCAGCAATTTCGGCGTGATGCGCGGTAAAGGATTTTTACTTTCATACCCTCTCCCATGGGAACCTTACTGAATTCCGGGATAAAAAGTATCCTATGTCCTTCCTCGTAGTATGACCTATAATCATGCCGAGTTTCATTTCAATCCATCAAGTAGTTTCGGCGTGATGCGCGTTTACGATACAGACAGACAGACAGACAGACAGACAGACAGACATGAATGAAAAAAAAATACAGTTTTGGCTTGATTATCGATATTAGAGTGCCCTCCAGAAAAAATTTTCAAAATATCTTCAATGTACAGATTTGGACCTGTTACAGTTTTATTATAAGTACTAGCTGGTGCCCGCGACTTCGTCTGCGCATAATTAGTATTTGGAGTCCTCGCGATTTTACTTGCGTAATTCCCTTTCCCGTGGGATTTTCGGGATAAAATAAAGCCTATTTCTTATTCCAGCTTATAATCTATCTCTGTGCCAAATTTCATCTAGATCCGTTCAGCAGTTTTTGCGTGAAAGAGTAACAAACATCCATCCATCTATCAATCTATCCATCCATCTATCCATTCATACTTACAAACTTTCGTGTTTATCAGTTCAATTCAGTTTGGTTCCCCTGGGCTATACGGGTCTTCAAAAATTTCTCACAGCATCTGAACGACGCGTACACACGCGTCGTTCAGTGATGCTATGAGAAATTTTTAAAAACCCGTATAGCCCAGGGGAACCAAACTGAATTCCGGGATAAAATGTATCCCATGTCCAATCGTCCCGAGTTCCATTCGAATTCATTCAATTCCGTCGTGATGCGTGGTTAAAGAATTTTTCTTTCACCCTCTCTCCCAGGGGAACCTTACAGAAATCCGGGATAAAAAGTATCCCATGTCCTTCCTTGTACTATGAACTCAAATCGTCCCGAGTTTCATTCCAAATCATTCAGCAGTTTCGGCGTGATGCGCGGTAAAGGAATTTTACTTTCATACCCTCTCCCATGAGAACCTTACTGAATTCCGGGATAAAAAGTATCCTATGTCCTTCCTCGTAGTATGACCTATAATCATGCCGAGTTTCATTTAAATCCATCAAGTAGTTTCGGCGTGATGCGCGTTTACGATACAGACAGACAGACAGACAGACAGACAGACAGACAGACAGACAGACAGACATGAATGAAAAAAATTACAGTTTTGGCTTGAGTATCGATATTAGAGTGCCCTCCAAAAAAAATTTTCAAAATATCTTCAATGTACAGATTTGGACCTGTTACAGTTTTATTATAAGTACTAGCTGGTGCCCGCGACTTCGTCTGCGCATGATTAGTATTTCGAGTACTCGCGATTTTACTTGCGTAATTCCCTTTCCCGTGGGATTTTCGGGATAAAATAAAGCCTATGTGTTATTCCAGCTTATAATCTATCTCTCTGCTAAATTTAATCCAGATCCGTTCAGCAGTTTTTGCGTGAATGAGTAACAAACATCCATCTATCTATCAATCTATCCATCCATCTATCCATTCATACTTACAAACATTCGCGTTAATCAGTTCAATTCAGTTTGGTTCCCCTGGGCTATACGGGTTTTCAAAAATTTCTCACAGCATCTGAACGACGCGTTGCACACGCGTCGTTCAGATGATGTGAGAAATTTTGAAATTTTGGTTCCCCTGGGCTATACGGGTTTTCAAAAATTTCTCACAGCATCTGAACGACGCGTTGCACACGCGTCGTTCAGATGATGTGAGAAATTTTGAAAACCCGTATAGCCCAGGGGAACCAAACTGAATTCCGGGATAAAATGTTTCCCTTGTCCAATCGTCCCGAGTTCGATTCGAATTCATTCACTTCTGTCGTGATTCGTGGTTAAAGAATTTTTCTTTCACCCTCTCTCCCAGGGGAACCTTACCGAATTCCGGGATAAAATGTATCCCATGTCCAATCGTCCCGAGTTCCATTCGAATTCATTTACTTCCGTCGTGCAGCGTGGTTAAAGAATTTTTCTTTCACCCTCTTTCCCAGGGGAACCTTACCGAATTACGGGATAAAAAGTATCCCATGTCCTTCCTTGTAGTATGAACTCAAATAGTCCCGAGTTTCATTCCAACTCATTCAGCAGTTTCGGCGTCATGCGTGGTTAAAGAATTTTTCTTTCACCCTCTCTCCCAGGGGAACCTTACCGAATTCCGGGATAAAAAGTATTCCATGTCCTTCCTTGTAGTATGAACTCAAATCGTCCCGAGTTTCATTCCAACTCATTCAGCAGTTTCGGCGTCATGCGTGGTTAAAGAATTTTTCTTTCACCCTCTCTCCCAGGGGAACCTTACCGAATTCCGGGATAAAAAGTATCCCATGTCCTTCCTTGTAGTATGAACTCAAATCGTCCCGAGTTTCATTCCAACTCATTCAGCAGTTACGGCGTCATGCGTGGTTAAAGAATTTTTCTTTCACCCTCTCTCCCAGGGGAACCTTACTGAATTCCGGGATAAAAAGTATCCTATGTCCTTCCTCGTATTATGACCTATAATCATGCCGAGTTTCATTTCAATCCATCAAGTAGTTTCGGCGTGATGCGCGTTTACGATACAGACAGACAGACAGACAGACAGACAGACAGACAGACAGACAGACAGACATGAATGAAAAAAATTACAGTTTTGGCTTGAGTATCGATAATAGAGAGCCCTCCAAAAAAAATTTTCAAAATATCTTCAATGTACAGAATTTGACCTGTTACAGTTTTATTATAAGTATAGATAGATTATTTTGGTTGCTAGTTCGATGCCCGCTTCAGGGTAAATTTTGTACGAACTGCACTGCCTAGCATTTTATTATTTGTCACAATTATGAGAGTAAGTTGTTTAACAATTTTGCTCGTTCTATGAGCTCTAGGCATAAAGTTTTATTCTGGCGATAAACGAAATTAAGCATAGTTGTAACTGGACACTTTACATGTTATTTATATAAATATATATAGAGAGGGTTCCAAATGTAGAATAATCTTAAATAAACCATTATTACTTACATAAGTTACCTTCTGTATTATTATGAAACAATGTTTAACTGTCAACATTGTCAATTTTCAATCCCATTGAAGTTTTCATTTTATCATAATTGAAGTGTTTATTTTATAATGGACTAGCGACCCTCCCCGGCTTCGCACGGTTTTATTATACGTATAAACCTTCCTCTTGAATCATTCTATCTATTAAAAAAACCGCATCAAAATCCGTTACGCAGTTTTAAAGATTTAAGCAGTCAAAGGGACATAGGGAAATAGGGACAGAAAAAGCGACTTTGTTTTATACAATGTAGTGATAATATGGATAACTATTTATTAAACAGATAATCCGAATGACATCTATTAAATAAGTATGCTTGGCTTCAGCAGTTTATCGCATGAATAAGTTTTAACACGTACCTACCTACGACTAGTTTTACATACAATTTAACCCAGGATATGACATCTAACATGTTCATTCATACACATTAGATATCAGGAATGTTTTTAATAATCAGTTATTAAAAAAAATACAAAATTATTTATCTAAAATAGATTACAAAGATAATTAGGGTACAACAATGAACGATGAGGCCGCAAAAGTTAAAAACTTTGGAGCGTATTAAATTATGAGTACAAACAGACTCAACTACAAGTTCGTTAAATCAACGATCTTGTAAAAAGAAAGACGTAAATTCTAAACTAGTTTTGACGAGCATCCCTTAACAATACTATTGATTGATAATTAACGTAAAAAACAGTTAAGGACCGAGTAGGTAGGTACTAGGTAGGTACTATTCACGTAAGACCATTGTGCTATTCAATTTAACAGTTATTTCGCATGCATTAAGATTACAGGTAATACCACTACGTAATGTTGAGAAATTTATCATTTAACATGGTATTTTATTCTCACTTGAGTTTGTTATGCTTTTTCTTTTTGACGTTCTTTGAAATTTACTAACTAAATCCTTACTTATATAATATGGATGTGTGGATGTATGTATGTAATCAAAGAGGTACAAACATACTATGTATGGATGTTTGTTCCTCTTTGACGATTTGGAATACTCAGTTCTAGCCCTGGAAAACATATAGGCTATTTTTCATTCCGTAAATCAGTTGAGACGTTTCCATAGAAACAAAGCGTACGAAGCCGCGGTCAGATGCTAGTAAATTATAAACACAACACTTTGTTGTCAACTTACGTGTAATACTTGTAATTTAACATAGGTACTTATCTTTAGTTTACGCATTAGGGTAAAATATTTGGACTAAGTTTAATTTTTATGTTCTCTGTAAGTGAATTTTGTAAATTCTTTTGAGAATAAAATATCTAAAACCTCAAACCTCAAAGGATGACTAAAGGTACTTATTTAAATAGAAAGTTATTAATAATTTATTTAGCTTCATCCATTAGCTTCGTCCCTACGACGACAAAACAAATGTTGTCGGTTCTCATGTTGCATCACCAAAATATTATAGGTGCAATGCGAAAGTTTGGACGGATGTTTTTTACTTCTTCGAGTTACTGAACGAATCAGGATGAGACTTTGCATAAATTCTAGACATGGAACATATTCAGTGAAACTAATCAATTCACTGTGACAGTGGTATTGTCTATGACAAATTTTGGCATTCTACCATGAAAGTAGAGGACTCACGTAAAGAAGTATGTCAAGGTTGAAACAATTATAAATCTCTTCGTGAAAATAGTTAATACCGCACGCACTATTTATCTAGAGTTTCTTTTATCTAAGAATTCGAAGAGACGATTACATTTATTTTTATTTTATTATTTTCTCTACATAGCGAAAAACAAGTCGCATCTCGATGTCTGTCTTTCCCTATGTACTTATGCTTAGATCTTTTAAAACAACGCAACGGATTTCGATGCGGATTTTTAATCGACTGATTCAAGAGGAAAGTTATACCTAATAAGTATAATACACCCGTGCGAAGCTGCGGCGGGTCGCTAGTATCTTACTATTATTACATAAGTTATTTAGATGAAATTTGGTGCGTAGATACTTAAGTACCTAGAATAATACATAGGCTTATAAAATGTTCAAAAATTTACCGCTGAGGGGGGTAAAGTTTGTATGGAAAATTATTTTTCCTAGGTTCAATTTACTCAAAACTCGGTTTAAATAAAGTATGAAATAAATAATTAAATACGTGTTTTTTATTTATACAAAATAAACCCTAGGGGTTGAAAAATCAGGTTCGCGCGTGAAGCCGCGGGGCGCATCTAGTAGGTATATTATATTCGATTCTGCCACTACACCGTTCTGAATTATCGGATGTATATACCTTAAAACGTTTCTGAGTTTTGTTTTTTTTGTTGACTTTGAACAGCGTATCGATTTGCTACTTTTTATCAAAGAGTTGCTGCGGATAGCAGAAATAATAAGAATATAAATCAATTGATACAGTTTATAGTTTTATATCCATTTATATCCGTACAATAATAAATACAGGACTAACCTAATGAGTGAGAAATTATATATTGAAGATAGCTACTAAATTCTATAGACTTGTCGTCGTTAGGCTAACAAACACTATCTAATGTACCTCGGTACTTAGAAATAAGAGAAACTCCTCTCCATGTAAATACTACTTTTAATTTTAGTGTTTTTGTGTTAGTTTTGCTGTAATAAATGATTTTTATTATATTCTATCTTATGTAGTTTGTCTTACGTGCTGTTTTTCACTGTTTGCGGCACCATAGCGATAAGGTTGAGGCTCATGTTTACCCTCAGCATGTAAGCCACCCAGCAGCTGGTGAGGATCATAACCCATAAGTTGAACCTCACGGGTATTGAGTCTGAAAGTAAAGAAACACACTGTTCAAAATATTTTGTACAAAAATATCGTGTAGATTTTTTTTTACTTGTTGATAGAATTACACAATACACTTTATACACTTCACTACATAGTATAAAACAAAGTCGCTTTTTCTGTCCCTATATCCTTATGTCCCTTTGACTGCTTAAATCTCTAAAACTACGCAACGGATTTTGCGGCACTGCCTCAGCATGAGTTGCTTGACTAGTAATATAAATAGCATAAAGCATAAATATCATAATTTATTATAATATGCCAGTCTGTAGACATGCCTATACTGGAGATAAATTAAGTATCTAATGTATTTTTGAGAAACAATTCACACAATATCAGCTAAGCTGCGCTTGTGTTATGGGTACTAGATAACTGATAAACTTAATACATTATTTATACTATACATACAAATAAGTATTTTTTATCAATAAAAAACAACCAGAACACTCTGAACTCTGCAGATTGTACTTATTTGTCCCGAGGCAGGAATCGAATCCGCAATCTCCTGCGCCGCAAGCAGACCTTTGCCCGCTGTGCCACGGAGGTCGTCTAAAATGTTAAACACTTCTCTAAACTCGCGTAGATAAGGTACCTACATAATACGGTGTTTTAATAAAACGAATACTAATGAATTCAAATTAATACAGAAATGAGAACATCTGCAATGTAGTCCAAGTCAACACACTCATTTATATAGAGAGTTCAAAAAATACTGGTGACATCTTGAACAAATTCATAGGTATAGGACCACATGCATCCACTTTAAAAAAAATCTTCAAACTCGGTTCACTTAAAAAAAGTTCTGAGGTAAATACAGTCGAATTGACTACCTTTTTGCTCGTTTCTTGAAGTCAGTTGGAAAGACTTCCAAGTCTTCCAACACGCATCTTTTAGTCACCTAAGTCCTAAACCTAAAGGTACCTAAACCTAAAGTACGACGAAGAAAAGAGGTTCAATTTCACCGATGTGTTGTATAAGATTATTTATTTGTACGTAGTAAATCGGAATTTTTAGGAATGTGGTAAGTATATTTGGTTTTAGAAAGTTAATTAATTGAGTCTCTATAAACCTATCTTTACATAACAACTACGACTTGCGGCTTCGCCCGCGCTGAAATTTATTTATCGAATGGAGAATGACAGAAACATCGAAGACCACGTTTGGGATTGAGAAATTTAAATCAGGTTTTTGTATTTTAGAGTCGCGCGGCCTGTGATCTGTCTGTGCGTGGTTAATTTGTTTATTTGAATCAAGTTATAATATACTAAAACATTATTATGTAGGTATTTGTTTCATAATTTACATGTTTTGAATGAATATGCGAACCGGGTAATATTTTTTCCATACAAACTTCAGAAGATTATTTTATCCTAAATTTCACATTTATAATATTACTGTGATAAACTTGCAATCAAAATATAAATAAAATTCGTCTGTTTCCGGACCCCACTTAAAACTACTTGCCGACCCCTGCTCAAGTAGATTGTTTGCAACAGTCTATTCTACGAGTAGCAGTAAGATCAAAATTTCAATTGTAAATACTATAGTCAATTATTTCTATAGATACTCATTTTTAGTAAAGTACTTTGTACTATCCTGTAAATCACTACATAGTATAAAACACTCACAAGTCACTTTTTCTGTCCTATGTCCCTATATCCCTATGTCCCTTTGAATGCTTAAATCTTTAAAACTACGCAACGTATTATGATGCGGTTTTTTTTAATAGATAGAGTGATTCAAGAGGAAGGTTTATACGTATAATAAAACGGTGCGAAGCCGGGGCAGGTCGCTAGTATATAATAAATAAATAATGCAGGACAATCCACACAGCATCATAAAAGCTAAGCTAAGCAAACCTAGCTTGTTAAAAGTGTATATAGATGACTGATATTTAATATTCAGTAATACCTACTATTGACGTACTTTTTTTACTTTTTTCATAACTTCTATTCTCCGTCACATCCATCATAAAGCTGTTAACTCAAATCGACTCAAACTGAATTAAATTTTTCGAAATATAGATTTTATTTATTTATTTTCAACGATTTTCATCCAAAACATACTCAAAACCGCCAAAACCACAGGCATAAACAAATCAACTTCATCGAAACGTCAAAAACTCTTACCTTTTTATAACTCTCTGGAGGAAATAACCTCCATTTACAAAGATAAAAATCTCTATGGCTATCTCATAATAATCTCTTTGATCTTTCAAAAGAAAAGTTTCAATTTTTGTTTATAATGTTGGGAAAAAATTGACTCAAGGTTACATAACCTAATGTAACAGACCTACAGAGCTAAAAATTAGTCCCTATTCATCCAAGAGTAGACCAAAACGCACAGATTTGGACTCAAAATTTATTTATTCAAAAAAATATTTATGAAATAGTCTGAAAAATGCATTTTTGGGCATTTTATTTGGGGAAAGTGCCTAGGTGTTCACTCATTTGTTGCCCTAGCTATAGGGCCCCCAGACCTCTAAATCCGGCCCTGAATTGGGTATGATTTTACAAAACATATAGGCGAGAGGTAAATGTACCATGTTATTCATGTTTCTGTAAATCCTAGAGAGGCGTGCAACTATCAAGAAACCTAGACGTCCTAAAACTCTGACGAGTGTCATAATTTTGTGTGTTTGTTTTATATTTTGATTCGTGTACCTGTAGTACATGAAGTTAGCAAAATTTTCCTAAAAAATGAAAGAAGTATAAAATTGCCATTAAAAACCAACTTAGGAACTAAACTAACCATAGGTAGGTACCAAATAAATTATTACAATGCGAACTATAGCCGTGAAGTCCTACTACGTATGTATAAAGTAGGTAGGTACTGCTTTACCATTCCATACAAGGCCGAATATAAGCAAGCTAATACGAACCTAGTTTGTATTGGAATCGCATCCCTTAACGACAGATTTCGTCAAGGTAAGTACAGTATTAACCTTCCATGAAACTCATGAATCATGGGAACATCATCGAAACAAATCCTTGAATAAAATGGTTGCGGTATATTATGGACTAATGCTACATTATTATGATTATTCATCATGTAACTGAATAGGTTAGTAACTTCCTTCTCATCTAAACATTTTTTTTAAGTAATCGTCGTGTCGGAATGAATTAAGAAAGTCCTAAATACTGTTTTCGTCAGAATTAACCACAAAAATAAATTAAACTTCTCAATCATCCTCATAGCGTCTGAGTTGATGTTTAAACTGTTTTAAATTTAAATAAGTTTATCTAAATAAGTAAAGATTTGGTTAACTTAGTGGAAGCCCAGTAGTTTTCGAAGTTTCTAGTCGATCTAGATATTTATAGGATAAAATGAGGAACTATAAACGACGCAGAAGAAACCATTAATAATCTCTTTATAATCTCCTTGCCAAGGACCTAAACGAGTTTTCAGGCTCGGGCAAAAATAGATAACTAGTTATAGCAGTAAAATAATCTATGGTACGTTAGGTAATCGAATGCTGTTGCTTTTTAAAACACTTTTGTGACTTGGAACTATGTACCTAGTAGTTAGTTTGTAGGTTGATCAGCGCCTGCGGTGCGGCGTGACCCGCAGAGTCATCGTCGCGGCGGAGCAGTCCGTTCGCATTTCGCATACAGCTAGTAGGATAGCCACAGTAAACATGTGCGACGTGGGCAATAAAACTCCACTCGTGACGAGAGCATCAATTCAAATCAAATTGTCTATGATGAAATAGTGCACGAGAGTGCAGTTTTTGGCGGAACTCGATATTTATCGAAGGCTTGATATTTATCCTGTGATACCGCATATAACTCGATAAAAATCACGTAATTCCTACGTAGAATTGTCCCCAGTACAATTCTGCGTATCACGTGATATTTATCGACCAAGAGAATAACAAAAGGCCTCACTAATTCATCTATATTCCAAGTCAAACGCTAATAAGTTTCAGTTTTCATGCAGGGTCGGTTAACAGAGGCATAAGTCCGGTGAAGTTAGCAAAATCATAACGATACGTGGAAAGTAATAAGTAAACTTTTTAATTTGAAAACAGCGAATTTTTTTTTCAAGGTTTCTTATTCAAGCAAAACAAAAACAGAGATAAAATATTCTAAATTGAGAGTACCTAATAATACACTTCTTTCATTTTTGGATCTATCCAACGACGAACAAGTGCCCGTAACCACACGTTGCTTGTCGACCAACTTATTGAAGAAAATCCGTTGATAATTATCGAATTCCGGATATTGAGAACACGCTTTTTTGCTACGAAGCAATCACTATTAGATATTTTTACAGTTTTCGCCATATTCATCGAGTAGATATATCGCGAGAATTGCCCTCCAGATCACACACAGGTAAAGTTTTTCGACTACGGTTTTTTGGTAGGTACGTAGTTTACGTTTAAAGCCGTACCCTGATAGTTGCTGACATACTATTTATTTATTTTTCAATTAGGAATAAAACATGAAATTACAAAACTACATTGTTTTATTCACTTTTTTAATTAGTTTAACAAATATTTAGAGATTCCGTCTAAGTTTCTTTAGAAAATCTCATCTAGGACATCCCAGCATGACAATATCAAATTATGAGGTAACTCTACATTATAATTGTAGAGTATTAATGTTGTAATTTTATGCATTATACCTTAAAGTATAAGAGCACCTTTATACTAGCACTAAAATATAGTTATGATTTACCTATGCCTAATGTGCATCATATATTATAAATAACTAGCGACCCGACCCGGCTTCGCACGGTTTTATTACGTATAAGCCTACCGCATCAAATTCCGTTGCGTAGTTTTAAAGATTTAAGCATACAAAGGGACATGGGGACATAGGGACAGAGAAAGCGACTTTGTTTTATACTATGTAGTGATGATGCCACAAAATAATAGAGTAAAATAACGGCTTATTGTTTTGAGGAAATGACCGCAGTTTTCCAAAGTCATGTGAATGATGGTAGGTAAATAAATGACGAAGTTCAATGTCAAAGGCTTCGATTCAGCGCGACCTCGATTACGCATTCAGCGTTTAGTTAGACCACGCCGACCATTATCTGCCGTAAAGCACCAATATACATTGTACTTAAATAATATGAGCAGTATAGAATGGAGACAAATCGTATAGGAAGTCGGAAATCAGGAAGACCCGAAGCAAGATCGCCAGACGCGTCGGCAAATAAAACAGATTGGGGCAAACGTAATAACTGGAATATATGATATTGGTGCAGGTTCATTCAAGGGCATTTATTTACCTAATAAGAATTCTTTTATTTATGGCCACAACGCGTCCAAGTCCCACAGTCTAACGTTTTGTTTCTATTGTAGGTAATGATTGCGAAGGTCACGACAAAGTGTACCTTCTTAGGTACCTAAATATAAGTAGAACATAAATTCGCAAAAAAAAATCTTTTCAAAAATATGCGGTTAACATGAAAATGTTCCCTCTGGCCACGTGGTCCTACTGCCTTTGTCCTACCACCGATCGGACCACATGTTGGGCTTGTGCGATTTCTATGCTCTTGAGTGTATTCGCATTCATGGTAGCATAGCAGAAAAATAACAGTGGTCTCTTCCTTGGATGACAGGCGTTCTTTTAACGCCCGAACTCTTAACTTCAACTTCTTCTTTCATGGCTTGTTGACTGGTATACATAGGTATAACATCTTTGTTAAACTGTAAAAAAATCTTGCTTTGAATGAATGTAGGTACGTGCTTTATGCGATTTCCGTTTGAGTACTGGATTATGTACAATGTTTATTTATACCTATAGAACTAGGTAAAATCCTATAAACTGGAATTTATCTCGCCCGATAAGCCGGGAAAGAATGTTGACAAGAAAAATATTATTGTGAGATTACGAACCAAAGCATATTAGATTTTTTCATAGGTTTCAGTTTAATTTTTAACTAACTAGCTACTAGTAGGTGCCGACGAAGTAGGTATTTTCTAAAAAGACTTTTACAGTGTCTAATATTTGCAAGCTATGTGTAACTATGCTATAGTAGTAGGTAGACCTTATACATTAGTATCAATTTTAGCACTAACAACTCTCTCAATATAAAAATAATACGTAGTAGTAGATAGGTACTATACACTTTTTTGTTCTTTGATTAAAGTGATAATATACAAGTGCCCACAAGTATACTATCCGCATCCGACTTAACGCATTAACTGCCCACTCTCACAGAACTCATGAAGATCAGTATGTACCTACCAACCTAAGTACTCTACTCTGTAATTTAGATAAGAAAGTGTTAGTAATAGATTATTTTTTCTTTGAAGAAAAATAGAACACCTGTGAAAGAATCTATCAGCCTCCTATAATGAAAATATTTTATAGTTACTGTAATCTTGATAAATTAATATTTATGCTTATTTGCCTTTTTGAATAGTCTTAACATTGGTAAGATTGTGATCAGGATAAAAAACTAGTGATCTATTTGGAATTGTACCTAAGGAAGAATTAAAAATTAATCTATGAATCGTCCGTCACCTAACCCATTTAACAGTTTCCTCCACAAGGTATGATTTCCTGCATGACGTGTTGATTCTAAAGGAAAAAGCGTTGGGTACGCTATCAACAATGCGAATATTTGATAACACTGCTGTTCGCGTGGTTTCTATTTCAAATGTTGACATAACTTACGACCGGCTGACTACTTGGGAGAAAGAAGTGTTCGCGTTTCAGGTAAGCACGACGACGGTGTATCAAATTGTTTTTGTATTCATGACTCGTTCGGCATCATAGAGATACCTATACCTAGTTATGTATAACTTGTAGATAATTATAACTGACATCGTTTAGTGTGAAACAGCATGGATGTCTTTGTCTGAGATTACATCGTGTGAGTGAAAATAAATTGAATAAGTAGATATATGTACAGGGTTATGGGTATCTTATGACCTCTAACAACTTTTGTTCTATGACTTTTGCCGAACCGTAATACATCTCCAGTTTTAATATGTAGGAGTGGTACTTAGGTAGGTACTGTTTTGTTTTCATCTATATTTATAAAAGAGAAAACTGGACTGATCAAGAAATCTCTGTACTTAACTACAAGAGCTACGAAGCTATAATTTAGATCCTTTTAGAACGTAAACACCCACTAAGAACGAATTTTTGGAAATTCGTATTCTAAGGTGGTTAAAATGGGGTCAATGGGTAATTATTACTACGTCTACTAGTTAGGTGCCTGTATCAATTCTGTGCTTAAGTCCACGTCAATCAAATTGCTAGTGGATCAGCTAGTCTTATAATAAAAGGAATATTAAAAAAAAACTTTTGTGATAATTAGTTAAATCTTTTCCTCATTATATTAAATTAACTAACAACAAATGGTCAGAATATGAACCAAATTTTATTACGAGAGATGTGATGCTCATAATATTATTGAAGGAACCGGTTTCAATGACCCGAAGTCCGGTAGGTCCTTCGCCTGGCCCCAAAAAAAAGACGTAACAACCGTTACGTTTAAGATAAATTTCAGGGAGCCGCTACTATACGAAACTACAAGGGTTCCTCGCTTGAGGGTTTGAAAAAGGAAACCTTGTAGTTTGAAAAAGGAAACCTTGTAGTTCATAGTTTTCATTGATAACACAGTTAGGCTGAGCGCACACTATAGTCAAAACTGTCTTTAGACAGACTATTGCTTTATAAAAATAATGAAGACGCGCACACTAGAAACAAAACGTTACAGGTCTGATACATAAGTAAAAAAAGCTGATTGAGCCATTTAGGGTGAAACCCTTGGTCCTTGGGGTCCTTGGGCACAATTAATTTTTAAAGATCTTATCAAACTTCTCATAGAGTCCACAGGAGATCGGAATGCTGGCTTCGTGGCAATGCTGCCAGCATTCTGGGTAGTACTCTGCCTTCTGGTGATGGCTTAGATTTTTAAGAGTTTATTTTAATTGTATTCACTTTGTTTTTCTGAATAAAATAAGTTCTCTGCTAATAATTTAAAGATAAAAGTTTTTAAAATATATTTAAAAATATACAATTATAACGATTAAACCAAATCTATGACTAAGTAAGCATAAAAATTGCAATTTATAAAGTTAATCTTACTATAAAATAATTAATTATCAAATTAAAAATAATTTATCAATTGTTAAAATTTGTTTCGTCGTGTTCGTCATCATCATTATTAAAATTGGTAATCTACTGCTCCACATTGCTGGCCATATGAAGTTAGAAAATGTCCCTTCTTCCAATATTTTTCTGTGTGTGTGGATTTTTTTTTTATTTTTAAAGGCATACTGTTTTTATAAGCGATACCCTAACCCTGTAAATGAGGTTTCGAAGGAGTACCGAGTAATGAGTCTAATAACACTATTCCATACCTACTGATTAACTTTTTTATAGTTTAGATGAATTCTTTGAATATAAATTGTAATTAGTTGACCCGAGAGCTGGTGAATATCTGGCTCAGCGCATCAGCATTGCCATACAGCGTAGTAATGCAGCCAGTGTCTTGGGGACGCTTCCGACTGGTATTGACATGGATCAATTGAGCTACCTTTAGACTGTTTGCAACCGTCTGCTGTTAGCTCAATGGTTTCAATTGTAAATACTAGTTGTAATTTTTCTATTCCTTTGCTTGTAATTTTTATTAGTTGATCAATAGACATAGCATGATTTTGTTTGACATGATTTTCTTAATAGTTAATATCCTATGTGATTATTTATTTGTCAAAATCAATAACTCAAATTTATACTAGCGACCCGCCCCGGCTTCGCACGGTTTTATTAGGTATACGTATAAACCTTCCTCTTGAATCACTCTATCTATAAAAAAACCGTATAAAAATCCGTTGCGTAGTTTTAAGATTTAAGCATTCAAAGGGACATAAGGACATAGGGACATGAGGACAGAGAAAGCGACTTTGTTTTATAGGTAATATGTAGTGATATTCATACGTCTGAAAAGACAGGTTTTGGTAGTACTATAAGAATAATTTTAAGATCAATGTATATATAACCTGAAATCTCATGAATAATAATAAAGTTTTATTTCTCAAAATATAGGTTTACAAAGTACATGTAAATTAGATTCTAGGTTTAGTAGGTGGTATTACTTTTTCCGTTTGAACTTACTTAGAATAAATGAATGAATATTAAATATGAATATGTTACTATCTTCCGCCTGCGGCTACTTACGCCTTTTGCCGGTAAAAAAAGTACCTACCCTATATCTAAGATCAAGTATATTTGAACTTATATGAACTTACTTAACCCGATTAGTGCCCGTGAAACCAATGTTTGTGACGTCAGAAGTTTATGTTATGAAAAACAGACATAGAACAATAATTATTTTCGAATGTATATTTACTTTGGATGTGTCTTCATTTATCAAATATCTTTATTAACAACGAAAATTAAAAGCAAGGAATAGAAAAATTACAACTAAGTAATTAAGTCTTCATTTAAACATCTGGCGTAGTCACGTAGGTAAATGTAATCTACTTTATATGTATTTAGTCTCGAAATCATGTCGTGATGTCAGCAGACTGTATATTCGTATATTAAAATCTTTTAATATAGCCTTCTGTTTCTATTGTTTTATGTAGGTGTAGTTTTCCCTAGATAATTATTTATTATTATTATACACTTCATTTATTTTAATTCTCATTAAAAAATACATTTTTTACTATAGAAATACAATTTTTTTATAAAACTATTCTACAGTAAAAAATATATTAAAACGGTGGATCACCGACCGCGAAGCTAGGCTCAAGCAGTCGGTGACTAGGGTTGCAGACAGAGGAACTTCCTGACGATACGCGCCGAATCCAGGAGAACCGCTTTTTGGATCTGACCCTTGATCCAACTTCCTAGCGAGAGTCTCTTGAGATGTTTATCGAGTTTATTTATTTTATTATTATTATATAATATATTAATTATTTATACGTATGTACGGTCTACTACTTGGGTAATTACGTTATATGTAGGTACGTAATATCAATGATTTGCACCGACTTCACAAAAGGTGAAGGTTCTAAATTCAGCTAGTTTTAATAAGGATTTTCCTTTGACGATTGTTTCATTGTAGTTTAAAGAATAATCAAAAATAAATAAAAAAAAACAAATAGGTAAATTAAATCCCGAAGCGGTCGTCTACGAGTAAAATACTATTCACCTAGTATTAATGTCCATATTAGGTACCTAGCTAAGCTATTTTTTACATAAAACTTATTTAAAAAGTTTTTATAAAATACATTAATATAGGTGCCCTGTTATTGTAGGTATGATCTATTATGTAGGTAGGTATACATATCTCGGCTCCGCTTTCGTGGAAAGCCAGCAAAATATCGCGGCAAAATTATTAATTGCCTTTTAATTTCTGGAAAATTATCTCGGAAGTGAAAGCTTAGAAAGCCACCCAAAGGTCTTTACTCTTTACACCAGATTATTTAAATGATTCTAGAACTTCTCTATGGTCAGTGGAATGAAGTTGTTTTGATTATTAAATATAATAGAAGTATTATGTACATGTGATCATCTTGTTTGTAAGCTTTTGAGTAGGTTAGGTACCTCATTATGTCGTTATGAACCGATCTTTAACTGCAACAAACATTAAATGTTATTATTACAAATAATCAAAACTTACATCAGTAGCATTAGCAAGCAGCAAATTGGTTAATTTGTTTTCTCATGTTTTTATCTAAAAATAGTATTTAAGCATCATCTAGTCCCAAGCACTGCTCAGCTTGGGACTAGATGATGCTTAAATGATGTCACAGCATCATCAGCTAGATGATGTTGTGTGGATTATCAAGCATTATTTATTTATATTTGCTCTTCGAAATCAGAGTGCAAAAGTCGTTTTTTATCCGCTGGAGTATAAAATAAATTGAATTTTGTGTGCACTACGTTTGTGGATTCAAAACATCATAAAACCTATGTATTTACTTCTGCCTCAATGATGCCGAATTTTTCATACAACCTTTTTTAATTTATTATATTGCAGACTTAATCTTCTTGGTGTACCTACTTTTTTATTTGCTTTTTTGTAATACATACCGTTCATGGTGTAGTAAATCTTAGTACTAGTAGATAATACCTAAACTGAATTAAACTATCTTGTGATTGAAAATGTTTTTTTTTTGCATAATTATAATTTATTTCCTCGCTGAGGTGGGATGAAAAGTTACGTGTTGCACTCGAGTGCAAAGAATTACTACCTCGTCTTTTGATTCCCTCGCTGACACTCTGGATTAGGTATAATTTTAGAATCTTCTCTTGCTCGGTCATCAAAATTGAGCACGCGGTTAAGAAGCAATTCTGCACTTGAACAACTTGTATAAATAACTATTACAGCTTACAAATACCTAGTTTTAAGTAAGTACTACCTAGTTAAGTAAAACCACAATGTCGACTGCATCGGTAATAAATAATACATCCCATACCTAACCATAAAGGTTTTTTTGCTCCAGTCTAAACCCGTTTCATATTACTTGTTTTTTAGCCATATTTTTTACTTTTTTTGTAAGTACTAAGTACGTTGACTGTACCGTTACGTCCAGTCCTTACGTCGTCGTCGACGCTGCTCGCGTCTTGTTTTGCTTATTTTCCCGCATCAATGAACTTTCTTGACTCCCTTTTCTTTTATTGATTTCCATATCAGTTTCTCTAGAACCTTCTAGTATACTAGGTAGCACATCAACGGTAGGTACTATTCAATCATCATCATCATCATCATTCATATTAATCTAATCCTAAGTATCTCCTAAGTATTCTAAGTCTAATCTTAGTAATTATATCAAGTACCAACAATGTAGTTCCAATCTACCTATCTAATGAGCTGCCTCTAGTCTGTTTGCAACCTGTGTTTGCAACCATCTGCAGTTAGCTCAATAATTTCAGTTTTAATTTGTTTCTATTCCTTGATTGCCTATGTAATTAATTTATGCTTCGTCATCACTAGGTAGGTACATAGTATAAAACAAAGTCGCTTTCTCTGTCCCTATGTATGCTTAAATCTTCTAATAAAACCGTGCGAAGCCGGGGCGGGTCGCTAGTTACCTATAAATCTTTATTGTTATTAAGCCCGTGTTGTTTAGATATTTGACATTCTTTACCTGCTTGGTAGACATGATTCTATGGGAAGTGCAGTGAAAATTCTATTCCACGTGTAGCATCACCCACTTCAATAAATATTTTAAATAAACGTCCATTGTTTTAAAGGGTAGGTACTTACGTGTAATACTGACTGAGTTTTTAATACTCTCTGTGTAGTAGTCAGGCACATTGTATCGGTAGAAGTTATACAAGTTATACCATCTGACCATCTTCTAACATTATAATGAATGCATCTAGCTGGTTAACTTGATGGTCAAACTGCCAGTAAATAAACCGATTTGCTAAGTGAATAGTAAAAAAACTGGCTAAGTGCAAGTCGGAATTCGCCTCTTTCACTAGTGGACAAAAAATTGAGGCGAATTAAATTTGACTTGTCTAAGTGCTTATTTTGTAAGCCTAAAGAAATAAAGATATTGATTATTTGATTATTTATTTATTTGAATCACGCACGAAGGGTTCCCTACATTATCTAAAAACAGCAATAAATTAATATCTTTTGTATGGGAACCCACACAACAAATATTAATGTATAGCGTCATAATAAATCATCTGTGAAAATTTCAACTGTCTGACTATCACGGTTCATGAGGTATAGCCTGGTGACAGTTGGAAGTAGGGGAAAAAAGTAGGGAAAAAATTCTAGGTCTATGGGAAAAATACAGTCGTATTCAGAACATCCTGCATTGAAGACGGTTGAAAATTCAGGAGATTTCGCGCATTTGTTTCTTTCTTAACCTCTTCCAATAAGTATCTAAGTAGTACCTACCTAACGTTAAAATGCGTTATTTATTTTTTTACAATTAAGTTAAGTTACCATTTCAAAACATAAAAATAAATACCTAGGTGCCAATTTTACAATCATAAATACCTACCTAAAGACCCAAAATTACTTAATGGTGAGAATGTGAAATTAACTAAGCACGCAACCGACTTACTTATTATTACTATATTTACCTACATAAATAATTTATGTACAAAATACTGGCAAAAATAGGAGTGTAGGTACTTATAACTCCAACTAGAATACCGTCTTCTGAGATAAAAAGTCCTCTATCAGTAGAGATAAGACTAAGAGAACTCTATCAGTAGGTAATCCCGTGTAAAACTCTGATAATTTTTAGGTATGGTGTCTCAATTTATGTTCCTAACTAAAAACAAAGGAAAATTCCAACATTCCGAATCAAACGGTAAAACTAGGTGAATGCAGAACAACGACAGCAAACCTACCTACCATTAGAGAGGTGAAAATAAAACTGATTAAATAGTGATAAGAGTACATAATTCTACTTCGAATTGCTTATGTCAATAAGTGCAATAGATCCGACAGTTGTAGTATTATCATGTAGGTAGGTGAAAAATATGTAAAAGCCTTTCTTTCAACAGATGGGTAAAAATTATAACGATACACGCGATGGAGTAGTTAATTAAAATAGATACAATACTTATCCTATAGGAACTTGAGAACTTATATGAGAACCTTCGTGAAAAGAGATTTTAACGCTGGCTTGAACCTATTTTAATCGTGTCGATTCTGTTGTTATTGACCTAGTTAAAATTAGCTAAAATTAGGATTTAGACATATATATATTAAATACACGAATGCTATTCTGTGTTTTAAAAATTAGACTTACAAATTTCAAACACCTAGTAAAATTTGCCATACCGGCATGGGTATGGTAAATTGTATAGACTATAGGTTGTTTATACGAGCCCCTTAAAAATAATTAAAAAAACTTACCAAAAATTTTCAATCCTATCACCGCCATTTTTTTTAATATAACTAAATAGTCCAAAATTCCTTTCTAAAAATAACTTTATATTCCAACTACAAACTTCAGTCAATAAATCACGATTTATCGATCACTATTTTTCGCGAATGCTCATGGTAGGTATGGTGTGCGATAGTCCTCGCATGGACTCAGATACAGAATGGCTTGGCTACGGTGTTGTATGGTAGACCGGTTAGTGCGAATAGAAGTTTCGTTTGTACTCTGCAAAATGAAGAGAACTTCCGCCAGCCGCGACAAATCAACACATAGCACCTACAGAGAGCGACATAATGTTTTCTTTTCCACCATTTGTGATTCGTGACGCTATGTGTGTTGTTATTACATACGAGCGTTGTTGGACTTAGTTCGATCACGTAGCTCGTAGATATGTGGTACACGGGTGGTACATTCACGGGTTTATTCTCATTAAATTCTAACATGTTATTTTATTCAATGGGTTCTTGAAGGTTATTGAATTTAAGGAACTAAAACAATGTAGGTACTTAGGTACATACTTAAATGTTAAGGTAAGTATAAAATTATTTTAGAAATCTACCCAATGCTACTCTGAACAATATCCGCGGCTCGAGAATCAAACCTCACAATATTATGTACAACTGTGCTACCACGTCAGCCACGCTCGCGGTTACGTAGACTCAGCTGCCTACCTTACGATACATACTTTAAAAAAATACGTAGGTAGGTATCCAATAGATAAGTTATAAACAAAAAGTAGGTAGATACTAAAAAAACTACTTCGAACTTATTAGAACTTTGAAGTAAGTACCTATGTAGTTATTTTTACTTATGTAGGTAGGTACCTACCCAATTTTCTAAATCATAATTTTTTTTTAATATCAAAATTTAGAGTTCATGTATGTACTTATGTACCTATATAGGTACAGTTAGTACCTACTACTCAAAACTACTACTGAAAAAGTCACATTGTCTCATGCATGTTCGATATTTCAAGACGTGACTGCCCTACTTACAGCTTAGTTTGGTTTATTAAATAAATAAATAGTACCTATTAAAGTAGACCTGTCATCACCTTACACAGCTTACAAATTGTTTGAATACCTAGAAGAGTAGGTACTAATGATTCTTGGTCCAGAGCGTCTGGTAAATAAATAGTTATCCAACCAGCCACCGCAGCGCAGATTGAAGCGGCAAATGGATTTTGAATTTTCCCGGTTCTTGTGGACGTCTTAAATTTCACTGCAGACCTTTTGTGAACCGTCGTATGATGAAAAATATGTTACTGTCAATTGAAATTTAATTTTATGCTGTCACTGTCATATAGTCTCCAGCTCACACAGTTGGTTGAGCTGACAGCTGTTTGTATTCCGTTGTTGATGTGAAGGCGCTGTCTGTACTCCGCGGAATAATCAAAATAAAAGATACTTTATAGGTGATATGATACAATAAATTGTAGGTATCCAAAGTTCAACATTTGTCGTTCACAGAGATAAATAGACGACCACTTGTAGCGGGCGTATAAGCTCACCAATATAATAAATTGGATAACTATATTCGTGATAATACAAGGTTGTAAAAACAACCGATATCGCGGTAAGTTATCTGATCCCTATCTTGTGTAAACCTAGAGTTCACATACACTCCATTTCTGCTCAATTTGAACATCATTTTATAGTAGAAGCTTCGTTTCCTTCACCAGTACCTACAAAAAGTAATTTTGTTATAATGTTGTTAGGACGCATAAGTCAGCTAGTTTTTAGAAGGTCCATACACGTATCGCAAAAACTAAACCAAGCAATGGGTATCGACGGGAATACAATTCTGGCGGAAAGCTTGAAGAAGCAGGTGAGATCCTTTTGTTACCTTCGTTAATTTAAAAAATAAATGTATAAACACCTACATTTTTACCATTTGATTTGTGTTTATTTATTTTAATTAGTGCATCACCTTATATGTGCTTGATCAAAATTCTAATTTGTCCTGGTGCCTATGGTGTGGCTATTAAGTCTGAATTTTATAATTTTCTCTTTTATCTTGTCCCTAATGACCGCTTACAATTGCCAATATGACATGTTTACATATTCAAACCACTCAGACTTTTTTGCAGCTGCTTACTTCTTTGTGAACAATGTAAGTACTTTGCACATATCCTGCTCAATCTGGCCCAAAATCTAGATCATCATCACCCTAAGGTGCATTATAAACAGATGGAAAGAAAAATTAAGCTTAAATGAAATGACGATAAATAAAATTCAGATATTGTGCTAAAATATGTCTTCACTTAACAGCCAGGGCCAAAGTTTGTCGTTGGTGACGTAACTCATTTAACGAGGGTCAACATAAGACCAGTGCTGAATAGGTAATCTTGTTATCTATTCAGCAACATGCTGAGTTGATACCTTTTAGGAAATGACACTAGATGGTTTACCAAGCAGTTTGTGGAAATGCCAATGCTGGGTGGTTTAAACTTATGAAAACTTAAGACTAAACTATTAAACTTAGAAAAATAACATTAGCAAAGTGTTAGTTTGTAGGTAGACATAAGTTATTAAGTATTTTTATTTTTTTATTTTAACTGTTCATTTTTATCATAGATTAGTATTTCCATTTTAAGTGTTCTTTGTGTCGTTTGCTAATAAAGTCTTTCATTTTCATTTTTCATTTTCAAATCCAATTGTGTTACACTTGTATACTCCAAACCAATGGACATACTCTTCTTAATAATATTTTTTGTTAGAGTACCCAATACAAGTGTTTGTGAATTGACAGAATAGTAAGAACAGTTCCTGGCTGTGGGTGATTGTAGGCTGAATAGATAGATAGAAGTGCTTGGGCATTTTTTATATTTGTACCTGAACTATAATATTATTATTTTTAGGGTGTTGAATATGTGTTTGGCATTGTGGGCATCCCTGTTATTGAGACGGCACTGGCCTTCCAAATGGCCGGCCTCAAGTATGTTGGTATGCGCAATGAACAAGCCGCCTGCTATGCTGCCCAGGCTGTAGGCTTTCTAACTGGTAAGTTTATATTTATTTTAATCTGTTGTATTGGTGCAAAACAAGGTCTTACATAAAGATCCCTTGGCATGAAAGATAAAGATCAGAAGAATAGAATAAATAAAACCTTTTTGGTATGAAGACATTATTATTCCTGTTCTTTGGCTTTCCACCTTATCCAGTTTTTCACTACTATGATTTACTACCTTTTGTCATCACAGACAATGACAAAATAAAATCCCAATAATCAACTAAAGTACTTTCAACAGTTGTGCCTAAGAAATATAGGAGATATTTTTATGTAAATATGTATTATCAACCACCCATGGACTTTGTTCAAGAGTTATGTCAAATATTTATCAATTTAATCTGATAAAAAATAAGCTTAACATACTAAGTACTTCTCTTCAACTGATAAGCTATTCATTTTTGTATCATAACAGCAAATTATATCTCTGTATGTAGTATGGAGACCTATACTATAGCTACAAACTAGCTGCGCCCCGCGGCTTCGACCGCATGGAAATTTATTTGTTAAATTACAGAATTTTATTACACGCCTCCGAAGAGTAGTTTCGTAAAAATAACGTGTTTAATTATTTTGCAGTTTAATTATACCAAGTTTTGAGTGAATCAAACCAAGGAATAATAGTTTTCCATACAAACTTTACCACTCTATCTAAAGCCCCTCAGAGATTTGGATATTTTAATATCCTATGTGTTATTCTAGGTCCTAAACTATCTATATACCAAATTTCATATAACAAACATTCACACAGACTTTCCCATTTATTAGAGTTAAGTAATAGTAAGATTGTATATGTATACAATACATACATACATACATATAGGTAAATATTTATGTAATTATGTATATCTTTAAAAAGTCTATTGTTTCACAAACTAAACTATAATTATGCCCATTAAACTTTTCTCACACTAGTAAATAAAATTGTATACTTATGTGAATTTGCAGTGTTGAATTTAGACTTAGCTACTTAGATAAGTAAATAAAAAAAAAATTATATCAGCAAAAGTAGGCAGGTTCCTTCCTACATTACTGATGTCTTATGTAATAACTCAATTGCTGGCTGCGATTATGATGGCAGAAAGGGCAGCGTAGCGCAGGTTCAGCCAATCACAACTTGAAGGCAATATAGATTTTATCCATGGGAAAATAAAGAATATATAGGAAAAATTTATGTGAATTCGCGGGTTTGATAGATGGAATTCGCGGCTTATTCTACTGAAAATATATTATCGTTCTCATACTTTGACGACCTCAGTGACGCAGTGGGTGAGAGTACGCCTGCGATGCTGGTTCGATTCCCGCCTCGGAAAAAATTTGTGTTCGATCTGCAGATTTTTTTGCGTTGGTCTGTTGGTCTGGTTTTCTATGCATAATAAAAATAGATCCACCTATCTATGTATGAATATAATGTATTAACTATATCAGTTATTTAGTACACAAACTTTGAGTAGCTTACTTTGGGGCTAGATGGAGCTGTGTGTAATTAATTACATTTAAAACAAATCTTTCAGGTAAGCCGGGAGTATGCCTGGCAGTGTCTGGCCCCGGGTTACTCCACTGCATCGGCGGTATGGCCAACGCACAGGTGAATTGTTGGCCTCTCCTGGTCATCGCCGGGTCCTGTCCTGAGGACCATGAGGGTATTGGTGGCTTCCAGGAATGGCCTCAGGTTAGATAGATTATTTTTGTTTTCTTTACAGAGTAAAAGAACGACTGAGTCTTTATTAACAACGAAAATTACAATCAATAGAAATAAATTAAAGCTAGAATAGCTATACAATTGAAACAATTGCGCTATCTGAAGACGGTTGCAAACGGTTTAGAGGTAGCTTAACTGATACTTAGTTTGTTTAGCATACCTAGACACAATATCATCAGTCATCTAGTACCTATAGGGCTCAGCTTAGCTTGGGGCTAGATGATGCTGTGTCAATTTTCCAACATTGTTAACTTATCCTACAGAGGCCTTTTCTTAATAAGAACATAAAATTCCATTAATCTGGCTAAGATAACTATTTATGTTTCTTTCATATTTTCCTCAACCAGGTCATTTAGTAAAACCTGTATACATTCAAGTGTACCTTGTAAGTTGTTTCATAACTCTATGAAATAACAACAAATGCACCAAAAAAGGAGAAAAACCTTGCTGCCACTCGTCCTTTTTGAAGTCATTTAAAATGGGTTTATCCTTTTATTGTGGGACAGGCTAACGCGAACACTATTATATAGAAACACAATTTGACACTAAAGTAATTGCCAGGCTAAACTTACAATACAACTACTTTACCCACTTTACCTAACCAAGCTCCCTCAAATTGCCAAATATCTTCTTATCTAGTAAAGCTTATCACTTGGCTTAATTCTTAATTATAGGTTGCACCTGTAATTAAGAATTAGTTCCTCTGGCAATATAACAGTGTCCCTCTTGATGCTAAGTGTTACCTAAACCTGAGAATTTGTTTGGCCTTTATTTGATACTAGCAGCGCCTACCGGTTTCACCCGCGTAATTCCCGTTCCTGTGGGTATTCCGCCATAAAATATATATGTGCCTATGTGTTATTCCAGACTATAATATATCTCTGTGCCAAATTTCATCCATATCCGTTTAGTAGTTTTTGCGTGAAAGCGTAACAAATATACATCCATACTTACAAACTTCCGCTTTTATAATATTAGTAGAATTCATTCAGTAAAGTCAGATACAAACATTTCGTGTGAATATTTTTGTGTAGGTAGTAATAAGCACATAGATAGTCACCTACAAAAAAGATAAGATAAATGGCATAATACATGATATTTAAAACTAAAACAGGATTAAGATTAATACCATTTTATAATCTTGCTGGAAATAATTATGTAACTTGAATACATAATTACCTTTAAATTAATTGTTTTCACCTATTGTTCCTTTATAATGAACAAAATATTGTAAGGATATTCACTCATGCATACAAAATTAATGTAATTGTTTATGTATGGAAAAACAAACTTATCAATGAACAATGTATGAAAGAAAATGTATCCAGGGCACATGTATCCTTGGAAATAAGTCTGAAAGATTAAGAGAATAACTGTGCCAGTTATTAAAAACAAGAAATTCTATCGACTACGTCTTAAAAGCTATATAACAATACATACGCGTATATGACGACCATGACAAATGTTTGAAGGATTTGCATATGATTATTGAGGTTGTTATGTTATATACCTATTTACATAATATTATTGCAGTACTGCAATTAAGTAGTAAATAGTTAGTAAAAATATAAGTTTTTGTCATTACAAAAAACTAGATAAGATACATAACTGATCTAGTACCCATAACACAAGCTTACCTTGGGGCTAGTTGATGATTTGTGGGTTTTCCAGCGTGATTTAATTCATATAATTAATTAAATCATATAATCAGTGTTCTAGATGGATTGGGTCCTAAATAATGGATAAAAAATATCCATTATTTAGGTATTGAAAACATGGTCGAATTTTAAGTTGGTTGCTAATTTTGTGTGTTGTGTTGTAGGTGGATTCAAGCCGTCTGTACTGCAAGTACACCGCCAGGCCGCCGTCGCAGCGACTCATCCCCTTGCACGTCGAGAAAGCGGTACGTCTGGCCACGGCTGGACGTCCAGGAGTCTCCTATCTAGACATGCCTGCTACTCTGCTGATGGTAAGATCTTTATTAACAACAAAAATTACGATGTGTACAACTATGATGTAGGTTACGGATTCGATTCATCAGGACAAATTTTTGTGCTATGTGCAGATATTTTAATTGATTTATTAAAAGAATATATTTAGTGTTATATTTCAATGTATTTAGTAGGTATAACAGTTATCTAGTACCCATAACACATGCTCCACTTAGAAATCTACTCCAGATGATGGGTAAATTATCCAGCATTTTTTATATTATTATACCTATGTTATTCTCAAGGTACAATGTTTGTAAACAACACAAAAATCTAAAGCTTATTGTGGCATAATATCTCTAATCAAAAAGTAGTGAAAAATAAGTATCAAAAAAACAACAACATAAACGTATTTGGCATTTAAAAATCTTAATTCAGGAACCTCTAGTAGTAGACCTTGAAAATTTTACATGCAGGTTCCCCTTACAAAATAAACAAACACATTCAGCATTCTCTGCAAATCGACGGAGTAATGCAAGTTTACACTTATAACTATATATTCTTACAGGGTGAAGCCGAAGAATCCAAAGTACCGCTTGACTACTACACCGCTGAGCCAACCCCCCCTGCCTTCCCCGACCCCGCTTCAGTGGACAAGGCAGCGGAGCTCATAGCTAAAGCAGAGCGTCCACTGATCATCGTGGGCAAGGGCGCAGCCCAGGCCAGGGCGGAAGAGGCTATCAACAAGTTAATTCAGACGACGCAATTGCCCTTCTTGCCTACTCCTATGGGTAAGTGACTTTAGCTATTGATGGGATGTTACCGTAGAATGGGCAATGTGTTTGGATAAACGTGTTCTTGGGAGGAGGCCACGATTTGGCTAACATAGAGTTCAACGCCATTCATCATCCATCACCATGAAAGTCCTATGACGATGTGGCGCGGCGGCTGAAGGTCTGCCTGAAACGCAGGAGGTTGCGGGTTCGATTCCCGCTTTAGGACAATTATTTGTATCTAAATATTATATATATTTGTATATAATATTCGGGTGTTTGCTATGAAGATCCTAGATGCGGCAAGCTGAAGTTTTTTTTTTCTAAACAAGCTTTTTTT